>CM031699.1:570000-1170000 GCA_018466805.1 Hippocampus abdominalis | reverse complement strand
CATTTTAGCGGTTGTAATACAGTGAAACTCCTCTACAACGAAATCTACATGGGTGAAAATACCCCCTGGTGTGAAAAAAAATCTTCATGCATTAACGCCATTCCCACTTTCCTGTTTCAAATTTGCTACAGTGAAAAAACCCCTGTTGTGAAAAACGTCTTGATTTCGTTGTAGAGGAGTTTCACTCTATTTTTATTTCTTCATTCATTTGATGTATTCACGTCTTTTCAAATATGTCTTCATGTAGACCTCATCGAACAATATAATGTCCATGTTTAATTTAATTTTTTTTTAGACATTGGCCCGTAGACCTGAAACGCCCCGTCGCCATCTTCACAGACGACCTTTGCGAATGGGAACTCTGTCACGTGAGGAGCCCGAAGCAGACGTGACACGGAAGTTGAAAAGGAAACGTCTTTATCGCCGAAAATACAAAGTGCCGACAGAGAGCCGGGACTGGATGCAGAAGACGCCGAAGAGAGCTGACACTTTGGTAAGCTCGACGTACCGACGACGTGTCATCGAGTCACCCGAGTTAGTCGACTGTGAGACGGCGAGCCCGTGCGACAGAATAAAGATACAAAGCACAAAAAGAGCCGCGGCAACCGCATGGCAACTGACACGTGAAGGAGGAACAACCAGTCACAATTACATAGATGGATACATACTTTTTTTGTGGGGGGGGGGGGGGGGGGGGGAGCCTTACACGATGCATGACATCATATGTTATCCAGTGCCGGCATCCATTTTAAAGCCCATCATGGAGACGATTAATATTCAGCCTCCAGCTGTACTTGTTTTTTTTTTTAAACTCCAATCCATTTTTACAGACCATATTTTACATAGCTTTGGAATGTGCCAACGAGCAATTTGTCATAATTATGAATGCTTGTGTGTGAAGGGATGTGTGGAAGGCGAAGGAGGGAAGAAATATCAGGAGGTGTTCCCCATTGATTGGACGAAAAGGAACATTTGCATTTAGATGGTCCCTTTGCTTCCTTGTGTGTGTGTGTGTGTGTATGTGTGAATACTCTGGTGGTCTTCCTTAAATATAATGGATCTGTGTGTGTGTGTGAATACTCTGGTGGTCTTCCTGAAATGTAATGGATCTGCGTGTGTGTGTGTGCGTGAGTGTTTCGGGAAAGGTGGTCATGAAGCCAAATAAAGCCTCAACAAAACGCCATTTGTTATTCTACCCGGTAACAAACGACAACACCCTTCGTTGGTTTTAATGTAACGCAGGCCAGTGTAACTCGTAGCGCATGCTAGCCAAACCGCTGCGCTGTTGGACGCATTTTGGACGCATTTTGAGACAGTAAGTGATTGGGAGGAACGGCTGCCCTGATCGGAACCCGAGTGGTGCTGTCCGTTACTGGATTTCTGCGCTTGCCACGACTTCAAACGCAAGGGTGTCCATACGTGAAGACCCAAATGTATTCCAAAGGGTTTGCCGGGCAGAATCCCCTGTCAGATAGAGTTTCAACTCCCACCTCTGTCAGAACTTTGCCCACGTCCAGGGAGAGGCAGGGGGACATTGTGACCGTCGTCCGGGTGCACCGTGTCCCCTAACCTCCGTTGTTGAGGCGGCCGACCGGAGCTGTAGTCGTAAGGTGGAAGCCGCCGGTGGGTTGGAAGTGTGCCTAACAATTTCGACCGGAGCGCTCAGGCGATGGCGTATGCCGCTCGCGTCGCCTCATTGCGTATGTTTGACACGTTGCGGCGGCGCGGCGGATGAGCGCGCGAGGAACGGCGCGCACGGACGGGAGGAGAAACGCGGCAGCTGGGCTTCTCGCTAACACACTTTTGCTTCAGCCGCCGAATGAAAAAGATAACACGTTTTCCGGGCAAAGATTTTTCACTAATCTCGTTGGGATTTAGTGGGACTTTGCACAAAATGTCATGTTTGCTCACAAGCAAAAAAAAACAACAAAAAATGCACTTGGGTTATTGAAAGACGATGACATCATCGAATTATTTGAGAATGTGACCAGAAATGTCAAAGAATGAACACATTTACAAACTAAATTGCAAAGTTTTATTTGCTGTTTATATGACCTCATTTTTTTACTTTCATTGTTTTTATGATTTTTTAGGGGATGAAATACACACGGTGTGATCAGTTTTCGAAAAAAAAAAATCTCCTCATGCAACTGCTTTAAACGTGAAAACAAAATGAATCGACATGCAAATGGTCGTCGTTATGTAAATTCCCCAAAATTAATTGCATCCCTTTTTTTTAAATTCTCATTGGTTGAATGTTGATTTAAAAAAAAAAAAAAAAGGTCATTCTCATTATAAATGCAAAAGATGTGTTCTCTATGTTTATAATAAGATCGGGAAAAAAATGCATTTTTAAAAAATGTCTAAAAGTCACTTTAATTTCTAAATTGTTTTAGAAATGTTTGACGTCATTCACCTAAGAAAATTCAGTACAATTTAATATCTAAAATCTAAATGGAACATATTTAATACATTTCAAATCGTGATTGTTTTTTTCTTTCTGTAAAAAAGTGACCCATTTTTCAATGAGGTCAACTGTACGTTCTGATTGACATCCACACGAAAAGTGAAATGGCATCGTCTTTCTTTTCGAAATGAAAAAGCAATGAATTAATATTCAAACCCAAAAACTTTGACGTATTCGAGAAAGAAAACACATTTCAACTGGCCGTTGGGATCGATGCTTGAGGACATGCGCCGACGTGTGCGGATGATGAAGTCGCGTCATGTATCATTGCAGAGGAATCCTGACTCCCTCCCTCCCACTTTTTCTGTGTTTCACTGCAGCGCATCGCACTCACCCCCCCCCCCCCCCCATACACTTCTTCTCATCAGTGGCCCCCCCCCACCTGGCCGTGTCGATCCTATCAAACCATAAGCGGCATGACCCGAATGCGCAAGGAGCGAGCGTCCCGCCATCCATCCCCGAGAGAAGACGATGATTTTTTTTTCTTCTTATCTCCGTGTGGATCGGAGCCATCCTGAAGTGGGCAGATAGTCGGCCGACTGGACTGCCCGCTTTGTTGCGGCGCCGCCACAACTGTCGCGGCCGCGATTTGTCACGCCACGTACGCAGTCACTCGTCCTGCGAATGGCTAGCTAGCTTGTTTCCCGCCGGAATGTGAGCTACTCGCATCGCGACAGGACAGGAAGTACTTCGCTATTCCGACCATTTTTTGGGACGTACGGTTTACCTAAAAAATAACCCCCACTTATTGGTTGTATGTGCCCATTTATTCAAGATTTTTCACTTTAAAACCCCCAAATATTCACCCATTTCTAATTTCCACTTTCCTTTATTTTACTGCAAAAAAAAAGGGGGTCAGTGGATTGTCACGATTGCCGTTTTTGGGCCTGTTGTATGAACAAAATGACAAAACAATGAACAAATAAAAATACAAGTATAAACATATTTGGAAAAAGTGTACGAATATACATTTAAAAAAAAGATTAAAAAAAACATGTTTAAAAAATAGATGTTTTAAAAATTTACAAAATAACTTACATTTTTGCGGCTGCATGAAGGGTATCCGAGGATTGTCCCAAAAATGTCCCTCTTCCAATGTGCATCAACTTTTTAAAAATTTCTTTTCACTTTCAACCCCTCAAAATATTCAGTGGGAATTAGCCAAGACATAGATATACATCCTATGCAAAATTTCAGCTTCCTGGAGTTATTTGTCAGTTTTGTCTGTGGTGTCCATTTGTCCAAAATCGTCCAAAGTGTCCGAAATGTCCAATTTTGGGATAATTACTGCATGGGGGTTAAAAACTGTTTTGAATTCATGTCTCGTCATTATGAATGTATATTTTTTCAATGAAATGGCAGTGTTAATTTATATATAATATACACACACACACACACACATATACATGATCTATATATATCATTGATAAGTCACAGATTTGATGACATCAGCGGGGAACACGGCTCACCGTCTCCGGGGATGGCGACGGCAATATCCGTCTCCCCGGTTTGCGGGCAGCCGGTCCCACCTTACAAATCAGCAAGCTGTCGGCGTTGCGCTCCTCCACTGGGCTCGAGCGTATCACGGAGAGAGGCGGCTAATAGGAAGCATCCATTATTGCGGCGCGGGTTTGTTTGGGGCCGGCGGCCGTTGGCGCTGATGGATGCCGACGAAGGCGAAAGGAGAGCGGGAACACATTAAGCACGTCGTTGAGAGCATTACGCTTTTCATTTCAAATGTGCCGGTGCATGATTTGACTGCAATTGATATTCCATGGATAGCCTTGGTGGACTTATTTGACTCTCTCAAGTCTGGACATGGAGGCGCCGATTACGGTTGAGAACAATACGGCCTGACCAATTTAGCGGCTGGCTGATTCGAATCAAACCATGTTAGCTCTTTTAAAATCGGCAAAAGTGGGCAGATTTTTGCTACTTGTTCTTGTTGTTTTCTTTCTTTGTTTATACATTAATATCAGACGATAATGTTGATGCCCCCGCCCCCAAAAAAAATTGGCCCAAAATTTTTGTCCCTGTTGTGTTAACAAAGTGTTGTAAAACTGTAATTGAATTGAATTGAATTGAATACAACTTTATTGTCAAATGTGCTGTACGTATGTGTAACATACAGCACAGATGAAATTTCTTCCCCCTCAACATAAAACAAGAGGAGCCGCTGCGGGTGTCCGCGCCGCCATCAAAAGAAAAGTTGACCAAAAAAGTAAAAGATGCTAATGATGATGATGATGATGATTAGTGTAGTTTTGCCCTAGAAGGCAGTCGGCAGTCCACCGAGCGCCGTTGCAGCTCCTCAGTGCGTCCTAACGCATGAAAAAAAAAAAAAAAAAAAGCACCCTGTTTTTGTTGATGTATTCCTGCCGAACAAACGCACGACGGGGGAGTTTTTTCTTGCTGATGCGTGGAAACGGGAGGCGATGGTTTGAGCGAAGCCTCTGAATATATTTGGGCTTTATGAGCGGATTTACGCATGGAATATGTTTTACTGCTCTCTGGGTGCTTCTCGGGAATGCTTCATGAGGAGCAACCAACCAACCAACCAACATGGCTCCTAGATTCAGTCTGAGGTCATCCTTTGCAACAACAGCTTTTTTCAGTTCATATTTTAGATTTTTTTCTAGTCATATTTTTGTGTTTTAATTGATTTTTTCCAGTATTTTTGTAAAATCAATAATAATCTCATATTTTTGTTCCAAAACATCTTTCAAATATATCTTTGTATTCGTCCATCACCTTTTGTGGACCAATATTCCACAATATTGTTTTTTGTACGATTTTTATATTTCAATATATAGTTTGTCTTGCGTCGATTTTAATGTGGGTGTAATTTTGTGATATATGTTTGTATTCAGGCCGGCCCGGTAGACCAGTGGTTAGCGCATTGACCTCACAGTGCTGAGGTTGTGGGTTCAATTCCAGCTCCAGCCTCGCTGTGTGGAGTTTGCATGTTCTCCTCGTATTGAATATTTTTTTTCAATCTGAGTATTGTTTTGCACATTTCTTCTTAATATTTTTACAAACATTTTTTAAAATGTCTTTTAACATCTGTATATTTAAATTGTTCTATATATATTCACACACATACAATACAGTATTTTTGTTTGCATTAAATTCCCAATATTCCCCTTTTGTTTGCAGCCCTGACTTTTTGTGACAATTTAGAAGGATCGGTAATCTTGTCGTAACACCCTTTGTGACACGGGCGGTCCGCAGGGGGGGGGGGGGCTTTCTCATCAAAAAGCGATCTCGCCAGAAATGTAGAGGTTCCTCGTCTGGCTCCTCTGGGAAGAAAGAGGGCAAATTGAAGAAGAGTTATTTATTAGACGCGCAAATGCTGGGTATTGCCGCCGGCTGATGCAGCTCACTATGGCAGGACCGCCGTGTAGACATCAGCTGACCTTGTCCCCCCCGCCCCCTCCCACACACGCTCAAAACATCCATCTCTCCCACCTCATGAACATCACCTCCATCTCTTAGCAAGCTAACCTAAACACGTTTTGCCCAAATGATAGAATTGCATTGAGCGAGCCAAATAGCAGGTAGCACAATAGTTCCCCCCTTTTGTGTGTGTGCGTGTGTGTGTGTGTGTGTGTTGGGACTTGAATGGCTGAATACTGTTGCTGTCAAGTGCGACAGTACAACTGCTCGACAACAAAATCATGTTTGCAGCCCGAATCTTTTCACAACAGGGGACTTTTCACTACAGCGAATTTGATCTCAGACGTAAACACAAACACACAAAAAAACGTGTATGTGTTCTTTTAATTTTTGGTCCAATAGCAGCGCATACGTATGAGCACACACTTATTTGACATTAGCCAGTGTAGAAAGAACGTAAAGGGAAAGAAATTGTGACATTTACGATCAGCATTCACTTTCACTGACATCAATTTCTTGCACAATGTCTTTTACGTACTTTGCTTCCTCCATCTTTCATCTTTATTACTTTTATCCTGTCCTCAAGTGTTAAAGTTTTTCTTTTGTAAACTCCTTGTGAAGAGCCTTGGTCTGCAAAGGTCCGTTTTGTAGCCATTTTACACCAAGCGATGCAGCGTTCGTGCTGTGTCTGAAACTACGAGTGACATTTCTAACCACGTGCTAACAATAACAAACACTTCCTGTACTACTGCGCATGTGTACGCCAGTGTGGTGGTTGCTGTTGCCGTTTCCGAGCTAAGCAGTAGCGGTGGCTGTGGCAGGCTGAGGTTGGATTAGACTTTAGCGGAAGGCTTCTTTTTGTTGTCGTGAACCTCATTGCGAGGCAAGGGCGGAGAAAAGGATTTCATAGTACGCAACAGGGGGACTTTTCGCTGTAAGGGGAAGCAGAAAACAGGGAATGGCTTTCATGCATGAAGATTTTTTTCACACTAGGGAGTATTTTCGCACATGTAGGTTTCGTTCTAGAGGAGTTTCACTGGACTTGCGCATATTTGTTTGCCCATGTGTGATGCCGTCCGTGTCAGTCTGTGCCAGCGTGCCATTTGGGCTCGCATGCTAGCTAATGCTACTGATGAGCCAGATGTGAAGACAGTTCATTTATTTTCAAGTGTTCAGCTGCTGAACGCAGTTGTTTAAGGCAACATGGCTTCATGATTGTGTCCATTCTTTGCATGCACGTGTGTGTGATTACTGGGGATGTATGTTGATTTCCGCTTTTTGTAACATCATGTTGAATTGCTGCTTGGTTCAGCTATTGAACGTTCTAAGTCCATCAGTTGTGGTTTGTAGTTTTAAGCAAAGAAAGGGATGATGCACAATCAAAATTGGGTCAGAGCGAGGAAGGAAGCCACAAAAGCAGTTCCAAAGCAATGAAAAGATGCATGGATGAAAACAGTTGTGAAAGAAGGCAGAAAGTAGGTTTATATGAAGGATGCAAGGAAGGAAGGAAGGAAGGGAGGCAGAGAAAAAGCAGTTCTGAAGGATGACTCACATTGTTGGTGAGTTGACAAGTTTAGCCCGAGGCTGAGCTGCGCTGTTTGTTGACTGGTTTGCCACGTGAGACAGTTGCGTTTCCTGTCCCTTGAGCATTTCTGTTTGGGGAACCCTGTGACATTCGGAGCCAACACGTATGCGGCCATCTTGGTTCGCCAAGAAATGGATGTGAAATTGGGTGTTTATTTACTCACCTTGCACTCGACGCATCGTTGGTAAGATAAGCTCTCTCGCTCTCTCTGGGGACGACATAAAGGACACACTTCTTCCAGTTTTATGCCTCCTTTTTCCTGTTAGGACAGTAAAAAGGCTTCCAAAAAGCTTGTCAGCCAATATGACCTTTCGCTATCCCCCCGCGCGCGCGCGTCGCTTGTAAAAAGAAAACGTTTACCAGCGTTTGACATCAAAATAGATGACAAAATCACATTTGATAGAAGCTCGCGGTGCTGCCCCTCATCTGGCGCGGTAAGGCTTTGAATGATACGTTCCGAAAAAATAGGGGATACACTTACCAACTTATCAATCATTGTGAGTGGAACCCATGAAGAATAGTCACTGCTCTGATAGAGACTACTCGTGATCCTTAAATCGACAAATAACTGAACAAACAAATGAGCTAGCTAGCTAACTGACTGACGAAGGTACATTTTGCCTCACTTGACAGCTGACTGAACAATGAACATCTTCAAACTAATCAATGAATCAGCAATGGACGGCAAATAAATGTAGTTCTAGCCTAACCGTGCTAACTAACTAACTAACTAACTGAATGTAGTTCTAGCCTAACCGTGCTAACTAACTAACTAACTAACTAACAGGCTAGCAAGCTAGCTAGCTGTTTTTTCCCCCCCATTACCCATCCTGTCTACTAATAAAAGATACTTTCACTGACTTTTGAACTGATCGATTAATGAATGAACAAATGTTTCGATTCGTTTGTTAGTTAACTAGTAAGGTAGCTAATTAGGGAACAAACGAATGACTGAACTAAAGAATGGCCAGCCAGAACTGATGTGTATTTAGCATTTCTCGGTAATACGACAATATTGCCATCGACACTGGAGAGGTCCAGTTGGCTCCCAGAGAGGTGGATCACGACAGCAAAGAAGGGGTGTGTGTGTGTGTGTGTGTGTGTGTGTGCGCAAGATGACAAATGTCAGCGGGGATCTACAAAGACGGTCTGGTCTGGCTGTGATCTACTCAGTGTGCGGCTTCTCTGATGTCTGAATTATTTATTTATTTTTTGTTTGTTTGCCCCCCCCCCCCCCTACACAAGAAAGATGCCGGAAGAACATCAAACAACTCTGCCAACCGAAAGCGTGTTGCCCTTTGCAAAAACAACATGGAGTGTGACCTCTACTAAGGCAGGGCAATCCCAAGAGACACGTCAGTCAGACTCAGTGGACAGGAAAATTCAGGGAGTGACAGGTCACAGTGTTTCACTCCACTTTCTGTTACTTTGTGGTGCGTTCAAAGTGGACGCAAACTTTTCATTGGTGCCACATTTGATGTGCGATACCAAAAGTGAAGCTTCGTGACATCATCAAGGAAAACTTGTAAGGCAAGGTTAGGGTTTCAAATTTGCGTTCATCCTTGTTTGGAATCCTCAGCCAGGCTTTAAATGTTAATTCAAAACCAACATCCTTTTTTTTTAAATAAAACTCTTACTTTGGCCCCACTGCTGAAGCCAGACCCCGAAAAATTCGGACCATCGTGTAAACAATGCTTGCTTTTTTCGGACGGTACATTTTAAAAATGGACCGATTCACAGTAAAACGGTTCCGTCACTGTCTTTCAACATCATATGAATTTGCCAGATGTTTAATTCCCCTGTGATGGAGACCAAAGTCGCCGAGCCTAACTTTGGTGTACTGATGACAGAACCTTGAGGGACTCCTGCTCTCTCTCTCTCTCTGTCACGTACTGAAGAAAGCAAACCCGCGGATTTTAAACAAAGTATTTCGGCCATTTAGATCAGATACTCTTTATTTGTCCCACAATGGGGAAGGTGCCATTTTTTAGTCAGATCCGCAATTGTCATGCTTGAGAATGAAGGTCAATTACGTCGTCGTGTTTTGTGCACGCGTTTATGTGTTTGCAGATGGAGCCTGATTTTCTGCCCGCTAATCAGTGATGAACCGTCAATTCGTACCCAATCGGCAAAAAATTAAAAAAAAAAATTTCTTAAGAAGAATGGAGCTGAAAAAGATTGCGATAAAGTTGTAATTAGGCCACTCAGACAAAGCAAAACTCTTGCGATTGTTCCGACTCGCCTTTTGTTTTGTGGCCGTGTGAATTAATGAAGGCCTTATCTCGATGTGGTCTCCCCCCCCCCCCCGCACGAGTGTAGAGGACACTTCTGCAAACATGTCATTTGTTTTTTATTTGCGCTTTTTTGAGTGCACAGGTCTGGGGCTCAGCTCTTCCTGTGTGGAGTTTGCAGGTTTTTCTGCAGAAACTCTTGCTTTCCTCCCACATTTCAAAAACAGGCATAACCCGGAATGATGGAACACTCCAAATTGTCCCTCGGTATGAGAGTGAGCCCGGATGGTTGTTCATCTCTGTGTGCCCTGTGATCGGCTGGCGACCGGTTCAGGGTTTCCTCCGCCTATCGCCCAAAGACGGCTGGGAGAAGCTGCGGCACGCCCACACCCTCGTGAGGAGAAGAACTGGAGCGATGGACGGTTGGAGAGCATTTTTTTTTAAAGATCATGACTTCATTCTTGTCAAATTTCTCCTGAAATCACAACTTGTTTTACGCCATAATACCTCTTTTCATCTTCTGAAGAGTAGTGTACATTTTTCTCCTCTGTCCACCAACTCCCACAGAGTATAACCCCCCCCCCCCTCCCCCCTCCCTGCCACTGAGCAGAATAAATATCGACATTGAACTGTCGAAAGAAAGAAAAGCAAAGATGTCACATTTGAAAGCAAACGCTCGTGAATAGACAAAAACGGGACACTCGGGGGCAGCTTAAGGGGGGAGAGGGGAAGACGAGCGAGAGGTTTTTGTGGCCTGGCGAAGTGAAGGGCGTGAAATGAAGAGAAGCGAGAGGGGCGGGGGGGGGGGGGGGGGGGGGGTCTGACGGGCGCTGGAGTGCGTCCCAAATGGGAATGAGTGCCACCGGGTCAGCGTGCAAGCGGCTAAAAAGAAGAGAGAGACGGTCAAGGCCCATTAAGCTGCGATGGTGCCCGGCGTCCTCGCTGATGGGAAAATGGAAAGTTTGCAGCAGGCCAACTTCTTCAACACCATCAGGAACTCGTCCGCCACGCATGCGCGGGCGAATATCGAGCCATCTCAGAGCCATGCACGGAGCAGCGATTCAATCGTCCTCGGCGTTGTCATTTCCTCAAAATGCACTTGGCAATTCAGAAACAGGAATGACGGAGAAAAAAAAAAAAAAAAAAAAAAAGAGTCGTGGCTTCATCATTTCGGGCCGACAATGTCGGTATATTATCATTTTGTTTTGTTTTTAATTTGCAAAGAAAAAGTTGTCATTTTACGAGAGTCAAGTTGGAATACAGTGAAACTCCTCTACAACGAAATCGACATGGGTGAAAATACCCCCGAGTGTGAAAAAATCTTCATGCATTAACACCATTCCCTCTTTCCTGTTTCAAATTTGCTACAGTGAAAAACCCCCTGATGTGAACATTTTCTTGCTGCAAACATGATTTCGTTGTAGAGGAGTCTCACTGTATAAGATGCAAATCAAATTGTTCGACTGAAGGCATCGTTTTTACAAAAAAGTCAACAGTATTTCTCGAGCAACTCGAAAGCAACCACCGCTGTAGTCAAAGTGCTGCACGTGGAGCAAAAAGAATCCATGCAACAATAAATTCAAAACAAAGACAGTAGAATGCGCAAAAACAGTTGGGCTGAAAATCAAATCTTACGCCGAGTCAAAAGCCAACGAAGAAAAATGAGTGCGAAGACGAGCTTGAAAAATGGCCGCTGCGGCGGCTTGCCCAATTTTCATTCCAAAGAGAGGGAGCGGCAACAGAAAATACCCCCCCCCCCATCGGACCTTAGTTCTCGGGACAGGGCAGGGGCGCAGGTCAGGTGAAGCCTTGCCAGTGATGCGTTCCCTCTTATGAGTACCAGTACCAGCGGCATTGTGGATCAACTGGAGATGGTCGATGGAGGATTGGCCGACCCCAAAGTCAAGTGCATGACAGTCATCCGGTCGGGATGTGACCAAGGCGTGAAGCACGGCTTCAAAGTGCTCATCGGAGAAAAGAGAGGCGTGTCTTCCGCCAGCTGCCGCCGATGAAAGAAGCCGGATTTGACAACGGCACCAATTTGCCGCTCCGCTTTCAAATCACTTTCCAGTTTCAATCCGAGTGGAGTTATTAAATGGGGGGGGGGGGGGATGTCTCCATTTATTTTAATGAGATTTTTTTTAATCAATAAAAATGTGGAATTCAGTGGCCCAAATAGAAATTTGCTGACGGAAAAATAGCTGCCCGGGTGTCCTGAATCTTGGGGATGCTTTGAACTTCTATGGAAGGACAAAAGCCTTGCGGTGTCATTTTCCCGCTGAATAACTGTTCAACATTCGCACAATAATAATGCTAATGAGCTCATGCTAATCCCTTTCATTACAGTCTCTCGAGGTTCTCAACAGGCCACAACCGTCAACCCCCCCAAAAAAAGGTCCCAAATCTGCATTCTCGCGTCTAAGAAAGAGATAAAGATGTATTGAACACTGCAGATCAGACACAGCGGAGGTGGCGGCCTCTATTGTTTAGGCAACACAAGCAATTTTCTCTCTCGCCTTGTCGTCTTTGTGCTCTTTGGACGACAGGCTGTTTCACCGGGTCCTGATAGGCACCGTATTATCTACTGCGCGCACTTACTGACACGGGTACTGACACGCCGGCTCCACTTCTTTTGTCCCCACAAAGCGACATGATGTGCCGCCGTGTGCCTTTAAAAGAAGGTCTCAAACTCCCGAGTCTGATTTCGCCGACGTGGCGGTGACCAAAAATAATTTGGGCGGTCCCATTGACGTATGTATTTATTTTCGTCACAAATTGTTCGCAGCTAGTTGTGACGACTGATGTGTATTTTTTGGGGTCGCATCATTATTAAAACAAATGCAGAATTAATAGTCATCCCAGGGGGAAAAGCCGCAATTTGAGGTTGGAACAAGACAAAATGGAAAAACTAAAGATCTTTTTTTTTTTTTTTTAAATAAACAAGAATAATCTATAATCCATCCATCTGATCCGTTTATCCTCAGGAAATAATTGATACTATTCCTTAAAAAATTCATATTTACAGTGATTGCTCGTATTTGTCCACTTTAATCTCTGCTTTGTTTCATTGGCACAGTGCAAATGAATCAACACAAGACTAAATAGCGTAACTGCGCCCGAGTTAGCAGAAATGCTAGTTTTCAGCCATAGTCCCAAGGCAGCTTTCTTCACGTAAACTGTTCACATAAAATTATAAAATAACAACACAGAACATAAAACAGTCATGCAATCTTGGCCACTTTTCCTGCAGACTCTTTGTTGTTTGGGAATAAACAAGACAGGTGTCAAACTCAAGGCCCGGTTCCCTAGATCTGGCCGGCCACGTCATTTTTTGTGGAAAAAAAATATGTGATGTGGCAATAATGACTAACAGCCCCTCCGCTCTACAGTATAGAACAATTTAATAGAATTTTTTTTTTTTAAAGTTGCATTAAATGACAAATATGTGATTTTTTTTGTTGAACTGAAAAAAAAAATACATCTGTGGGGGAAAAACGTGTGTGTGTGTGTTTGAGAGAATCTTTGCAAGAAATCGGTTTGATTACAGCGTGTCTGTACGTGTGATTGTCAGTGGCTGATGACAATCCCGCTTTGATTTTTCTTGTATTCCAGTGTAATTACCCGTGAAAAACAAACCACGCAAACTCTGACATTAGCGGCGTTTCCGCCTTGCCGTGTCATTACGGTTCTCATCATTAAGGTTATTTCAACTGCGTATTGACGAGTCTTTCCTTTTCATTCCCAAATAAGCCCCTTTTTTTTTTTTAAAAGCCAGCGTCTTCACTGTGCATAACGACTTCTTACCGCCGTCATGCTCTTTCCTCCCTTCTCTCTTTTCTTTTCCATATTGATTAGCCGCCGCCTCCGCATTGACACGCACGGACAAAAGTGATGATCGTTCGTGATGAGACGACGTGAGTCTTTCACCTTCTATGTGCTGCCGCACTGCTCCTCGGGCTACTCGCTATCAAAACATCACAGCATTGGTGGTGAAATATTCTCGTTAGCACTGATGCTAATGCTACAGAAGACGTGTCCTTGGCATTGTTGCGCTCATCACCGTTGGGTTAGCGCCAGTGCTAACACAAATGGCTGATGCATTTAATGGGCTTCTATGCATTCGACGCGGATCCGCCAAGAAACTTCCCGCGTAGCATTAGCGTCGGCGCTCAACATTCAACAGGGGCATCGTAACTCCTTCATAACGACTGGCGAGTGTTTCTCATGCTTACAATACGCAAATGAGTATTGTTAGCATGAGCATTCATTGGCTTGATTTGTCGGTGGACCAGCCAGGACACCTTCCGCGCAGCATTAGCGTTAGCAGCAGTTGTAATATGAAGTACGTGTTGTACATTCAAATTAAATGTTTACTTCAACGGGTGGCGCTAAAGAGTTCTCGTAGCATTTCGCATGTGCGTTCATTATTGGACCAGCCGGGACACATCTCGCATTATAGCATCGGTGCGAACGTTATTGTTCACAGTATCTCGTCTGAAACTCTCCTCCGCTAAATTGAAGCGTGTTTATGTCACCACGTGACACAAATGAGTTCTGGGAGTGTCCAACGGGAGCATTCGTTGGCTTCCTTTTTTGGTGGACCAGCCAGGACACAGATCATGTAGCATTAGCATTAGCATTCATGGTGATATGATCGTGAATAGTCCCTGTGATTCCCCTTTCATCGAGTGAAATGAAGTGTTTACGTCAATACTTGACCCAAGGGAGCCCTGTTAGTATTTAACACGTGTGCTTGGTTGATTTTTGGACCAACCTGGACACCACATGTTGAATCTCGTCTGAAATGTCTTTGTAATAGTGAATTCTCTGTTAGTGTGGTAAAATGACCCCCGCAACCCAAAAAAAAAAAATTGTCGGGGGCGAAAGATGAGGCAAAGCAAAATTTTCCTTCCTGCTGCATCACAATGTTGACACGGTGGCCATTCTTGTGCGGTAACGTCTGCTCCATCCGAACGAGTCAATGTTCCTCCACCGCGCCGGGATTTCCGAGCCAATAACGAGGCACGGCGGAAGATAGCGGACGAGATGGGAAGCCGGATAGGCCGGGTGGCAAGACACCGTTGCAGGATTGCGTCAGTGCTAACAAACGACCGCATCAACGGTGGTCAGAATGAGAAGGCCGCCTGAATTCTCAAGCAGACCCAAAGGAAGGAGGAGAGGAGGGGGGGGGAAGGAAGGATGACGCAACAGGCCGCACAAGAGGTGGCGCGAAGCGCCTGCCGCATCAAACAAAATTCGCTCACCGTTCTCATCAGGAGGTGCATCTACAATTCTACGTGCGTGCATTTGCACAATTTTTTCTTTCTTTCTGGCTGCTGCTTGGTCAGCATGAATTAGGTGTGTAGGCGTCCCATCCACCAAAAACCTTTCATTATTTTGGCAGGAATAAATAAAATATACTGTATTACCGAATTTACATAATTATGAAATACCCTTTTATATGCCATATTGTGAAACGATTAATTCAAAAACATGCACTGGAACATGGATATAGCTTTAGCAAAAAAACAACAACAACACACACCATAGAAAATATGATTTGAATATACAAATATTTCAAATCAATAACATTTCAAAAAACATTGAAATATTTCAACGAAATATTATCAACCGAATCTATGATTTTATTTGACATCGAAAATAATTTTAAAAATTTGCTGGACGTGAATAAATTACAATAACCAACAGGGGGAAAATAAATCGAGGGATCACTGTAACGATTTCTTGCAATGATTTTCAGAATTGTTTTATGCATATTTTATTTTCTTTTTAAAAGAATGTTGAAGAAAAATATATTGCCCATGGTCACGACAAGTGTACCGTCTCGGCCAGATTTGGACAGTCAGCTAAACTCATCTTCTACACCACGACTGACGACGTTACTCTTAGTCCACGGGTTTAATGATGGAGAAAAAGGTGAAACTGTAACATAATAATATGAGGCGAAATTACCTTCAATTCACACCATGCACAGATGTTACAATAAAAAACAAACTGCATTCGCAGTTTATATGAATTGCTTCTCATTCACAACCAACCAAATTAGCTAACATGACTTCGACCGCGAAGCTAGCAAGACGTCATCGTGCTAACGCGATTAGCGAGCGCTAGCTCACATCGCAACATGTTTTATACACATCGCCGAACAACATTTTTTTAACATAAAGCGTCACATAACTGTTCACCGATAAAAATACAAACTTGTACATACCCACGATGCTACCAAAGGCATAGGATGTATGTGGATTTTGCTGGATGGGACTCGACTACCATACGTTTCTTTCATGGTGACGATCCATCGCTCTACTTCCTGCTTCCGCGTACGCAACTTCCGCTTTCATGACGTCGCGTCCGGTTGTGAACATACGCTGTTTACAATGAAATCAATACAGTTACGTTGCATAAAGAAATACTCTCAACTATGCATAGGAATTTTAACGTTACTTGAGTGTAACTTAAATACAACATTCAAACTGAGATTAACTGTAAATTGGAGACAGAACAATAAGAGTTTCACGTTGAAATCGTGTTGAAGTGAAGCAGGCGTCATTCTGGTCCCGTTTGTTAGGAACTAGCTGGACTCCGTTCGACATCCTTTCATTCAGTCGGGTGTGAGCAGGGCGCGGCGCGGCGCCTCCGCCAAAGTTTCGGACTCTTATTTGGAGCCGCATGAGTGCGAGCTCAATATACAGGTACCTTCCATAATTAATCATTCATTGATCAACGACTCGGTGCCTAAAGTACCTCTCCGAGTGCCAGTAATGCGTGCAACAGCACTCCCGATAATAACCAAGCGTCCAAGTTTCGCCCGCCGACAGAAAAGTTCTGTTTCTTCACGGCTCGTTTGCGCGGAGATCGATGGCGCGCGTGCATGATAAATTGCGCGGGGACGGCTATTGACGCGCTATCATTAAGACTTTTTTAATTAGTCGGCTGGGAGTAAAATCGGCTGGAGCGTAGCGGCAGCGGCCCCCCCCCCCCCCCGCCCCCCCCGTCATCGCTACCCACTGACTACTTGTGTGTCATCTTCTGGAAATTCAACGTTTTACCCGCAGCCTTTTTGCAGCATTTTACGACAAAGAGACGGCGGGATGAGGATATTTGCTTCTATCAGTGAGCCCCCGCGAGCTTTTTTCCACCATTTCCTTTCGTTTCAATCTCCCTCAGTGATCCAATTGGTGCAATGAGTGTGTAAGGAAGGCGAGAGGAGTCAAATGTTTGTTTCGAGAACCGAAATTTGTTCATCATCCGAGGCATAAAAAACTTGAAATTTTTGGTCAAAAAACGAATTGGATGAGAACCAAGACGTTCGAAAACCGAGGTTTGACTCTATGTCATAATTTAGTGTTGCCCAACTGTCTAGCGTAGCGGCTTCCGGCTGAGCCTGAAATTTGCCCCAAAGCGTCGCTTCAAACCAAAATGGCTGACCGCTCGTTTGATTTTGGGCATGGGTCCTGCGGTCTTTGTTGGGACTCTGCAACAAATGCGGTCAATGTCAGACCTCGTTTGAGCTCATTTGGTCGAAATACCTCGTTGTGGAGTTCAATCAAAATACGAGCCGTTTTGCCAGGCCGAGCTCAGCCCGGTGTCCTTCGCGTGTCTGTCCTCGCTCTACAAGGTGCCAACAGCAGATATTAAAGAGCGGAGGTGCGCTTTCTACTTCATTAATTGGGTGTGAAATGACTGTCATTCCAGCCCAGGCGCTCAAGGTGTCTCGATGACGGAGCGCTCGGCCCCCAAACGCCGATAGCCTGGCTGCGCGTTTAAGTGCAAATGCGGGCGTTGCCGCACCGCCCGTAAATGTATGAGATGGGATGGGGGAGGTTGCGGTGGCGGGGGCTGGGGCCTCACTTCAAGGAAATGATGGATGGCCCAGAGATTGGTGGCGCGTGGCGGGCGATGAGGTTTGCCAAAAAATGATCGCGGCGGTAATCAGCCCGTCCGGCTCGGAAAGAAGAAACGTCGACGTGAGTGTTCAAAGGTCGGCGTGATGAGACGAGCACTCAAAATGAGTCTTTCAGGACACCGTTTTTGGCATATTAATCAGGTCTTCACGAGTGTGTCAGGACTTGGTTTGGGGACTGGAATTCGGACAGGTTTTGCAGAGCCACGGTCGACAAGAAATCACATGACCCAAAAGCGAAGGCCACAGGGCTGGCGTCCCACGTCTGCCGTCCTTTCTGCTCAAAGCCGTCGCCTCGAGCCACGTTTGAATCACTCGAGTAGATTGCGGACTCGAAATGATCTGTGCACCTTGACACAGAAGGACTGGGCTTGGATTTATTATAGTCCCGCTTATTCGCTCCCATGCAAACTCCACACAGAAAGTCTGGAATCAAATGATTATATATCGACTCGTGACGATTAAATCGACTAAAAATTTAAACAGTTCATACCTCACCATTAATTCTATGACTCCTTCCGGTGTGTGCAACTTGACCACCGGGGGCAGTATAATACAGTCAAACCTCGGTTTTCGATCGTCTCTGTTCTCGTCCAAATCGGTTTTTGACCAAAAATTTCGAGTTTTTTATGCCTCAGATGACGACCGAATTTCGGTTCTCGGACAAACTGAGCGCACTTGAATGCACCATTTGACTCCTCTCGCCTTCCTTACACAAGGAAGTGACGCTTCCTCGGGTAGACGAGGAAGTGACGCTTCCTCGCGTAGCGTTCCATTGTGAACAGACGTGTTCAATGAAGATGTTTTTTTTTTAAAAAGAGCGTGGTTTCGGTTTTCGAACAATTTCGGTTTTTGAACAGCCTTCTGGAACGGATTATGGTCGAAAACCGAGGTATGACTGTACAATCATGCGAGACAAACAAAGACTTTCACAACTATAGTAAGAGACGCAGTAGGGAGTTGTTTTTTGCAGAGGATAAAGAAAATGCACCTCTGAATTGGCGTTGTTTGAGCAGAAAGCTATCAAAAGGAAAAGGTGACGTCTAATTCTGTTTCATGTTTTAGTTCGACAGTACTCCAGTTTTTCCTCGGCATGGAGTCGATTGACAAATCCAACTTTGTCCCCGTCGGCCTTCGAGACCAACCTGCCCCGGCGGCGCTGTCCTCCGTTTGACTCCGCACACCTTTATCGAAGCTTTTTTGGAACCTCGTTTCAGGAGTTGACTCAATTAGAGAGCAATATTGCCGTCTTGTGCAGAAATGCCCCAAAAAAAAGAAGAAAAATGACAACTGTCTTGCAATTTATTATTTTTTTTGTGGGAGGAAATTACTCACCTCCCCCTCTGGGACCTCTGCACTGTTTCAGTTGACTCAATCGCCTCCCCAGCAGGGACATCTGGAAGCTTCGCTTAGACATCGTCTTCAACAGGATGCGCTTTATGTCGACTGCCTCGGCGTAGCGTGAGCACAAATAGCGCCTTTGTCAAAAATTCTGTTTCTTGTTTGACACGTTAGTCGTCGCCCTTCACCCGAAGAGCCCCCTCATCGCCTCGAGTGCTCCTGCGGGCTTGCTGCCACGGGGAATGCGGCGCCGCTCCCGGTAGTTGTCTTGTTTTCAGAGACACAAAAAAAATGTCAATTTATCTCAGCGTTTTGTCTAGAATTGATGCTTTTATCCGAGAACTTTGCGCTCGAATTAGCGATGGATGCAAACTTTTGTTCAGTTCCTCTGAGTGGTAAAAAAAAAAAGGCTGCGTATATATATATATATATCTACGTATATACAGTATATATATATATATATGTATATATATATATATATATATATACGCAGCCTTTTTTTTTTTATATATATATATCTACATATATACAGTATATATATATATATATATACTGTATATATATATATACTGTATATATATATATACTGTATATATATACGCAGCCTTTTTTTAATATATTTTAATATATTTTATATATATATATATATATATATATATATAGCAGCCTTTTTTTTTTACCACTCAGAGGGACTGAACAAAGTTTGCATCCATCGCTAATTCGAGCGCAAAGTATACATATACATATATATATATATATATAAATAGTATATATATATATATATGGGCGGCCCGGTAGTCCAGTGGTTAGCACGTCGGCTTCACAGTGCAGAGGTACCGGGTTCGATCCCAGCTCCGGCCTCCCTGTGTGGAGTTTGCATGTTCTCCCCGGGCTTGCGTGGGTTTTCTCCGGGTGCTCCGGTTTCCTCCCACATTCCAAAAACATGCATGGCAGGCTCGTTGGGCACTCTAAATTGTCCCTAGGTATGAGTGTGAGCGTGGATGGTTGTTCGTCTCTGTGTGCCCTGCGATTGGTTGGCAACCAATTCAGGGTGTCCCCCGCCTACTGCCCGAAGACTGCTGGGATAGGCTCCAGCACCCCCCGCGACCCTAGTGAGGATGAAGCGGTTCGGAAAATGGATGGATGGATGGATATATATATATATATATATATACTATTTATATATATATTGTATGTGTGATGTTTTCTCTATTATCGAATTGCACTTTTCGAAATATCTTCATGGTAACCAGTGTGTAACCGCAGAATAGGTACTTTGCATTTAATTATTGGGAGGGGGCGGGAGGGGGGGGGGCGATGGCTGGCGCAGCAGCAGCCTTTTTTTTTTGTTCCCTTGCAATATCAGTCTGCTCATCATCGAGTAACCCATCCATTGTTTGCATTGGCCCTCATCAAAAACTAAACCCACCTGAGCCCACCTGAATCCCTGCGCCAGCCCCCCCCCCCCCCCTTGTGATCTGTTAGTACCGCAGCGCCCCACGCTTGCCCATCAATCACACGGCATTAGCCCCCCTCTCCCGGCGACGCGCAGGACTCGCGCACGCCCCCGATTGGCCAAGCGAAAACCTCCCTCTCCCATTCCCAAGCCCCGCCTCCCCCGAGCGCGCCCATTGGTCGAGCCCCCCCCCCCCTCACCGAGCTGCCACTCAAGACGCCGGAGCTCCTTGTTGCGCGCCTGGCGAGCTCTGCTGCGGGGCTGAGAGGGGACGAGACGCGCTGCATACCAACACACACGCTTCCACCCAACGACCCGCGATCCGCTCTCAGAGACTGGCGCGTCCACGCCAAGTTTGGCCACCGAGAATCCCAGAACGCGCCCAACTCCGACTGTGGAATATTTGCTTTTTTTTATTAATTTTTTTATTTTTTTTGTGCGCCTCGGCTGACATTTTGCAAGCGTGATATAAACCGCGCGCGGAGTCCCTGCGCGCCGAGAGAGACGACAAGTGGACCCGGCGACTCGAACACCCTCCGGTTTGCGTGACATTTCCGACGCTGGAATAGTCCCGCACATCAACGAACGGAACCAAGCGCATCGGTGGAAATCATCTCAAGTGCCATCATGGGCTGCCCCCTCCTGAGGAACGCGTTGGCCGGCTTGGTTCTGGTGCTGTTGTGCAAAGGTAAGTTGACGAGATGTGTTTTTGCTTGATGCATTTCTGGAAGGATGCTGCGCGCCTGTGCGTGCGTGCGTGCTTGCGTGCGTGCGTGCGTGCGTGAGCGTGTGTGTGTGTGTGTGTGTGTGCGTAATTCATCAGCGCGGAGCCAAGACGGAGTGCAACGGGTGGTGCATGTTAAGATGTTTCCTCGGAACCAAAATAACAGAAGGCCAGGAGGGCCGGGATTTTCGGGACGTGACGGGAATGACAGCCCATCTTTGATGCGCTTGTGCGCGCGTGCGGCGTGCGGTTGTAAAAGGTGGAGCGGCGCACGCGGAGGAGTTGGTGCTGTCGCCTCTCTGCGTCAACAAGGTCGACTGGGACACGAAGGGTGACGCATGCTGACAGAGTGGACGGTTGCGGTCAAAGTTGAAGTAGGTGGAAGGGGAAAAGGTGGGGGGGGGGCAAGATGATGCCACCTGCAGGGAATGTTTTTCTTTGACCCCCCCCTCCCCCCTGGAGGAAATATACAAAAGAAGGTCCTGAAGGGTTAGTCTTGTTTTAAGAGAAAAAGGGTAAACTGGTGGTTTAACCCTCATGCAGTATTTTGAAGCGGCTGCATGAAGGGTATTACGTCCCAAAAATGTCCCTCTTCCAATGTGCAACAGCTTTTTTCACTTTTAATTTTTTTTCACTTTCAACCCCTCAAAATGTTCAGTGGGAATTGGCCAAGATATAAATATACATCCTATGCAAAATTTCAGCTTCGTGGAGTTATTTGTCACTGTTTTGTCCAACAGTCCAAAATCGTCCAAAGTGTCCAAAATGTCCAATTTTGGGATCATTACTGCATGGGGGTTAACTTAATTAAACTGCTTTCAAGGAGTAAAGGGAAGGTCACATTTGGAGTTTCAGGGGTTGTAGTTCTCCTTATTTTCCAGCAGCTGTCACTCAAGTGTGTTTCTGAACTGTCCATATGGCAAAAAAAAAAAACAACAATCTTTGGATTAAGATAGTTGAACAAACAAAAAAAAACAATACTCATGTCCATGCTGTGCCTCAACATCCCTTCAGAATGTCTTTGTGCCATGTATGTGTTTCGCACGTTGTAGTGACTGTCTTAGCACACTGTGCTAAGTGTCTTGCGCATCCTGCTAATTGTCTCGTATGTTTCGAGCAAGTGTCTCTCGAGCTCATTCTGGCAACCGCATCGCACATTCTGGTGACGGTTTTCGAATCGCGTTCATATTCTGGCGATTGCCTCATCACAGAATCGTTCCTGTAACTTGTCAAGTGCGTTCCGGCCAAAGTCGAGGCACATTTCGGTGACTGTTAAGGTCCATCCCGGTCAATTGGTCAAGCCCAGTCTTGGACTCTCCAGTAAGTGTCTGGCGCATCGTAACACGTGTCTAGCAGAGTCTGATGATTGCAAAGCACATTCTGGTCCCCGCCTAGTGCCAGCTTATTCTGGTAACTGTCTAGCACGTCGTAATAAATGGCGTATTTTCACGACCAGGCGTCGTGTCGGCACACTTGATGATATCTCAAAGAACGGTCATGTGAACTCGGCCCACCGGTTGGGAGTCCCTGAGGTAGAGGATTCCGGTGGCCGCTGAGCCTATTCTGGTTGCTGTCTGGCACGTTTCAGTGTCTGCCTTGAATGTCGCGTGCCGAGTCGAGTTCAATTTTTGATGCCCGTCTAGGACATTCTGGGAACTGTCTACCACAACTCCGCGTGCTTAACCCTCATGCAGTATTTTTAAGCGGCTGCATGAAGGGTATTACGTCCCAAAAATGTCCCTCTTCCAATGTCCATTTGTCCAACAGTCCAAAATCATCCAAAGTGTCCGAAATGTCCAATTTTGGGATCATTACCACATGGGGGTTAAAAAACCGCGATAACATCGATGCAAAGTGCTTGAGCCTTCCTCCTAACATGCTTAGGGATCAATAAAGTTCGGAATCCATTCAAGCCTTCTTCCATCCATCCTCGCATCATCCCTGAGTGCTCCTGGCGTGCTGTGGGATGTCCCCACGTTTATTAGTTTTGCAAGACGTACTCAGCACGCTCAGTAATTATCCTCACGCCCCCCCCCCACCGCACGCTCCTACTTCATGTGTGCACGCATGCTAAAAAACGCACACCTGCCGCAATTAGTTCCACCTCCGCCCTGTGGGAAATCAGGATATAATGAAATTACCCTGACCCTTAATAACAGTAATTGATGTGTCAGTGCAATAAGACGGTGGGGGTTAACAACCTGCAGTAGGACTCCCGCCTCTCGGGGGCAGGAGTGAGTAGGCGGGCTGGCGGAGGGAGGTGGGTGGGGGGCGGGGGGGGGGGGGGTGCGAGAGTACGATCGGTCAAGCTTGACGGCGAGCAGACGGATGGCGCCGCAGGATGCATGAAAACACCACCAACTCAGTGGGCGCGGCCGCGGCCGCACACACACACACACACACACACACACATCCAAGCACAGACGCATTTCATTTCATCTGCAAAGGGACCAATCAGCACCGGTTTCTTGGTATGACCAGAGATGCGCTACGGTCCCGCTTGCGGGTTGTTTGGGAGGAGAAGGGGGAGAATGTGAATAAATGATGCGGCGTTTGCAAGTACCCCGTGAGAGGCGAGAGTGCACTCGCCACCAAGTACACAGTTGGATTGGTTCCACATCAGCAAACTGGTGGTGCTGTAACGGTCCTGTTCAGGTAACTGCCTGGCCCGAATCCGGTTCTTGCCTAACACATGCTGGTAACTGTCTCGTACAGTATATTTTTTTGTAGTCCGAGCATATTCCGATAACTGTCGAGCAAATTCACTTCCTTCCGGTAACATTTGAGTACAGTCTGCTAACTGCCCACTACATTCGGGTAACTGTATAGTTCATTCTGCTAACCCGGGGGTCGGCAACACGCGGCTCCAGAATTTTGCAAACTGCCTGGCACATTTCGGTCACTACTTTGCTCCTTCTACTATTTGGACACATTTTTACTGTCTATGCCGTTGCGGCCTTTGTCGCTCACCCGCATATCATGATGCCGGACAGAGGGGGGGGGGGGGGGGGGCGCTCATGGCAGGAACTCAGATGAGAGCAGGTGGGCTCGATTTTTGTCACCTGACTCATTTCCTTCTGATTTCAGCGGCATATGTGGGTTGAATCTCGGGGAGCACAGCACCCCTCTACACACACACACACACACACACACACACACACACACACACACACACACACACACACACACACATATCCATGCACATTCAACACCCGCTGGATCAAATGTGTTGGCGAGCTGAATAAGAGAAGGACCATGCCAGCGTCAACAGATGCCTGGTGTTGCTAATCTGGAAGCAGTTCCCCCCCCCCCCCCGCCCCCCCTTTCCCTACTTCCTTCTTTCCTCCCTGTGAAATCCTCATTTTGTCCTCCCGACTCGGCTCATACAAACGTTTTCGGCTGGCTGGCCGCTTTCATTTTTAGCGCGCCACCATTCCCAGTCAAGAGCCACAGGCAGAAGGGTTGGAGGTTGAGCCAGCCTCAAGTGTGCTCAACATCCCACGACTAGCCCCCCCCCCCCTCCCTTACTCCCACCCTCCGGTGCCGCTTTTCATTCCCATTTCTTTGGCTTACTATATGCTGCAGTGCTTCAGACATCTGCTTCTTCCCTTTGCCGACACCCCACCGCGGCGTCACCTTGGGGGAGGGGAAAGGGGGGGGGGGGATCCTGCTGCGTTTTGACCTAAAACTAGAAGCCACGGGTACCTTGACGGAAAAATGATAAGAAAGCTCATTTATCACGTTGAAAGTTTTACAAGGCGGCGTTGCCGTCCTAGCGCGGCCTTTCCGAGCGAACGTCGTCACTGCCGAGATTTCTCCATTTTAAGCGCTAATCCTTCTAAAATGAGTCCAGATGTTACTGAAAACAAGCCTGGCGCGAGTGACTCATCAGTCCTTAATATTTTTCTGGAATCACTGAACTTATTGAATCAGGAAAATGGAATGCAATGTGAAGCTTCCACGTCTTATGTTATGAATATCGAGCCAAGAGGACAGAATGTGTGATTTTTGGAGAGGACGTAGACTGACAGTGTTCCGCCGCCCCGATCTATGACTCCACAAGTGCTCGTTGCTTTTTCTTGGGGATTTGGTGTCTGTGTGGTGTTGCCACAGAAGGATTCCTACTTTTGATCTTGACAAACTTAACCCTCATGCGGTAATTTTTAGCGGCTGCATAAAGGGTATTACGTCCCAAAAATGTCCCTCTTCCAATGTGCAACAACTTTTTTCACTTTTAATTTTTTTTCACTTTCAACCCCTCAAAATGTTCAGTGGGAATTGGCCAAGACATAGATATACATCCTATGCAAAATTTCAGCTTCCTGGAGTTATTTTTCACTGTTCTGTCTGTCGTGTCCATTTGTCCAACAGTCCAAAATCATCCAAAGCGTCCGAAATGTCCAATTTTGGGATAATTACTGCATGGGGGTTAAAGATGACACATTCTGGGACCTGTTTAGTCCATTCTGGTAAGTGCTCAGCATATTTTGATAACGGTCATCGATCTGCAGCTATCTTAAAGAGTTCGGGTAACACTCCAGCACATTCCGGTAACTGTTTAGCACAGCGGTCGGCAACACGCGGCTCCAGAGCCGCATTCTGCTCCGGACAGATTTGTTTTTTGTTTTTTTTTGTCCTATATGGTTCTTTCAACCATTTGGGTTGCCGACCCCTGGTTCAGCATATTCTGTCAGGCCCGTTCCCTGAACAGTGACATAACTGGCTCACGGTCTAGCACATTCTGGTAACTGTCTAGCACGTCCCGGTAACTGTCACATCCATCCCAGGAAGTGGCGAGAGCAGTCTGACAACTGTTAAATCCATTCCGGTCACCATCTCGTGTATTTTGGGTCACTGTCAGCACAATCGGCGAACTGCTTAACGCATTGCGCTAGCTGTTGATGTCGCATACCTGGAGCACATTCTGACTCTCGCCTTTTGGATAACCCGTCTTGCACGTTGAGATCATAGGTCAATCCGTCCCAGTAACTCTTTTGCCTGTTTTAGCGCATTCCGGCAATTTTCTGAAGACAAACAACTCTGGGATGAGTCAACTCAGGTAGCGTTCGCCGCGTCCCTCCCGTCCGAGCGTCGACCGACAGGCTTGGATGGGTCGCCGTGAAAAGGACACCCCCGCCGCGACCCGCATTCCTTTCCTCATCGTTAGCGTCATAAACAACCATTGAAGCCGCCACTTGTTTGCAGTTATAATTACCGTTGTAATATCGAGAGTGCGGCGTCGTGGAAAACGCCAGGGGCAGTTATCGTAGCGGTTAAATTGCTAGTAGCTGCTCATGTGCCAACTCCTGGCACCAAGACTCACCGCCCCCCCCAGATGAGAATAAGATGAATTCCACCCTAGTAAAAAAGTCGGAATGTGAAATCAATTTGAAGCCAAGCCCGTAACATATAAACATGTCAGCGTGACTATGAATAGCTCTCATCCAATCGCAATTATATGGAGACAATAAAAATAAAGGCCAGGCGGCTGAGAGCCGCCGGTGTGATCTTCCGCCGACACCTTTTTTTGTTGTCAAAGCCGGCGAGAGGGAAAGGAAGGCATTCGAGATTAGCGCGGGCGGCCGGTCCTCGGGGAGCCGGCAGGGATGAGGGTCCCGCTTCTTTCTCTGTCCTCATTACCACCAGACAAGGAAGTCGCCGGCAAAATCAATGGCAGAGGCTTAGGCGGTAATGCGGGCCGTGCCATTGCTTTTGTGTGTGGGATGTGGGGGGGGGGCTTTTTTTTTTTTTTTTTTGTCTTGAAGGGAACGTCTTTGCACTTGTGAGTGCTCGCCCGATGACTCACTTTGTTTTATTTGGCCCGTGAAAGCTGAAGTGCTTATTGGCGAGCGCATTATGGTTACGATCTTCTAGTCCATTCTGCGCACTGTCTAGTGCTCGTTGATGTGACGTTGTGAGACTCAAATATGAGATCAGTGCCGGGGGGGAAAAAAAAACTAAATGTCATTCATTTTTTTCCTGCAAAGCCCATCAAGCTTGACAAATACATTTCGCCTGAGCGTGTCATCACCCATTTTTTCACTGACAAAACATTTCTACCTTATTGTGACAATATCATATAAAACCGACTTAACATTTCATGTGAGCGAATGTGGCACCTTTTTTTTGCATTTTGTAAGAGATTCCTCTGAGTCCACAAAATTTATTGTAATTGTCCAACAGGTGGCACTGTAGGGCTCCCCCTTGCAGCTGCACACCTGTTGGTCGTTAGTCGTATAAAAGGACTCCGGCCCGACCGCTCATTGTCAGGTCATTGTGGCTGTTTGTATGCTACTGTCATGGTTGTTCTCAGTCATGTTTTGGTCATGGTTTCGTTTGATACTTTGGATTCTTTTTGTTTTCATGACTTTGTTAGTTTCTGTGTTTTAATACAACTCGTCAAGTTCACCCTGCTCCTCCCTCTTGCCTGCTTTTTGGGGTCCACCACCACCACCACCTCGCTACGTGACAGTAATTTAAAAAAAAAACTTTGCCAAGTCTGCGTTGCTCAATTTAGCCGAGGAGGAGGTTGCTGACTCAGGTTTTGCAATTGTAAACTTTAATTCGGGCTAAGGATAAGTAGCCCATTCTGGCAAACAGACCCGTCCGCTTCTCTTCCCTCCTCTTCATTTTTTGCCGCCGTTTAGACATGTAAAAGTAGCAGGCGCAACACATGCTAACATAATGGCCTCGCGTTGCGCGGGATTTTTCAACCCGCCTCGACTCCGGCAAGGTGTCGCGAAAATGAATGAAAAGGAGTTGGAAAACAGATCAATACATATTTCAACAGCTTCTGGCAAAGCCAAGAGAGACGCACCCGGAGAGAGATCGAAGGGTGGAGAAGAGTAATTGTGTTGCGCGCGCTCATTGTCGGGAGTGTGAGGGAGACGCAGGCATAATTGCGACCCAGGCTTGAACGGAGAGCGAACGGGTGGGGGAAGAAGCCTTAACGAGCGGCGCATAGCAAACAAGCTAGGAGGCTGTGGCACGTCATAATAGAGCCCATTCGAGCATGTTCCCGTAATGATCTAGCCTATTCTGGTACCATTAAAGCACATTCTGGCACGCGCCCACTTTCTGATACTGCATGTGTCGAGTAAGTCATTGTCGGCAACATTCTCTTGTGTACTGGGGTAACATTTCTGTGGGTTCTAGTAAAAGCCAAACACATAAACAGTCAAACCTGGGTTTTTGTCCATAATCCGTTCCAGAAGGCTGTTGGAAAACAATAAAAATGTTTATTGAACACGTCTGCTCACAATGGAAAACAACACGAGGAAGCGCCACTCCCTCGTCTACCCGAGGAAGCGTCACTTCCTCGTGTAAGGAAGGCGAGAGGGGTCAAATGGTGCATTCGAGTGCGCTCAGTTTGTTCGAGAACCGAAATGTGTTCGTCATCCGAGGAATAAAAAAAAAAACCGAGACGTTCGAAAACCGAGGTTTGACTGTATTGCCTAGACCAGAGCTCCCCAAACGTTTTTCTGCCACAGACCGGTTCATGGTAGTACCGATTTAAAAAAAAAATGTTTTCCCCCAGGGACATATATGCTCCGTTACAAAAATTTAAAACCAGGTTCAGCTCTTTCTCTAAAATCTGAATGGACTGGCACCTAGGAACCACGTGTCCAACATTCCGGAACAGTCTTTTGCATTCTGGTCACTGTCTGGCACATTTTTGTGACTGTTTAGAGCATTCCATGTACTATCAAGTCCATTCTCTTCGCTGGCTTTCACAAAACTATTTCTGGTAACGGTCTTGCACATGCGCGAGACAATTACGATGCGGTATGGGAGCAGATGCATCCCGATTTTAATGGATAGAGAGCAAAAGGGCGGAGCAGAAGCGAGGCTGGATGCCGCGCTAACGAGCAGCCCATAACAAACATGCTATGAGAGGCTAAGGCCCCCCCACTCTGTGGCACTTCATGATCGCGCCCGTAAGAATCCCACGCACGTTTTCCTACTTCCTGTTAGCTGCTGAGGGTACTTGGCGATAAGGAGTGTGGGACTGAAAAAAAAAAAAGGTCAGAGGGTTGGCGCTGGCGCTGGCATTTTCTTTCATGGGATAAAATAAAAGCCGAACTAAAGCTAAGGCTAATCAAAAACAGCATTTATGTGTTGGTGTACTTGATTGTAATGAATTTGGGTACATTTCAGGTGAATTTACAACAGTATCTTACTGTTATTATTATAAATACTGTCAAATATTCAACCGTGGCATGTAAATTCATGTAAATGAGTCAGTTAAGAACAGTAGATTCCCGTAATTTAACAGGATAACACTATGGATTGCTGTAAATGTATGATGTTAGAAGAGTGTCTTAACAATAACTACCGAAATAAAATTAGAAGTTAAATATTCATCCCCACTTGTAAATGAGTGGCTCATGCTTAAGAATAACAAACAGTAACGGAACAGTATTTGTAACACAGTATCTGTCTGGCTAGCTAGCTAGTTAGCTATCTAAAACACAGTACTTGCCTCGGTATGCTCATTGAATTTTTTCAAACGTAATTAATTTATTTTGTCCGTTACTCCCCCCAACATCATTTTATTTTAGGTTCCCTGCCAAGTCGTGTCATACATGCCTACTGTAGTAGCAGCTCGGAAAATCATCTCTGCGGCTAACTAGAATGCTACACATGGACATGACACATTGTTACCACGCACAGTTTTGTAGCCGTCGTAAAACGTTCCTATTAATGTTGGGCCGCGAGTCGAGTTAGTGCTCGGGGAGCAGCTCTTTTAAAAAAAAATAAAAAAATAACGATGAGATTGTACATCAAACCAAAGGCTCTTTTGGATTATACGTAGCTGAAGATGCCACGTTGCCAGTTTGATCGCTATCTTAGCTTATCTTAACTCCCGTGTCGGTATAATATGTGATTGTGTCTCTGGGAGAAGTCGAGTCAGCACTGAGTTGATCTTTTACAAACTTGTACATCGTCTCAGCTGCTAACTTGAGGCACAAATGTCCACTGCTGCAGTTTTGGAAATGGAATCAAACGGCCTCGTTTCTTGCCGTACTCTGAGTCGAGTTGGCCGTCGGGCAGCCTCGGCGGATCTTTTACCAGACAGAGAATCAAAGATACATTGAGAAGCAGCGGCTTTTGATTTCAGCTCGAGATGCTCCAGTTTGTTTTTTTCTGGCGCCGTTGATTTGAGCCAAAAAATGCCGTTGCGCCAATTTGATCAATTTGTCCTGACACCGTTTTGGTGTCGGGACAACACAGGATCGTGCCCCCTTAGTGGCAGTCAGTTGCACGAGCAACTCCGGTGGCTCTTTGAAGAAGTTGCACATTTTGAAAGAGGGCTCTTTTGATTTGAAATGGTTGCAAAAACGCAGGGAGACGCTTGTCATTTGGGAACTGTTCTACGACTGATCTTTTCCTCAACTTTCAGCTTGGATATCAGAGCACGCTGTTTTGATTTTTCCAACGACAATCCAAAAGTTAGATTTTTTTTTTTTTTCCATTTGCTGCATTTAAACCTTCATTACATTTTTGAACAAAAAGACTGATTTAAAAAAACAAAACAAACACACCTAACATCCAGATTGTCAAACGATTGTGCCAGCTTGAGAGAGTTCTTTTAATTGGCTTTGAGCGCAGACTCACGACGTGCTATTGTTTGGTGCAATTTTGCTAATTAGATCCCGGGTTGGATAGCGCCAAAAAAACCCACACCGCTCTTTCCTGTGAAATTCTATTAGTGCTTTGACGCCGATCGCTCCGAGTTCCAAAACACTCCGAGGATTGGTACGACACGCAGTCTTCTGTGAAAACAGCAACCACAAATTGCACTTGTTGAGTCCTCGCTGGCTATGTTTCAGCTGATGACGCCAATTAAAACGCTTTGGCCTAGCGTCCTTGGAGAGGTTGCCTTTTACTATGTGTAGCAGCATCATTGCAAAGATGCGCTAGCAAAGGGTTAGCGCATGTGCCCGCATGACCTTTTACAGGGTTATTGGGCCGCCGGTGCAATTGAGGAATAATGAAGGTGTCAGCTCGGGGCAATTAGCTGCTTAATGTCAGGCAAACGGTACGCTAGTACGCCCCCTTTTCGCTGACGGTTCAATAATGTATGTTGCGGGGCCTGAAGGAAATGCCCACGTTATTGACTTTGAATCCGGTTATGTAAAGTACGATGCTGCTGGAAGGTCTTCGGGACGTAGCCTGTCATGCGAGGGTTTTGCAAAAGGCCGAGAAACTTCATGAGCGGTAACTTTTGTGCCATGAGCATGATCATTCGCAGTGTAGCATTCGGAACTTAAGCGCCCTCGATTTTTAGAGCTACGAACATTAGCAGCAGCACAATTCATTGAAATGAGAGCCATTTTCACATTTTTAGCCTTTATTAGCTGCATTAACAAAAGACGTTTTAGCGGCAAGAATATTAGCAACATTGACAAGAGCACGTTTTACTCGAAAACATTTGAAAATTAGCAACAGTGATATTAGCACCTTTGACACCAGCGCCAACGGGCCCCTTTGGAAATACGCTTCCGCACTGGTTCATTCCGACGGTTCTGAACCTTTACTTGTAGTAAGTTTTAGATCTGCTGACAAAGCCCTTTACGTGAGGTCTAGTAAATTCAGCCCTGATGTTTGCGGAATGGACACTTGTGACATTAACAAACGCAATGATGTTCGTGGCAGTAACTCGCGCTAGTGACGTTTCTGTCACTGTCAATTTCAGTGCTAAGGACATTTGTTGTCAGTGCACGTAAATAAGCAGGATTCGCTTTGAAATGAGCATCCTCTACATCAACTGTACTCACCTTTAGTAGTAGAGATAACTTTTTGCACCGTTAACATTAATGTTAGCATGAATAACTTTAGCTCCATAGAAATTAGCCTTGCTATCAGTGCTGGTAAGTTAGCTTGAACTTTTACAGTTAACTTCAACTGTAAGTGGCAAGAAGCGAGCATTCTCCGCTTCTTTTTCCCCTCAGGAATGTCGGCGAGCTGCCAAACTGCTACTCGATGTTGTTCACTGCAGACATTGAAGTGGCGAAGGGTCCACAGGGCATTCAACTCAAGTCAAAAATTGGCCAAATGATGACTTGCGTTAAAAAAAACATTTAAAAATAAGTAAGTTGGGTTAATAGTAAATCAAGGTACCGCCGTAAAATGCTCCAGGTGCCTAAACCCCTGATTAAAGTGCGGGTTGTGGTGCCGCAGGAGCGAAGAGGCGATGTGGGCTCCACCCACCCATGCATTGTTTACTTCATCGAGCAGGCCGACGGCCACTTTAGCTGGCGCTTTTTTTTCTTTTCTTCTTCTACCTTCTCCCACCTCTGACAAGCATAATCACAATTGATCTGTATTCCAATGGGGGGAGGCGGCTCAATCAGACGTGACAAATGCGGGCAGACAATGCAGGTGTTTTCTTCATCAGGCCGACGCCGTCCATCCTCGCTTCAATCCATCACAATCAAGACGTATCGACGCAACGGACTTTCGATTAAGGTTCTTTTTCGACCTCTTCTCTCTTATAGCCGTCCAAGATAAAAGTTTCCCCCCCCCTCCTTCACAGTAATAGAAAAGTCATTTTGCCGGGGCCATTGATTTGACATTCATTATGATTGGAGTTATTCGATTGACCGACAAGGTTCATTTCAAAGGCCAACATGTCACATTTGCTCCGCAGTCCATTATTTACACTCCGAACCAATAGGGGGCGGCGTGTTACCTGGACTTTGACTTCATGGTAACGAAAACTCGGTGATCCGCGATCGTGTCTTTCATCTCATCCCATTCCAAATTCTTCTAATATTAAAAAAATAAAATACAAAGTTAAATTGATGATTTTTAGGAAAAAAAACTCAGTCACCCATTTGAGTGAGTTTAATGAGTCACAGTTTTTTGTTTTGTTTTTAAGCTTCCTAATACATCGTGATTCTCGTTACCTTCTGTCTCTAATCTCGTAATATTGCAAAGTATTTTAGCATCTAAAAATTTATCAAGCTATAATGAAAACAATTTGTGGAATATTCCCCTTTTGCCAATCATATCACTTTATTCTTCTGTTTGATGTTCAAATTATTTTCGTCAAGTTGCGATCATTTCCAAAAATGACAACAAAAAAAACCAAAAACAAGTCTGTGTTTTTTTGCAATATTATTATTATATGCAGAAATTCTTTGGTTTTATCACCCAACTCTAAATTATATTATACTCCTAAAAATCAAGTCAAAGTTGTGCCCCATCATTGCTCAGCTTTTATGCTCGACGGGTGGGATCACAAATCACACGCGTAACGGGACCATACCCAGAACGACGTGAAAAATAACTGCATATAAAGCGGCGGTGGCAAAGCGGTGATCAAGGTTTTTTTTTCTTTTTTTTGAAAGAAGGTAAAATCGACAAAATCCGAGTCTGCAAATGGAGAAAAGTGGGTTGTGGCTTTGGGGCGTGGCCGCGCCAGATGAAGACGTACGGCGCCAAGCGTGCGCCATATGGCGGAGGGCGCTGCCGGTGCCGGCAACCGCCGCTTGCTTGTTTTATTTATTAGCTGTGCCACATTGATTTCATGCCCGTGTTCCTCCACCTGCATCTTTGCTGGCCGATAATAAATTCTCGCGGGGCCCCGGCGACAACAAGGAATCAATCAATATAAGAGATTAACAAGTGATTAAGTCCATATTTGACTTTGCACAAGTTGAAACTTTTTGGGATTGGGTAAACACTCGGCTTTTTGGTGCCGTAATCACCCTCTGTGCAGATCTTGCTGTTTGGAATACCAAGTGCAAATCAATCACCTTGCAGATCGCAATTTAGCACTGTAGCCTTTCTCATTCTTTCATCAGTCTAATTTGAAGGCTCGATGGATGACTTTGTTTTGTTTTTGTTTTAAACTGTAACGCTCAAGCAAGCTCGAAAGTAGCATTCCTTAGCCATCAACAAAAACAACCTCCATATTCACCAAACTTCCTTCCTGACTGTTTTTTTTTTTTTAAATTACAAATCGAATAACACATTGAGTAGACATGCTAATCGCACACATTGAACTAAAACACTCAGAAGGATCGTCATTTCTCCAAAGCGCTTCTCTCGCCTTGGCAAAAAAAATGGCAACAGGATTCAACTCCGCTACCTCTCAGCTTTTACGGGTAGAGGTTCAAGGACCAGCTTTTGTTTATCCAGAGCCGTTTTTCTTTCGATGCGCATGGTAAAGTGTGAGAAAGTTCACCCCCCCCCCCACCCCCTCCCTCACATCTTTGCTCCTAGTGCTGCGGTGCGTTCAAGGGACATCGGAAACAGCAGCACCGCTAAGAAACGCCACTTTAACAGAAAATAACAATAAAATAACGTTGTTTACAAGTCTGGGTTACATACTGCTTGCAACAAAAATAAAAAGCAATTAGCTAATGCTAATTGATGATCACCTGATTGCCTTTTTTTTTTTTTTTAGAAGTCAGTTTAAGGTTGAAAGGGTGACGTCTTATGTTTTCATGGATGGTGCTACAGTGAAACTCCTCTACAACGAAATCATGTTTGCAGCAAGAAATTTTTCACAACAGGGGGTTTTTCACTGTAGCAAATTTGACCTCAGATGTAAACACACACACACACACACAAACGTATGTGCACACGCACACACAAACGGAGGAGAATGGTAATGGTGTTAATGCATGAACATTTTTTCACATTAGGGGGTATTTTCACCCATGTAGGTTTCGTTCTAGAGGAGTTTCACTGTATTGATATGGAAAATACCAAATCATTCTTAAATGACACTTGCGAAAAGATTATATTTGATATCATCAGCAAAAACAACGTGACTAGGGAATACTTATTATTTTAGCATTGTGCTTCATTCGCCGTTGCTAAGGAGAGGCCGCGGGCGAGCGAGTACGTACCCGTGGCGTTTAGCCTGCTTGATCGCATTGGTTGTGAGCTTCCGCGCTGTTACTCAGATGGATGGTGCGCTTCATGGTGGCGGGGCGCAACATAGATCAACTCTCCAAGCCCCCCTTCCCGCAGATACGCGAGTGAGCTCCAGGCCCTCCTTCTTCATTCTCAAGTGAGCCACAAACGCCAAGCTCAAAGATTCATGCCGGTGGACTTTGGCTCACAAACGAATGATCCGCAGAGAGAGAATCCTCATCGGGAATTCCACAGTTGATGAAATGGATTTTCACTTGCGCTCCGCGTTAGCCTAGCGTGTTTTTTTTTTTCGGGGGCCACCCGCTTGATTGTGCTAAACTTCAGACAATGTTTGATCGTGGAGGTGAAATGAGAACATCTTTCCTGCCAATCGACACGCAATTGTTCACTCGTTGGATGACGTTGTTACTGCAAATAATTGAGACCACATATTTAATATTTTGAATGTGTTTTAAAAAAAAATTTTGACACAATAAATACCCGCTATTCGTGCGGGATCGCAAATATCGAATAATTATGAGTAATTGAGACCCTTATGATTGCCAACATGAATCGTGATGGCATGCGAGTCTCGTGAAATAATCCAGATGAAACTCTTGCTTTCGTTGTAATTGCTACACGTTGCTCTGCGGATTTGCCAACCAATGAAAACAGCAAAACGGAATTTGTGTGGAATCTCTCCTTGACCGACTGGGCGGAAGTCTCGTGGGCCCCCTGCGTATCGCGACACAAATGCGCCGCAGAAAGCCGCGCGATTCCTTAGCGGAGGTAACAAAGCTGCACCCGAACGTGCGCTCGGCAACAGGGGGGAATGCGGACGAGACGCCGCGTGACCATTTGGAGCCCCGATCGATAACTAATCTTGAGGCCGGTGCCTTGGCTCCGGGGCGGCGATGCTGTTATTTCTTGAAATGAGCTCCTGCAGTCACTGGCGTAGGACACCTCACGGGTTTCGTCGGCCCTGCGCTTTGGTTCGAGGTGAACGTTTGCCGGCCGGTCTTCCCTCTCTCAAGAGATTTTGCCGACCAAATTTGAAGCAACATGGAATTAAGTCAGCGCAGAGCGCCGATGCATATGGGGAACTGGGAGTCGCGGCTTGGAATTGAAGCGGATTTACATGGGACAGGAGAAGAGAGCCAATCTCTCTTTTTCGTGAATGGATGCTACAGCTTCTTGTTGCTACAGCTTAGCTTGTAGCAGACGTGTGCACATTGCCGCATGACGTCTTTGATCCACTGGTGAAAGGGACACTTTGATTCGCTCCTCTTTCATCTATTACGGCTTCAAACAACAAAGTGTATGCAGGAAAGTGGTTACGATTGCACAATTGTCTGTGTTTCATGTGTTGTCTTGTATTATTTTGTCATTTTTTTGGGTCAACTTTTCTTTTGATGGCGGCGCGGACACCCGCAGCGGCTCCTCTTGTTTTATGTTGAGGGGGAAGAAATTTCATCTGTGCTGTATGTATGTTACACATACGTACAGCACATTTGACAATAAAGTTGTATTCAATTCAATTCAAGTTGATTGGAGGCCCAAAAATGTCCCAAGAACCCACGCGTGGAAACATGCCTCAAGTCTTCGATTTCATTTTGGGTCATTTGGCCACTGGCAGGAGTCTTGCCCGCAAGATTCGGTCTGGTGATTCCTCCGTTTGGACATTCAGCTCCAGATGGCGGAGATGAGAAGGCCCACCCAAAGTCTCCAATAAAGCCATCTCGTTGGTTTGTTTGGGCTGCTCTCCGGTGCCATTTGGGCCACGCGCAGGCTTCATATTTTGTCGCTGGTCTTGTGTGGCCATGAAACAGGATAATACTCACGACTAATCTGGCAGATTTTATTCGAGAGCTTTTGTTTGGTTTGGAAATCAAAAAGCCTTGAAATGTTAAACACACGGGAGAGGATACACAGCGCCTCGAATTTTCTATGATTAAAAAGTGTTCCGGCAGAATGAAAAACCAGCGCTAATCTTTAATCACGCTATTTAGCTTCTTTTTTTTTTTTTTTTTTAGGGCGGAGGGAAGGGCGGGGATCATAATCTGGAGACGTTTTTTGTCATCTTTTGACGTTCGCCTCCTCCATCACGATAACCTGCAGAGGCAGAGATCATCAAGGCCGATAATCAGCGCCAATCTTTTCCCGCCGCCGTTGACGCTAATTTCCAGCGTCGCGCACACGCAAAATAAAAAAATAAAAAAATAAATGTGTGTGTGTGACTTGTGTTTACTCCAGCGAAGCAGTGGGGGGTAATCCTTTCTTGCACTGCCTCCCATTCTCTTCATGGTTTCCCCCTTTTGTTCCTAATCTGCGGCACACCGCTGTGCAAAATACACCCCCAAAAATATGATGACGTATTTTTGGGAGCGGCCTCGTCTCGTTAGCTTGCCTGACTGTAACAGTTAGCAGACTCACATTTGATCCAACAGGCCAACAAAAGTATAAAGGTGCGCCTTTTGATTAGTGACAGTCACATTCAATTGATTAAAACACAATTTTTTGGGGGGTTGTTTTGGGGTTTTTTTTGGCTGGAATTTGAGGCATTACTTTGAGTTAGTATCGTGCTTAGGAAACCAAAAAAAAAAAAACCCCAACCCAAATTTGGTATGCTCGTTGATTTTTGCTGGAAGATTCACATGACCACGCGGACGGCCGCATAACTTTCTCTAAGGCCTCATTTATCTGCCGTAGTTTTGAGGTTTGGGGGGAGGGGGGGGGGGACAAAAAAGGGGCGTTTCCTTTGCAGATGAAAATTGTGGATCTGTTGAGTTTATTCTTTGTTTTTTAAAAAATGAATGCAAATGGCAATGTAAAGGGGCACATCGCTTTCGCCAGAACCTGCATTTATCTAGGTTCGTTTAGGTTTTTTTTGGGGGGGGGGGGAATCCAACGAACAAAACAGTTTGGAGATGAAAATGGAGGGTCTTTTTTTTTTTGAGGCATTCAAATGATTATGTGTTGAGTCCCATCGCTTTATCCAGAGCCTGTATTTATCTGGGTTGGTTTAGGGTTTTTTTTGGGGGGGGGGGAAGTCAACCCAAACAAATATTTGAATAAAATAACAGCATCATTCTCGATTGATTGATTTCTTGAGGGTGGATTCAAATGACTAAGCTGAAAGCAGCAAAGCCTTATGCACAGCCTGAATTTATCTGGGTTAGTTTTAGGATTTTGGAAAGGAAAACCCCCGCCCCCCAAAACTCCCGCCCCCCCAAAAAAAAAAAAAAAATCTCTTGGCGAAGAGCAGAGTGTGCCTGTCGAGTTTTCAAGCATGATTCAAAGGAGGACGCCAATGACTGCTTTGCTTGATCCAAAGCCTACTCAAAAACATATTTTTTTTTTGGGAGGGGGGGGGGGGTTGGCAAATTTGAAGTCATGATACAGTAAATCCGATTTTGTGAAAAAAAAAAAAAAATCTTTTCATCTGCGTCCCCATCTTGTGCCGCTAATTTGAAAGAAAGCGAAAGCAACCGCTGCGCCCGAGGAAAAACGACCAATCAGAGGCTTGATTTCAGAGCTGTCGAGTCTTTGTCACCCGCCGGGGCGGGGGCACAATGAACCGTCTCACGAAAACTATCGTGCGCATACAGTACACGTTTCTTTTTCTGGTCCTGGCAATGCGAACGGGTCAGCGCGGCGTCGTGTTGGGTTTTGGAGACAGAAGACAAGCAAACGTTTTCCCTTGAAGATGAAAGTCTTGGTGTTCGTTTTTTTGTTTTTTTTTTTTGTTGACAGATTCGGTCTGACTGACGGTCGCGGAGTCGGCTTGCTTCGGTTTTGGAAAAGGGAACGCAAACAAACATTTGCCTTCAACCTGTCTGGAGTCCAAAAGAAACAAGAAGCGTCAGTAAGTGCGACAGACAGCCGCTGGATTTGTCTATAAATAATCGCGTCCGATGGGCAAAGTCAAGCCACCGCCTACGTGCGCACGTGCGCGCCACGGCAGTTAGACGGACAGAAAAATACATCGGAGCGGGAATAAATTGCTCGTCGGCGTGTGCCTGCTTGATCTTTTCCCCGTGAAGAGAAATTGAATTAAAAAAAAAAAAAAAAAATATGCCGTTTGATATCTGCTGAATAAAAGCATCGGACTTTGTCAACATGTTCCCCAACCTGGCCGTACTCGGCCCGATTAGGATCTGGGAAGCCATTTTTTTTTTGCCGTCAGGTAGTCGGCGACCGTGCCCCCCCCGCCCCCCCCCCCTCCCGCCCCCTGGCTTTTCGCTTTCTCCTTTCGTCTTTCTCCTTCGCCGTCTGCTGCAGGCCCTGTGGAGAATTTGCCTGAATCACCTGTCATAGCGGCTGCTGCGTGTGAATAAGGCGGCATCCTCAGTCGCTTTCTTGTCTGACTTCAATCCGCATCTGCCCCCCCCCCCCCCCCCCCCAATCCTCTGGAGCTCACCTTCCGCCTCCATCCATCTCATCTCTTCCACCCTGTTTTCTCTCCTCCTTGCCCTTCGGCGCAATCTCGTCGCATCCTTTTCTCTGGCAGCGGCGCGGCAGGGGCGTGGGGGTGGGGGTGGGGGTGGGGGGGTTCTTTGTGTTGTCTCCTTAAGTTGGGAAATTAGTTTGTTGCTGACTCGGCAGGAGACGCAGCGCGCCGGCGATAGAGGTCATTGACTACCTGTCGTTTAGCTGGCGGCGCTTAGTGAATTAGAAATAGCAGAGGGGGGGGGGGGGGCGAGAGCCGGAGTGTGTGCGTGTGTGTGTGTGTGTGTGTTGGTGTCCCAAGTGTCATGTCTGCTCGCCCTAAAGGTTGTGATCAACTCAGATGCAATCTGCGGGGACAGGAACGTACGGAGCGGGAGAGCGAATGACGACGTCACGCGAAATCCTGCATTTCACCGAGTCCGAATGCGCGTGTAGCCTTTAAGCAAGACTCCACAGTAGAAGGAATCGATCCATACTTCAGTGAAGACGCCCCCTAAGGGGGACGTTTGATCGCCAATAAAGCGAGGCTCTGAAATCCTCGCTCCTTTTCGTCAGGCTACAGCGGAATCCATTCACGTCCGTTTGCATTGATTTGAACTGAAAACGCCCGCCCCCCCCGTTCCCAAAGTGCCCCCCCTCCCTCCTCCCCCGTGACTTTGTGTGTGTCAAATCCCTGCGGTGCCAAAGTGACACCTTGGTTCATCTTTCTTCCCTCTCTCCGCAAACGCCCGCTTGTGAAGCAAAGATTTGCTGAGCCGATGACACCTGTTAGCCAAAGAGGCTTCAATCACGGGCGGTCACGCTTCGCCACCCGCTCGCCTCTCCGATATGCGCTGTGGAGCTATTCGTGCACGCCGGTGGAATGTAGGCTCGCCGAGGCTTGAGGAGGGAGCCGAGAGACAAACGCTCCTCCTCCTCCTTCCTCTCAACATAGCGGCGGCAACCGCTCGCCACTGGCCTCATTTCCAAGCGCGCCTTTCTTGGGGGAAGACGATGAGCCGTATGCGCGTGTAAGCTTTTGCTAAATTGTTAATTATTATCATTTTATATTTGAGCGTTATATTATTTTATGTTACAATTACCTACATTATATTCTGTTTAATACTTTCTGTAATATTCTTATGTTGCTTACATTTGATTGGTGAAGGAAAGCAGGAAGTGCGGTCGTTAACGGAAGGAGGCGTGTTCGTTAGAGTTACGAGGGAGACGTTGAAAAATAAAAAAATAAAAAGAGCTTTGTTCACACGAAGTCGTCCTCCCCTTTTTGCCCATTCTAAACGTAGAGCAATCCATCTAAAACCCACGAACCCCTCGACTTACACGCGTAACAATTTCGATGGGGATCGTTTCTATTGAGTGGCTTACTTCCGTTGTGAGTGCCCGGTGGTTATTTGGGTGAGGAAGTGGCGAAAGGAGACGCCGGCACTTGGCTCGTGTATGTTTTCCGCGTAGCGCTCGGGACGTTTCGGGTTCCCGAGTAGCCATGTTGGTTTCTTTTTGTGCGAGGCGGCGCTGAGTGACAGAGGAGCGGTGCTATTGTAAGCTTTTGTTAAATTGTTCATTATTATCATTTTATATATTTGAGTGTTATATTCTTTTATGTGACAGTAACCTAAATTATATACTGTTGAATCATTTCTGAAAATATTCTTATGTTGCTTGCATCTGATTGGCGAAGAAAAGCAGGAAGTGTTGTCGTTACCGGAAAAGAGGGTCGTTCGTGCGAGAGTTACGGAGCAGACGTTGGGAAAAAAAAAAAAAAGCTCTTTACAAACGAAGTGCATCTCTCCTTTTTGTCCATTCCGAACGTTGAGCCATCCATCCAAAACCTACGAAGCCCCCAACTTACACTATTCATGACATCGGGGCTCGGCAAGCTTTTTGAAGCTGAGGCTGAAACTTTTGGAGGATGCGCGGTGCAAAGGGTTACTGGGCAGCTTGATACGTGCTTCCCAAAAACCAAATTTGCTCAAACGACCTTGAGAAAGTTTACATTGCAAATCATTCTTGATATTCTTTTTATCTGGAGACACTGCGCCCTGTCATGCGTTTCCTCACAGCAGTTAGGAAACAATTCCTCAGTGCTACAATTTCTTTTGTGTGTGTGTGCCGTTTTTTTTCTTTCCTTTTTTTGTCTGTGTTTCCATTTTCAACCGCCCTGTTTATTTTCACTGCGCAAAGTGGCAGTTATTATCACCGATGACCACCATCCCGTTAATTGAGACGCGTGCAACCTACGGCCCCGGGGGCCATTTGCGACCCGGCCTCCATTTTTTAAGCAGCCCGCGAACTGACATGGAAAAAAAAATGACGGCAAATGACATCTAACATGGGATGCGAGGTTCGTTAAAAAAAGTTCAAGGTGGGCAGAGGGAGAAGGGAGGCTCCGCTGTGGATTTATCTGAAGGCAAATGATTTCCAGGGTTGCAAAATGGCCATCCCATAGTTTGTTAATTTATCATCTGTATCTTTCTTTGTGAATAGGAGAGCCGGTCCCCGTAATTCCCATGGAAGGTTTCCAATTTGGATGATTTCCCCAACCGCCCTCGCCACCTTCCGGAAATTGGAGAATGGAGAACAGTCGGGGAAGGATCGCATGACAGTAACTGCATGCCGTGTCGCATGCGCGTGCGGCCGTGCGGGCGGGACGCCTCGTACCGATGTTGCCGCTATTTTTGTTGTTGTTGTTTTTTGAGGTCACATTTCTCCATATTGTTATATTGTTACCTTCGAAGGCACTCCTGAATAGGCCAGCGAGCGGAGAATGAGAACGCATTTCAATCAGCGTGTTGTGCGCCATTGTGGAGGGAGGAATTAGAAAAACACGCTTTCCCTAATGAGCTCCGCTCTCAAATTCCCCACCACGCCGTGTGTCTTCTTTTCACGCTTTTACATTTCCATTCATCCGCCCCCCCCTTTGCCGGCAAATGGGCTTGAGAATTGAGGCGAAAATTTTCGGCTGCTGCAACGGCGGCGCGAGTGGAGGCGCTGTCAAAGAGGAAGGCTGCTTCTCAGATGGGAGTAGAGATAGTCACAAAAAAGAAGAAGAAAAAAAAACAAGATGGCGGATCGATAGTGTGGGCTTATTTGAGTCGAGCCAACAGCGTGAAGGTGTAAGAGAGATTGAAGCGCTGGAGCCAGATGGCAAAAAAAAGACGACGCGGCCTTGTAACCGAGTTGTGAGGCTTTCATTTGCTCTCCGGGGGGCCGGGGGGGGGGGGGCGGTTGGCCGACCGGGCCTGAACGGTGAATCGAACGCGAATCAACATTGTGATGTCGTCGAATGCAATGGAGAAAAAACCCCAAACCATTTCATTCAATAGGGAGACTTTTTCATGATTAATATGAATTGAAATAGCTCAAGGCGGCCCGGTAGTCCAGTGGTTAGCACGTCGGCTTCACAGTGCAGAGGTACCGGGTTCGATTCCAGCTCCGGCCTCCCCTGTGTGGAGTTTGCATGTTCTCCCCGGGGGCCTGCGTGGGTTTTCTCCGGGTACTCCGGTTTCCTCCCACATTCCAAAAACATGCATGGCAGGCTGATTGAACACTCTAAAATTGTCCCTAGGTATGGATGTGGGCGTGGACGGTTGTTTGTCTGTGTGTGCCCTGCGATTGGCTGGCAACTGCTTCAGGGTGTCCCCCGCCTACTGCCCGAAGATAGCTGGGATAGGCTCCGGCACCCCCCCCCCCGCGACCCTAGTGAGGATCAAGCGGTTCAGAAAATGGATGGATGGATGGATGAAATAGCTCATGTCGATTTGTTTGCACACTTGCCGTTGTAATTGATGACTTGACGCCACACTCGTTTGGTTGATTTTTTTTTCAAGCTGTCAGAGGGAAGGCTTCAAAGATTCCAAAGTCCAAGCTATAAATCAGCTCGTTCGTATTCATTCATGGTTCATCTTCCTTTAACGTATGCTCACTGAAAAAAAAACAACCCCCGGTTAATACCGTATTGGCCCGAATATAAGACAGCCCTGATTATAAGACGACGCCCTCTTTTTCAAGACTCAAGTTTGAAAAAAGACTTTTTGAACACCAAATTAATTTTGAGACGGAAAATAATGACAGTACATCTGAAACAAATGATTAGAACAATATATTGGAGAGAAAAATCAGGTTATTTTTGCCTCATTCAAATCTAAAGTGCAATCACATTCGTAAATGAATGGCTTTTGGTTTTTAAACACGGTGTCATAACAATCCATCAGGACAAAAGTAAAATAGGAGACTGAAGTCGAAACAAATCCCCCCCCAAAACGTAATAGCTGTCCCATCATCACAGGAAAAAAAATGTACTCACTGTTTGTCGTGGGCGTAAAAGCAAATATCGTAGCCGTCTATTGTCACAAAATGAAAAAGTCATCGTTGCCAATCGTCACCCACATAAAAAAAAAAATAAAGGAGAAACTGTCGCGCTTCATCATCGCAAAAGGGAAATCAAGTAAGAGAGAGCCCCCCCCCCCTCCCCCCCCCCTCCCCCCCCCCATGTTACTCGCCTGTGCGAAAGGCCTGTTTGCAGAGTCGCTCCTGTGATTGACAGCTGACGTGTGGCGGAATTGGCTTTCGCCACCCCTTTGACCCTGAACGCTCACGAAAATGGACGCCCCACATCGCCCCCCTGTGGCGAGATCACCACAACACAAAATTCCATCGAGCCGAAAAACGGCAAGGACAATTAGTCCGCCCCCCCTCCACCCTCGCCCTGTGTTTAGCCAAATGGCTCGCGAGGGCAATTCCATTTGATGCGACTCCGCGGGCGGATTGGGCCCGGCGGCCTCCGTGGTCGGGGGGGGAGGGGGGGGGGGTAGAGCGGCATTGTGGATTTTCCGCAGAGCCTCGCCAACAACTGCTGCCGAAAGGGTCAACAGAACGTGATCGGAGCGCGGCGAAGCCCGGAGTTCATTGCGGAGGATGCCTTCCTGGCAAGCGGTTCAGGGTGTCCCCCGACGACTGCCCCAAGACAGCCGGGAAAGCCTCCAGCAAGCCTGCGACCCTTGTGAAGAGAAGCGGATCAGGACATGGAGGATGGATGGATGGATGGTTATTATTTCCTCAGTTTTGTGTTCAAGGTGTTTTTGGGGTGGCCAAATGCCCTCGATCTCACAGAGTAGATCCGGCTCTGCACTTCACAGCAGCCGAATCCCAGCTCCACATTCAGGACCTCAAATTTTTTTTTTTTTAAAACGTACTCAGGTGACCATTTTTCAAACAGTTACCTGCACTTAACTCATTCACTCCCAAAGACGTTTCTAAACGTCTTTTCAGACTTGGTCCAGCATTGGCTGCTACTGAATTACGGATCATTCACGTGATGTGTTCAGAAATCAGCCCATCGAACGCAAAGCGGAAGAAAAAATTTTTTGCTTCTAAAACGGAATGATCTTTCTTCACAATCGTGTTTTTCTTTGAATCATCTTTGAAAACTGTCGAGCTAAAAGTTCCAAAGTCAACCCCCCCATTCTCACTCTGCCCACGTTCACCTTTTTTTTAACTAACCTCGTGGACCAGGCCAAATGTTTTTGTGAGTTTTTTTTTTTTTTTTGGTCATGTGGCACGCCGCCGAAAAATGGACGGTGGGGCCGTCAATGTCCCCCGCGCCGTAATTAGGACACCGTTGATATAAATCTGGCCAAGCGGCGTCTGCTTGGACCCGATCGAGAACTGGCTCCTCTTTTCAAGAAGTGAAGATGACACAGCATGCAGATACGGATGATTTTACAACAAGCTGGCGCGCGCCCTCGGCCTGCCGGCCTGCCTGCCTGCCTGCGTTTGTGTGAGTGTCCGCGTGTGAGCTGCGGCCGACGGCTGCTCCTGTTTACATTGCGTTAGCGTGAAGCGAGTGGACCCTTTTGTAAGACACGCGGGTCAAGGCGCCGCTGGATTTTATTACCACGGAGACAAAGGGTCAAACGCGGCAACGTCGCCGCGCCGCACGATGAGGCAGGTCGGGGTTGAAAAGCGATGATTGTCACGAACGCTCCCAGGGAGGACAAACGGCGTGTTTACCATTGGCGACTGCGCTGCCCCCCCCCCCCCCCCCCCTTTCCGCAGCCCCCTGCAGGCTACACGCGCTCGCGGAGGCAATTAGCAACTCGGCCAAGACTCGCGGAGAGAGAGAGAGCCATCGCTGAACCTTTGCGGGTGACCTTGAGCCGTTCACTCCTGTGCAAAACGCTCACCGTCGGACGTTTAGTCAGATGTTCAAAAGTCAAGGATGGTCTAGTGGAGGGGGCGGGGCAGACAAAAACAAACGATGGATACTTGAAACTAGACAAAAAAAAAAAAACTCGAGGTCCATCAGTGCAGAGATGAAGCTTGAAAATGTTCGCCGGCTATCATTTGCATATGTGAGACTGAAAAGGTCGAACCTTTCCCAACGACAACTAATAGCAAATAAATACGAAAACATTGTCGCTGAAGACAAACTACAAAAGGAGCAAATGACCAAAATCCATCATGACAAAAGTCAAAATGAGAAAATTGTCCTCCAGGACGTGTCAAGGAGGGAAAGCGAAAAACATGAGAAAAAGCCATCACGAGAAAACGAAAATGAAAAAAAAAAAAGAAAAACAAAAATCCAACGTAAAAAAAAAAAAAAAAAAAGAGAAAATCTCTTGAGCAGCCGTCACGGCAGAAGTAAAGGACAACATTTCGAACTGGGCGTCACAAAATCATGAACAACAGAAAATGGCTTGACTGTCCTTCATATTGACGAAAATGTTTTTGCTGTCGCTCGTCACAAAAATAAAACGTTAGATGAAAATTCACAACAATGCACCATCAAAGGGAGAAAAAAAACCTTTACTTGAGGAAGGAAAGTAACAAAACATTAAAAAAAAAAGCCAACAGACAATCATCTGGTAAAATAAAACTTTTTAAAAAAAAATCTGTGCTGCCCATGAAGCAGAAGTGAAGCAAAAAAATTGTAACTGCCTCTCAACACCAAAGTCAAACGAGGGCATCACGGCTCTCTATCGACACAGGAATAAAAATGAATCCCATTTGGAACATTTCCATCAACCGCAAATGTCAAATTAAATCAATACCGTAAAGAAACAAAATGACCAAACTGTCCATCAACGCCAAAGTGCAACAAAAACGTCACAAGAAAACAAAAAAAAAGGTCAAAATGCGGAGTGCCCATCACAGAAACGCAATGAAAAATGGACAACATTTTGGAGCCGTCTGTCATCGCAAGAGGAAAAAGTACAAGCGAGAAAATTCACAAATGAAAAGGAAAAAGCCATCTGTCCATCACAGCTCAAATGAAAAAAAAAAACAAACAAAAACAAACGTGAAACGGACATATTGCATCATCACAGAAGTAAGGGTCACCGTGAAAGGCCGGCTTGCGATGACACATCAACAATGGCCAAATTCTTTCACGAGTGTCACAGTGGCCCAAAAAAAACAAAACAAGATGGAATGTGAGATGAGGAGAATCTAACGATGGCGGCGGCGGCGGCGGCTTTCTTTCCGCCCTCATCCTTGGCGACTTGTCCTGACCTGGCGCGCACGTGTCGGACGACGCCTTTGTGTAGCGTCTGCGGGCGTGCACGGAGTCATCGTCCCCCCCCCCCCCCCCGGGGGTGTCTGCTATCTGATCGCTCCGATTGATCGCTCCAAGGAGAACGTGACATTCACGAGCTTGGGCGTCAAAGGCGGTGGATCCCCTTTGGAAACGGGACGTTAATTAAGTCCATCCCATCCCTTTTTGTTGAGGGTCAGATGAACCTATTTTAACCCCCCATGCAGTAATGATCCCAAAATTGGACATTTCGGACACTTTGGACGATTTTGGACTGTTGGACAAATGGACACCACAGGCAAAACAGTGAAAAATAACTCCAGGAAGCTGAAATTTTGCATAGGATGTATATTTATATCTTGGCCAATTCCCACTGAACATTTTGAGGGGTTGAAAGTGAACAAAAATGAAGAGTGAAAAAGTTGTGGCACATTGGAAGAGGGACATTTTTGGGACGTAATACCCTTCATGCAGCCGCTTAAAAATACTGCATGAGGGTTAAAATCACCCCCCCCCCAAAAAAAAATCTCACTGATGACATAGGTACTTGAACTCCCCCCCCCACACCCAAAAAAAAAGAAAATGTGGATCTATTGAGCACAGACAAATAAGACAGTCGTAATTGTGCATCTACAGAGAAATAAAACAAGCTGGGAGAGACTGTCGTGTTTATTATCTCGGAAAGAAATGAACACATTGAGGAAGTGTCCCTCAGAAATCATGAAATATAAAATGAGAAAATGAAACTGCCCCCTCATCATGGGGGGGTGGAGTATAATCCGTCTTAAAACGGTCCAGAATCAAAACAAGAAATCCACACTTGGAGCTGTCAATCATCACAGAAGTAAATACAGTCTACCCTCGGTTTTCGTCCATAATCCGTTCCAGAAGGCTGTTCAAAAACCGAAATGGTTCCAAAACCGAAACCACGCTCTTTTTAAAATAAAAATGTTGACTGAACACGTCTGCTCACAATGGAAAGCAACCCGAGGAAGCGCCACTTCCTCGTGGAAGGAAGGCGAGAGGAGTCAAATGGTGCATTCAAGTGCGCTCAGTTTGTTCCAGAACCGAAATTTGTTCGTCATCTGAAACATAAAAAACTCAAAATTTTTGGTCGAAAACCAAATTGGTCGAGAACCGAGACGTTCGAAAACCGAGGTTTGACTGTACATGTAAATAAATGTCCTAAAACTCCATCCGTTTAGAAAGTAAAACGTATAGTGACGCAACTTTGTCGCTGGATATCACGCTAACCCACGAAGATTGCGTCAATTGAGGGCTTGGTTGTTTTTGAATGGATGGCTCTAACTTTTACGAAACGGCAAAAGGAGAGACGGATGCCGTTTGAACGCAACTTTATTGAAAAAAAAAAAGGACGCCTGCACCGCAGCACGATAAAACCCAAACCACACTTGGCAACTAAAATCACTTCCTGCTTTCCCCTTTCAACAGCCAATCAGAAGCTATCAACATAAAAACATGTCGAAGCAATTATTCAACAACAGAATGCAATTTGGGTCATCTTAACATGAAATGACAATTAATAATTTAACATACGCTAACAATTGTGTGCCATAGCAAAGCTGGGGGGGTGGGTGGGTGGGGGGTGGGGGGTCAACATCCATAGAAGAGAAAGGAAAGGCCGGGTGACTTTCAGGCCTCCGTTCCCCAACTGCCGTGGGATGTTTATCGGAGGGCGCCAGGGAGGTTCCCGCTTTGTGGTGGTTGCCGCTTCCCGCCGGGGGCGACGTGGGCTCCGTCTGCAGATGACACGCGGCAGTTTTTCCGAGGGGCCTCCGGGCGGCGCAGGTGACGCTTCGCATCCACGGATGCCAATGTCCTCCTCAATTGTAATCGGCATCAGTCGCTGACTTCTCCTAATGGGACTGAAATTTCAACTGTGAACCGTCGCTTCCTAAAATAGTGCCGATGTTGGTTCGTATTAGCTTTTTTTTTTGTCATCCGAGTGAATATTAAAATGTCTCTTTGGCTTTGTTCCTCCGACCTGAAAACATAACTTTTTTTTTCCCCCCCTCCATCTTGCCTTTGTTGTACCTGCCGTCGTGCGAGCATGCCGGGCGCCAGCAAGAATATTAATAAGTCATTTATCTACAGATGAAACTATGTGCACTGCGATCTCCAAAGCAGCGACGAAGACAGAAATGCTGAACAACAACACAAATATTTGGTGGAAAAAATGCACAAATATTTGGCCAAAATGTTACGACATAATACAAAAAAATTCTAGACAAAAAACACCTTCGTATTTAGGAAATACAAGATGAAAAAAAATTTTATCCATTCTTCAAATGAGCAAACACCAATGCTGTACAGTCAGACCTCGGTTTTCGATCGTCTCAGTTCTCAACCAATTCGGTTTTCGACCAAAAATTTTGAGTTTTTTATGCTTCGGATGATGAACAAATTTCGGTTCTCAAACAAACTGAGTGCACTTGAATGCACCATTTGACTCCTCTCGCCTTCCTTACACGAGGAAGTGACGCTTCCTCGGGTAGACGAGGAAGTGACGCTTCCTCGTGTTGCTTTCCATTGTGAGCAGACGTGTTCAGTCAACATTTTTATTTTAAAAAGAACGTGGTTTCGGTTTTCGAACATTTTCGGTTTTCGAACAGCCTTCTGGAACGGATTATGGACGAAAACCGAGCTTTGACTGTATTACACAGGTTAATGCAGAAAAACATCCCAGCTGGATTATTGTCCAATAAAGGCTAATCCTCCATGAAGCGTCTCCAGTTGGTCCAAAAGGCTGCTGCTCGGCTCTTGACTGGTACTCGTAAGAGGCAGCGCAGAACTCCTACTCAGGTGCAGGGTTGGATTACCGGCTCCTCTGCATGTGGAGTTTCTCTCCGTGCCTGCGTGGCTTTTCTTCGGGTACTGCGGTTTCCTCCCAAAGACATGCTGGCTAATGGAACACTCGAAACGGACCCCCGGCGTGAGTATCAGCGCGGGTGGTTGTTCGTCTCTGTGTGCTGGCAACCGGTTCAACGCCGCCTTTGTTATGAATAAATTGTTTTCTTGTTTGTTGTATCAATTTTTTTTTTGCTCCGGGCACAGCACTTTGGATACAGCGCCGGTTGTTTTCAAATGCTCTCGAATCGCGGTTGGGAATTTAGTTGACGATGACAATGTATGAGCCTTTATATATCAAATAAAGAAGAAAAACGTCTTTATTTTTGCTGTCGCATCGTACGCCAACAATGGGCGGCGAGGAGGCTCCCCCTCCAAGATGCCCAATATGGTCCTCACGCTAATTACAATTGGAATCAATATTCGTCCTCGATCTGAAAACTGAAAGTGAAACTCCTCTGGCGGCTTTGGCGACGTGCCTTTCTTCCATCTGGAGAGGGCACCAACACACTAAGCTGCTTTTGATTGTTGAAGGAGACCTCTGCGGTTTTTTTGGCAAGCGGACCAAAGTCACCCACAGGTGGTCCGGTGACGCACGGAGGTCCAGATGGCCCGCAAGCGAGAGAAACCTCTCAGACGTTATTCACTGATGCTATTAATAGTTCAATGTTCACTTCCAGGAGGGTGAGTGAGTTTGGAAGGTTTATTCACTTGCGGTACTTTATCGACTGTCTTGGCGGTAAGCAGGCCAGATCTCGCAACCGTTTTTTTTGGGGTAGGGGGGACTTGCGTTGATCAGCCGTTCAAATTTTGAGTTTCCAACATTGGCCCCCCTCGTAAAAACTGTCGGAAGAAGCGCTCCTGCCGTGCGATAGTGCAGTCGTGTTGGGCTGTGTCGTGTCGCCTGGTGTGTGATGGGCCAAACCCGAAGTTCTTTAGGGCTCTGGTCGAGCTGATGTGACCTCCCTCAGATTAATCAATGAAAATCCATCCATCCAGCCATCCATTTTCCGAAGCGCTTTATCCTGACTAGGGTTGCGGGGGGGTGCCGGAGCCTATCCCAGCTATCTTCGGGCAGTAGGCGGGGGACACCCTGAACCGGTTGCCAGCCAATCGCAGGGCACACAGAAACGAACAACCATTCGCGCTCACACTCACACCGCGGGACAATTTTAGAGCGTCCAATCAGCCTGCCATGCATGTTTTTGGAATGTGGGAGGAAACCGGAGCACCCGGAGAAAACCCACGCAAGCACGGGGGGAGAACATGCAAAACTCCACACAGGAAGGCCGGAGCTGGAATCGAACCCGTGTATCTCTGCATTGCGAAGTCGACGTGCTAACCACTCGACTCGCCCTCATTGAAAATCTGTTCATTTATTTATTTTTTTGGTCTTGATAAGGCAAAATCCGTCATTTCCAGAAAAATACGTGGATGGCACAGCAACCTGGACCGCGCCTTATTACAGTTCATCGCTTCTCGGAACGAGTCATTCTATTAGAGGCTAATTAATAACGCGAGTGACACCTCCAAAGAACTTCATCAAGCCCGGATGTGGCTCCGGAGTCCTTCTGCCGGCAGATCCCACCAGACGTCATGAACATTTTCTCTCCGCTCGTCCCGGGCGACCGACGGCGGGAACATATTCGTGCCCTTAATTTGGCTGCGTTGCCTTCTTGAGCGATCCCCCGGTCACAACGCGCGCTCTTTACCAAGCCAAAGAGTCGTCATTAGCCACTAAACGAGGGGGAGGCCCGAGGTTGCGACGGATGAGACGCCGTTCGACGGGTGTGCGGCTCGTCTTTTGGCGGGCGTAGCCTCAGCGCAACTGCGGTCCACGTTGAATTGTCCCCCTTGGCGTGTGTGCGTGTGCGTTGCGGATGATGCGGCTGAAGCCGATCACCAAACAGGAAAAAACGAAATGAAATGAAATGAAAGCCGCTGCAGATCAAAGGTGCATCATGGGTGCAAACGTTTTGTTATTTCATTCACGGGAGCTTTTCTTGATTGGCTAATGCGGCGCCACATTTCCAAGTTGAGGTTCAGGCGGAATAATGCGGCCCCTTTGAACATTTAGCCAGAAAAGCCGGCGCCCCGCTCGGCTCCAATTTGTTTTCTTTTTTGGGTAAACACTGACCTGGTAATGACTCGACAGCAATTTTATGATTTTTTTTTTTTTTTTTTCTGCGCGTGACTTTTTCACTCGCTCTCATCGAGCGAGCGCATTTCAGTCAAACGCCATCTGGTCCTTTGGTTTGGGCAAACAGGCTGCCGGCGGGGCGGGTGGCAGCTGAACGGTCATTTTCCTCGACAAGTAAAAAGGCCGGCTTTGACTTTTCATCTCGACATTCGCAGCGCGTTGAACTTCAAAAAGCGTCTGATTTTGACGCGTTCCGCCAAAAGCCTTCGGATTCCTCCTAACTAGCCCCTGTCACGCCTGCAGCCGTCTTGATTAGCTTCCTTCCACCCTTTGTGCTAGCAAACTCCGAAGCGGTGGGGCAAATTTCCCAAACTGAACACAAGTAGCGGTTACTTCTAAAGAACAGCGTTTGAGTACCAAGTACTGATTCAAATCCTTTGAGTAATGTAAATTCAGAGATTGTTTCTTAATACGGTGAAACTCCTCTACAACGAAACCTACATGGGCGAAAATACCCCCTAGTGTGAAAAAAATATTCATGCATTAACACCATTCCCACTTTCCTGCCCCCCCCCATACAATAAAAAAAAACCCTGTTGCGTTATACAAAATATTTTTCTCTGCTCTTGCCTCGCGATGAGATTCACTACAACGACGTCTAATCCAACAGCGACCTCTACTGCTTCATTCTGAAACTGGGTGAGATCTTTTCGTTTTCATGTGAAATAATGACAGAAGGAAGGCTGACGGACTTCCATGCCCACCCCGTTTATTTCTTTTTTATTTTATTGATTTTATCCATCCATCCATTTTCCGATCCGCTTTATCCTCACAGTGGTCGCGGGGCGCGTGCTGGAGGCGGGGGGGGGGGCACCCTGAACCGGTTGCCAGCCAATCACAGGTTTTTTAAAAATTGATTTTAGAAATACAAATTAACCCTCATGCAGTATTTTTAAGCGGCTGCATGAAGGGTATGACGTCCCAAAAATGTCCCTCTTCCAATGTGCAACAACTCTTTTCACTTTTAATTTTTTTTCACTTTCAACCCCTCAAAATGTTCAGTGGGAATTGGCCAAGACATAGATATACATCCTATGCAAAATTTCAGCTTCGTGGAGTTATTCTTCACTGTTTTGTCTGTGGTGTCCATTTGTCCAATTTTGGGATAATTACTGCATGGGGGTTAAACCTAACAAACTGGCTTTAAACTGTGTAAGCAAAAAAAAAAAAAAAAAATCCCACACCAGGTTTTCGCATTTGGTTCCCGCCCGCCACTGAGAGCCCCGGATTGCAAACGGCGTAGCGCATCTGCTCGCCGTGTCGTTGAATCTTCAAAGCGATTCCCCCATTCAAGCCCTTCAATTCTCATTATCTTCAAAGATGCTTCTCTTGTTCATTCCGCCGGTGACCCCGCCGGGTGAATTTCCTGAAATAACTGCAAATAAGGCCAGGCGTCATTAAGATCCCCAGCGAGCGCCGGTGACGAGCCAGAAAGGACTCGGGGATGTGAAAGGACGTTCGCTTGATGGCAAATGATCCGAACCCTGCTCGCGAGGGGAATGCAAATGACTCGTCTTCATGTCGGCCCAACCCGCTGACCTCCCGTCGCGGGGGATGTACGCCTACGCCGGGAGAGATATGGCCGCTTGTTCAAGTATGCCGAGGCGGTGACACATCCACCGGGAGCAGCCATTTTGCCTGACAGAAATTCCCTTCACCCGGCTGCCCGTTTCCTGCCATTTATCTTGTTTGCGTTCAACGTGGCCGTGACGCGACCTGTCGTGCGAAGTACATGTAGCGCGTTGAAATCCTTCCGAAATTTTGTAGAAAATGATCCGTAACGTTTTACTTCCTGTTTTAGAGTTCAACGTTCAAATGAGCTGTTTAGGAGTTCGCAAAGCTTGAGTTTTACGACGCTGGCAAGTCAATCCTTTGTTTCATCATCGCCTCGTGATTGACTGGCGACAGAATCCGTCAGTTTGACCAAACAAGCCAAAAAGTTGGGTCGGATCGACCCACGTTGGCGATCGGTCCATTGCTGACCAAACTGATTTCAGTATTTTGTTCCGGTCTTGGTTTCCTCAGCTTGAGCGTGACTCAGCGAGCCCCCACGATGCCACACTTTACGATCATTCCTGCGATTGACCTGCGACCGATCCAAGTTATAGTCGGCTTTTCACCCACAGTTTGCTGGGAGAGACTCCCGCTGTAGATCGGAAAAAAAAAAAAAAAGCGTTTTGTGGTTCGCATAGCCTGACTTTCACGCAGCTGTCCACTCCGTTCCTTCATTCACGCTTGCCCCGGAATCCATTGGCGACCGTTCCAAGATATAGTCCACTCAAAGATCCCTTTGTAGAACTTTAAAAGGGGTGCGGAGGAGTGCGCTGCATACATAAAAAGCACGCTTACTCCGGAGTTGGCACTGCATTAAATTCAAGGGCAGCGGCAGGAGAAATAAAACGCGGTGTAGCCAATTTGAACCTTTTTGGGGGGGGCACTTCACTTCTATGATTTAAACGACCGTGGAAGTGCAGAAGAGTTTGAGACGACCAGAAAAAAAAAGTCACCCACGTACATTTCTGCATTCTAACCAAGGACGAGCTCACAAGTGTGAAATGCCTTCGACTCTCGGTCGCACGAGCTGTCAGCCACAATGCAACGCGAGAGGGAAAAGTATTCAAGTTGGACGACGGCTACTTTGGGATAAAGGGGAGACGTACTCGTTTAACGATTTTGCTAACTCGCGACGGGGCCGGAGCGGGCCGGAGCGTCCGGAGACGCAGTCGTCCGCCCCCGGATCAAACCTCGCGAGTCTCGGAATCTTGGCCAGCCCCGAACCACAAAAAAAAAACAACCCAAACTAGAAGAACTAATGTGATTTGCAGGACACATCGACACTTTGAACACACCTTGCGACCCCCATTTTTTTAATTGACCTCAAAGGGAAATTTGGTTTGGAAAATCGCCAGCCTGGCGGAATTTGTCCTGGTTCTGCTGCATTGCCTGTTGAGCCTCTTATCTTTTTTTTATTTTTTATTTTTCCATTGATTGGACATTTTATGATACGACGCGGCGGGGACGAGCCGGGGGTGAGGCCGGCCGGCGTTGTAGGCTGGACAGACAAACGTAAATCTTCCAGTCGTGCTCAGCTCACCCCGATCATAACGCTGCCTTGTAAATGTCGAAACCGCGGCTTAGTGTTAAGGGGGAACAGGGGTGGTAAAAGCAGGTCTTTATGAGCACGTTTGGTTAAGATGAGCCCATTTATTGACGTAGACCAAGCTCCATCTTATGACTCAGCGCTAGGCGCTGAAGGAACCTGTTCTTCAGTAATCGGGACCCTGTACAAGAGGGGCGAGGGAAGCGACGGATTGCTCAAATTTTGAGCTAGCTGTTTGGAAGAAACGCTTTACTGTGACGAGAATCATTTGCAGCTACCGTTAGTAGAGGAGAACTCGGGCCTCTTCTCACATTTCTTGTCAGTACTTGAAAACTAAGATTCTGAACCCCTTGTATGTTCTTTACAAGGATCTTTGGTGTTCTCCTGTGATAAGAGTCGGTTGCAGCCCTGATCGGACAGGAGAACTGGAGTCGCTTCTCACATTTGTCATCTGTAGTCGGAAGCTAAGATTTTGGAGCGGTTTTAGGGTCTTCAGAAGGATCTCTTTCATCTTCTATTCCAATCACAGTCTTTGTCTGGACCTGTTGTAGAACAGGTGAACCATGATGACTTCTCACATTTGTCGTTGGTTGTTGGAAGCGAAGCTTGTGGACCAGTTCGAGGGTCTTTAGACGAATCGGTGTGGTCTCCCACTCCAATAACAGCCATTGTCGGCAGCGACTGTAGTACAGGAGAACTGGATTCGCTTCTCACATTTGTCGTCTGTAGTCGGAAGCTAAGATTTTGGAGCGGTTTTAGGGTCTTCAGAAGGATCTCTTTCATCTTCTATGCCAATGACAGTCCTTGTCTGGACCTGTTGTAGTACAGGTGAACTAAGATGGCTTCTCACATTTGTCGTCGGTAGTTGGAAGCTAAGATTGTAGACCAGTTCTTGGGTCTTTAGACGAATCGGTGTGACCTCCCACTCCAATAACAGCCATTGTCGGCAGCGACTGCAGTACAGGAGAACCGGAATCGCTTCTCGCAATTCAAGTCAGTACTCGATCAGTCGAATTCTAGACCGGCTGGAGGGTATTCCGAAGGATCTCTTTGGTCTTCTGCTGCCATTGTAGTCCTTGCTCTCTGCTGCTCGTACAGGAGAGCTATGATCACAGCTGCAGTCAGGACTTCAGCGGCAGCATTTTCGGCCAGCTCGAGAGTCTTTGGAAGCATTTGTAGTCCACCAGCACAATAACAGTCCTTGTTTTTTTTTTTGCCGCTGGAATGGGAGAACTTTCGCCCCCACTGGCGGCATCATCACTCGCACGGACGACAACGGCATTCTTCACTCCCTCTTGCTCATTTCTCCAAATACAAATCGCCACGATGGAGGTTCTGAGGGGCCAAGCCTCCCCCCCCACTTTTCCTGTTTTTACTGCATCCATCCTTCTCCCGCACGGCATCGGTCAGTCGTAGCGTCGAAGCTGTTGTCGTAGACGGAGAGGAAGAAACTACGGCCAGAGAAACCGGCATTGATTTGTCCGTGAGCACCTAAACCCGCTGACTGCCGGCAGAAAAGAAACAACCAACTATGTTCCTCCGAAAAAGTCTACCCTCAGCATTGTTGTCTACCTCTTAGTGAAAACATCTACGACGCAAACACGCTTTAGCTCGGGTGACGTGCTTTTATTGTCCTTGCCGGCCTCGGCCCCGCGAGATCCAATTTTCCCAAATATCTGCCCCATCGCTCATCCTTCAAGCTCCCGTCCATTTTGATTTCACCGTATCCTCTTCTGCATCCCCTCCGCCTCCGCAGCTCCATCGACATTTGCAAAAGAAAACCATTTCTTTCTGTTGCCCCCCCCTCCTCTCCCCCATCCCGCTGTTTGGAGCACATATCAGAGGCTCAGTCATAGGGGATTAGCCACAGACTTGATCAGAGTCTCAGTGGTGACCAAGGTTGGATGAGCCGCCTGAAGATTTACACAAGACGGTTCATAACAACCCTGTCGGGGTCTCGAGCGTGACGTCTGTGTTTGTGTGGCAGGCGGAAGGCCACCGCGCTCATATTATGCCCTTGTTGTCCTTGTTCACATCGGGCCACGTGCTTCGTAAGCCAGTCAAAGAAAGATTCATCACGGACCAAATTGGAAGGGGTCGTACAAGAGTTTGTCACAGTTCTTGCCAGATATTCCAATTTCTTTTTTGATAGCCTTGTAGTATTTTTCAAATTCATCCCTTGAAGTCACTTTCACTTGGCAACGTGAAATTTGGTGGGCATGTCTGTCATGAGCAGCCCAACAAAAATGTCCCAAGACGTCATGCATGAACTAATAGAGACGGAAAGTCGGCCATTTTGGATTGAAGTGTTTCCGGTTGTCCTGGAAATCTTCAAATTGGGACGAATGATACCGGACAGATGGGTACCACCAAATTCTGAGGGATGTGATTAGATCTAAGGCCTCGCCGTGAAACTGTAAAAAGGGAGATCGGCGATTTTAAAGCCCATTTTAGCACAAGCAAAAACTAACCAAATTTTGCAGCCACGTTCATTAGAGTAAAAATGTTTGGTAGATTGTTTTTTGCAGCCCCCAACTCCCCCAAAATCTTTTAAAAATTGGAAAACGGCGGGTTTGTCATGAAGGGATCCACAAAAAAGTCTGAATACGACGTGCATGAAGAGATACAAAGTCTGCTGTTGTGATTTCAAGCTCACATTTTTGGGGTTCATTTTGACCATTTTCGGATGTCCTCGGGTTCCTGGTGGAAATGCGACCAAATTCGCAATGAAGATACTAGACAGATTAGTGAAGCAAAATTGCAACTTATAATGACTATGAAACTTTGTCAGACATTTGTTTTTGGTCATTTGTAGACTTTTTAGCAACTTAATATTGACAATTTCACAATTTGAGGAGCGTATTTATCATGAAGAGACCCTCAAAAAAGTCTCAAGAAGCCATGCCCCGAAAAGACACGGAAAGGCTGCCGTTTTGATTTGAAGCCAACATTTTTCAGGGGGTCAATTTGGCCATTTCCGGCGGTCTTTCAAAGGCAGACTTGTCCCTCGAGATCAAATGGAAACTATTTGTTGTAGACAGACAGACGGCGCATTATTGCCAGACAGCTGAGTTGTCATCATGGCGCGTCGGCGGTGGTTGACGGCGACGTCAAAAACAAAATCTCATTCAAAGCTGCTTGCAGCTTGACTTCTTCTTCTTCTTCTTCTTCTTCTTCTCCTTGTTATTATTGCTCCGGCGTCCCACAGACAATATCCTTTTGCACCTCCAGGAATGAGCTTCAGTTTGATTACGCCGCGTCCTGCGCCAATTACCTGATGGCATCATCCTTAATTACTCACTGACCCCCCCGAGGTGGCGCATTATTCACGTCAAGTGGTAAAAATAGCCGTGCTGAATCAATGAATTAGCTTCACGCCGAAGGGCAAAAAAACCCCACAAAAAACTGTCAAGGTTAACACATAAACAAACCAAGGTCTTTTTTTGAAAATAACAAGCCTCCAGTTTAGTGCGATTTAATTATCCAGTTGAGCTCCTTTTCTCCTCGGCCCAACTCTTTGTAAAGGAACCGCTCAAATATTTACTGCTGAAGGATGGCAGAGAAAGTGCACATTGCCCTTGTTCTTTGAAGACACAAGTAGCAGCTCGATGCCTGAGCATGAGAATATCTTTAATGTTTTCCTTGCTGCGCGAACCCTCTTCATAAATCGGCTCAGTGTCTCCAATACAAATTGAAAGAATGTGTTTCTCTCATATGATGAGTCTCTCCTATGAGAGCCAACAAAAATTCAGATCTGCTCGAACTGCCATCCTGCCTTAGAGATCAGCAAAGGACTAAACGAGTGGATTTTGTCGCGCCCCTATCAGAATTCAGAATCCACAGCTAGTTTCCCTGAGAAACATGACATTTGGTAGGCTTGTCGATTATGAGCGGACCCACGAAAAAGTCCCGCCCGCAAAGACAGGTAAAGTCTGGAATTTTGAATTTGAAACGGACATTTTTAGGGTCATTGGGTTAGGGTTAACATTTCCCGATGTTAATTTCTGTCACATTGGAGCTTAGATGAGAGGGACGCGGAAAGCTAAACTGCTGAATATTTGCGTTTCTGTCGCAGCTTGGTGGCAAATTTTGATAACACACCAATTTAAAAAAAACAAAAAAAATCTGGAAACTGTCGTGTCCCTGAAGCCATTTTCACTGAGCTACATTAAATTCTGGTAAGCGTGCCTATTTCGAGCAGACCCACAAAAAAAAATTGTCAAGAAGAGAGACACAGGAAAAGCAGACCATGTTGATTTTGAAGCAGCCATTTTACGGTCAATTTTGGCCATTTCCAGAGCTCCTTCAAAGACAAACTCATCCTCGAGATTTTGTCTGACTGCTGCCAGACCTGGAGTCATGATCCCAGACGGAACATTTATTGCGTGTGAACGGACAAAGCGTAGATGCGAAATCTGATAACTCATCAAAAAGCCGACCTAAATCGATAAATGTTTTGTTTTTTTTGACGGGGGGATCCAGCCCCTGAAGCCAGTTTCACTAAGTAACATGAGATTTGGTGGACTTGTCCATCATGACTTGACCCACCAAAAAGTCTGAAGAAGCCATGCCCCAAAAGACAGGGGACATCAGTTGCTTTGATTTGAAGCAGCCATATTGGTGATTTCCAGGGACCCTAAAAATGGACTTTTGGGGAACCATGTCCGATTGCTACCAGATTTGAAGTTGTTAAATAAGACTGATGTCAAACTGGTCGATGTTGGAGTTTTTGTCTGCGGTAGACTCCGTAGGTCATTTGACCCTTGCAGCGGTGTTCGTTGAAAGCCTGCTGGTTTTCGAAATTTTGTCCAGATGCTACCAAATTTCGAACTAGTCACACTCAAAAAAAGAGCTGACACAAAATGAACAATTAAGTACGTTTTGGTCATTTTGTATGGGCGGGGCATGGTGACAAACACACAAACCAAAGACTCCAAATTGTCAAAGCTGAAGCAAAAAAATCGGATGTATTTTTTCCCCCAAAAAAATTCAGCCCCAGAATCCAGTTGCGCTTAGCAACGGGATATTTGGTAGGCCTGTCGCACACACATGAGTCCACTTTCACAAATATCTCAAGAAACATTGCAGTGAAGTCGGCCATTTTGACTGAAAGCAACCAGTTTCATTAATTTGGTCATTTCACGGCGTACTCGGAAGATGAACTTGTCCAACAGAAATGCTCCACCTGCAACCAAATCCGACGCAATTACACGAGAGAGACGGGTGCCGCAAAATTTCAAGTGATTCATTTCCAATGGTTGGGATACGCTCTCGATTCGACACGACGAGCTCAATACGTTGGAAGCGCTCTCTTCAAGTGTCTTCCACTCACTCGTTTGTTTAACAGACGAGCAATTGCAAAGCGCTTGAAGTGACCGCAAGGAAAAGCCGGATCAAAAAGGATGCTGACGCCGCCAACCTGCCGTCCTGCAAAACCTTGTCATTTGCTTCCACCAGCCGGCGCTTCGCCATTCGGCCCACTTATCCCGCGACCCTAATTTATGGGGAATTGTCTTCAAAGCCGCCGGCCGACCGAGGCGTGCCGATTGAAAGTGGGACGCGGGGATGGCTAACGATGCCGCCGCCGGCTTTTTTTACGGCCTCGGCGGATAGCGATGAGCCCGCTGTCGGAGCGGCGTGAAGAGATACTTGCCCTTCGCCTCGATGCGATAAGACCCGCCGCGCGAGGCGGAATTGGAATCGGAATGGGAAAATTCCCAACAACTTGTAGTCGGCGAATGGCCCTCGCTCACCTGCCGACCGGTCAGCGTCTACCTCACGACTCTGTGCTCCGTCCTCAGAATCCTTATCGGGCTTTTTGCGAAGCTTTCTGATCAGGTATGTTGGGGGAGGGGCAACATCTCAAACAGGCGGGAGAGAGGCTCTCCAGAACCAGATTCGGGCACCCATGCAGGATAGCGGCCCTTGAGGATTCGCATTTCGACACTGCTGCTATCAACGCATCTTTTCTGCAGCCTTGCTCGGAGTGACAAAAAAAAACCCCAAAAACAAAACGTGTGTGTTGACACAGATTGTCCTTGTTGCTCGTTAGCCGCCCCGAACAAGGTCTTGATTGGTTAATAAGCTTGTTCCAATGTTGGCTTCCGGGGACAACGACGACGACGGCGGCGCGGCTGTCATTCACACGGCGGTCCAGAGAGACCACGTCATGTTCAGCAAGTGAGCCAGCCCAAGCGTGTCCCCCGTGCAACCTGAATGCGGAGACTTTTCCACTGCACTCATAATTTACTCATTTTTTAACCCCCATGCAGTAATAATCCCAAAATTGGACATTTCGGACACTTTGGACGATTTTGGACTGTTGGACAAATATAACTCCACGAAGCTGAAATTTTGCATAGGATGTCTATCGATGTCTTGGCCAATTCCCACTGAACATTTTGAGGGGTTGAAAGTGAAAAAAAATTAAAAGTGAAAAACGTTGTTGCACATTGGAAGAGGGACATTTTTGGGACGTAATACCCTTCATGCAGCCGCTTAAAAATACTGCATGAGGGTTAAAATTCTCGGACGTTTGACTCAGCGTGAGACTTGATTTTTTAGATTGGCACTTTTTGTGTTCTTCATGGATTGTTTTCGCGTTTGTCGTTGCGTGAATTCATTTTGCTCCGCGCGCAGCACCTTGTCGACAGCATGCGGTTGTTTTGAAAGTGCTCTTGAAACGCAGTTGAGTTGAGTGTCATTGCCCCCGTATGACTGAAAACGTTGCCTGTCCAATGTCATGTTTCCAGGTGGTGGTGGTGGTGGAGCCCAAAAAGCAGGCAGGAGGGAGGAGCAGGTTGGACTTGACGAATTGTAATGATAACAAACAAAGCCCTGAAAACAAAAAGAATCCAAAGTACCAAAGCAAAACCACGGCTGAAGCAAAAACCCGAACCGGTCGTGCCGAAAGTCCTTTTAAAGCAATAATTACGTAACGACCAACAGGTGTGCAGCTGCAGGCAGAGCCCTACAGTGCCACCTGTTGGTCACAAACAGAATCATGACATCCAGTTCATAAAGGTGAACCGAGTGGGGGCGGTGGCAATGCTCGGTTTGCCCCCGGGTGCTGCCCACCCCTCATTGCGAGCCTCGCAAAGGGCGACCCATCTCGCTCGGCCGTTTGATGAAATCCATTGAAATGCGCCGGGAACGTTGCCGCGCGCACGGGTCGCCGGCGATATGTCCGACAACCCGAGAAGCGGAGGAACGCGGCGGCGAGCTAATGAGGCCGGCGGTGATTCCGGGGGCCGTCGCGCGCCAGGCGTGAAGGTCGCGACACGACGACGGGGGTGTTGGGGGGGGGGGGCTCTCGTGCTGTCTCGCTCTCTCGCTCTCACGACTTCGCTTCACTTGGCCTGCTCGCTGATTAATTAGCCTCATCGGGCTAATTGAAAGTCACCCGCCGCCAGCGGAGGTTAGATTAGCGTCGCCGTCACGCGGGCCGGCCCGGCGTGTTGTCGCTGCGCGTGTGCGTCGTCGCCGCTTTGGCAATCAAAAAAAATGTTCATTGAAAAACGCCCCCCCACCAAAAAAAAAAAAAAAAAAAAGAGAGGATTTGGGGTACCAATTACTGAGGTGAACAGTGTAAAATGGGGGAAAGGATCATATTTGAAATCCTTCCTATTTGGGGAATGTCATTGTGAAATTTGGGAATGTCAAAAGTCTGACATTCGGGGGGGGGATGTGGAAAATTGTTGCCAAGATGTTTTGGTCGGGTGAGATCAAGTGTTTGGAAGCGCCGCGATCCAAAACCGGCCGCCTTCAAGAGGAATACCAAAAGAAAAAGAACAACTCAAACGACAACTTTGACTCTTGTGAAATGTCGTTCCACATGACATTTCTGAAAATTCCGGAACATTTTTTTTTTTTTTTTTTTTTTTAAGATGGCACCCGAGTCGGCAGCAGTCGGCAAGTGCTCTTCAAGAGCTTAGCTTTTTTTGTTGTTGTTGTTGGTGCCAATTGTGGCCATTTCTTGAATTCCAGGGTCAAGTGTTTGCCAACTTTTTTTAAAAGGAACAACACAAAGGAACAACACAAAGGAACAACACAAAGGTTTATTTCCTCACCATCGAGGCCGTGGACATGCTGCGGCTCGTCGAGCTTCAAGAGAAAGCAATCAACAAATAAAAGCAACAAAAAAAAAAAAACGCCGTCGCTCGCGGTGAGCGACGGGCAGCAAGCGGCGGAGTCCGACCGCCGCTTGATTGCGCGTTGGCCATGGCTCGAATGAAAAGCGGAGATCCCTGACGGGCGCTTCTTAGAGTCGTCACGCGGAGAAACTTCCGAGAACGCAACGATGGAAAGGGACGACGACAAAAGGCCGCGGACGCAAATAGACGCGCTTGGGAAAAAAAAAAAAAAAAAAAAAAGGGGGCCTGCAGTCCTGCTGTGGGAGGGGGCGGCAAAGTGATGGTAATGACATGGGACGTTTGATGGAACCAGCGAAACGCGCGCGCACACACTTGTGTGTGTGTATGTGTGAGTGTGCGCGAGTGTGTGTGTGCGTGTATATATTGATTTTCTTCCCACATTCAAATCCCATCTCAAAACCCACCTATTCAAAATTGCAATTTAAATGCATCTATAATTTTATCTGTGGTTTTATTGTTTTGCTCTTGATTGTAAAGTGCCCTTGAGTGTTGTGAAAGGCGCTTATAAATAAAATGTATATATATATATATATTATATATATATATATATATATAGTCAAACCTCAGTTTTCGAACGTCTCGGTTCTCGTCCAATTCGGTTTTCGACCAAAAATTTCGAGTTTTTTATGCCTCGGATGACGAACAAATTTGGGTTCTCGAACAAACTGAGCGCACTTGAATGCACCATTTGACTCCACTTGCAAGTGACGCTTCCTCGTGTTGCTTTCCATTGTGAGCAGACGTGTTCGGTAAACATTTTTATTTTAGAAAGAGCGTGGTTTCGGTTTTCGAACAATTTCGGGTTTCGAACAGCCTTCTGGAACGGATTATGGACGAAAACCCAGGTTTGACTACATATATATATATATATATATATATATATATATATATATATATATACACATACACACACACACACACACACACACACACACACACGCACGCACACGCATCCACAATACAAGCACCCCAGGCACTTCTCGGCCAAATGAGGGGGAGCGGTGACAGCTCGACCCCCCCCCCCGTGGCGGCGCCGCCCAGCCGCCATTCAAGTCACTGATCTGTGACCTCGGTGTCACTTTGTCGCAAATGCCGTACCAGGAATAGCCACATGCGCCAATCTGTTTATTCTTTTTCATGTGGTTTGTCCTGTCAGTTAGCATTAGCATCATGAGCGACAGGCAGGGTTGCGGTGGGTTGGGATTTTTCATTCATTGTTTTCTTTTGACCATTCATCCATCTTCTATCCGAGCCGCGTAGGCTCATGAGGGTGACGTGCGGGCTGGTTAGCATCCCAAAAGTTTTGGGACAGTAGGCGGGGTACACCCGCAACCGTTTGTCGGACAATCGCCGGGCACACAAAGACGAACGACCGTTGGCGTTCATAATCAAACCTCGGGACGATTTGGAGTGTTCAGTTGGTCTGCCATTTAAAAGCTTCGTCCACCGCGTCCCGCAAAGCTCTTTGAAGACGAGGAGCAAAGCTAGCGTCGTCTCGGAAAACGCCGCTGATGTCCGCCGTGATGATCAATATCCCGCTGACATCCACGCGCTGCCATGGATTCCGATGTCAAGATTTACATCCCAGCCCGTGCGACGCTCGACTGCGCCGGGAAAAAAATAAATCCCCATTATCCATAAATGCGCTTAGGAGAACAGCGCTGCATTCAAAACTCGGTTAGAGCGAGTCTATTCATTTCACAACAACAGGCTCGTATTTGAGTGGAGGCATTTATTTGTCCCGCGTGACACTTGGAATTGAATGTTTTACTACCGGACTCGCTGCTTCTCGGTTTCCTCAATTGCGTGGTCGGCCGGGGGTTGGCATACGGTAGTTTACCATACGACTGTGACTCGCCAAAACTTTGAACAAAACGTCAATCAATCTCTCAAACCGTGTGCAGGTTAAGATGGGCGACATGACCGTAAAATCCCCAAAAATCGAGCAGGTAAATTAGAACTCGCTAAATTCATTCCAAAAGTTCCTTCGCTTATGATACGACTACCGTAATACCTCCCAAAGACGCGCAGGCTAAAATAAGACTACAAATTGCCGTATTTACCATCCATTTTCCGATCTCACATGGGTTGCGGGGGGGGGGGCTGCTGGAGCCTATCCCAGCTGTCTTCGGGCAGCAGGCGGGGCGCACGCCAAACTGGTTGTCAGCCATTCGCAATTAGCATAAGGCAAGCATGAATATTTGAAGAGATGCTCTGGCGAAATAAGACTACCGTAATACCCCAAATAGTTGAGCAGGTTAAAAATAAGACGAGCATAACTTCCCCCAAAATGACACATCTTGCATTCGGTCTACTCCAAAAGTGATGTGCAGTTCAATGTGCGATAAGATCCTCCCGCAGCATCGGACCGGTGGCTTAAAAAGTTTCACTTCTGACCTCCGTGTGCGCTTTCTATATGCTGACAGTAAAGCTTTCATGTCGCTCCTCCAACAATCGACGGCAAACCTCTGCCAAGCCAGCCTATTTTCCAGATGTTCATCCTAATCTTTTTTTTTTTTTTTTTCTCCGTACTTGCTTGGCGCTAAAGTGTAATGGCCCCATTCTTGGCCCGTGTTGCACGCCGCTGCTGAGTTTTAGCCGACCTCGCTCGTTTGCTGCGCAATCACACACACACACACACACACACACAAGCACACAGTGGTAAGACAAGCTCCACGGCACCGCTAAGAAGTCATTAAAGTCTGCGTGTTGATCCTGCCGCGATGGGTCCTTTTGAAGACGACTGCGCAGAAGCATATTTTGCGCTCGGCACCTTGGCATCAAAGTGCCGTCGCCGCATCAGCCTGATCCGTGCCAGGAACTCATTAGGACATCCCGCAATGCACACACACACACACGAGTCACTTTGAATTGGCGGATTGCTTTGCGAGAGAAGGAAGCTCGGGGAAGACGACAAGCACGGAGGATTGTCTGCCGTTGGCCTCTGTCTTTCCTCTGGCTCGTTTGTCACATCGCGCACAGTTAAAAATAATACGGTCAAACCACGGTTTTCGTCCATAGTTCGTTCCAGAGGGCCGTTCAAAAACCGAAATAGTTTGAAAACCGAAACCACACTCTTTTTAACCCCCATGCAGTAATTATCCCAAAATTGGACAAATGGACACCACAGACAAAACAGGGACAAATAACTCCACGAAGCTGAAATGTTGCATAGGATGTATATCGATGTCTTGGCCAATTCCCACTGAACATTTTGAGGGGTTGAGAGTGAAAAAAAATGAAAAGTGAAAAAAGTTGTTGCACATTGGAAGAGGGACATTTTTGGGACAATCCTCGAGGACGTAATACCCTTCATGCAGCCGCTTAAAAATACTGCATGAGGGTTCAAATAAAAATGTTTACTGAACACGTCTGCTCACAATGGAAAGCAACACGAGGAAGCGTCACTTCCTCGTGTAAGGAAGACGAGGGGAGTCAAATGGTGCATTCAAGTGCACTCAGTTTATTCGAGAACCGAAATTTGTTCGTCATCCGAGGCATAAAAAACTCGAAATTTTTGGTCGAAAACTGAATTGGTCGAGAACCGAGACGTTCGAAAACTGAGGTTTGACTGTACTGCCAGATTCACAGGGCTGCAATAACCCCCCCCCCCTCCCCGACCCCCCCACATACACACACAACTAAGGTCGCGCTATTTAAAATAAACATTCTACAGTTAACAGAGGTTTACAATAAAATCCCCCAAAGTTATTGCGTTAAAAGTAAATGTAGTGTGCATCCCCCCCCCCCCCCCCTGAAGGAATAGCGTATTTTCACGACCATACGGCGCACCGTATTAAAAGGCGCATCCCTCCAAGTTGCACCAACAAAAAGAAAGTCGCCCTGACCGCGGTGTCGCTGCGCCAAATCAAAAGCGATGCCACCACGTGATTATCTTGACTCAAATCCAAGCAAAGCAATTGTTGACTGGAGCCGTGCGCGGGCAACAGACTTCTGGGAGTGGTTGGGAATGTTTTCATCCGTGCTCATGTCGCTCCATGTTGCCGCAGCGCCTTCGGCAGCTGAAGGTACTTAATGGGGTGGCAAACGAGCGGTAAAAGTGTGCGAAAGAATCCAAAATGGGGGCGGGGGCTTGAACCGAACCAGCGCACGTGGCAGTTCATGGCTCGTCGATCGTCGAGTCGAGCCTCTCTGGGAAGAGCCAATCCACCGCCAAAAGACTAAAGGCGGCCTTCACGGTTCTGTGGGAGACTTCGTAATGTCACTCGTGCTTTCGGAGGGATGGCGGAGGGTGACCAGACGGCTCCGTTGTCCTTCCTTCGGTTGGGCCCAACACATATTTGTCTCTTCGAGATCCTCCAGAAGTTGCGTAGCTTCGAAGGAGATGATCCAAAGTCCCTTCAAAACGGCGCAGTTGAAAATAACGTCAATCCCCCCAAAAGTTGTGCACATTGAAATAAGCAAATTGACCCTCGAGTTGCACAGACGTTCATGATTCTGGCAAATGTTGCTCAATTCACAATAAATCTTCCACGTAAATCTCCTGTGTGTGTGTGTGTGTGTGTGTGTGTGTGTGTGTGTTGGTTAAAATAAGTCTTGGATATCGCCCCAGATCTTGTCCACATTAAAATAAGACCTCCATAAATCCTGCAGAAGGTACACCGATAGGCTGCCGTAAATCTCCCCAAAAATGGTGCAGGTTAAAATAAGACAAACGAAATTCCCTGCCAAAGTTTCACGAGTTAAAATGAGCGCAGCATCAATCCGTCAGAAATTCCTCAATAAAAAAACGAGAGCACCATACCATGAAGCGCCACAAAGTCGCACCGGAAAAAAAACCCTCTGAAGTTGCTGGTTGTGACTGCCCTAAACCTCTCCAACCTCACCAAATGATACAAAGGGGCGGCCATCAATCTCCAAATGGTCGCACAACCTCAAAGAAAGTAACCACACACACACCCCAAAAGTTGCACAAATTGAAATCACATTGATGAATCCCTCAAAAGTTCCTTCCTAAGAAATGCTGCCATAGACGTCCCAGAAATCTCCCAACCGTGGCAAAATGAAATGGCCCCAATCAACCCCCCCCCCCCCCCCCGTCCCCCCACCCCCAAATTGCTATTTTAGCAATGCAACGTTCTTGCTGCGTCTGAAACTAACAAAAACTAATACTTCCTGGACTACTGCGCATGTGTAAACCAGTGTGGTGGTTGCTGTTGCCGTTTCCGAACGAAGCAGTAGAGGTCGCTGTTGGATTAGACTTCGTTGTAGTGAATCTTGTCACGAGGCAAGAGTAGAGAAAAAGATTTCGTATAACGCAACAGGGTTTTTTTTTATTGTATGGGGGACAGGAAAGTGGGAATGGTGTTAATGCATGAAGATTTTTTCACACTAGGGGGTATTTTCACCCATGTAGGTTTCATTGTAGAGGAGTTTCACCGTATTGGCGGCACCTATTTTCATTCGTCATGAGTTGATTAAATCTCCTTTCAGGGCTTCCCAAAATGCAAACAGGGTCACCCGCGGTCCGGAGGAGACTTCATCACCTTCAGAACTCGGCCTCTTAGCACGGAGGCCTCGGGAGGTGCACGCGGGTCAGGAGGCCGCGAGCGAGCGTGCGAGCGAGCGCCTCCGGGTCGCCATCCCAGCTCCTAATGAGTCCGTCACGTGTCTCTCAGGCGGCCGGCGGAAATCAGGGAACACGTCACGCGGGTTAAACGAGAGACAGTGCAGCATGGATATATCTCGCGCATCAGCTGTCACCGGGAGCCAGACACTGATACAGATTAAAGCAGCCATGCTCTCTTTATCCCGTGTGTGTGTGTGGGTGTGTGTGTGTGTGTGTGTGTGCGTGTGGGTGTGTGTTGGGACTAGGGGGGATTTTGTGAATCGGAGCTGGGCTGGTTGAAGCCGTATTTGTGATTTCCCAAGAGGCTGCTGGCTCCACAGCTCTTCTTCTCGGGATTCCAGCACATATTTTATATCAAGGAGCTGGAATTTTTTTTTTTTTTTTTTTTAAACAGAAACCGCAGAAATAAGACTTTCGACTGCAAGTCTCCCTGATTAGTAATCTGAAAAAAGTTGCACTAGATAAAATAAGTCCCCCAAAAGTTTCACAGGGTTAAATCAGTCTTCCACAAATCTCAACGACCCCGCCCCCCCCCCCCAAATTGAGCGGGACAAGAAGACCGCTCAATTTTGCACAGTGTGTACAATTGAGTCCGCTGACAATCGCTCATCAAAATAAATCTGTGGCGAATCCATGAGATTTTTCTGCGTTCTAAATAACATGAGCGTCACCCTCCCAAAGGATGAAATAAGATGACGCCGACGCCCGCCCCCCCCCGCGTGCCGCAGATTTGTTTACTGTCGGCTCTTCTTGGAAAGGTTCGCCAAGAAAGCCAGTCTTTTCATATGCCGGCCCCCCCCCCCCCCACCCCACCCCAACAAGTGACAGTGACTCGCGACATGATTGGAGGGATCAGACACAAGTGTGAGTACCCAAAAGTGTTTTTCGGTGAGGATTTTTGACACGATGCTCCCAAAAAGTCAATTTGACCAAAAGTTTCACAGTAAAAAAAAAAAAAAAAAAAAAAAAAAAATATATATATATATATATATATATATATATATATATATATATAGATATTTTATATCTATATATATATATATAGATATAAAATCTTGCTCAGGTTAAAATAAATCAACAGAAAATCCCAACAGTTAAAAAGGAAAAAAAAATGTATCACGAATACTCCAAAAAGTTACACGGTTAAAAATAGCATGACAAGAAATAGCAAAATCTTGCTCAGGTTAAAATAATCCTACAAAAAGTCCCTACAAATTGCAAAGGTTAAAATTCCCCAAAAAGTGGTGCGGTTTGAAATCGCAATAGCCATCCATCCATCCCCCAAAAGTTATCGGGTTAAAAAAAATAGGACTGCCAGAAATCTCCAAATCTTGCTCGTCATCAAATAATCCTTCCAGAAAATCCATCAAAAGTTGCAAAGGTCAAAATAAAACAAAATAAGACAAAAAACAGCCCACCCCCCCCCCCCAATATACACACACATGACGTAACAAAAATCCTTCAAATCTTGTGGCTGTTGAAAATATCCGAAGGCTCCAAAAGCTGCAAAAAAAATCATCAAATAAGACTGTGAAACTGCGACGGCGATCAACAAGCCCGAAAACTGCATTTGATGAAATAAGACCACATTACCCCCCCCCCCCCCCCCCCCCCCTCCCCATAATTGAGAATCGGCTGCCACAGTTGCGATGCTGACGCTGCAGATTGACGCCTCGTCCTCCTGTCAGGCGTTGGGATTTTACGCTGCCAATTAGGCCTCGAATGCCCTCTGACGGCCTTTTAAAGACCTCATTTGATTTTCCTCTCGGACTACAAGCGCCCCCCCCCCCCACCCCCTCCCCGCTTCACCTGCCAATCTTTCCGCTTGCTGTCGATGAACCTCCCTTTTCTTTCGCTCTCTCACGCTCTTTTCTTCCCCAGCTTCCTCTTCCCCCGTGCCAGCTGTGTGATGAGCTGGTGGGGAGTGGGGGGCAGGGGGGGGGGGTGGTGATAAGCGGCGGTCAGCTGCTCTCCAGATGGCAGCCCCCCGAGCAGCGGCAGCTGCCTGCCGAGGGAGGGCGAGTGCCAGTTAGCGAGCCAGCCAGCGAGGGTGGCCTGGCGTGCCGCTGGAGCGCTGGCCCGGTGACGCCGGCGTTGCCCGCAACTCGTGTGTCGGGAGATTGGCGGCCGTGCGGGTGGGATGTGTGACATCACTGCGCCTGCGGGGAAAGAGGGAGTTGGGTGGGGTGGAGGTGGGGAGGTTAGGGGGGTCTTGAGCAACACTTTCAGCCAAGTCAAAAGACGAATGCTTGGCTCACTGGGTCTCATGTCGAGGTGATTGATTCTGGGTGTTAGCGTTTCAAAAGAAGAGTGTGTGTGTGTGTGTGTGTGTGTGTGTGTGTGTGTGTGTGTGTGTGTATAGTTTTTTCTGTCAGCATGAAACGCAGGATTACAGAGGATGACATCAACTATCCATCCATCCATTTCCCAATCTGCTTTAACCTCACAAGGGTCACGGTGGGTGCTGGAGCCTATCCCACTTGCTTTTGGGCAGTAGGCGGGGGACACCCTGAACCGGTTGCCAGCCAATCGCAGGGCACACAGAGACGAACAACCATCCACGCTGACACTCACACCTCGGGACAATTTTGAGTGTCCAATCAGCCTGCCGTGCATGTTTTGGGAACGTGGGAGGAAAAAATCGGAGTACCCGGAGAAAACCCACGCAGGCCCCGGGGAAACTCCACACAGGGAAAGCTGGAGTTGGGATTGAACCTCTGCGCTGTGAGGTCGGCGCGCCAACCACTGGGCCACCGGACCGCCTGACATCAATTATCAACCCAAAAAATAGTCACATGGTCAATAGAGGAATCATTGGATGTTTATGCGGGGAGTCTGTGATGAGCGACATTCAGGGGTCCCCCAGGGAAAGCGAGATCCGAAAGTGGAGTGCAGGCGAAGAGTGAGGTGTGGACAACCCGCGGCGCATGATGATCAGGAGCCCGTTCAATTAGCGCGGCTTTACGGCGCCCGACGTTGATTACCTCAGACAGGGCCGGCGAGTCCCATCTTTTCCCCGCTGATTAAAAGTCAGATGAGGGAGGAGAGCGGGACTGCTCGCCACCGATGGCTTTTCTCATTGGAAAAGGACGAGCGAGGTCGACGCCGGCCGCTAATTGGATGTCAATGGAAACACAAGATGGGGAACGCGACCACGTGCGCATCCTCTTTACGTTGACGTTTCTGCGTGGACTATTTTTATTTTGTCAGGCGCCGGGTGACAAGATGGTGGGCGGCGGGGCGGCGGCGGCGGCGGTGGCGGCGGCGGCTAACGCGTGCCGACATTTGCCTCCCAGCATACATGAAGCCATGACGGACGCTTTTGACATGTGAGCGGAGGCGGGAGGAAGTTTGCAAATTTGGATTTCAAGCATTTGTTAGGGTCTCAAATTAGCATTTCGAGACCGAGTCAGAATTTCAAACCGTTTTTCCGGGGCACGGTCTAGTTTCGAGGGTTTTCAAAATTGGGTTTTGAAATTAGCCTCTGAAACTGGGTCACGCTTTCAAAAGAGGATTGGGCTTTAAAAAACGGCTTTCATACAAAAGTTAACGTTTCAATTGGTGGATTTCCGAATTTCTTGCATGTGCTCTCATCGGTCTAGTTTCTCACACAGTTGCACGAATTTCTCACACAGATGCACACTTTGAGATTCGAGGAGGTCTCGGACTGCCGCGACACATCCGCAAGGGTAGATCTTGCAGTTGACCTTTTGTGCCAATCTCAAACAGGCACCCCAGTAAGTCCGTTTCTGCGTTCGCAATGTCAAGCGTGTGCGCTTCCACCACCGTGATTTCTTCTGTCTCTCCGAGTCTTGATGACAATGTTGCTCATCAGTCACGACGCCGTTTGACGTGCATGAGTCAGTCGCGACTCAAAAGCAGTTGTTTTTTTTCAACATGCATGGGCCTTGATGTCAAAACGGCGCATCAGTCAGCACCGCGAACATCGGTTCCAAAGCGAAATTTTGCGACATGCATCGGCCTTCGTGTCAAAGTGTGGATGAGAAGGAACGGATGGTTGCCACCTCCTGTATGCCACGTCAGAGGAAGGTTACAGAGTCGCACTCAAGCCCAGGCGCCTCCCCTCCCGTCCCTCCCTTCCGCCCTCTCTTTTTCCCTCTATTGATCCAGCCATCTCATCAGGCACGTTTCCTTGAAGATGCCCCCCCCCCCCCCTCATTACCACAGCTGGAGCATTTTGTTCTATGCAGCCGCCATTGATCGAGCCCCGTCGTCCCGCCTTCCCCTTCGCTGTGCATCCATTCGGCTCCTCAATCGCCTTCGTTCCGTTCTGCCCCGCCGCCATCGCCGCCCCCTGCGGGGACTGTTTGAGGATACTTCATAAACGACATGCGCAGGCAACTATCGTGGACAACTGTGGAGATGTAGCATGAAAGTGTTTTGCACGCTGCCTTTCCCAGGACAGTGTTTACGACAGTGCAGTTATTCCAAAGTTGCTATGTCCTATATGAAAGAATCCTACAAAGAAAATCCTGATCTAGGTGATCCTAATTTGCGCATGAAAGGCTCAAAGCACTTTGTCGTCAACTGAGAGGTCATGCACGTGACTTTGAGCTCTTCTCGTCTTCGCTGCTTGACATCCAAAGGTCCGTTTGGTTGCCATTTTAGCAATGCAACGTTCTTGCTGCGTCTGAAACGAACAATAACAAATACTTCCTGGACTACTGTGCATGTGTAAACCAGTGTGGTGGTTGCTGTTGCCGTTTCAGAATGAAGCAGTAGAGGTCGCTGTTGGATTAGACTTCGTTGTAGTGAATCTCGTCACGAGGCAAGAGCAGAGAAGATTTTGTATAACGCAACAGGGGTTTTTTTTCATTGTATGGGGGGCAGGAGAGTGGGAATGGTGTTAATGCATGAAGATTTTTTTCACACACATGCATGAAGGGGGGTATTTTCGTTATATGGGGGGCAGGAGAGTGGGAATGGTGTTAATGCATGAAGATTTTTTTCACACTAGGGGGTATTTTCGTTATATGGGGGGCAGGAGAGTGGGAATGGTGTTAATGCATGAAGATTTTTTTCACACTAGGGGGTATTTTCGTTATATGGGGGGCAGGAGAGTGGGAATGGTGTTAATGCATGAAGATTTTTTTCACATATGGGGGGCAGGAGAGAGTGGGAATGGTGTTAATGCATGAAGATTTTTTTCACACTAGGGGGTATTTTCGCCCCATGTAGGTTTCGTTGGTAGAGGAGTTTCACTGTAGCAGAAATTGGAAACCCAATGAGGCCAGAGTCCAGAATGTGTTACATGATTCGCTTGAACTATACGAGAATCTTTTATTTTTTTATTTTTTTGGCGACAAATTGATGCGACTACATTAAAATAGTGTGAAGTTCAACAGCGTCCCGTGTTAACATGTGACCTCAGTTGCTGTCGTCTGACGACAGTGAAGGCCCTTCTGGTGCTTCGGAATTGAGCTGCGCCGCCGTAAATCCCGCCACTGGCCGGACGGAGAAGCGTGAAAGAGGTTTTGGGCTTTGAAATGGGGGGGCCGTCCTGGTCTGCTGAAGCCGTATCACCCGTCAAACATCCCGCCGGCTCGACGCCTCCGTACAATTGGATCAGTAGTGACGCATTCAAATGGAAGGACTCGACTTTCAAGTCATCGACACCCGGGACCACCTCGATACTTTTGCCGCATCCTGCCTGCTTTGTGCGTGTGTCTCTCTGCAACACATATTCATGAAGTCCCCATCAGAAAAAAAAAAAAAAAACACACACACACACACACATCCACTCTCACTCACACTTATCCAATTCAAGCAATGCGGCAGTGATTATTATTTTTTTTTTCCCTGCGCCCCCCACCCTTGCTCTCTCAATCCCCTCCTATACAAGGGCGTTTCCATGGCAACAAGCTCTATTTTCTGGCATTGGCATTTGTGGGAAAAAAAGTTACAGAAAACATGTGCGGCCTCGGGGACGTGGGGGGCCGTGGTGGGGGGGGGGGGGGGGGGGGGGGGGGTAGCGTTGGCTTGAGCAGACGTCAAGATGCCAGATTGGATGGGATTGCGGGTGGTGGTGCGATTCTCGCCAGCCGCCGTCCCGTTTCCCCAGTGACGCCACGCCGGCGTTGATGAAGGCGCCGCCCGCTGCCAACGTCATGCAAAAACGGGGCTTCGATGGAAGGTTCTTCTTTGTGACCCGGCACGTTGGTCAAGGGCTGCTCAGAGAGACGAGTGGCTCTTTGTTCATCATCATATTCAGCCCCCAGCGCCTGCCGCCGTCTTGACAGCTGCCCCCCCCCCCCACGGTTGCAGCCTTGGAGTCACTCGCTGATCAACCTGACCAGGAAATGAAAGCGTGTGAACATTTCTCATCACCGTGAAAGTGATCAAAATCTGCAATCTGCGTTTTTGCGAGCCGATACCTTTGAAAAATCACAGATTGGGAAACATGAGGAATGCCGACACAGCAAAACGGATTTTCTTGCATTTACAAGACCTGGCAAAATGGACGGAGATTTGCCAAGAGTGTTTTGGGTGGTGAGCACGGGAAGCAAAACGTGTGAAAATTCCACCGCTTTTAATCGGCACCTGGGCGTCCATTACCGTCGCGTGTGCTCGGCCTAAAGGGAATCGGGCTCGGCGAGCTCAGCCGCAGCATCTTGCGAACAAGCCCGAGGCCATTTTCACACCTTCCCGCAACACTTCATCGCTATATGAACGCACTTCCTCATTGGGAGTCTGGCTTGATGATTTTGCTCGGTACGAGGGGGGGGGGGGGATATTCCCGCGGCAAACATGGAAGTGTCTTCATTCCAGCTCACTGGTCGTAATCCACATTGTTGACGTCATGTGTGTGTATATACGATGAATTATTAGTAATGTAGTGATTCACCCTGCTGACTTTTCGTTGAATTGACTGCGGACCAGTCAAGAGGTGTGTCTCCATATGCGGTACGGCACTATGGGTCACTGATAGCATCAGCCGCCCGCCGAGCTAACTTTTAGCTCCATCGGTTGGCGGGTCAGAGGTCATCTTGTCATTTACATAACAGACTGATGTATTTACACTCCGGATCATTCAGGGTGTAGTGGTTTCCATCCTGTAGCTGACGTTTATTTGGGATAGACTGCGTACCAGTCGAGGGGCGTGTCTCCATATGCGGGACAACACTATGGGTAACTGATAGCATTGTAGCCCGCCGAGCTAACTTTTAGCTCCATCGGTTGGTGGGTCAGAGGTCATCTAGTCGTTTAACTAGCAGACTAATGTATTTACATATGAGTTCAGATAGCATAGCGATCCGCCGAGCGGCCGCTTAGTTCCATTGGCTGGCGTCCGCTGGAGGGGCGGCTCGACAGTAGAGTACGGCTTCGCGTAGCCGCCTTGCGTATACATCGGCAGTGTGGCGGTTCGCACAGCTAAGTGAGCCGTAATGTGAAGTGAAGGCTGAGCAGAAAGTTTGACCCCGAGGATAAGCAGCGTGGATGGATGTTAACATGAGAGAGAGGCGGCGTGTTCCATTCATGGCAACATGCTGCCAACCTCTCCGGTGAAGGAAATGAGAAATCCGAGCTAATAAGGCGTGTTGGAGTTCCTGCAGCTGTTCAAGTTTGAAGAGAGGAAGTTTTGACTGGAGAGGTTTTTACTCTCAGAGGACCGAGCGCGAGTGCCGCTGTACGGAGGATTGGTTGAATTTCTCAAAGTTATTCCGAAACCTTCCAGCCGTCTCCGATCGGCTGCTGTAAATGAGTTTTTCTTTCGTACTTTTTCCCCTGCACCTGTTTACCTTTTTTATTCTGCCTTGATCGGACCCGAGACAAGCTCGAGAGTCTCCCGACCCCTTGTCGCTATGTAGCCCCGCCTTGGGTCTTTCCGCTTGAATGAACACATCAGATGATAAATTCCTCCAAGTTCGCCCGCTTTCAGTTTTTTGCCAGGCACGCACAGTCGAGCATCGAAAGGTCATCGATTGTGAGCGGTCGACTGGGCCGAGCTACCTGCCAGGCAATATTTACACCTTGGATAAAAAAAAAAAAAACTAAAATCCCGATTCTAACCACGCCCGCCTCAGTGCGAGCGGTGCTGTCGATGATTTTGCTCATTGGTTATTCCTTGGAAACACTGATGGAATAACGGCTCATTCCGTCGAGATTTAACCCCCATGCAGTAATGATCCCAAAATTGGACATTTCGGACACTTTGGACGATTTTGGACTGTTGGACAAATGGACACCACAGACAAAACAGTGCAAAATAACTCCACCAAGCTGAAATTTTGCATAGGATGTATATTTATATCTTGGCCAATTCCCACTGAACATTTTGAGGGGTTGAAAGTGAAAAAAAAAATTAAAAGTGAAAAAAGTTGTTGCACATTGGAAGAGGGACATTTTTGGGACGTCATACCCTTCATGCAGCCGCTTTAAAAATACTGCATGAGGGTTAAACGAACACAGGGGAAAATGGAGGAGGTTCAGCTATGTTCTGGGGCTGCTTTGCTCCATCCCGCCGCAGGATGTCTTGAATCTGTTCCGAGCGCAATCGCGTGACCATCAGGACGATTCTGCTCGAAGCCAATTTTTAGTCGACTGTAATCCACAGTTGTCATTCCACTTGAAAACGATCAGCGAGCTGCAGCCACTGTACCTAAAAGGGGGGCGGGGGGGAGGGGAGACTTTTTTCGGGGGCTGCTCTGCTCCATCAGCCTCATGGTGTTCTTGAATCTGTGCAGCGTACAATGCAATGTCAGAACTATTTTGGGGTTTTTGTTTCATTTACATGTTCGATACATTTGTATGAGGGCCCAAGACGAGGGCCCCCAACTCACTTGAAGCTCACTTGAAGCTCCGGCACCAGTTTCATCGATCAACACGTAATTAGTTGGGCATGTCAGTTAGAACAGGATGCATGAAAAAGCCTCAAGGAGCCATGACTGAAATTGGACAGGAAGTCGGCCATTTTGGTTGAAAGCAGCCATTTACTTCGTCCCACTCAGGAGCCAACCGAGACAGATGGGCCAGATTAAATCGTGAGTTTGTTTTTTTTTTTTCTATGCGCAACATGGCGGAAAAGTTTAATCACTGTGTGACTTTTCCATTTAAAAAAAACACACCAAAAAAAACGGTGATGTGAGGGCCCCCGTCACGGCTGCTTACGGCTTTGATTTTCAAATCAAACCGAGTGAAATCAAGGTTCCGCCGTCCAGATTTTTAACTGCAGCAACCATGCGACCGACTACACAAAGTTGCCATCTGGCTTTTTTCAACCAGCGAGTAGAAACGTGTTTTTTTTTTTTTTCTCCAATAATTACAATGTTGCGCAGATAGCTTAGCGCTTTAATGTTTAATCACCCGCTGCTTTATCTACTTTCGCTTCTAAACATGTCTCTGCTGTCATAAGTAATTCACGTAATCGCAATTGCTAAAAATGAATCGTACCATTAATCTGTCGGGGGGGGGGGGTGAAACCACGGCGCAGCAAATAAATCTCCCGTCTATCGTCAACAAGGTATGTTTATTATTCTCGACCATGACGCGCTTCCGCTTCCACCAAATTGATTCTTGATATCTTCGCCGGGCTCTCGAGCCGCCGCTGACCTGCCAGGGCCGGTCTGTGCGTCGGTTCCCCACTTCGTCTCTAATTAAAAAGTTCCCTGATATCAACACAAGTCGTGCTCCTCAGGAGCCATTTGGAGTGAGTTCATTAAATCGGGTGTCTCTTTCATAGTATACGCCTCATGCCCACTAATGGGGAATGCGCCGCCATTAGTCTTCCCCGCATTGTGGAACAAGCCGAGAGGTTGAGGACGAGTTGTCGCCGTGCTTCTGTTTTTTTTTTTTTCTTCCTTTAAATAAATGTGCCTTGAAAGGTTGTACGGTGTGGAGATTGCGCCGCGGCTTAGATTGTTTGGCTCGCAGGGTTGCGGCGTACCAAAACCCAATCAATCCTGCTCTTCCCTTCCACTCGGGGTCTTCATTAAATAAAAGCCACGGTTGACTGGGTGGCACCAGGGGGGTGGGGGGGGAGGGGTTCCAGCTGCGTGTCCTGGCGTCTTCGAATTAGATGACCCCGCTTGCGTCTGTTTCTCCGTCGGGCGCCCCGCGGTCCTCTGACTTGTTTATGGCCTCATTTACGGGGCTGGTCTTGGTTAGCTTGCGTACAGAGCCGTGGGGTCAGTGGCTAACGGTGGCCGTGTGCTACACATTTCTCCGGTGAGGGGTACATTAAGAGCTCGAGGAGACCCCCGGGTGTCGGGGTTAGAGGCCCGTGTTAACCAGTTAGAACTGTTTATTTTGAAGGCAGGACAAAGTGAGCCTGCAATTATCTTCCGCTGCGCTTTCTCTGCCGCCACTTAATCATGCTAACCGCCTCGTACAGTTGAAATAAACGCAACTGGAACTCATCCACGGTTCAACATATCTTTGGCCTGTCTTTTATTTCTTGTGTTGTAATTGCACAAAATCAGTCATTGAACCATGTGTTGTCCCAAATCGTGGAGTCATGTTAGCTGGGACCCATACTTACACTATCTGATGTGACGCTAACCATATGCCTCCATAGTCTGTGGTTGAAGGTACACATACCGCATAGATTTGAACTGACCAATCGCAATATTTTTTTTTTGTGAGCCCCGCTCTTTTACCCAACTCCGAGCTAGCAAAAAATAAATACAGAAATAAAAAAATGAAAAATGAAAAAGGATCCATATCAAATTGGGCCGCATCCTCCCTGCTTTGCCGGCTGTTCCTAAACTACCGTGGCAAAGCTAACCTACCGTATTGACCCGAATATAAGACGGCCCTGATTATAAGACGACCCCATCTTTTTCAAGACTCAAGTTTGAAAAAACACCAAATAATTTTTTAGACAGAAAATAATGACAGTGCATCTGAAACAAATGATTCTAACAATATATTTGAGAGAAAAAGCATGTTATTCTGCCTCGTTCAAATATTAATATCTGAACATTTAAATATGTAAACTAAAGTGCAATCACATTGTTAAATGAATGGCTTCTGGTTTTTGAAATGTAAATAACATCATAACTTCTCCTCAGCATCTTCGACTCACTTTTCTCCAGATTGTCGCTACGTTTCTCCATTTTCTGTTATCTCTCCTATTATTTTCTTCTCTTTTTTTTCGTACCACTATTTTTTATTTTCCTTCTTCGTGCTACCGCTATTTTTATTTTTATTCTTTGTGACGGGTTCACTTTGGCCTGGGGGAGTCGAGTTCAGCATTCGCTTCAATGATATCTGGCGCCATCTAGCGTCGTGAATGGGTATAACGCCTAGACCCCGAATATAAGACGACCCCCACGTTTTCAGTCTTATTTCAATGCAAAAAAACACCGTCTTATATTCGGGTCAATACGGTACTCGATCCATACCAGCCACGACCTAGCTAGCACGGCTAAACACATTGGGAGGCCACTGGTGTAATGTAATCTGAATCATTAGCGAGGTTCTCGTTTGCCAGCCCCCAGCAGAAGCGCACTCATACCCGATTTATTCACGTAGGCTGCGCCGCCATGGAGATTTCCATTGAAGTAACTCACGTCATTTGAGCCGGCGCTATGGAGGACTTCACGTCCATCCTCAAAGAGCTGAGCTGTGTGTCCCACGTATCCCGCCCGTGGCGTTCCCCCCCCCCCGCCTCACGTCATCTTCCGCCGCCTTGACCGAGCGTGCGAATGGACAGCCGTCCCCCGAGCCCGGCCGAAGTCATTATTCATGAGCAGGGGGGTTGCCGCGATGCCCCTCGTCGCACGCGATGTCAGAAGCACACCGCAGTGTCTTACTCACCGCCGTTGGCGTGCGAAAAAGCGCTTCGTGCTCGATAAACGTGCCGTGACCTTGCTGCTGCCCATGTCACACTTTGGAGGGTGATTTAAAAAAAAAAAACAAAAAAAAAAGCTGTCAATGATGGCCGTAGTCGGGGGGGAGGAGGGGGTCTTGCAAGGCCCACAGAATATTTGGTCCTAATGCTATATAAACATGGAGCCTACCAAAATAAAGTTTGGACTCTCTTCTTTCAGCAGAAAAAAAAATGGTTTCTATCTTTATTCATTCTTCAGCAATCGGCATTAAAAAATGGCTCAGTTTCATGAAAATGGCGATTCCTGGGCAAAAAAAAACGGAGAAAAAGAGCTTTTTGTAAAAGCGTGCATTTCAAGCACGTGAGGCACCACTGCCACCTACTGGTCGCTTTTTTTTTTTTTTTTACATGATTTACAATGCAAACGGCTTATTCTCATTCACAGATCGCATCAGGCCCTCCTCCTCTCTATGACGCAAAAAAAAAAAGACTTTGACGTACATGTACGTCCTTGGTAGGCGGGGCCTAATTTTAAAAAAACCTCAGCGACTGAACTTTGTTCTGGGCGCGTGCAAAGAAGGTGACGAATTGCTGCAAGAAATGTTGATTTGCCCAAAACTTCAGCTTCGCGTTGGCCGCCAGATTTCTGCTTCAAATCGGCGCTCGCATTTCATTTGTTTTGAAGGCCGATTGAAGAGAGAAAGGCATTTGTTGGCCACTTTTATTCTCTTTTGAAAATAATCAAAAGATTGTCCAGATGAAAACCAATTGTTTCCTTTTCATAACGTCGGTGCCGGCGAACAGCAGTCCCGGATCTGTTTTTTTAGCAGACGATGGACTGTGACGAAACGATGATGATCACCGCTGGTGTTTTATTTTCAAGTTGAATGCAATCTTGTGGTCGGCGATATCTGAGAATCCCGTTGCGGCGAAAGCGTGAGGGAGGGAAGGGGGGCGGGGGGGGTTGTTGAGACGGGCTCGAACGACGCCATGCACCTTCGGTTTCATGAAGACGTTTCCCCAGGAAACAATGACATCACCAGTCCGACATTCCGGATGAAATGTCTCCTTTGCGGCAAGTCAATAACGTCATAAAGTTCTCGTGGATGCCGGGCTTTGCTCAAAGGTCGGGTCGTTCCGCGAGGCGAGAAGTCGCTGGCACGTTGCCACTCACCCTGCCCCCGTTCCCCAAATGTCGCAGCACTAATTGCCCCGCCCACCCCCACCCGCCCGTGTAGTATCAGCAGCGAACCCGGTAGGATGCTCCGATTAACTCGCAGGTGATGCATTGATCGACTCTCGGTTTGTCCTTGAAACGTTCTTGTCGGCGCGGATTAGACTCTGCCGCGGCCAAGTGGGACGCGAGTGTCGCCGTTTTTCCAACCCCTTTCATCCTCTGAGCATCTCGCCAGTTTCTTTGACAATCAAGCGCTGCATTAAATTTTCACAATGCGGCCGCCGTCGGCTCCCCCGGGCGGGGTTTCGACATCCAATCTCTCTCTTTGCCGGGGCGCCTCCTGAGGGGCGCTCGGTCTACCTCGGAGTCTTAACTGGTGAGGGGGAGGACAATTATCTCCCGATTAAAAATTAATTACAAGCCATTTGGCTTTTCTCCCCACCTTTGCCGTCGTCGCCCTGAACAGAAACAACTTTTGCCCTCCAGGTGGGAGGTAGAAGCCACTCGGCTCTCAGACCAGCTTGACTTGACCCTTTGCACCGATAGATGCGTTAACCCCCATGCAGTAATTATCCCAAAATTGGACATTTCGGACACTTTGGACGATTTTGGACTGTTCGACGCCACTCGCGGTCTACTGCCGAAGACGATTTTCACCAAAAGGCCGTCGATTCGTTTTTGCGTTGGATTTTCAACGTGCCGGCACATAAAATGTCTCCTTGCAAAAGCGCACGTTTAGCATTGATTTGCTAACACAAAGGCCCTAAAGATAATTCCAATTGGCGTCAAAGTGAAGCTAATCGGAATCATCTTTATTGGCCAGGTGTGTCGGGCGGACCACTGTCAAGACCTCGTTTGTTTTAAAACTCAAACGAATGGGGGAGGAAGTGCCAAGTGGTTCAAGGACGCTCCTGGCGGCCAACTGATATACAGTCAAAACCTCGGTTTTCGAACGTCTCGGTTCTCGACCAATTCGGGTTTCGACCCAAAATTTCGTGGAGTCCGTTGTCGACTCTACAGTCATACATCGGTTTTTTGACCATAATCCGTTCCAGAAGGCTGTTTGAAAACCGATTTGTTCGAAAACCGAAACCATGTTTCCCATTACACGAGTAAGGAAGGTGAAAGGAGTCCAGTGCGCTCAGTTTGGTCGAGAACCCGATTTTCGGTCGTAATCCGAGGCATAAAAAATTCCAAATTTTTGTTTTGTCGAGAACAGAGACGTTCAAAAACTGAGGTTTGACTGTATTTGGATCGCATGCTGTCGGCCATGTTTGTGGAGAGTGTCGTCCGCCATTTCTGTTTTATTTTAGATATTTTTTTACACACACCATATATAAATATATATACAGTCAAACCTCAGTTTTCGAACCGCTCGGTTCTCGTCCAATTCGGTTTTCGACCAAAAATGTAGAGTTTTTTTTCATTCCTCGGATGTCGAACAAATTTCGGTTCTGTGTGTGGTCATGCTCAGGCCTTCATAAGCCGTGAGGCACCACCAGGAGCCCGAGCGGGTGTCGGGGCCCCCCCGATCGCCTCCTGACAGCAGCCGAGTGCATACATGTGAAGACGCACAGACACGCCCGCAGCCTCCGTGGCCCCCCCTGGAGACCTGGAAATGCGTTGACGCGGCTGCAGATGTCTACCCTGAGACGATGATTACGCACGTCTGCAACACGCCCGCGTAGTGCTCAAAGCATCTGACGTGGGCAAGATCAGATTTTTATATATTTTCGTTTTTTTTTTTTTTAGCTTTTGAAGCGAGAGGGAACATGAATTGGGGGAAGGGGGGGGGCCCTCCACAGGGCGCCCCCACCTCTCCCCTCAAGACCCCCTTTTCCCCCCATTCCGCACATGTCCGCTGGTCTCATCGTGTCCATCAACTGCACAATTTATGAGAGGCAGCTATTTTTTTTTTCTTACAAAGCAAACAGGGTGGACTTGGCCTTCTGCCAGTTTGTATCACGTCATGCAGGATGAGATTTTCCGACGGGCGCGGCCGGCGGCTGTCCTGTGATTAGAGACCAGTGCTGATTTCATGGCTTCTTGGACAATTAGGAAACAAAAAAAAAAACCTGACACCAGTTTCACCGATCGACACAAAATTGGATTTCGAAGGGCCAAATAGGAACTGGGCCATTCTGGTTTGGAGTCTCCAACTTGGCTCTTAAATTGGAAAATGATTTGAAAGTGGACCGGTGTTGCGAAATGTGGCTTCTTTCATCTTAGGCATCTGGCTCTCCTTTCTCCGCACTTTGAAACGGTCGTTCGTCACATATCAGCTGGATGACTGGCAGGCACATGACTTTGGAGTGCCCCAATCCTCCATCGAGCCTCTCCAGTTGGTCCTGAATGCTGCTGCTCTCCTCTTAACTGGTACTCGTAAGAGGGAGCTTGTCACTCCTAGTCGAGTCCCGAGAACTAAGCTCAGACGGGATAGAGCTTTTTCCGTTGCCGCTCCCTCTCTTTGGAATTAAAAATTGGGCAAGGCCCCTCGGCTGGCCGTCTTTCAAACTCGTCTTCAAACTCATTTTTCTTCTTTGGCTTTTGACTCCGCGTGAGACTTGATTTTTAGTTGGACTATTTTTGTGATTTGTTTTTACTCTCTGTTGTGAATTTATTGTCAACTTTTGAGGATCATTTCTTGGATTCTCAGAAAGTGTCCAATAGTTGTCTCCCAATGGCAGTTTCAGCCGGAGACCCAAATCGGATGGATGTCATCACTGAAGGTGCGGAAATGACCCACAACTGAAATTGAACAGAAAGTCGGCCATTTTGGGCCGACTTTCAGACCTTGTACTTTCACTGACTCCGACGCGGGAATTCAAGCAAACGAACCCCAAGAAAATCGCGAGCATGATGATACATTCCTAAGGATCCTCGTCCTGAAATCGAACACAAAGTTGGACAGGAGCTGTTGTGGCGCAAATTTCCAGAACTTGTACTTGACCGGCAAGAGAATTCAAACTCAATTTTGGACTGACGAGAAGCTGCTAACCTATCCATCCATCCATTTTCCGAACCGCTTCATCCTCACGAGGGTCGCGGGGGGTGCTGGAGCCTATCCCAGCAGTCTTCGGGCAGTAGGCAGGGGACACCCTGAATTGGTTGCCAGCCAATCGCAGGGCACACAGAGACGAACAACCATCCACACTCACACTCATACCTAGGGACAATTTAGAGTGCCCAACGAGCCTGCCATGCATGTTTTTGGAATGTGGGAGGAAACCGGAGCACCCGGAGAAACCCACGCAAGCCCGGGAGAACATGCAAACTCCACACAGGGAGGCCGGAGCTGGGATCGAACCCGGTACCTCTGCACTGTGAAGCCGACGTGCTAACCACTGGGCTACCGGGCCGCCGCTGCTAACCTAATTTTTTCTTTTTTGCATACAATAGCTGATGTGGGTGAATTCCCGGAAACCACCCCCCCCCCACCCCCCGCACACCAATTCGACCGATTTTGCATGATAGTTTTTGAGCCCGATTGAAATCGGGTCCCCCAATACGCAGCGAGGGCGGCATCTCAAGATTGGATTTGTCGAAGGCGAGGGCGAGGGGTGCTGCGGTGCGATGCCGAGCGGAGCGAAACGGATTACAACGATCGCGTCGATTCCCCAAGCCAGAAAGAACAACCGACGAAATGGGTAAAAGTGCTCCTTGATAGCGACGCGACGGGCGAGAGGGGCAGAGATGGAACGAATGCGCTGGCCAAATTGAAGCGGCGAAGACTCCATGGCAGATGTATGCTTGCTGGCTCGTCAATCAATTATTCACGCCATGCAGATTAGCAGCTGTAGCGGCAAACAAAGAATGAAGGCTATCAGTTTCCCCCCCGCCCCCCCCCCCCCGACTGTCTCTCACCTGCTTTGCCGGCACGATGGAGAAAAGAAGATGGCGGACAGTGACGGGCGCGAAATTGCGAAAGGAAAAGAAAGTTGCATCCGACTTGTTTTGCGTTTTGTTTATAGCTCCAGCGGGAGACGGAAGGGTTCGCCGACGGCGCTGGGATGCGCCCTAATCGCGGAGAGAGCAATAAAGGAGGATCGTTAGCCGCTCGCGAGATGGATGACGCGCCGCTAGAGTCACCGATGTGTGGCGAGGCATTCGCTTGTCTCGTATTCAATCACCGAGTCCTTCCTTTTCATGATAGAAGGCTCAAAAGAAGCATCAAACTTTGGCACCGAGTTCATTGTATCGTTAGGTATCGTTAGGTATCGTTAGGTATCGTAAGAAACGACACTTCACCGTTGAGCTGTGCTCGACACCTGACTCCGATCATGACACCAAATCCCTTGGAGCGGTCCGGTCTTCCAGAGCCCCCGTCCGGCTGCGTTTGCCAGCATTCGTCCCTCGGCGAGCCGGCGGCTTGAGACTCGGTGAGCGTGAATGCTCGTTGGTCTGTGCCCTGCCATTGGCTGGCCATCAGAGCAGGGTAGGGCCCGCCTCTTTCTCCAAGTCAGCTTGGATCGGTTCCTGCTCACCTTTGACCCTGTCAAGGGCAAGCGCCACCGGATGGAAGTTTGGCACTTCCGGGAGCCGCTTTCTCACGCTCGTCTTCGCCATCGACACGACTGGAGAAGAAGAGTTCAAACTATTTATTTATTTATTTTTTGTCCCTGGTGAAGTTCTGCACTCCACCGAGTGTCATTTCAGTTCTTCCCCGTCTTTTTCTCCGCCGGGCCAATCGATTTGAAGACGTCACCGTCCGCGCCGCAAAGTGCAATTGCTATTTGGCATCGTCTTTCTGACATTTTGCAAAAGGGAGTAATTAATCGGCGCGGCAGCGAGCGCCCGGCCTGAAATCCATAACCGCCGCCCCCAACCCACCCCCTCCCCCCGCAGTCGTCATTCATTGCATTCGCAGACGCTTCTGGTGCATTTTTATCCCCGTGATGAAGCACATTGATTTATTTTTTTTTAATCTATTTTTTCCTGTCTTTGATTGAGTGCGGCCAAGCATTAGCGTCGCTTATTCTCATGAAGATGTTGCGCGCAGCGCATTGAAATGTTAATTGCGCTTCTTCTGGGGTTTTATTTGACTTTTAACGTCGTGACTGTCATCCACATGTCACTCGTTGGACTGATGGGACCGCTGGTTAAAAAAAAAAAAAAAAAGAAGAAGCGGGCGCCAATCCTGTCACGGTGGTGTTTCTTTGCAAAGAGGAGCATAAGTTGGAGGGCAGGTGGGGGGGGGTTCGGGGGGTTGAAAGTTAGCGCGACCTTCCAGTCGATGAACTCCCACGAGCGCGTCGGCTCGGGGTCAACGCAATTAACCTAAAGACAGGTGCTCCACATACTGCAGCTCATCGTCCAGGTTAGCGTAATGCAGCGTGACGCGCTTCGATGTCAGCACGTTGAATCTTCCTGTATTTCATAAATCATTCAGTGTAACCTCGGGCTATGCTGACCGTAGTACAACACCGGCAGAAGATACACAAAATATGCAAGCCGGGCAAGGGAAAAAGGGGCTGTTTTTTCTCCAAAGTGGAGACCACTATTTTTCAACTTAAAACCTATTCCGTTTTGGCGGTTGGATGTTTGGCTGGCCAGTCAGTCGGTTGAATGGATGGCTTGTTGGTTTCTCGGTCATTTGGTCACTCGGCTGATCGGTTGTTAGTCGGTGTGTGTCTCCATCCGTCTGTTGAATGTTTGAGGGGTTTTTCAATTTCAGTGAACAATAAACACAACAGTGCCGGAGTTAGCATAAATGCTAGTTTTCAGCCGTGGTCCCCAAGGTAGGTTTCTAAACATGAACACAACATAAACAGTCAACATAACATCACAAAATAATCAAACGCAACACATAACAAAACACACAAAGACGGTCAGTCCATTTTAGCCACTTTTGCCTACGTACGCTTTGTTGAAGCTGTTTCGAGATGAAACAGGAGTGAATCAAAGTGTCCTTTTCTCCAGTGGATCAGACGTCATGCTCAAGCTAAGTTTGAAAATAAACAAGAATCTGTAGCGTCCAGTGACGAAAAAAAGAGATCGGTTCACTTCTCCTGTCCCATGTAAATCCGCGTCAATTCCAAGCGGCGACTGCCAATTCCACATCGGCATCCGACGCTCCTCTCTCCTCATTTTTGGCTCCACAAGCCATCCATCCAACCGCACCAGCTCAGACTATCCAACAGCGCCGCCATCTCCGCTAAACAAAACGGGGCTGTGAAAAGTGTTGCCTATTACCGGCACAAAAAAACACAAGCGCCCCGGCCAGGGCTGTCCGGCACCGACAGTCAAATGCCGTCGACATTCTTCCCAATCAAAATCAGCGCTGGTACACGCGCGCTGCCGAGAAGGCGCAACCACCAAGCACGGATTCTTCATCATTTGATGAATGTCGTGGCCAAAAACGCTGAAAACAGTCCACATCGGGTCCACACCAAGTAACAACAAACACCATGTGACTAAAACAAAAGACAAAAACAAAAACAAAAAAACAAAGAAAAGCTATGGTCTTGAAGAGCCTCACTTGCTCGTTGAGTCCGTCAGTCGATTTGTTGATCTATCAGTCGGTCGGGTGGTTAGATGATGGGGAGGCCAGACGTCCGACCGATTGGTCGGTTTACCCGTCAGTCGTCATATGGGCGATTGGTTGTTGGTCTTCTCGTCTGTTAATACGGACACTCGTTTTGTTGGTCACCTTGTTGATACGTTGGGCGGGCGAGTGTTTGGTCGGTCGTTTCTTTGTCGGTCCATTTCGAAGTGGTCCGTCTGTCTGTCAGTTGTTCAGTCAGTTGTCTAGTTTGGTTGATTGTTGGATTCGTTGTTCAATCGCTCGGTTTGTTCAGTAGTTTGAGTGTAATTTCAGTTGCTTGACTAGTCGAGTTGATGGGACCCCGAGTCAGTCGGTTGTTTTGCTGGGTCAGTTGATCGGTCGGTTGAGCGGCCAGGTGTTTGGATGAGTTGGTGCATCGTCGGTCGGTGTGTCGGCCATTTCGGTCGCTCGCTCGTTTGGTCAGTTACACGGCAAGTCACTCGATGGGTCATTTTGCTCAGCGGCTTGGATTTTCTGAAGATTTGGCCTGTTTTTCCATCAACCCGCGTTTCACAACGGCTTCTCTTTGACGGATCGTCCACCTCTTTCGAGGAATCGCAACCGGCTTAACGGTCTCCACGAATGGAGTTCCTCACCGTGCACAGAGCAAAGGACTGCAGTGTCAGCGCCGCCCCTAATAGGAGCACATTGCCGTTGGAAAACCAGCAGAATGCGCTTTTTAAAAAAATGCATGGCGGAGAATTTAGAGTGTGTGTGAGAGTAAATGCTTCCTAATGGAATCTTCCATTAAAAGCTCTCCACATTATGTCCAAGGCCTTTTTACTCTCTCGGCGCTGAAGTGAGGGAGGAATTATTTGAACAATGACTCCTGTAAGCCTCCGCCTACTCCCCACACCCCCATTTTTCTTTTGTTTTTTTTTTTTTTTTTTTTTAGCCGGTTCAAGGTTAGGAATCAACTCTGAGGGGCTTCTTGCTTGTTCTCTCGGGCAGTTGAAGTGGACAAGAGACAAGCATTTGCCATCAAGCGGAGAGCCACCGAGTGAAGCGACGGCGGATATAAAAAAAGTCGACTTGGCCCCGCCAGCCATGACAAGCGCCATGACAAGCGCTGACGCGCCTTCTGCCTAGGTGAAGGCCAGTTTATATTTTCGCTTAGGAGGGTGACAGACATTTGTTGCGTATTTTATCCGAACAGAGAAGCAAAGCGATCGGATTGAGCACGATTTTGGGGGATGTTTGCGAGAAACTACAAAATGCTGGCAAAAAGTTCTTGGATTATCTCTCAGATATGAAAATCAAATTGATTGGAGATTCCTACGTGAGCCACAAAATCCTTTTTTTTTTTTTTGCAGAGTTAGTCATTTGATTGGTTGGGCTCGACATGTGACAAGAATAATCAGCAAGCAGATGAAAACTTCAACTGAATTTGACCCCCCCCCCCCACCCCCCACCCCAAAATGGTGGATTCACGCATCCAACAGGAAGCTCTTGTTGCTTTCTCCGCCTGCTTTCGCCAAAAATCCAGCGCCATCTGTTTGCCACTCAGCAGCCGTCCCCGCATCCTCCCCCCCCGGAGTTCGGACTCCCCCAGACCGTCTGTCAAGCTCCTTCCCCTTCTCACGACGCCCCCCCCCCCACTCCCTCCCATCCCTACCCCTCCGCCTCCATCCATCATGGCGGCACTGACTCACCGATTCCCGCGTGGGGGGCTGCCAGGCGACAGGGATCGTGCAGCTTTGTGGAACCGGTGCTCGGATCAGCCTCTGAATTAGCGGATGGACCAGATGAGCGCTGGCAGTGCAAAAGGAAGCGCAACAGAGATGAGGAGAAGGGGCTGCGGACAAAATGCATACGAAAAGACTCAGACGATATTGGCCAAAGCATCGTAGGACTAAAAAAAAGGGTTTTTTTTTTAGAAATGTGCCACTCAATTGGAAAAACAAACACATATTTTGAGAGAGAGAGAGTGCGAACAACTGTGAAGAAAAGCGAGTTTGTTGCTTGGTTTGTGATTTGGCAGATGGGTTGGTTTGTTGGCCACTTGACGATTCAGTTGTTTGGTCATTTGGATGGTTGGGACAGTCGATCATCTTCCCACCCTGAGATTCTCCAACCACAATGTGCTTGAATATGAGCCTTTTTTTGCAAGAATCAGGTCAAAAGCGGGCGGCCCGGTGGTCCAGTGGTTAGCGCGTCGACCTCACAGTGCAGAGGTACCGGTTCAGGTTCAATTCCAGCTCTGGCCTCCCCTGTGTGGAGTTTGCATGTACTCTCCGAGCCTGTGTGGCTTTTCTCCGGGTACTCATTCGGAAAATTTGCATGGCAGGCTGGTTGGACATTCCAAATTGTCCCTCGGTGTGGGTGTGAGCGTGGATCAGGGGAGGCAGGTGAGGCAGAGCCTCACCTCTGAATGCGCATTGCATTGCGCAATCACCACAAACTGGGTGTGATACATGCAACTGGCTCGTGCTGCTTGCCGTCTATCTGCATGTCGCAAATATCATGTTTAGCCAAATGAAGAAGCGACCCTTTTTGGTTGATATATTTGTAAATCTGACACTAAAGGATTCAGTGCCTCACCAACCGAAAAACCTCACCGCACGCCACCGGCGTGGATGGTTGTTCGTCTCTGTGTGCTGTGCGATTGGCTGGCTACCGGTTCAGGGTGTCCCCCGCCTACTGCCCAAAGACACCTGGGATAGACTCCGGCACCCCACGCGACCCTCGCGAGGATAAGCGGATCGCAAAATGAATGAATGAATGAATGTCAAAACCGAAACCCAAGCAAAGCTGCAACGTTAGCATTAGCATCTTGAACGCACGACACGGTCAGAGATCACGGAAGGCTGAAATGGGATCCCTGAAACTCTGAACTGTGAGGCAGATGTGTTCACCACGGGCACACCGTGCCGCACGGTTACGAAATCACGCTCTCAATTGGAATGAGGTTGAAAATTATGAGCGCTGCAGCCGACGTGGATTTATTGGACGTTGGCGCCCGTCCCAAAAAATGGCAATAAAGTTCTTGCTCTCCGTGTAGAAATGTGACAACATCTATGAGAAATCTAGAGCAAATTCTCACACACGCACACACACACACACACATAAGTGCGCCAGGAAGGAGTGAGTTATTTTTTATTTTTTGCTCCCCCACCCGCTGCACATGAAGGAGCATTAATCCAATCCAAACAGCTCCGAGGAGACGTCTCTCTAATAACTTACGGTGACTTAAGAATCTGTTTGTGTCGGCAGCGGGCCCGTGAAAGATTAATAACTGCCACAATAGGAACGCCGCGCGTCCTCGGGAAATAAAGAGCGCGAGAGGAGAATAACGCCAATGTGCCGAGATCGATGAAAAGGCAAATTAGCCGCCGGCGATGTCGTTAGATTACAAGTTACCTCCGTCGCCGCTTGATTTGTTGGCGGGTTCGGTGCAGAAAAACCGACGGGTAGGGAAGGAATAAAACAACAATCATAAAAAAGCTCCCGATTTTAACTGCGGGCTAGTTGCAAATGATTGTGTCCTGATATATCTGACAGCTGACATTGCTGCTTTGTTCTTTTCCAGACTCAAAGGCATAATTCGGTCGTCATCTTTGACCAATCAAATAAGGATAAAAAAAAAAAAAATCGAGAAAAGAATACTCTAGAATCTTGTACTTTATTCAAATCATGTTTTGCTTCAGTTCAATGGACATTGTGCTGCTCCTTCTCCCTTGTGGTGTCTTGGCCACCGGGGGGCAGTGTCGTGCAGGCCAAACTTTCCTTATGACGGTCCAAAATATGTCCACCAAAGGCCCCCTTGCTTATGTCTTCAAGAGTTGACTGTTTCGACTTGATTCTACAGCTGCTAACTTATTTTTACACTTGTTTGTTGGTTCAACATGTGAAAATGTGACTTCACATCCTGCTAGCAAAACTCCTTTGATGTGGTGTCTTCAAAGGCTGAGCGGTTTTTTTTTTTGCCAGTACATTTTTGGACTTGTATCACAAAGTCAACCAAAACAAACTCATTTTGATTTCATATTACTGGATTATCACAGGGAGGGGCGATTGGCTGCCCCGCTTGGGGTCCGCCCCTCCCCAGCCCGGATTATTTTCAATATCAAATATCGAATATAGTGGATATTTGCAGTTCGTCACCTGCAGATTCATACATACAGTCAAAACTTAGTTTTCGTCCATAATCCGTTCCAGAAGGCTGTTCGAAAACCGAAATTGTTCGAAAACCGAAACCAGGCTCTTTTTAAAGTAAAAATGTTGACTGAACACGTCTGCTCACAATGGAAAGCGACCCGAGGAAGCGTCACTTCCTGGTGTAAGGAAGGCGAGAGGAGTCAAATGGTGCATTCAAGTGCGCTCTGTTTGTTCGAGAACCGAAATTTGTTCGTCATCCGAGGCATAAAAAACTTGAAATTATTGGTCGAAAAAACCGAATTGGCCGAGAACTGAGACGTTCGAAAACCGAGGTTTGACTGTATATAATTTTATTTTTTAATTGTATTATTTGAAGACAACTACTGCTTTTCTTTGTGCAAACCACATACTGGAGGCTTAGGAGTCTTTTTAAATTTTATTTATTTATTTATTTATTTATTTATTTATTTTGAAGAAGAAGAAGAAAAAGACACATTAGAATTTTTTTTCTTTTCCCCAATTTATTTCAATGGGTGCCAAATATTAGCAGATTTTTTTTTGTGTCCATATTTAAAACTTATTATATTTGCATCTGGTTCGAAAGAGTATGAAAGGGCAATGTGGTAACTCGCTGATGAAAAAATTGTGGCCCCCTTTTTCACACGGTGATACATTTATTTTTAAAAGTTCTGAGCATTATCATTTTTGATTTTTTTTTTGGGGGGGGGGGTGAATATATCTCGCCAATGAGATGTTATTATACTGTAAGTGTACCTAATGAAGTGTCCAGTGGTTGTGTGTTCCCATCATGGTAAATGCGCCGTTCTCAATGTGCCACACGCACACACACACACACACACACACACACACACACACACACACACACACGCACACACGGACGCCATTTGGAATGCAAATGAGGGCGGCGCACAGCTGTAAGCGTGTCTGTGGGCACAGCCGGCTGGCTTCCAAAAAACTGCACACAAACAGACGGAAATCTGCCAAACCGGCCCAAGCCAAACCCGCACGCGCTTCATCAATTCCTCCACCTGCGTGCGTGCAAAAGGATTTCCACCAGCTTGCGTGCCTTCCGCCACGCTCACGTGTTTTTGGTTGTTGCTTAGCGGGGTTATGCGAAAACGAGCAATCCAGGTGGGAAGAGACAGAAAAGAATTATAGAATGCGGATCTCCAAAATAGCAGTTTCCATCCAAAATGGCCGACTTTCAACTTGGACTCAGGACAGCAGCTCGTGAATCTTTTTCAAATTGTTTCTTCAAACAGGGCGGCCTCGGTGGGCACGTCCGCCTCACAGTGCACAGAGGCGCCGGGTTCCAAATATACGGGCCCCGGCCTTCCCGTGTGGAGCTTGCATCTTCTTTCCATGTCTGCGTGGCTTTTCTCCGGGTACTCCAACTTCCTTCCACAATTCCAAAAATGTTGCCCAAGTGCTGGTCCGGTCTTGTTGGTCTGTTGGCAAAATTCGACGCACGCAACCCGCAACCACAACAAAAGCCTTTCCTCTGTTTGCTTATGACAACAGTGGCTAATTGCCCTCCATTCAGTCACAACGCTCCACATCCATTTCCGCACACACACACACACACACACACACACACACAAAAGACTTGATTGTCAGTGTGAAGCAAATTCTCGAAAAAGGCGAATTATTAAGCAAGCGAGCGAGCGCCTGCCGTTGAAGGCTTCTGACGGCAAAGCTTTTTCTGTCCTCCTCCTCGGGGGCCGGCTCCAAATTGTCTCGAGACTTTGCCGAAGCACGTCGGCTTTTGTGCGCTTGCCGATGGTTACGATGGACGTCACCGTGCCAAAAACATCTGTTTGCGCTCGTTAGCGCGCCTCTTCGAGGGCGTCAGACAACGGCAGCTGCCGCCGTCCACTTGCCCGCGCAAAACAAATGCAGACACTCGGTTGACTTCCACTCTCGTGTGCTGTCATTGTTTCCCCCCCCCCCCCTGTCTGATCTTGTCACTGTCAGCCAGTAATTGGCGCGTTCCATTTTACCACTCCGGCGATTCCAGAGTGGTAAAATCAGATCAGAGTGAAATCGATTCACGTCACGCACTGTCCGATGGGCCCAAATATTCAATGTTGTTGCGCAAGATGCTGTCGACGGTGTTTTCTAGCTTCAAAAACACGACATCCCCCCCCCCCCCCAAAAAAAACAAAAGCATCAGGTGCAGTATGCATTCAGGCATCGAGAAAGATCAATGAAAGTGATCAACTTTGCACATTATCAATGATGAATTTGCTAGCATGAAAAATTCAATGTAAAAAAATAATAAAAAATAGACATTTATATTTTATAAAATAATTGACGTTGGGTGAAGTCTGGAAAGATTCTGAAAATAATATTCAAAACAAGCAAGCCAATTAGTGAAAAATCCAGAAAAATCTCTTTATTTTTTCTTCTTACTTGGGAAAAGGTAATCTTATATTTTATTGGAAAAAAAAGTGCTTTTATTCTTAAACATCGCTCTTAAAAATGCACTTGTATTTCAGTGGCAAAACTAAGTGTCTTTTTTTTTTTTTTAACCCCCATGCAGTAATGATCCCAAAATTGGACATTTCGGACACTTTGGACGATTTTGGACTGTTGGATAAATGGACACCACAGACAAAACAGTGACAAATAACTCCACGAAGCTGAAATTTTGCATAGGATGTATATTTATGTCTTGGCCAATTCCCACTGAACATTTTGAGGGGTTGGAAGTGAAAAAAAAATGTAAAGTGAAAAAAGTTGTTGCGCATTGGAAGAGGGGCATTTTTGGGACGTAAAACCCTTCATGCAGCCGCTTAAAAATACTGCATGAGGGTTAAAGAAGGGCTGAAAGTTCCTCTGAAAGTAGCTTGCGAGCTGCTTCTGGGGGTGAATCCGCTTTTGTCGCAGTGGCTCTGAAATGAAGAATCTCCACAGACATTTCCTCGCTTGCTTTCATTTCACACTCGATGCGCAGCGGCCGCTCCCGAGACATGCGTATTTGTTTACAAGCAATTAAAAAGTCAATTTTCCATAATATCGAGCCTTGGAAGAAAAAAAAAAAAAAAACAAAAACATGACGCTAGCATTTTGAACGCCATCTCAGTGTCTGTTCGCATCGGGCTAGCGGAGACGAAATGTCAGCGTCTTTTGCCCGCTGACAAATGGCTCAAATCAGCCAATCGGGGGTGGCAGTGGAGAAATAAACGTGTGACAGTTCTGATTTCCCCTCCTGACTTTTGCCGGAAGAGTCACAGAAAGATATCAACGTGGACGTCCTTTGGCCACATCGCGCTACATTGTGAACAAATTTCCTGAGAAACCGGATGACGAATGCCACTCGACTCCAGGCACGTTTCGGGGGGAGGTCGGAGGCCACCGTACGTGACCTACGGGTGCCTCCGACCTCCCCCGTTTGCCTCTCGGGGCACCTCTGGACTTGCGAAGCTCGTCATGAGGTGCGATGACGGACGCGGGCCCTGCAAAATCTGTCAAATGACGAGCATGACGGCGCGCGTTCAGGGGCGGCCCGAACCGAGTCCCAGTTTTAACTCCGGTATTGATCTCAAGAGCGTGAAGGTGTTGAGCAATGGAGAAAAACAAGGGAGGTCAAAGACAGCAGAGCAGGGGGGCGGGGGGGGTTTCTGGTCTCTCCGCCGCACCCGATTCGACGTCTGTGATCTACAACTGCCCAATGAGGTTGCACAAGTACTGCATTGAGAGCTGCAATCTGCAGCGCTCTATTGATTGCCCTGTGAAGAGGGATTAGTGGCTGGGAGGGAGGGAGGAGGAGGAGGGGGAGTGAGGGGAAGGCGGGACCGAGGTAGCCGTGGGCGATGGGAAACGGTGGCGCAAGGGGGGGGGGGGGGTGCGCCGGGGAAGGCTCGGGAAACGGCGAGCGATGGAGTGAGCGACAAAAAGGAAGAATGGGCCACGATGACCAAAGGGAGCCGGAGTGGTGGGGGGTGGGGGGGGAGGAGCAATGGCCGTAAGAATGCGGCCAGAGACTTTGGGAGGCGTCCTATGGGATGGCCGGAGAGAGCAATAGGCTTAAGTGTCTATTGGCTGTCACCCGCATTTGAATACGGGGGCCCTCACGGATGATGACACAAACAAGGCGCAGTTGTGTGCGTCCCTCCCGGAAGCCGCAAACATTTGTGGCCCGGGAGGGGAGGAAGCCCACCCCGGGGGACAGAATCCAAACAACTCCTTCAGTCTCTGGACAGGTGTCAGATTTCCCTTCAGGTGGGCGACAAATGTGCCGGGGAGGACATTTTTCAGGTCTCTTTTTTTGGGGTGGGGGGGTGGGGGGGAGGGCAGGGGTAGGCGCTTTTATATTTCTACTCGCCACAATTGATATCTGTACTTTGTCCTCTAGGGGTCACCAACATGAGACCTGCGGGTACAAAGTCATCTCCGAGGACCACAGGAGTAGCCAAAAAAACGGCTCCCCTCCCCAGTGAGAGGCAACAAATTCTCACCAGTTCTTTTGTTGGTGCCATTAAAAAAAATAAAAAAAAAATCACACTTGCATTGATGTACAGTCAAACCTCGGTTTTCGAACGTCTCGGTTCTCGACCAATTCGGTTTTCAACCAAAAATATAGATTTTTTATGCCTCAGATGACGAAAAAATTTCGGTTCTCGAACAAACTGAGCGCACTTGAATGCACCATTTGACTCCTCTCGGAAGTGACGCTTCCTCGTGTTGCTTTCCACTGTGAGCAGACGTGTTCAGTAAACATTTTTATTTTAAAAAGAGCCTGGTTTCGGTTTTCGAACAGCCTTCTGGAACGGATTATGGACGAAAACCGAGGTTTGACTGTATCTTTTAAAATAACAACGGTGGAGGGAAAATATGTCATTGACACGTTAGCATTGTAGCGCCAGACCAAACCAGAGAATTCGAGCGGGCTCAATCAGTCCCCAAGACGTTGCTCTCCCTATGATGTAAAAATGACATTGTGTAAATTGGAGAGAGAAAGAAAGTCGGCCGCGACTGAGATCTTGATTGATTTGATTGAGGTCTTGGTTGGGGGAGGGGCAAAATGCAACAACATGGAAGGAACGAGAGAGAATTCCCGACGGGACACAAAATGACGACAGCGACGCACTTGGAGCGGCAATCGCTGGTTGTTGCCTACGAGATTGATTTTTGTGGTGCCCGTGAGCCAGATTTTAGCAGACGTGATTAGCGTCGGGAGATGTTTCAGGCAACCCAAAGAAAGCGTCTGGCCAGAGTTAATGGGATCACAAGAGGAAGAGACGGGGGGATATCGGTGCCGCTTAACGTTTAACGCCCGCACCTCCAACACTTTGTTCGTCAGCCGCCGCCGGCTCCTCGCATCTGATCATCTTAGCGCCTCCTCCTGGCCTGCCTGGGTCGATATTTAATTGGTGCGAGTGGCTCTGCTTTCCGGCCCACCGCCGGGCTTCAGACTCATTTCAGCGCCGATTGGATGCGATTCATGTTAGCCATACGAACCCCCATGTGTCGAATGTCACGTTGCGGCGGTGGTGGCGGTGGTGGTGGTGGTGGACCCCAAAAAGCAGGCAGGAGGGAAGAGCAGGTTGTAGTTGACGAGTTGTATTGATAAAAAGACACGGAAAACTAAATTCTAAACAAACAAAGTCCTGAAAACAAAAAATAATCCAAAGTAGCAAACCAAAACCATGACGGAAGCAAAAATAAATAAATAAATAAATAAAAAACTATCTAACCCTAACCCAAAAACTTGACAGCAACAAACAAACATGACCCGACCTTGAGCAGTCGTGCCGGAAGTCCTTTTAAACAGCTAATGGCATAACGACCAACAGGTGTGCAGCTGCAGGGAGAGCCCTACAGTGCCACCTGTTGGTCACAAACCGAAACATGACATCGAATCCTGATTCAATCGGTTTGCCGTTTGTTCATGAGTTGGCGCTTCGGTGTCATTTTTTTTCCAAGGTCGAAACGAGACTCCTTGTACCCGATTTTCGGACCAACATGACCACCCGAGTGGACCAAATCCTCCCGTCTCCGACGGTCTCCCCGATCTCACGATTCCGAGCGCCGCATCCGCGTCCGTGGAGAGCAATTATCACCGCGTGCGGCCTGTCGCCACATCCCGCCACCTCCTCCTCATGTGTTGCGACTTTCATTTTGCGAGACGCGCCTCTCAAAAACTCATTTCGGCTCCGCATTCCAAAGCATTCTTGTCATGTTTTTTTTTTAAATGTAAGATTACAGCCCTTCTCCGTATCCCTTCTGAAAGCCGATTGTGCATGCCGAGGAAGTCGTCCTCTTCTTTTCTTTTGCGCGCGTGTCCGCGTGCGCGCGATTGTCAAGGGCGATGCAAAATAGACGAGCGGCACAAAGGAAGACGCCGCGGCTAAAGTCGTACGGCTCAATAGAGCGCCGCTCGCAAGTGTCTGCCGGCAGCGGGTGCAATTACAAACACGCCGCGTGTAAAAGTCAAGAGAATACAAATCACATAATAGACGCCCGGGATTTACGAGCCGGCGCCGCGCGCACGCGCACGATTCCCCGCCGGAGGCTATTACGCCAACGTCTGCGCGTGAAGCCGCACACACACACACACACAAAAAAAAAAGGTTAGCCTCCGACGCGTCGTACAAATGCACGTGTAATCCCTCAATGTCCTTTAAATGTTACTTTCACAAAGAATGACCTAACCGACAGACGAATGTGTGTGTGTGCACGCGTGTGTGTGTGTGTGTGTGTGTGTGTGTGTGACTGAGGCTCTGCCCTCGGCGCATCAAGACAGAAGGTCATGGCAAGGACAAGCGATAGCAGCAACTCGGGCAGACTATTTTGGCATTCACGTTAGTGCCGAGCTTCTTAATCTTGTTCGAGGTACCGACAACCAACCGGTTCATATGTACATCCACCAAACCCTTCATTAGTGAAAAATTTAAAAAAATAAAAATATGTACAGTCAAATCTCGGTTTTCGAACGTCTCGGTTCTCGACCAATTCGGTTTTCGACCAAAAATTTTGAGTTTTTTTTATGCCTCGGATGATGAACACATTTCGGTTCTCGAACAAACTGAGCGCACTTGAATGCACCATTTGACTCCTCTTGCCTTCCTTACACGAGGAAGTGACGCTTCCTCGGGTAGACGAGGAAGTGACGCTTCCTCGTATTGCTTTCCATTGTGAGCAGACGTGTTGCGTAAAAAATTTGTTTTAAAAAGAGCATGGTTTCGGTTTTCCAACAATTTCGGTTTTCGAACAGCCTTCTGGAACGGATTATGGACGAAAACCGAGGTTTGACTGTATGTATTTCCCTGTATTCACTTGCAAGACATCTCCAGTAATTGATACTGAAACGGACCTTCGAATCGTGTCTCTTCGCACTTGTGCTCTGACCGGCACAACCATCTGGTTTCCAGTAAAGCCCCTTCAACGAATCCGCCCTATCGCCTCCCCAACACTCGATGCAAAGGTTTTGAAGTCCTGTCTATCATCGAGTGGTGATTGCTGATATTGCAACTTGAATCGGTTTCCGGGGGGGAAGCGACGGGGCCGACGCCGTATGATTGACGCCCATGAATTAAAATGGAGGGCAATACATGGAAACACAAATTATTCTACAAAAAACATGTTAAATCTTCCAAAAACATTTTCCACCCCCACAAAAAATGGTTTACTAGCCCCTGAAAACATGAACAAATTCCAATGAACAATAAAATAAAGTGGCATATCTGACTGATGTTATTATTATTTTATGAGGTATGTTTTTTTCTGATTAGGTTCGATGTTGTACCACTTCCTGTTTTCCCACATTTAGGGCTTATGTTTGGGTTTTTTGGGGGGGTTTTTTGCTTTTTTTTTTTTTTTTTTAACTTTGGCAACTTCTTGGGCTTCACATTCGTTTCCTTTTTTGGATCTTCAACGTCGGCTTGTTTCTCTGGGTGTCAATCCACCTTTTCTGCATCACCTTGATGTTGGCCAAAACAAACGAGATGAGAGAACGCCGAGCTGCTTTCGCCAAAACATCGGCATTAAGTGGAAAGTGAAAAATGAGAAGGAAACAGAAGAAAGACATTTGAATGGGACAGAAGTTGTTAGCGTCTGTGCATTTGCATCTTTTCAGGCCAAAATGAATTTTCAATGCCAAAAGTTAATGGTCGCATTTTGGCTCCGCATTGCGGCTCCTCTCCCCTCCAAAAAAAACAAAAAAACAAAAAGTAAACAATAAGGAAAGCACAATGAAATTCTTGCTTACCAACCTCATTGTATCCTCATACTACGACTTTGGTGGAAATGTAACAGGAAATTTTAATCGTAGATGGCTTTGTGTCCCAAGACGTAGATTTGATACAGATTAAATTGTTTTTTTTTTTTTATTTGCTCTGCACAGATTTCACCAGATTTTGTAAATTATTTCGTTGATGTTTCAGAAAAAATTCCACCTATTACTTTTTTTTTCTGTGTGCAATTTCCTCTTACTGATTTGACCTCATTGACTGCATGCGAAGTTTAAAATGACACAACATGAGTGTGTGTGTGTGTGTGTGTGTGTGTGTGTGTGGAGGGGGGAGGGCATAAAAAATTCTCACCAAAACAAAGTGTTCTTGATGCTACTGAGAAGGAGACTCATCCCTGCTGCTTTGGCTCACTGAATAGAACGTGACAAGCATGCATCACATTGTGTGTGTGCGTGTGTGTGTGTGTGTGTGTGTGTGTGTTGACCTGGTTGTTGTGTTGTGGGAGCGTCTTGCAGGTTTTGGCATGCTGGGTGCCAATCGAGCTGTGAAAATAGCAATTGAGTAAGGAAATGGGGAATAGCACCTCGCCACGATGCCACCTCGGCGTGCGTGTATCACTCATTCAGTTGAAGTGTGTGTGTGTGTGTGTGTGTGTGTGTGTGTGTCGACAGCAGGGAAAAGCCCCACTCCTTCTTCCCGTCTTGGAATGTAGGCTATCTCTGAAAGCGTGTCACAGCCGTATCCGAGCCCCCAGCTCTTGAAGCGAATAGAATTAACCCAAATAAAGCGGGGGTGCGGAACAGGGAGAATACATGAAAAAGGGCCGATGACTCTCTGAGGCCGGCGGGCGGCGATGCCGGCGAATTGTTTGGCATAAAAAAAATAAATAAATAAATAAATAAATACAACCATAAAAAATAAAGAACACTGTTTGAACAACACCAAGTATGCAAGGCGCTACACGATGATCCACAATGGCAGTTTGTTTGATTCTGGAACTGTTTCATTAAAAATAAAATGTTGTACCGAGCAAGCCGCAACAGCAGTTGGTGATATCAGATTAATTTAGGCTGTTAAAACAAACACTGTGAGAAAAAGCTTCTTTTTTTTCCCCGTAAAATACAGTGTTACCATGTTTCTGTGTTTTCAAGCCTAAAATGCTAACTTTGAATTCAGCGATTTTCACAACTGATATGCTAACATTGACACCAAAAAAAAGGCTCAAAGTGAACATTAAAAAAAAATAATAATTAGCCGGATGAGCACTCGAAGATGAAAAGTGCGATGCTCCACAATGGCCCGCGTGTTTTTGGCAGCTCCGGAACTTTCTACTTCATTTATGAAGATGAATGTATGAAAGCTTTAGGCTGGCACTTGCTGCTAGCTGTTAGCTAGCTCAGCTAACTAGCTGGAACTAGCTGACAGGCAGGACCAATGGAGCCATTTTCTGAACCGCTAGGGTTGGTCGTAGTCAGGCCAACGCAGGGCACACAGAGACGAACAACCATCCACTCTCACACTCATACTAGACAATTTAGAGTGTCAGCCTGGCTTGAACATGCAAACTGAGGCCGGGGCAGGCACTGTGCCGACCACCACTGGACTACCGGACCGCCAGGCCTTAAGTCTTTATTTGTATTCCTCCCATGGGGGAGGGAAAAAAAAATCGTTTTGTTTTTTTTTTGCTTCACCCGAGTGTCCGGCACAAATCATATTTCCTCTTTAACAAATGGCTCGCTGGATGTGTCAGTGCTTCTTCTTGTGTACGTGTGTGTGTGTGTGTGTGTGTGTGTGTGTGTGTGTGTGTGTGTGTGTGTGTGTGTGTGTGTGTGTGTGTGGGCCTTCTGTTACCGTCCCTTCATTTCACGGTCCGGCACCTCCGCGCGAATCCTTTTCCTTGGGCTCATTATCAGCACTGTTCAAGGGAACATCCTGGCAAAATGCAAAAGGGCTGAAGGAAAGGCGGCAGCAAAAATGATTATTCCGGCGGGCGCAGGGACGGCCGGCGGTGACATTGTGACTTTTTTTTCGGTTGTTGTTTAGCACATTCATAACTTGGTACGTACGTCGTGCGTAAATAAGACAGCAGAACGGAAGCAAAGAAGCTAATTTGAGGAAACGCTGACGTGACCATTTTTTGGGGCGGGCAGGACGGGGGGGGGGGGCAATTTGTTGACTTGACAAGCGTGGTCTTAAAATCCAAACATAGCATAATACACTACGCAAAGGCTTATATTATTTTCCACTCTGTGAAAAACTACCAATATACTGTATTGGAACAGCTTCTTTGGGTTTAATCATCCAAGCTACAGTGGATGTATTATACTGCCCCTGGTGGCCAAGAAATGCACCGCGGAAAGAGCCGTACAATACTTCATGAATGAAAGTATGCAATCATGATGTAAAAATGATTTAATTGTTCACATTCACAAAAGTCAGGAGTCTGTGTTTTTATTTAGTGCTGTTTTTCTTGTAAACCAAAAAAATGCATTTTGGGTTTTTTTTTAAGGGGGGGGCTGGGGCCTAGAACAGATGAATGGCATTACATTGTATCTCAATCATCCCTATATGTTCAAAATAGAAATCTTTTTGGAAGAGTCTAAAGTTCATATTTGTGTACCATTTCCTTACAATGCCTCCTACTGGCCTGGCATGTAAACTACAGCGTTTTCAACTCGCCTCAATGTCGTCACCCTTTCTCTTTTGCTCGGTCGTCGCTCGCGCGAGCATCTGTCCGCCCATCTGTTGCGCTCATTTAATTCTCACCGGACTCTCCTGTCTGTCGTCTGTTGTTGGCAGGCTCCGCTGTGCACGGAGCGGAATTTGGGCACCTGCCGGACAACATTACGGTGCTCGAAGGCGAGAGCGTCACTTTGAGGTGAGTCTTGATCCCCGTGCAACCCACACCCCTTGCTGTATTCCTCAACTGTGTTTATCGCTCCAAAGTGAACACTGTCTGGCAGTGAGAAAATTATTTTATGAAAAAAAAAAAAAAATCTCTGAAGACTCTTGCTTGGATTATGTTATCACAAGAAAGCCAAAAAGTTTGTAAATCATCTGAACGTTGTTGCAGGCAGTAAGCTGACACGACATATGTAGATCTTGTTTTGGATGCTGTACTTTCAATTTCATTTCTAGATTCTTCTTTTTTTTTTTTTTTTTTTTTCCCCCAGCTGATTTCGGGCTGTAGGCGGGGGGACACCCTCAACAGGTTGCCAGCCAAATAAATTTTTAAGAAAACATTTCAAGGGAAGTGCATAGACCTCTGTGGAGATGCAACACAATGTTTAATCTCAAAGCCGCGTCAAATTGAGATTTAAAAAAAATGTTTATTCTTTTTTAACCCCCATGCAGTAATGATCCCAAAATTGGACATTTCGGACACTTTGGACGATTTTGGACTGTTGGACAAATGGACACCACAGACAAAACAGTGACAAATAACTCCACGAAGCTGAAATGTTGCATAGGATGTATATCTATGTCTTGGCCAGTTCCCACTGAACATTTTGAGGGGTTGAAAGTGAAAGAAAATTAAAAGTGAAAAAAGTTGTTGCACATTGGAAGAGGGACATTTTTGGGACGTAATACCCTTCATGCAGCCGCTTAAAAATACTGCATGAGGGTTAAAAATGTATTTTTCCATATAACCCAGCAGCCCGTGGGATAAAAAAAAACTGGAGGGCCGCGTTTCTGAAGACGTGTGTAATGAATCCAACCAGGGTTTAATTTTTTATTTTGTTGGTTAAAAAAATAAATAAAATTAACTTACTGGCTTAAGCTTCTGCCTGCGAGGTTACACAGTCAAGTTTAAGTCAAGGTTGAAGGAAATTGGTGAAGATGTTTTCTTAGTTGTTGTTTGAATTTTTTTTTTTTTTCTTTTTGTGTGAAATCAGAAGGCAGACAGTGAGGAAAGCATTCTTGGCCACAAACGACTCCTTGGGTAACATTTCTCATCAGGCCTTCATGACTTCACGAGCGGCAATAAAACGGCCTATTTTGTAATCAAAAGTGTGCACGTACTCGCCGTCGGACAGCCCGCGGCTGACAAACAAAACACAAAAGCGCTTTATAAATAAGCTTCCACTTGAATGTAAATCACTTTTTTTTTTTTCCTCCCAAGTGGCTCAAAGTCCTTTTTTTTTCTTTTTCTATTGTGCTCCAGACGATGCCGTTTGATGCGGGCCATTAATACGAAGCCACATTTGATGTTATTACGCTTCTCATTTCCTCTGGGCTCCGATTGCTGCAGCAGAAGAAGAAGCAGCAGCAGCAGACGTGATTAAGTTTAAAATTAGATTAATGCACCATTCGTACACAGATTTTGTCCTTTTTATGGCGGAATTTCTCGCACCGAAACCTGGTCTGTGCATCCGCTAGAACAAACGTCATCTTCGAGAATATTGATGTCGAAGAAATTGATGAGATGAACGCAAGATGTCGCAAGATTAAAATGATCGCAATATCATCGTTGTCATGTGATGATATGAAAAATGCCCGTCAAAAAAAACATGACTTTTTGCATCATGGTCCTGTTTTTGTTGAGAATAGATTTGGTTTTGAGATTGGACGAGAATCACGAGATCTCGCGAGACGGAACGTCATGCGGAATTACGCCTCCGAAGCCAAACACTCGCCAATGGAAACGCCTGCAAGTAGAAATTGTACTTGATTGAAATGGTGTGAAAAACTGTCATGAAGACCCTTGATCAAATCCATCGGCAGTAGGTCTGTCTGCATTATACTGCCCCCGGTGGCCAATATGAGCACATTAGAATTATGCGTGCATTCTTGACATTCTGTTGAACATACCGTATTGGCCCGAATATAAGACGGCCCTGATTATAAGACGACGCCCTCTTTTTCAAGACTCAAGTTTGAAAAAAGACTTTTTGAACACCAAATTAATTTTTATACAGAAAATAATTACAGTACATCTGAAACAAATGATTATAACAATATATTGGAGAGAAACAGCATGTTATTTTTGCCTCATTCAAATGCAATTCAAGTGCAATCACATTCGTAAATGAATGGATTCTGTTTTTTAAATGTAAATTTCATCCATAACTTCTCCTCAGCTGCCGGATAACCTGGCCGATCTTTGACCCACTTTTCTCCAGATTGTCGCTACGTTTCTCCATTTTCTGTTTTCTCTTCTATTATTTTCTTCTGTTTCCTTGCTTACCGCTATTTTTATTTATATTCTTCGTGGCAGGGGTTCACTTTGGCCTGGGGAGTCGAGTTCAGCATTCGCTTCAATGATATCTGGCGCCATCTAGCGTTCTGAATGGGTATAATATCTAGACCCCGAATATAAGACGACCCCCACTTTTTGGGTCTTATTTCAGTGCAAAAAACACCGTCTTATATTCGGGCCAATACGGTACATCACAGTGTCGTGTTGCTTTTCCTTCCTAAAAACATGCTACAAAAATATTTATTGGTGTGGGGTTTTTTTTGGGGGGGGGGGCTGGAATGGTTCGATTGCATTTCCATTCTTTTCAACGATTATTTTTGGGAGCCGGGTCGCTGAGCCAATTAACAAGCAAGTCAAAGCACCACGGTATAAATGCGCACGACTACTTGGAACGCTTCACTTGGAACACTCGGAGCCCCGCTTTGGCGTTGGCGGCGTGGCTGAATCATTTGAATGCATAGAAGCTTACTCATCTGCGTTGCAATGGGGTGGATGGAAAAGGATGCTTGTGAATAAACGAGCAGAGGCGGCACAAAGCTCCGCTATAATGTGAATCATGTACTATTCATGGAACATCTTTAAAAAAAAAAAAAAAAAATCAACCAGAACACTTGTGAGGTTTTTCGCAACGGGTGCTGCGAAAACACTCGCGGCGGAGGGGTCGGGGGGTGGTGTGGGGGGGGGTGCAGTCGACGTGCGTCAGTGTCATCATTGTCGGTTGGAGCGGGCGGGCGCCAACGCAAAGCGAAGAACAGCTCAAGGCCGACAGGAAGCGTAGTGAATTTTTGTGTTTATTTAACGAGAAGTGCAGTCGCAGGGAGAGTGAGAGGCTTGACAAGACAAGAACAAACAAAAGAGGAGACACAGGTGGGAAGAAGGCAGCCAAGGGCAGGCCAGACACTCCACACGCCAGAAAGCTGGCGCGGATGACAAGGCAAGGTGAGAGGGAAAACATCCACGGAGAAAACAACAAAAATGTCACAGTGAAGGAAAAAACGTGAGAATCAAACGCTGGAACGGAACAAGAAATCCCAAACGTTGCGACCGGAAGAGCACCGACCGCCCCGAGCAGGAGCGTCGAGAATAAAAATCACCACTGCGATGTTTTTCAATACACGCTTTCAATCCGTAAACAATAATTACCAACCGAGAGCTGCTCAAGGTTTTTAAATCTGGCTCAAAATCGCTCTTGGTTTCGGGCCAACTCGGAAGAAATGGAGTTGAAAAGAAATGTTGCTTGAGATAACAACCTTTCTGATCAACGCGTAACAAGAACACCTGAAAATTTGGGGAGGAGGAAGGGAGAGTGCTCGCTAGAGAGATGTGGAATTCGGATTTGTCATCCATCGGCGATCACGAAAAGGATATGCTAGCCTTTCTCGTTCCTTCGGCAATCGTCACAGGAATCCCGGAGATTCGAAAATGATCCACGCTGAAAATTGCCACGAGGAGAGCATTATTCCTGTCCTCAATCTCCATTCGATGATATGTTCTATTTTGACATAAATGTGATTGGAATTCTTTTCCGAACATACTACATTAGCGACCTTGTCACGAGCGCCGGTTTTTGGACGGATGCGATGGTGGTTTGGTCGCCGTGGGTTTAAGGAATGCTCAGACGGATGGAAAGTTGGTCAAAAGTGATTTTCTTTTTCAATCCAATAAGGATCAATGATTGCTGAATGTGACACTGCCACCTACTGTAGTGGATGTGCATCTACATTCATAAAAAAATAATAATAGTAATACAGTCGAACCTCGGTTTTTGAACGTCTCGGTTTTCGACCAATTCGGTCTTTTTCGACCAAAAATGTCGAGTTTTTTATGCCTCGGATGACGAACAAATTTTGGTTCTCGAACAAACTGAGCGCACTTGAATGCACCATTTGACTCCTCACGCCTTCCTTCACGAGGAAGTGACGCTTCCTCGTGTTGCTTTCCATTGTGAGCAGACGTGTTCAGTAAACATTTTTATGTTAAAAAGAGCGTGGTTTCGGTTTTCGAACAAATCGGTTTTCGAACAGCCTTCTGGAACGATTATTGATGAAAAGCGAGGTTTGACTGTAATACTAGAAAATAATAATAATAATAATACGCACCCCCTGCCCCACTACTTGCGAACTGCTTTTGGATCTGCGAAGAATCAACGTCGCAAGCATGTCCTGTTGTCCTCGCAGGTGTCGGATCAACGAGGAGGTGACCCACAAGGCCTGGCTGAACCGCTCCAACATTCTGTTCACGGGCACCGACAAGTGGTCGCTGGACAAGCGCGTGACGCTGGTCAACAGCAACAACAGCGACTTCTCGGTCCACATCGACAAGGTGCAAGTGAGCGACGAGGGGCCCTACACGTGCACCTTCCAGGCAAACAACAAGCCGCGCATCGCCCACGTCTACCTCATTGTGCAAGGTCAGAATTATGATTTTATTTTTTTTGGGGGGGAGGGGGGGGGGGGGCTTTAGGAGCAGGAACGATCCTGGCAAAAATAGTTGGATGATTTGCTAGATTGTATGCCTGATTGATATGAATTTCAGGGCATGCATGGTTATCGTCAGAGAACGCACAAAAATCGAAATAGAATACATTTGGATTCAAAGTTATAGATTTGTGGGGGGTGCGGGGGGGGGGGCGTTCTGATTTGGGCTGTTTCCAGGGTTAGGGACCAATTTCTGCCAGGCGCTGGCATCAGACATAATCCTCGTCCCTCCGAAATCCTCACCTTGTCTATGCATCCGCTAGACCAGGGGTGTCAAACATACGGCCCGCGGGCCGGAACTGGCCCGCAAGGAGGTTCAATCAGGCCCGCAGGATCATTTAAAAGTGAAAAAAATGCATAAAAGACACGGAATTAATATTTTTTATAAGGTGCAATTCATGGAGTATTGTCCCAATCCCAAAAATGGCATTTTACTATCAGGAGAGCTCGCTGTTTTAAGCAGATTCGATCCGTTAATCATTTGTTTAAAAAATTTTAACAAATCAATTAATCGATAAAAACAACACCCCGACATGTGGGTTGACCAATAGTATAGAATGGTGTCAAATTGACCAAACTGCGACATATGAGTGTTTCTGATTAGTATGAAATTTGGGCTATGGATATTTTTTGTTTTGTTTTGTTTTGTTTTTTGACCAAAGTTGCCGATTTACCATTAAACACGAAAATATCTCCCGCCAACCGGTACGTCCGTCCACCTCAAGGTCTTCCTTGCTCACTGATAAGTGACTTAATGACGCGTTCCGTTAGTCGGCCGCGATTGAGGCTTGCCGCGGCGGAAGCGATCGGTAGGTTTTATCGGGCGACTCAATGTGTCTTTTCGTGTGAAATCGCAGCGATCTAACGCATATCCTCGTGACAATTTTGCACCAGAGCCAAGAGTCCCGGCTTCATTACGACTCACGCGCAACGGTAAACGTGAGCCAAAAAGCGCAGGTGGCGGCTGACAAAGTCGACGGATGAGAGCGTTTTCTCGCCTCCGCGCCCGCAGAATCCGTCGACTTGTTTGTCTTGATTTGGGAAGTCAGACGGATCAGACGCGAGCTGACAGCCGCGCCGAGGCCTGACTGCATCTGCTCGGGAAAATGTTCGAAACGTGTCGCAGAAGGCGCGGTGATTGCTGATTAGCGGCGGAGAGACAAGACGGGCGCCACATTGAAAAGCCGGCTCTTCCGAGCTTCGACTTTGTAGAGCAAAGGAACGCGATTTCCCGACTTGAGCTGCATCCTGATTCCTGTCTCATCTGCATGATGAAGATGACCCTGGAGAAAACACTATTTTCAATCGTTTCACCTGTTTATTCGAGGTGGTTCTTGTTCTGGTTCGGAATATGGAGATCTAATCAGGGCGGGGGCGGAGCTTTTCAAGCGGCGTAGAAAATCACGACAACTACTTGAACCGAAAGCTGCGATGTCGCAGTTTCTCCGAATCACTCGAAAGGTACACGGGGAATTTTCCGTAGTTCAAAATGGCGAGGCCGGCCGCCTCCAGCCCCCGGTAGCCAGACCGACGGATAGCGCTCACCACAGCGGAACGCTCCGGCTGTGCCGACGGAGCGATTGACCGTCCCGTCTTTTAACTGCTGTTGCGGCGTTGCGCCACTATGGAGGCACCCTACCAAACAGCTGTGCATAGGAAACACCTGAAGCAACGACCACAGAGGAAACAAATCGAATTTCCTGTCGTTTTCCTCGCTAAGCGGTGCTCTGTGCCGTCCGGATTTTCCCGAGCGGATTTTACAAACGGGTAAATACTGCCTGTTTTATTTTTGTTTTGGTTTTTCTTTTGCATCCGGGCGTGTCGTATTTATTCCAATAAAAATGTCCTTTGTGTCAAAGTCACGGTTCGTGATTTTCAGCGTGGCAAATATGGGCAGGGAAAATCAGCCACCCGCGAGGAGGAGGAAAACGCCAAGTCCGGGTCCAAACCGAGCAGCGAAATGAACGCAACGGGCAGTTCAAATGTAATCATTCACGGTGATGACAACATGTGGAGATGTGGTTTGATTTTGACAAGCGGCGGCTCAATGAATGAACCCGGCCGGCTTCAGGCATCCTGAGGAAGGCGTTTATTGTTATTGATGCTCAAACGCAGCCGGCAATCGATTGCCAACGGCACGTTGGACACATTAAGCCAGGGGTGTCAAACTCATTTTTGTCGCCAATTTTGAATTTTGCCAACCTTATAAATGTTTAATCCCCTCCACATATTACATACACAGCGCACAACAATTGATGGATAGCTAGTTTTCAAATCAGAAGTAATGAATCATGACGGTTATTGTGGATCACAAAAGACAATTTGGAATTTTGGTTCAGACTTTAGCAAGGCATCATGGAACTTGACAGCCTTGATTAGCTTTCACGGGCCGCCTAAAATCATGTGGCGGGGCCAGATCTGGCCCCCGGGCCTTGACTTTGACACCTGTGCGTTAAACAGACGCGAGGTTCACCAAGCGGCAGAAGACGAGACGGATTATTGAAGATGGCAGCACGTAAAAACACTCATCTCATAAAATTGCAAAAACCGTATTGTGTCGATCGTTGAAGATCGTTGAAGATCGTTGAAGAAATGTTCAATGTCCAAGTATGTTTCCTGTCACAGGAAGTGATTGCGTTGAATTTGTCGAAATACACGCCATGGTGCCTATTGGGCATCTGTTCTCCTCTATAATCAACAGGATGGATTCTTATACTAACAGCTTCAAAAAAAAACCATCATCGCCCTAAAAGGAACAGGATGTGTTTGTGTGCTTGACAGGTGGCAGCGAGCCGCTTGCTGACTGAAGCGCTTTTTTGCCAAGCAAACAAACAATCTTGTCCGGAGGGTCCAAATCTTGGCATCGCCCACCGTCGGCGCACTACATACATCCGCGCGCGTACATTTTTATATTGATGTGTTTGTAGAGCCGAGCGGCGCGTTTGGAAGTGTGTGTTTATTGCGCCGCCGCCGCCGCCGCCGCTGCTGTCGGCTACCCGGCGAGTGAAACGAGTGCCCACGGCGGAGCCAAGCTCATTAAAAACAATGATAATGACCCCGTTTAAATTCAAGGGCCGTCTCGTTATCAATTTAAGTAGGAGCCAGAGTGCCGCACGTTCGGCGGTGTTTAATCGGGTTTGTTGTTGCCCGGCCTGTTGGATCAAGAGAAGACTTTTGATCAATTCTTCAGAGAAAACCCAAATATTAGCATGCGCCACTCGTCTGTCCTGTTGACACCGAACCATCCGTGATCCGAAGCGCTTCCGAGCCATCCGATGAATGGCGGCCGGTTTTCTGTTCTCATCCTAGTTGGGACGGTCAAAACTCGGTTTTCGTCCATAATCCGTTCTCTGGTTTGGTCTGGCGCTACAATGCTAACCTGTCAATGACATATTTTCCCTCCACTTTTCAAAGATACAGTCAAACCTCGGTTTTCGTCCATAATCCGTTCCAGAAGGCTGTTCGAAAACCGAAACCAGGCTCTTTTTAAAATTAAAATATTTCCTAAACACGTCTGCTCACAATGGAAAGCAACACGAGGAAGCGTCACTTCATGGTGTAAGGAAGGCGAGAGGAGTCGAATGGTGCATTCAAGTGCGCTCAGTTTGTTCGAGAACCGAAATTGGTTCGTCATCCAAGGCATAAAAAAACTCAAAATTTTTCGTCGAAAACCGAATTGGACGAGAACCGAGACCTTCGAAAACCGAGGTTTGACTGTACTTGAACAAAGTCCGCCGAGGGGATTTCGCACGATCACCGCCAAAATTTGGGTCAGGTGAAACCCAAACAAACGGATGATGCCGATGTGTAAAAGTCGGGAGTTTTCGCCATTGGCTTCGGACAGAGGAAAAACTTGGCAATGAAATACGGAACCTTCATAACTCGCGATACGTTTGGATCACCGCGAACGGTAAACGTGGTTTCGCATTGTTGCCTAAAATACTCATTTTGGGTTTTTTTTTTTTTTTTTTTTTCTCAGTACCGGCCAGAATCGTCAACATCTCCACGGACGTGTTTGTGAATGAAGGCGAGAACGTCAACCTCTTCTGTCTGGCCGTGGGCCGGCCTGAGCCCACCGTCACCTGGAAGGACCAGAAATGTGCGTAGTTTTTTAAAAAAATTATTTTCTTCACTCTCCCTTTTGTATTTTTTTTTTAACAGCAATTTTGGGGGTCAAAGCTGAATCAGGATTCCGCTCTTCATCCTTTGTCTTCATCCTTAACGCCGGCTACTTAGCCTGGCGGCTACTTAGCCTGGCCTCTTCTGTCTTCAAACTCCACTCTGCTGTATTTTGTCCGCGTCCTGGTGTTTTGTCCCAAATAACCGCTCATTAGCCGTGATTATCCCCGCCGTGCCACCCGTAATCATCGGCATCTGTCTTCATCGGGGGGCTCTCGCGTTGAGCGGCGCGGCGCTGCCAAATGACGCTAACCGCCACTTTTGGAACTTCGCGCGAGGCTATTTTTAGCTCCCCTCGCCCGCACCCACTGAGCGCCCACCTCCGCAATTCAGGGTGGTCAGCACGCGGTGTCCCGATAAGTGGCCTCTGATTAGATTTGATCAGGACTGAACTGAATGTAATGGCTCTTTGGTCCATCATCATTAATGTGCGCTGCAGAGTTAGCATCACGCAGCCTCTTTTCAGCTGATGTGTGTCTGTGTGCAGGTTATTAATACTCTCCATTTTTGTGGCAGTACACTCCACCCTAAGCATCAGTTTCATTTTCAACAAAAATAAATACGATAAAAAAAAAAAAAAAGCAGGTCACCTTTAACCTACGGCGGCGCACGATCTGCAACCACTTGAAGTTCAGCAGTCCGCAATTGCGACTTGCTATCAGAGCAGTTGCCATGTCTATTTTGTATTTTTTTTTAAGTTTCTTCCATGTCCAATTCACACACGCCACTGGCAAAGAATTGGCCATCTGGAGCGCCAGGAGAAGCATTTTTATACGGTACACGTACGCGCTATCATTTCTGCACTTAACACACTGCGGCATGTGTGCGGGTGTGAGCATGGGCGCGCGCACGTGCGGTAACGGGTCAATATCGCGGGAGGCTGGGCGCTTGGAAAGTAGATCTTCGGTCAATAAAGGTTGGGTGGTGAAAAATGTCACCGAGCCATTTTTTTTCTTTTTTTTTGGTCCTCGGCTTTCATACTTGAAGAGAAATAAGACAATTGTGAAAACAAACCTTTTTTTTTTTCTTTTTTTTTTTAGGCCAGATGAGCACCAAATAAATGCAGCCTTGCTGGTGCCTAAGAACTCTCCAAAGAGTTATCAATAGGGTAAATCAAAACAAAAAACAACAAAAAATGGAATCGCACCAAAAATACGACACATAAAAATAAAAAAAATGCATTGTCATGATCTTTTTTTTTATTTATTTTTTTTAAGGATTTTATTTTTTGTTCTGATGAGATTCCTCCAGCCATTCGTCTTGTCTTGAGGTGTGCCTTGTCTGCTGGCTTTGCTCACACAGTCAAACCCCGGTTTTCGTCCATAATCCGTTCCAGAAGGCTGTTCCAAAACCGAAATTGTTCGAAAACCGAAACCACGCTCTTTTTAAAATTAAAATGTTTACTGAACACGTCTGCTCACAATGGAAAGCAACACGAGGAAGCGTCACTTCCTCGTCTACCCGAGGAAGCGTCACTTCCTTGTGTAAAGAAGGCGAGAGGAGTCAAATGGTGCATTCAAGTGCGCTCAGTTTGTTCGAGAACTGAAATTTGTTCATCATCCGAGGCATAAAAAACTCGAAATATTTGGTCAAAAACCGAATTGGACGAGAACCGAGACGTTCGAAAACCGAGGTTTGACTGTATTTGCTTTTTAGGATTGCTTCACATACTTGGAATCCAAATATTGGGACCGATACGTAAACATTGGACAAAATGACTGTGAAAAACATTGCCGTCGCCGAGGCTGCTCTCCCCCCCGTTTTGTAGCACGGCCATAAAATCCACATCTGCGTTCTTGGCTGTCGTTCTCTTCTTCCCTCCATGTTCTTTTTTCATCGTCTTCCTTTTCTGCTTTTCTGGTTTGCGTTTTAGTCGTCGAGCTGCACTCGGAAATCAAATGCGCTTCGTTGTTATGGGCGAGCGAGAAGCTCCTCCAATCTGGCGAGGATTATTTTCTTTAACTTGTCCAACGTTTTATCAAGTGAGATAATTAGCTGTTTGCCTCGGAGCCGAGGGGAGGATAAAAAAAATAAATAAAGTTCCGCGCAAAGCTTCTTTTTAATTCTGCAGCAGCGGCGGCGGGTGAGATGCGGCAAGAGCAGCCGCAGCAACGGCAGCAGCAGCTCTGTAGATCACTGGGACAAGCAGCAGGAAATAGGTCAGTGTGTACAAGCACTGAACTCCGTGTAATTAGACTGTGAGGGCAAAGGATGCGCAACCTAGTGTCCTCTGCTGCTTGCGCACGGATTCCCCGCCCGTGATGTCCAGCGCAAATGTTCCTTCGGAGTGCTCCAACTCGACGGCGAAAACTCAAATCGAACCAAGATCGAATCTGTCCAATCCAAGCCAAAAGGTGCTTGCGCTTTGCATTTGTGTCCGAGCCTTTGACTTGCTTCAAGTGGATTTTTCATGAAAAAGGGACAGTGGGCCCGAGATGAATTTGTTTCCGTGACAACACTCGCTCATCCCAAATCATTGTGTCCCTACCCCCGGGGGTCGGCAACACGCGGCTCCAGAGCCGCATGCGGCTCTTTAGCGACATCTAGTGGCTCCCTGGAGCTTTATAAAAAAATGTTTGAAAATGGAAAAAGATTTTGATCGTAGGCTAATATCGCTCAAATAGATCTCGATACGTGTTGCAGCTCCGAAAAAGGAGAGCTGTGGTGTTGGTTTTTAAAAACGTACCCTTTATTTCTGCTTTTAACAGTCTCGACAAACACAGACACGTTTGCGTCCAACTCCATGCCTTCTCTCTTCTCGTTCGACTCGAGAGGCGTTCAAAGACAGCCTCCGAAAAACGGAAATTCCTGATGACTTCACTGACACTAAGAAAAGCGAAAATAATGCACCAAAACAAAACAAAAAAAATCAAGCGAGGAAATCACAAAATAAATTCTATGGGGGCGTTTGTGAACGCGCAACAAAGGAATGAATAATGTAAACAATTCTGAGACACTCCAGTCTCCTACATATATACAGCAGGTGTTTCCTTCATTGTAAATTTTATAGAAGGCTTTTATTTATTTTTTGCGGCTGCAGACAGATTTGTTTTTTTTTTTTTTTGTTGTCCTATATGGCTCTTTCAACATTTTGGGTTGCCGACCCCCTGCCCTATCCAAATGAATAGGAATGCCATAAATTGGACAATGACTTTTAATGACTTTTCTTTGTCTGTTGTGTGTGTCCATTTGTCCGTTCAAGCTGTCCATTGGTTCGCATCTCTGCAGTCACGCACACACGTGCGCACACACGCGCACATACGCGCTCGCATACCATTACAAGTGGCGAACATTTGTCCTGGCTTGCGGGCCGACAGCGTTTCTCCTCTGTCAGCAATAATCTTCCTCCCCTTCTCGCCGCCCCCTCCCCCCCCCCCCCCAACACCCCCGCGCAACCCGTCAGCTCTCTGGAGATAGCGGCCGCATTGCTATTCCGATAGAGTGTCTGCAACCAAGCATCAATTGCCTCTGACTAGAAGGGCTAGTGAAGGGGAAAGAAGGGTGGACAAGCCCGGGGAGACAGCAAGGAACTAGCAGCCATCACTTCCTATTATTCAGTGGCTTCAGTGAAAAAAAAAAAAAAAAAACAACAGGCGGGGTGTGGAAGAATTCAGGTCTGTTGTGGACATCGGAGGGGGGGGGTTCCCAAACTTTTTGCAGAAAAATTTCCAAGGAGCCCCTCATAATCACAACGCTAATCAAACCTAACTAAGATGTGGTGTTCCCTTGCAGTTCATAAGAATTCAAATGATGCCTGTTTTCAATTTTTGTTTTTTAAGTTACAATAAAACAATTTTAACCCTCATGCAGTATTTTTAAGCGGCTGCATGAAGGGTATTACGTCCCAAAAATGTCCCTCTTCCAATGTGCAACAACTTTTTTCACTTTTAATTTATTTTCACTTTCAACCCCTCAAAATGTTCAGCGGGAATTGGCCAAGACATCGATAGACATCCTGTGCAAAATTTCAGCTTCGTGGAGTTATTTTTCCACTGTTTTTTTTGTTTTTTGTTTTCCAAAATCGTCCAAAGTGTACGAAATGTCCAATTTTGGGATCATTACTGCATGGGGGTTAAAAATGGTATGAGAAAGCCAAACCACGAATGGTAAAAAAAACAAAACAGAAAAAAAACACAAGGAATTGACGCTCATCTTAAATAGCAATCCAAAAATATTTATTTATTCTTCCCAACTATATTTTGCAAGTCTCACTTCAAAAATTTCGTTTGTATTTTATAGATGACCCGATTTCAGCAGAGGTCAAACAGAATGCTTGTCGGAACTTCCACGAACAACCCCGGCAAAATGTAACTCCTCCATCCATGACATAGAAACATCTTGAACACTTGGACATACGTCCTTGACAACAGTCGCTACTATTCTGTCAGCTCACGCTTTAGTGTCCCCTCGTGGCATTTCAAAGGATAACAGCAAAAAAAAAAAAACATGCAAGTCGGCGTGTTTATATAGAAAACAATAAAATAAAGAATGGCGAGTCTGCAGAAAGGCAATGTAAATTCGTAATTTTTTTTTTAATACAACGGTGCGTTGTTGGGATACTAAGTTGTCATCTTCCATGAATTACCGTAACGCCCAGATGACGAAAATTCAGTACGGGCGCCGTCTTGGACATTTTCATTGGTCCACTGTGACGTGTACTTCAATTTTATGTTTTGAGTCTATCGGTAAACGTATTGGCCGGTGAGTAAAAAGCCATAAAATAACCTCGCTAAAGCCGCAGGGAAAGTGCAGAAAAAACATGGCAGCTTGTCATTGGGAAATTATGGTAAGTGAAAAATGTGCATGTGTGTGTGTGTGTGTGTGTGTGTGTGTGTATTTTTCTGTAATCATATGATATAAACGGCATATTTTAAGCTTTAACGTCATTCTCCTAATATGACTTTTCTTTTCCTGGGAAAGAAGCTTTTATTCCGTCAAACGCCTTGAGTTCCCGAAAAATGACACGATTGTGCTTGACAAACTGCCAAGCTACGGCGAAGCGCCCTTGCAATCAAGCAGGTCTGACATGGGCGGCCGTCATCATCAGACACAAGGAGAGCATCCACGCGGCATCCCTGACCCGCTTCGTGGAGGTCGCTTCTTCTTTGGCTTATCACATGACATGCCATCAGTTACGACGGGCGCCAGAACGAATGCATGTCGCTGATAGCCGATGAGCGTTTCCCCCAGCGACGAGATTGGCGGCCCTTGTGAGCGGGGACGAAAAAAACACCAAAAAAACAGTTTTTGAAAAATATGGGCGCTCGAGCAGAAAGCAGCAAAGTGTCCTTGTAAGGAAGTTGAGGAGGCGAGTCCATCAATATTCGCCACAAAAAGGCCGACTTTCATCATGGAAGACACCGTTTGTCATTGAAGAGTATTTTCAAAGTGAAACTGTTTGTCCGTTCAGATAGGGTTTGGGTTAGGATTAGGGTTAGGTTTAGGGGTTAGGGGTTAGGTGTTAGGGTTAGGGTTAGGGTTAGGGTTAGGGTTAGGGTTAGGGTTAGGGTTAGGGTTAGGGTTAGGGTTAGGGTTAGGGTTAGGGTTAGGGTTAGGGTTAGGGTTAGGGGTAGGATTAGGGTTAGGGTTAGGGTTAGGGTTAGGGTTAGGGTTAGGGTTAGGGTTAGGGTTAGGGTTAGGGGTAGGGTTAGGGTTAGGGTTAGGGTTAGGGTTAGGGTTAGGGTTAGGGTTAGGGTTAGGTTTAGGGTTAGGGTTAGGGTTAGGGTTAGGGTTAGGGTTAGGGTTAGGGTTAGGGTTAGGGTTAGGGTTAGGGTTAGGGTTAGGGTTAGGGTTAGGGTTAGGGTTAGGGTTAGGGTTAGGGTTAGGGTTAGGGTTAGGGTTAGGGGTAGGATTAGGGGTAGGATTAGGGGTAGGGGTTAGGGTTAAGGTTAGGTACAAATTTCACTGAGTTTTTGTGGTCAGGCTGGGTCGGAGGAGAGAGAAAGCTTGAACACACATCATTCAGGGGCCCCTCGAGGACCGCAGTTGGAGACCTCTGGGTTAGCGATTACGTTTGAGAAGGCTTTTATGATGGCGCCATTTGGACGAGTAGCATCATTTCATTATTCGTCATTGTCTTCATACTCAAATGGACATTGCTTTCAGTGACACTTCACTCCGGTTTCTTTTCCCGCTCCCTCTGCTTTGTTACTGGAATGTGAAAGACAAGAGTTTGCTAGAGCTCAAGCGATCTTCGCAGGCTCAAAGTGCTTGAAAACACTCTTGTCGTGCCGAAGCCCGGAAAACCTCGGCTCACTTTTATCCGTCTTCAGGTGGTCAGGAGTCAAGCTCCTTTCCAAAGCTCCTAAGCGTCTCGAAGGAGTTGTATTTTTCGACAGCATCGTAGCAGTGCCTGCCTGCTGGCTGCAGTCAGATATCATCATCATCATCATCATCATCATCGTCATGATTTGCCGCCCCCTTTGCGGCCCCACCAGCTTCCTCTCTTTGCTCTTGCTCTGTTCTGGAGAGAATTGTTGCAAGTTTTTTTTTTCCCCCCCGGCTCAATACGTGCAGGTTCAAATTCGGGTCAAGACTCTGTCCTCTTCCTTCGCAATCTGTGACACATGCTGTCAGAAGTGGCATGTTTATCCACAAGGGAATCGTTGTTGTGGCCCCGCTCTGCAGGGAACGTGGGATTGTTGTGAAATCTTCAGGTTCACGTCTGGGTTTCAAATGCGTCTCCTCAGAGTTTCGTGAGAAATGCTGTCAGAAGTGGGAGACAGCCACAAGGTCGGGCTATGAAAGGTCTCGTTGGGATTGTTGGGTTCAACCTATTATCGACTCCCCTCTTTCGTTGAAGTGGAAGATTAGAATTCAGTGCCATACGATATCCGTGCATTTGGTTTACCTCCTTTTCGTTCAGTGACAAAAGGTGTCAGAAGTGGGATGTTTAGCGAAAAGGCCATCTATGATGCGTCCATTTTAAAGGACCTGTTGGACAGTTATGTCCAACCCTGTCTGAACCCTGGTTCAAATATCAACCAAGATTCCACCAGATCAGGATTCGGTGACCAAAGGTGTCAGAAGTGGGATGCTTCATCACAAGGGCATCTTATACTGTGCTCCGAAGAACTTGTAGGACAGTTGTTTAATTCTGTCGACTCAGATTCAACTGAGTTGAGGCTACTCCTACTTACGGGTTCCTTCGGTGTTAGAAGTGGGATGCTCGGCCATGAGGCTCCGGTTGCTGAACCTGTTCTGAAAGATCCAAGAAACAGTTGTGGCCAGTAAAGACTCTGGTTGAAATCTGGGTTGAGGATACACCTCATCAGAATTCGGTGGAAAACGGTGTCAGAAGTGGGACGCTTAGCTCTAGGGCTATCTAGGATGTTTTCATTTCATTCTGATCCGAATTGAGCGGCAGATACGATCAGAAGTGGGATGTGTCCATTCCAAAGGACCCTTCGGATTGTTGTCTTGAACTCATTCTCGACTCCGGGTTAAAATCTGGGTTTCAAGTCCACCTCCTAAGAGTTCTGTGACAAATTGGGATTTGGATTCGACCAAGCCCTCCACGTCGTGGCCGTTCTGAAGGACTCGTACAATTGTGTTTAACCCAATATTGAGTTGGATTATATTTCACCAGTTGAGTACAAGCCAATATAAGAGCGTTGAGTGATTTTTGGTGTCAGGAATGGAACACTGAGGCCCATCGCCGCCTTTCCCCCCCCCCCCCCCCCCGCATATGCGCTTGCATAGCCCATTATGTATTCTCCACATCGCCCTACCCCCAACTGAAGTTTCACTTTACGCGTGCCCCAAATCCTTCTTTCCTCCCGCTTCTGTCGCCAACGTTGTCACACACGGGCACCGCGTCAACGTGACTAATGCGCCCTAGCGAGCAGCACTGCACCGAGCCTATCAGGCGGCGGCACCAAAAGCTTCGCCTTCCCTCGCTCCGCGTCGCCAGTCTCCGGCTCGGCAGCCGCGCTAATAATCCCGCCGCCTCTAATCTTCAATTAGAGGCGGCGTGATAATCTCTGACGTGAATAATAGCGGCGTTTAGCGTGGATTGGTGTGTGCGCGCGCAAGTGTTTGTAGCCTGTGTGTTTTGCTGATTGACAGCGACAATTCAGAAGCGGGATTTCCTTGTCAGAGACGATGCGAAACGGCTCGCTTCTGTCGGCTGCCCTCCTTTAATGGCGAGAGATTTGAGCGGACGCGATCGAGCAAGTCGCCCAATGAAAACTCTCGCTGCCCTAAGCCACGCCCCATCCACTCGTAGCAGGTCAGCCATAAAAACGTTTCAAAAATCCCCCCCCCCCTCACCCCCACCCCAGATGGCCTGGTGAGCGAGGGCGAGTTCCTGGACATCACGGAGATCAAGCGCCAGCAGGCCGAGGACTACGAGTGCATCACCCACAACGGCGTGGCGCCGCCCGATCAGCGCAAAGTCAAAGTCACCGTCAACTGTGAGTGCGCCCCTGATTGGACGCCGGGTCATCCAATCACGTGATTCTGAGATCCCTCCTTTGTTGTGTGCTTTTTCGGGCCGCAAGACCCGCCCACTATCACCGACATGAAGAACCTGCCCGCCCACATGGGGAAGACCGCCATCTTGCGCTGCGAGGCCATGGCTGTGCCCCCCGCCTCCTTTGAGTGGTACCACGACGACCACAGGTGAGGATGGTTCAGCGCGAATGCTCGATGTGCGTGTGCTTGTGTGAGTGTGTGTGTGAGAGAGAGAGATTTTTAAAAAAAATTAAAATTAATTTCTGTAAATGAAAAAAGACAATTCCCTTATGAATTTAGATGAATTATTGAATGTCCTCTTGTAAATTAGAAATTATTAACCCTCATGCAGTATTTTTAAGCGGCTGCATGAAGTGTTACGTCCCAAAAATGTCCCTCTTCCAATGTGCAACAACTTTTTTCACTTTTAATTTTTTGTTCACTTTCAACCCCTCAAAATGTTCAGTGGGAATTGGCCAAGACATCGATATACATCCTATGCTAAAATTTCAGCTTCCTGGAGTTATTTGTCACTGTTTTGTCTGTGGTGTCCATTTGTCCCAACAGTCCAAAATCGTCCAAAGTGTCCGAAATGTCCAATTTTGGGATAATTACTGCATGGGGGTTAATTAAATAAACACAAAAACATTCATTGCATTTACCCGCATACATTTTTAAAAGACAAACCAAAAGGGGCTTAAAAATAAAGCCGATTTACAGAATACCCCGCTCATTAATTTGCGGGAAAAGAATGCTAATGCTCACTAATTAATATTTTTAATAAATGAAAAAATTTTTACAAAAAAAATCTAAGATGTTATTTCTTTTCCACATATAAATGAAACATTTTGTGGATCATATCCCTGTTTTAAAAAAGAAGAACTTATTGTCTTATTATTTTGAAAATCAAAGATGAGCGGATCAGGAAGTGGATGGATGGAAAGTTTATTAAAAAAAAAAAATTAAACAAAAATGTTGACTAAATTTCCCCAAGAAAAAGAAAAAACTGGTGTACTGAATTGTCCTTTCTAAATGAAAATGGAATGATTCAAGTTAAATAAAACAAAAATATGAAATCAATTGGTCATTAAATATGCCATGTAAATTGCTATTGCATAAAAAGATTGGTTATTGAATTCAGCCTTTCCTTTTTCAAAATGACCCAAAAAGTATCATTTTGTTGGAAGGCAAACATGAAGACCAGTTTGCGCTCGAAACCGACGCTTCACGCATTCACGCTTTTGTGGAAATTCCTTGAATTGTCCTCCACAACGGGACAAAGTATTTAAAAAGGTCAAAAGGTGCGAGTCGGCTCTCAGAGGCTCTTCGGATCGGAATGCCGCCGAGCATTCGCACCGTAATGATGACAAAGTTGTGCCTAATGGTCAACAGCGTGAAACAATGAGGCGAGAAGGACATTTTGAGCACAAATGGGCCAAGGTCACGGGGTCACTTTTCTGCCTGGTAATTCTGGGAAAATCGATTAACTCTTCTCGTTGAGTAAAGGTGACCTTGGAATGGATTTCCCCCCCTCCATAAGGAAATAATCAGCTTCAGGGGTCAAATTGCGACCCGTGTAAAAGCTTAATTTACTGTGAAGGCTATCCAAGTCACAGGTGTCAAACTCAAGGCCCGGGGGCCAGATCTGGCCCGCCACCTCATTCTATGTGGCCCGCAAAAGCAAATCACGTGTGTCAACTTGCATGATCCTTGCTCAAATCTGTACAGAAAAGTCACGTTGTCATGTGGAATAAATCATGTTGACCCTTATTACCCTGTTTGTTTACACTCATCTGAACAATAACTGAACCAAATACGATAGTTGACTGATTCCAAAACTAGTCATCCATCCAGCCATCCTTATCCCCTTACATGGCATCCACTGATTGTTTTTTTTTTTTTACTAGTCATAATGCGATGAGACGAGTCAACATTTTTGGTTGATTTTGACTTTGAAATTGTCTTGCAATACAAAGACATGAGAAAAAGCTTTTTCTTGATCTTTAGCATGAATAAGCGAAAGACACCTGAAGCGTGCTGTCGTTTCTCAAACAGCCGCGCGTTCGAGGAAACAGGAGCCAAACCGACCCGCAAGTCCATAAACATGAACGAGCATTTTTTTGAAAGAAACAAAAAAAACCTTTGCAGTATCTCGCAAACTTTGCAAGGGGATGCAAAGTTTTTTTTTGTTTTTGTTTGGTTTTAATCATGTTGTTTAACCCCCATGCAGTAATAATCCCAAAATTGGACATTTCGGACACCACAGATAAAACAGTGAAAAATAATTCCACGAAGCTGAAATTTTGCATAGGATGTCTATCTATGTCTTGGCCAATTCCCACTTAAAATTTCGAGGGGTTGAAAGTGAAGAAAAATTAAAAGTGAAAAAAGTTGTTGCACATTGGAAGAGGGACATTTTTGGGACGTAATACCCTTTATGCAGCCGCTAAAAATTACTGCATGAGGGTTATTAATAAGGCCTCTGTAGCAATACTGCAACTCCGAGTATTTCCATTAGTTGCCCCACGGCACAGTAAAAATGATAAATGTGTGTGTGTGTGTGTGGGGGGGGGGGGGGGGGGGGGGGGCGGTGTCTGAATTCCCCCCTTGTTGTCTTTTTTTGCGGTTGCGGCAGGCCAGTGGAGAGCGACAACACCTTGCGGATTAAAAACGAGAAGACGCGCTCGCTGCTGCTCTTCACCAACGTGACGGAGAAGCACCTTGGCAACTACACCTGCTTCGCCAGCAACCGTCTGGGGGCCTCCAACGCCAGCATGTTGCTTTTCCGTACGTCCCCTCCCCCCTGTCATTATCCCCCCCCCCCGCACCCCCTCATTTGATCCCATCTCTTTCTCGCTCGGCTTTCCCCTCCGTTTCCCCCCCCCCCATCCACTCCCCTCGCCCGCTCGCGTTGGGCATCATTCGTCGTAAGCGAGTCCTTCATCTCTGGCCGCCCTTTCTCCCTCTTCTTCCGCCACGATCCCAGCCGGTGCCCCCTTCAATGACTCACTCTGGCGCCGGGCCCATCCATCTTTTCAGCTCCCGCTTTCCCCCTGGTGTCAGCCTATCGCTCCATCATCTCTCCCCGTCCTTTCCCTCCAAATCTGCCCTGGCCGTCATTAGAGCACGACAAACATTTTTTAATTCCAGACGTGCGGCCACCCCAAATCGCATCCGAAGCCATCCCTCCGTGTCATTGCTCGCCGCCCACTTGGGGACCCGAGGCGTGTCGTTTTCACTTTCGCTCTCCGATACGGGGGGGGGGGTTGCCAAGTAGGCTGGAACAATTTGGGGAAATGAGCTCATTTTTTTTCTCAATATTGCGATCGCTATCTAATTTGGGATTCTTTTATTTATATTTTTGAGTCCTCTTCCCGTGTATTTTAATATTTTAAAATAAATTAATCTGAATTGCAATTAACAGTGTCAGATTGACTGTACATAAATATTTTGTTTTTCTCCGTTTGGCACGAATTAATTACGGAAGACACTTGATTTGCTTCAATGAACGAACCTGCTGGCTTATTAAGCAGTCGCAGAAATTGCGTAACTACTAAATAAGCCATCACACGTCCAAATCAAGTGTTGGGGGGAAAATGCTATTCTCCCGGCGTCTTCATTTGAAGGCTTTATTTATATACACACACAGTCAAACCTCGGTTTTCGAACGTCTCGGTTCTCGTCCAATTCGGTTTTGGACCAAAAATTTTGAGTTTTTTATGCCTCGGATGACGAACAAATTTCGGTTCTGGAACAAACTGAGCGCACTTGAATGCACCATTTGACTCCTCTCGCCTTCCTTACACGAGAAAGTGACGCTTCCTCGTGTTGCTTTCCATTGTGAGCAGACGTGTTCAGTCAACATTTTTATTTTAAAAGGGGCGTGGTTTCGGTTTTCGAACAATTTTGGTTTTCGAAGAATTTCGGTTTTCGAACAGCCTTCTGGAACGGATTATGGACAAAAAGTGAGTTTTGACTGTATGTATAAATCTGCAGGTGCTGAACTGCAAATATCCACTATAGTCAATATTTGATATTGAAAATAATCCGGAGTGGGGGGGGGGACCCCAAGCAGGAACGGATTATGGACAAAAACCGAGGTTTGACTGTATATACACACATACACACATATACACACACACACTCACACACACACACACTGCCATGAGCGACTCCCTTTATCTCGGTCGTCCATCCACATGGCCTGCGAGCTTGCCTGACGGGCACATCATGGGAATCAAGGAGGTTAATTAGCAGCCGTTGCAAGTGTGATGAGACGGTCCAATTAGACATGGCTATGCCCCCCCCCCCTCCCCTCCGGCATACTCGGAAGGCGCTCATTGCGTGGAACGTGGACTTTTTTAAAATTGGGAATTATTTCTGGTGGTTTGGTTGGCTGTGCGAGGTGGCGGTTATCGTTAATAATTGGCGAGAGGAGCGATCGGATTACACGTGGTGTGTAGCAAGTGTGCGTGTGCCCGTGCATTGGATTATCTGTCATCCTCGTTTTTTTTTTTGTGTGTTTTTTTTTGTATGAGGAGCGTCATATTTACGCATCTTTTCTCTCTTTGCTTTGTTTGACTTTGGCCTTCACAAGGACCGGGCGCCATACAGGGTCGAGCGAGCGGTCTCCGATCGGGCTTCGGTGTTTGGATCTCCCTCTTTGCCGCCCTCCTGCTCAAGGTGTAACAATCGCAAACCACCCCTGGAAACGGAATAGAAGCAAGACCCTCCGACGACACCCCCCCCCACCCCCTCCCCTTGATTGAAAGGAATTCTTTAATTAACGAACCCGTCACTGTGAACAAAAAGTATATGCATTGAGTCATCGCATCAAACTGGAGACACCAACTCCACCCCCCCGCAGGCCCCGCCCCCTTCTACAACCCACACACCCGGCGCTCTCATCATCCGTCCGTCTACTACATACTACCGACTGACTGACCTGCAAAGTCTGCCTTATGGAAAAGTGAATCGTCAAAGTCACGCCGTGGTCTCTCGTGCGGACGCGTCGATGGTCATGTGACCTGTTGAAAGCCACACAACACACAACGCACACGCGTGTCCAACAGAGGTGGTCGAAAGTTTACGTGGCCACACGATTGGCTTGACTGCCAGTCATTTTGGGGCTTTCATTGATGTGATCGTCAGATTGAGCATTTTTTTTTTTTTAGAACGTCACAATCAAATCATTGGATCAATTGAGCGGTAACGCGTCGATTTACACTTGCGATGGATTCAACACCCCCTCCGGGAGCAAAGTGGCCTGGATGAAGGAGAATAGTGACAAGCATAGGAAGAGAGGAGCGGTCACGTGACGGCAAATCCTGGACGATCGTCGGTCCAAAGGGAAGATTGGTCTTATTCTGTAGATTCAAAGTGTGAAGAACAAGGAAAGGTCCAAGGAGCTCGGTGAAGATCCGAGGAAAACCCGGAGAAGGGCCGATTCACAGAAACGCTGCCATTTGCGTCCCCTGGACTCAAAATGTACAAATGCCTCCAAAGAATTGCCATTTTGTGATCCAACTTACAAGACTGATTTAGACCAGGGGGGTCTCCAACCATTTTTGCCCGCAGATCTACGTTTCACGCGACTGGCCTCCCGCGATCGCCCCCGTGATCGAACGTGCACGCACTTCGACACGCACGCCATGATGAGCAACAGTCATCACGACCCCTAACATGACCGAAATTGAGTTGGCGAGTTTTGCGAAAAGCTAATCACGGCCTACCTTAGTCGAGTGTGGTGCAGATCATGCATCCACCGTAGGTTAAGGCTGACCAGATTTTCAATTTCATTTTATTTTTGAAATACTTAAAACACTTAAAGCTGATTTGTTGCGTCGGACTACGTCAGCGTTTGCGGACATAAGCGTGTCTGCTGATTGCATGTCCCTGACTGTTATATACGACATACAAGTAGAAGTGATGCTATGCTAAGTTGCCTAGCAGATGGTAGCAGTGCATTATTATTATTATTATTATTATTATTATTAATATGATTATTAATAATAGCGTTAGCGCTCTCGGGTAAAGGTTAGCTGTGACGTTTGGACGCTTTACGATGATGTCATGACGTCGCTCTTTACCAGGTGGGGGGGAAATTCGCCAGAACTTGTTCAGCACCAACGAAGCACAGCGTTGGCCCTGGCGCCGAACCAGCACCAAGTTTGTTTTGGTGGAAAAAGGCGCATCTGATCCTCATGGGAAGGCCAAACGTAGGCTCACTCATTTCTTACCCTAAAAAACGAAAGTGTGCAGTTTCAATACAATAAAACAATGAGACCCGAAATAAAGTTGCCCGAGTTGGGCCAATAAACCCGGAGAAGAGTTCCAGCAAGCTCGTGACACCGATTTGGTGGTATGGCCACTTGACACATGCTGGGATGGGTTTTTTTTTTTTTTTTTTTTCCAGGTTCTACAAAAATCAGCGAAATCCGAGTCGAATTTCCCATTGTTCAGATTCTTGATCAATCAACGCGCAAACGGTCGTCGACCGAAGGTTGTTCTTTGCCGTTGTTTTCGTGCCGCTCGATCAAATCATCACATCACGAAAGAGCCCAAATGAGTGGATGTCAACTCGCGAGCACAACCGAGCGCATCCGTTAACGGATTTGCGGTATGTCCGGAACGCTGTAACTGATGATGCCCCCCCCCCCACCACCACCACCACCCGCCCCCACCCCCACCACCACCCAGCCTTGCCCCCCATTTCCAACCGTGCAGCAGTTAAACCTGCAATGAATGATGTCAAAATCTGCACAAAAATCAAAAAAAAGGAACTGGGGGTTGGCGGCGGCCAGCAGTGGACATCTTGGATGCCCTTTTCAAGCCACCCCCCCCTCCCCCCCCCACCCCCCAAACCTGTATCTCTCCATCCATATTCCACGCCACCAGTGTAAATAAATGCAGTACAGGTGCAGGGGGGGGGGGGGGAGGCACTTGACTGCCTGCCCCCACGGCTTTGTCGCTTGTTGATAGCATGTTAGCCCTGTTGTGACGCCATTCATCACCCCCCCCCCACCACCACCACACACACACACACACACACCGCTTGTGTCTGTTTCATTTTATTGTGTTGCTACTACTACCAATGCTGATGATGTTAAGATGTATTTGAATACCTATCAATAGTAATTCCATGTCAGAAGAAGACAAAAAAAAAATGGTGTTGATAATGAGTCATGGGAGGGGGGGGGGATTTAGGTGGGGGGGGGGTACATTTTTTATACTTTGAGATGTCTGTCTCACTCTCTCTCTCTCTCTCTCTCACACACACACACACACACGCATAGACTGGAGAAAAAGAAAAAAAAAGGTCGAAAGTTTTCCTACTTTGCCACGACAAGCTTTTTCAAACTCGAGTCCAATGGAATTCTCATCATGTGTAGCCCTGACGTCATCATATGCAAGCGTACGTGTCCACTTGTCTGAGCGTCTTTTGTCAACGGGTGAATAAACCAGGTCGTCATTTGCCGTCCACGTGCTGTTGTCTGCTGGATAAAGCTCAATTAGCAGGGATGGAGAGAAAAAAAAAAAAAAAAAAAAAGAGAGACGAGTATTAATTGCGTCCGAGCAGCAATAACCTCCCCGAAAAAAAAACTTGACCCATCAGTTGTCGTGTTGACTGTATGCTGTGAAGTTGGTGGAAGACGTGCTGAAAACGTTGACATTCTCCCATTTGTGCATGTTGAGTCAAAACTACACACACACATCAAGTTAAAAAAAATTAAAAAACAAAAACAAAAAAAAAAAGGACCATTTTGCCAGCTCGCTGATTTTTATCTAATTTCATGTTTTTTTTTCTAAATCACGCAACATTTGTGTCTATGTAATGTGTCCTTGATGATGGGGGGGAACTTTGGAAAAGAAATTCTCAATGTGTGGTTGGGACAAGGGGGAAGAATGGGGAAAAAAAAGCACGTTAATGTACGTTGTATGGATGGATTTTGACGCCGAGAAAAAAAAAAAGATATTAAAAGTTGTTGCCTTTGTCATGGGTCGCATTGTATGGGGAAGTGGGGGGGGGGGGGGGGGTGATGCTGTGGTGGCCATTTTCCTTTCCACAAGACACGATGACAATATTCTGTTCTCATTCCTGCATGAGCCCGCTCAAAAGGCAGATCGTCATCCGAGTGGTCCCCGGAAAGTCCTGATCCAGTCATGGGGGCATTGGTGGGCCCGTCCCGGACTGGTTCATGGACTCGCCTTGAGATTGGCACGGTCCAACCTGACCTCGGGGCAGTCGTGCGTTCGCATCAACCATGGTCCGCACTAAGGTAATCACGGTCAACAAAAACAAAAAAATTTAAAAAAAATATATATATACAGTCAAACTTCGGTTTTCGAACGTCTCGGTTCTCGACCAATTCGGTTTTCGCCCAAAAATGTTGAATTTTTTTATGCTCGGATGACCAACAAATTTCGGTTCTCGAACAAACTGAGCGCACTTGAATGCACCATTTGACTCCTCTCGCTTCCCTTACACGAGGAAGTGACGCTTCCTCGGGTAGACGAAGTGACGCTTTGAAAGTGGCAAGACGCAACGATGCGGCGCTGCGTATTTGCGCCACGCATCTCATCTGAATAATCAACACAACGTGGCCTATTTAGCGTGTATAAATAACTACCCTCCGAAAATGGAGAGCGGGCTAACGCTAATGAGACGTTTGCGGCGCGTCCGCTGATGAGGAAGCGTTGATGTTGCCGGCTCCTTTTTGAATTGAATTCAGAGGCGCTTTGTTTGTTTCCCCGTTTCCGCGGCTTGAAAATGAATTTCTTTTCATGTTTTTTTTTTTGTGTGTTTTTTTCCCGAGGATTTCTTGGAATTGTTTCCAACAAAGCAGTGGAATAATTACAGCGCTTTGAATGGAGCTCTCATCTGGCCACACATGTGCGAGCTCTTAATCAATACCTCTGACTGAATACGCGGCGGTTGATCACGTGCCTGCGAGTGCGCTGGTAAAATAAGAGAGCACAATTCATCACACCCGATACGAGGTCCTAATTGTGCATCGATTGGTCGCTCCTGGAACGCATGCGCGCCGCCCAAACAGCAGAAAGAAAAATGCATTTTTTTGCTTTCTTTTTTTTTTTTTTACAGCTATTTTGGTCTCATGAAGCCCCCCCCCCCCTCCTCCTCTCTCTCGCTGATCGATGGATGATTTATTTTCTTCCTGGAAGTCGCGCATTAGCAAAAGTGCCATTGTTTTATTTATGAGTGACGGCTGCGGCACTCATCTTTTTACAGCGGCCTAAGAAGGGCGTACATTAGCCTAATTGTCCAATGTTTACCAAATATCTTCAGGCTCGTTCATTCCTCACGGGCGCAGTCAATGCTGCGAGTCTATTAAGCCCCCCCCCCCCGCTCTGCCATTACCGCTGCTAATGAGTGCATTAGTACACACTGAGCTAGATAGGAAAGAATGACACGACGCAGGTCAACGGCGCGTTTGGAATTCAAGATGGCTCTGCGGGGGTGTCGCAATCCGTTCCTGGAGGTCTGTTTTCGATGTCTCCCTCCGTCCGACGAACCCGCGCATCAACAAGTTCTGCTGCAGAAGCCCGTTAACGTCATTCGAGTCAAGTCTGTTGAAGGAGGGACACGTCTCAAGCAAGGGGTGGCCGGTCCCCGGGTGTCAAAGTCCCATTTTGTCACGGCTGACGTCTTCCCTCGGAGGGGCCCTTTCCGACAGGGAATCCACAAAACGCTTTCATCGCCTTTTCGCATTGTTACGAACAAACGAATGGAGTGATAGTTTTGAAAGCAGTTTTGGAATAGTTTGGTTACTGTTCAAGCGAGTGTAGACAGGGTCACAAACTTTGTTTTATTACGCATGACAATTGGACGTTTGGGTGCAGATTTTAGCAAGTCGAGGCACACGGTTTGATTTCACGGGCCGCATAAAATGAGGTGGCGGGCCGCGTTTGGCCCCTAGGGCAGGGCAGGGGTCGGCAACCCAAAATGTTGAAAGAGCCATAGAGGACAAAAAAAAAACAACAAAAAACATATGTCTGGAGCTGCAAAAAAAAAAAAAAGCCTTCCATAAAACTTACAATGAAGGAAACACCTGCTGTGTGTATGTAGGAGACTGGAGTGGAATTTTTTATGCTATTCGTTCCTTTGTTGCGCGTTCACAGAATTTATTTTGTGATTTCCTCGCTTGATTTTTTTTGTTTTTTGGTGCATTATTTTCGCTTTTCTTAGTGTCAGTGAAGTCATCATGAATTTCCATTTTTTTGGAGGCTGTTTTGAACGCCTCTCGAGTCCAACGAGAAGAGAGAAGGCACGGACGCAAACGCGTCTGTGTTTGTCGAGACTGTTAAAAGCAGAAATCAAGTGTACGTTTTTAAAAAAACAACACCACAGCTCTCCTTTTTGGGGGCTGCAACATGTATCGAGATCTATTTGAGCGATATTAGCCTACGGTCAAAATCTTTTTCCATTTTCAAACATTTTTTTTTTATAAAGCTGCAGGGAGCCACTAGATGTCGCTAAAGAGTTGCTCTGGAGCCGCGTGTTGCCGACCCCCGCCCTAGGGCCTTGGGCTTGACTACCCAAGAGTGAAGGCAAGCTGCACGTGTCATCATTTTACACCCAAACCCCCCCCCCCCCCCAACCTGTTAAAGTCCAAAACATTAGCTGTGCAATTCGTAAAAACTTTCCTGCTGTTGAAAGTTGCCTTCTTTCCATTCTCCCCCCCCCCCTCGCCCCCCCCCCCCCAGCTCATTAGAGCGCGCTGCTTCTTGCACATAACGGCGTTTCCCCTGGTTGAACGTTTGCCGCTAATGACAAGCGCATTACTTAGCAGCCCGCAATCCCTGGAAAGTGCGCCGCCAACGGCTTCCGCGGCGGCGGCGGAGGCGGCGGTACGGAGTGTGTAATCAGATGAAGTCAAACAACTACAATTAGCCGAGAATATGTAATGAGCGTTGCTTTGACAGCCGCAGATGGCGTCTCGTCTCGTCTCTCTCTCTCTCTCTCTTTGTCTGGCTGCTCTCTGACAGAGAACACGAGGGAGTCGCGTTGCCGTGCGCGACGTACCCGTCCCCCCCCCCCCCCCCCCACCCCCGCCGCTTCCCGCGCCGTCATTATGTCGCCCACCTCTCATCTCGGAGTCCCATTACTCCAGCACTTGCGAGTCTGCGGCCCACTCCTGCCATTTTCCTCGTCAATCAACCTCCGTCTAAATGTCGCGGAGAGCTGACGGCAGACTTTTGATGACATTTAACGACAAAAACAACAATAGCGGAGGATTGATGGTGTAGATAAGAGGTGCTAGCGGCCTAGCATGAATGCTTGACACTTGCGCTTGGCGTTGGACAGTTCTCGCGTCCTGGAACAACAACCCAAAAACCAAGTGGAGGCCTTTTCGCTTCCTGGTCCCGGTTCAGGTACGTCGAGGCACGTCCCAGGTCAATCTTGGGGGCCATCGCGGTCAGTAGCTCATGGAAGGAACAGCCGGCTCCGATGTGTTCAGTTGCTAGCGATGCAGGTCCACGTCGCGGCACTCGCGAGTGGAGTCAGTGAGCAGCCCGTGATCAATGTGGTGTCTGCCGCTTCTCCTACGAAGCACTCAACTGATCTTCATATTTTCACTCCCGCGAGGGTCGATCCGCCCGCCCGGCGCTCGACTAACGACGCCCCGGGATGCGCTAAATCTCGCCTGCCTACCAGATGAAGCGTCGCCTTCATCACGGTCGACATCAACCGGCGTGGCGGCGGCTCGCCCCGCGGCTAACTTCACACGCCGCTATCAAGTCTTCAGCTGCCAAATGCAATACGGAGCAGTTGGAATGGAGGCGAAGGAGATTCGCCCTGGAGAGTCGACTGCGCAGTTTTTTTTTTTTCAGTGGTTGGACCGGGAGTTGAAAGAAAGACTTCAACTCTTTGTCTTTTTTTTTTTCTCCATTTTTAATACAGGAAAACTGGCATTGTGTTATGCGGTATTTTTGGATGATTGCACATTAGCCAATCATCCAAAAAGCCACTGTGAGGCTGACGTGCTAACTAACGGGTCGCCCCACCGGGTGGCCAACCCCATGAAAAAGTAACTAAACGACGAACATACTGAAAAAACAGTTCAATGACCTCACCAGACAAAGCACGAAACAATCAAGTGTTAAGCTACCTAACCATGCACCCAACCCAGCTAAACAACCAACTAGCTCACCATCCGACTAACTAAACACCAAACCCTTCAACTGACTAGACTAAAAAGTAGAGTCAAACCTCGGTTTTCGAAACGTCTCGGTTCTCGACCAATTCGGTTTTCGACCAAAAATGTAGAGTTTTTTATGCCTCGGATGACGAACACATTTCGGTTCTGGAACAAACTAAGCGCACTTGAATGCACCGTTTGACTCCTCTCGCCTTCCTTACACGAGGAAGTGACGCTTCCTCGGGTAGACGAGGAAGTGACGCTTCCTCGTGTTGCTTTCTATTGTGAGCAGACGTGTTCAGTAAACATTTTTATTTTAAAAAGAGCGTGGTTTCGGTTTTCGAACAATTTCGGTTTTCAAACAGCCTTCTGGAACGGATTATGGACGAAAACCGAGGCTGGACTGTATCATCTAAACGTCCACCGTCCCAATGAATAAAATTCACTGTTATGATCCAATTAACTCACTAGCCAAAACCAAACAAGCAACTACCCAAACTACCAACAATAACAAACGAACGACAGAAGCGCTTAACCAACACACGCACCCCAAGAAAGGATTGCACGTCAGTCTTTCCTCCGAGCCTCACGCAATGCATTCTGGCAAAACAATTCTCGCGGCTCCGCGAGCGAGGAGATGCTATCTCTGGATTTCGGTTTGGTCTTTTTTTTTTTTTTTTTTTTTTAGCGCTTTCCGGCGTTGTTTGCAGCGTGCGGGCGGCCCGTCGGCGCTTATCTGCGGCGTTCGATCGCGTCGAGGCGGACAAAGGAGTGGTCGGGCCCCTCAGCATAAATCTGAGTTGCTACTCGTGTCGTGTCGGGAGGGGAAAAACACGCTTGTGAAGTCAAGGTAATTACCGTTAGCAGCCCTTTGAAGATGCACTTTTGTGTTGCGCCGTTGAGGAACGACGCCAAAGTGACGCCTGCTCTGATGGATGCTTTGTGGCCAAGTGGGCTTTTCAAAGTACTTCCTGTTTATGGGCCGGACTTTTGAGAAACTTTGCTGTCTTCTGCGGTGTGACAGCAAAAACCGTAAAAATGTTTTAGGATGACAACTTTCAAATACCCACCGACCACCCCTGCCCCTCACAACTCACCACGCCCACCACCAATCTAGGGTCAGGGAGAGCAATTGGTGGGATTTGTTTGTAATGTTGCTCGGCAGAATTTGTCATCTGCATGTCCTGCCTTGAAACTCTAATTTGAATGCCTGTCCCGAGCTTGAAAACCTCATTTGAAACCCTACCCTAATTTTGACACCTTAATCTGTAGTTTGAACCCTTCAACCTAGTTTGATTGAAGATATAATTTTAAAGACCAATCCTAGTTGAAAACCCGACTTGGAAACACTCAACCTACTTTAAAGCCCTACTTGGAAGCCTAACCTTCATTTAAAATCCTTTTTTTTTTTTTAAACCCTACTCCTCTTTCAAAACTCTAATTTGAACCTCTAGCATTAATTCGAAACCCTAATTTGAAACAATCACCTCAATTTAAAACCCTAATTTGAAACAATCACCTCAATTTAAAACCCTAATTTGAAACCCCACCCCTTGTTTAAAACCTTACTTTGAAACCCTACTTGGAAACCTAACCTTCATTTAAAATCCTTTTTTTTAAACCCTGCTCCTCTTTCAAAACTCTAATTTGAGCCTCTAGCATCAATTCGAAACCCTAATTTGAAACAATCACCTCAATTTAAAACCCTAATTTGAAACCCTACGCCTTGTTTAAAACCTTACTTTGAAACCCTATTCCCAATTTGAAACCCTAATTTGAAATCCTAACCGTGCTTTGAAAACCTTCATTTGATAAACTAACCCAATCTTAAAATCCTGCTTTGAAACCATAAGCCTCCATCAACCATAATTTAAAAATCTCATTTGAAACCCTACTCCTAATTTGAAACCCCAACCTCAGTTTAAATCCCGAATATAAACTCCCCTAAGATTTCAAATCTTACCGGTAATTTGAAACCTTGCCTTGTAAAACAAGCTCCTGGCGAAGACACCCTCATTTGGAATTGTTTTTCCCCTCCCAAAACATAAAACAATATACTTGTCTACTAAATATGCAACTTCATATTTCCAAGCCGCTGCCTCTGTCCTTGTGGTCCACCTGCGATTCGTGCGAACCGCAACAGCATGTGTGCGCCGCGCGCCATAGCGGCGGGATATTGTCTTTGGCAAACACTTCCATGCCAGCGTTCTTAATACCTGATTCATCGAACCTGCCATTATTGTTGGGGGGGGGGGGTCAACAATGACGCAAGGATTGGTTTCTTGGAAGGGGGGAGAAAATATAGTGGCCGCTTGAAATCCCCTTCATACTCGCTGGGGGAGGTGCAATCTTGCTTGCTTAATAGCGTAAACGTTGTCAGTCGTGTAAACAAAACGGCGTCTTTCTGATTTGCTTTTTGTTGACGGCAAATTCGGCCCATTCATTTTATTGCATTGTATACTTTGTCTCTCTCTCACACACACACACACACACACACACGCACACACGCACGAAGTGATGGCTGCATTATGGTGACGCTGTGATTCGGAAAAAAGAAATTAGGCCACACAGATAAGACTTAATAGTCGTGATGATAACAGCAAGAATGACGAGCAGCCATGAGTCAGAGTTTCACCATTTTTAATTCCGAGGTCTCCCTTGGCACATGAATGACTTATATAGTCTTTGCTATTCCTCCACGGGCAGCAGCAGAACACGCTACACACACAAATATGTCGATTCCAACACAAATTTCCAAAACTAAACGCATTGGATCGGATGTCCACAACATGAATCATGTTCTTCTGTGGGGCCGGTCGACCGCAACCACCCGCCACCTCAACCGCAACCCTTTCCAAAACTCGCCCTTTCAAAACCCAATCCTGTGGAAAAACCTGGCTCAATTGAACCCCCCCCCAAAAACTTGACCTAAAACATAATCCGAGCCCGAATCCATCCAATTTCGAATCCGCTTCTTCTCACAAGGGTCACAAGGGTGCTGGAAGCCTGTCCCAGATGCCTTTGGGCAGTAAGCAAGCTCCACCGAACCCTAACCTGACCCAAATGGAGCCCCAACTGTACCCCGAACGTAACCCTACACCCAAACCCGATCGAAAACCAGACTGACGTCGTGACGTAGCGTAAAAAGCCACATCGCAATCAAATTCGTAATTCAATTCCCAGTCAGCAAATCGAATTGCCCGCACGGGATGAAACATCTCTCCAGCTTCCGTATCCATCTCGTAACCCTCAATGAGCTAACTAACTGACTAACTAACTAACTAACCAACCTCAAATCAAATTCTCCGTCCAACTCCATCTGTTTGCTGTTTGAAGAGTGTGGTGGTCTTAGTCGGGACTCTGAGGGTTTTGAAGATGTTCCAGAGGGACCACCGTGTCAAAAGCAGCCGTGAGGACAATAAAAGCGATGAATAAGCGTGGAGCCAATTGGCGCCCTTTCTCGAAGCACCACGTCCATTTCGATGGCCCCCTACAATCGGCCATCACCCCAAACCGAACCTGGACTCGATCCCAGCCTTTCTTACCGTTGAGCACAACCCAAAGACCTCACCCAGGGTGACCTTAACCCGACCCCCAACCTCATCCAAAACCAAAGCCGCCACCCCCTGATATAAACCGAACCCCAAACGCATCCGTTGATATTCATTTTATTGGTGTCTGTGTTGGGGCGACCTCATTCAAATGTGACCAAATCGTGAACAAGGCGCTTCGGTGGTCCCGACAGGCAGCAGTCCTTCGGGGAAGCGACACGCGGCGTCACAACACAGACGGACCCACGTGCGGCGGACATAAACGTGGCGCTAATTTCCTGCCCGCCGCCAACGGTGATAAAGAAATAAATCGGGCTGCTAGGAAGCGGCGTTGTTCTGTTCCTGTTTGCTCTCCTTATCGTCCCCGCCCTACTCTGGGGCCTTCCGCGGGGGGGAGGCCGGACAGGCACCCGCTCAGGCGATCCCTCGCCCCCTTCATCACGTTTGCCACGGTGCCCCGCACGGCCGCCGACGAAAAGTAAAAAATGAGCGGGTCCAGGCAGGCGTTGAAGGTGCTGCACAGCAGGGCCTTATCCCGCCAGTTGGGGTTCCGCCAGGTGAGGAAACCCACCACGTGGGACACGTTGTAGGGGCCGAAGCAGCCGGCGAAAACCAGCAGCGTGCCCAGCGCCATGCCGATGGCCCGCAGACGCCTCCGCCGGTCGATGTGCTGCAACCGCGACAGGATCCGGATGAAGTTGATGTAGCAGAAGCTGCAGATGAGGAAGGGGATGCAGAAGAGAACCAGGCACAGCTCCAGACGCACCGGCAGGAGCACCTTCAGCTGGGCCTCCGAGAAGTTATCGTAGCAAACCTTCTCCGGAGCCGCGTGCGAAGCCGCCGCGCTGACGTTGGGTCCCGCCGTGGCGTTGACGGGCTCTGTCGGCGTCCCGATGAAGGGCATGATGAAGACGATGCTGAGGTGGCTGAAGGAGAAGATCCAGAAGAAGACGCTGGCGGCCACGGCGTAGAGCGGCCGGCGTTTCAGGCTGTGCCGGATGGGGAAGGCCACGCCCAGATAGCGCTCCACGCTAACGGCGGTCAGGAAGAAGGTGCTGTTGTAAATGGTCATGTAGAAGATGAAGCCCGACAGCGGGCACAGCTCGTAGGGCATCTCCCACATCATGTCGGTCATCGCCTCCCGCATCTTGAAGGGCAGGAAGAGCAGGAAGAGGAGATCCGAGATGGTCAGGTTGAGGAGCAGGATGTCGATGGGCGTGGCCTTGTGCCGGACTTTGCTGCAGAAGGTGTAGAAGGCCAGCGCGTTGGCCGGGAAGCCCAGCACGAAGGTGATGACGTAGACGGACAGGCACAGCTCCGCGCTGCACTCGTTCAGGGACGGCTCTTTCGCGGACATCGGACCTGCGATGTTTGCGACGGCGGCTCGGGAGGGGGCCTGGCGAGACGGCGACGGCGGCGGCGGCGGCGGCGTCTGCTTCCTGCTACGGAGCCCCGCGATTAGCTCCTCTTTTCTGGGAAGGAATAGAAAAGAGATGACTTCACAAGATTTGATGGGAGTGTGGTCGCCCCCCCCTGCATCACACACATGCAGCTCATTCAGAATGCTGAGATCAGAAGAGTCCTTAAACTACACTAGCTACAAGTCTGTTGTAGTGCCGATTTTTAAAAATGCCGCTAACGGTCCAAATAAATCACTTGGGTCCTGATGACGTTCAAGAAATGCTGATGGAATATAAAACCGCGAGGGTTTGGCAGTTAGGAGACTCGGGTCAATTTGTGGAGCCCAGATTTCAACGCAAACAAGGTGAAGTGGTATTTGGCTGTGATGCCGCATGCAAGTGGAATACGCTGTCAACAAAGCCCCAAGTGTAAATGCTTCCCCCCCCCCATACCTGTGATTAAGGTCTTTGAAGCCATTTTGAAATCTGCCACCAAGGTAGTGGATGCGCAATTACACTTTATTATTGTACGTTTTTTAAAAAAGGTCGTATATTTGAGGTGGACCTATTTTAAGCTATTGCAACCCATTGAAAAAAATATGAGAAACACAAACGTGCGTGTGTGTGTGTGCGGGGGGGGGTATCGTAGAAATGAGATTTACCCCATAGCGCGGGCTCATGCTGAGGGGAATCAAGTCAATAGCCATACACGCGTATGGCTTGTTTATAACAGCCCTCCAATATGGCCGCCGGTAGTGCATTGTGGGTAATTGCTAAAAGGACGGAGCCCTCTATAAGAAATGAGACCACCCCCTTTGGCGAGTATAGACAGCGACGAAGAGCTATTGCCTCAGAATACCACCGAGTACAGTACATTTAACACAAATGAAGCGGTTGAAGCCTATCGAAATAGCAAGTGTACATGTCAGCGAAAACTTTTTTTTGCCCACTTTCTACTCGTTTTGGTGAGTTAGCCCCATGCTCTAATCGGCGCTAGCCGCTATCATTAGCCGGCCGTAGCATTGTCGCGAATGAAAAGCTATTGCACGGGCGTGAACAATACTGTACTGTGTGTTGACAGCAGTTTTTATTACTGTCATGTATAGAACGGAGAGGCGAACTTGGATTTTGTGAGCCTGGAGCTTGTGAAGTCTTCTGGCAGGTGTCTCGGTGAGTGAACTGTTAACAACGAGCCAACGAAAGGCGGCCTTGTTAATGCATCAGCATGTTCGGTGATAAGGCCTCGGTTTTTATATTGCTGTGATGTGAAGTTAAATGGTCATTGTTTGTGTGCAGTGGAATAGAATGGAAAGGTAAATCACAAGCTGTTTTAATTACCTACAAAATTATTATCCTGGTCATATAGCCTTGTTTTATACAAGGCTAGTTTTTTTGATGACCATTGAAAAAACTGCAATTGGATTTTGAGTTCTTCCTGACGAGGGAGATGGCGAGCGCAGGGTTCCCACGGGTCCTTAAAGTTCATAAAAGTCCATAAAAAAGAAGTTGTAAAATTATGTTCTTAATTGTCCTTAATTTTCAGGGAAAGCTTCTAAAATCAATAAAAATCCTTACAAAATTATTTTTATTCAAAAATAAATTGAAGTTTTATATTTTCTAAATGTAAATTTTTCTTAGTGTACTTTATTTGAGAACGAATTCATTTTTTTCATTTTCCTACCAGTAATACAGGTAGGAAACTGAAAATTTGACATACAGTATGTCAAATAAAGGGTTAGCTGATTGGCCCTAAAAATAAAGACGTGTGCCCTTCCTTTGGCAGCAATGATTTGAACACCAGCTCAGTGATATTTGGCTTTCTGTTCAGCCCGCATATTGCTGAACGGGCATTAAACCCACCGTGAATCCCCTGCTGAATGGAGAAAAGGTCCTTAAAAATGGCTAAATTAGCCCTCAAAAGTCCATAAATAAGTAAATAAATAAAGTGCTACATCATTATATTGTTTTCCCCTCGTACAGTTTTGTCCCTCTTTCAAAATGCAAGAAACAAAATCAGAATGTAACCATGAAAGCCTATCGTTACGACTATCGCCAAAGTTTGGCGTAAGCTGTTCTTTGTTGACTTCCGTCGGCGTGTTTTCGGACCGCACGCGAGGGTGTAAAGCCGACTTCCCGACAAACACGGCGGAGCGTCGTCTTCTTTATTAACTGGCCGCTTGTGTTCTCGTAAGAGACAGACAAACACTTTCACGTGATGACCCACCTCGATGGGCGATGATGTCATGGACAGTGTGTGCGCTTGCGAGTCATTCTGCACGCACCAATAAACAAACCGTCGGACACGTTCTGTTTTTCTTTTCTTAACTGTCCAGCCCCTACATTGACTATCAATAAATCACTGAGCCTAATTAAATGGATTCTACTTCATAGAAGGCCATATTCCTTGAGGAAAAACACCACATTAGCAAACACAAAGTAATTGGATTTACCACCGTAGTCCAAGACTCAATATTTAATTTCCCTCGCAGTGTGAAGTGTCTACCTATCAATCAATCTCGCTCATAGAGTCACTTATTTGTTTGGAATTCACATAAAAGTATGGATTTAATCCATTCATGTGAATGTTCATTCTGAGGCCTTTCTCTCAAGGAATACTCGTCATAGAAGTAGTAGACGGTTTCTATCAAAACCGTCAAAAGATCAAATCATGCCAAAAAAAAACGATTTCCTTTGACTATCAAATAGTCAAACTTTGCCAAGACACTTTTCATAACAATTCATAATTCTAATAGTGTGGTTCTAACCTTTTTTTTTTTTTTTTTTTATTTTTTTGGTAGAAAAAATATTTTTCTTCATGAATCCGATGATGTATGCTTTTTGTTGGGCATGATAAAAACATTGTTAAAAAAAAAAAAAAGACAAATTGGTCAAAAACAAATTTAGAAAAAAAAAATAATGGTACAAATGCAGACAAATGACCTGAACCGAATATTAAATTAATTGTTTGCAAATTTTCAATCCCAAAATCAACCTAAATGTTAATTTCGCTCTGAGAAGAAAAAAAAAAAATTTGGACAGCTGTGACAACAACAGTAAATGTCAGTCCAAACTGCCCAAAGCACAATTTTTTCACTCTAGCCACTGGTAGAGCTAACCCCCCCCCCACCCCCCAAAAAAAGAGTGACACAAAAACACAAAACTCGTCCTTACCTGGCATCCAACCAAGCGCACGCAATCCCCCAAATTGCAGAAAGTCCTCATGGTCCCGCCACTTTTCACTTCCTGTCGCAGAAGCACTTCATCGGCTTTGTCGTGGTCCTGGCCCGGCCCCTCCTCGCCTCGCCGGCGTGCTTGCTCAGCTTGCTTTATTGGATCTCTCTCTCTCTCTGCACACCGGGCCGGCCGTCCATTTCCACTTTTATTGACACGGCGCTCCCGAAACACGCGGCGCGCCGGTAGCGGCAGTTATTGCAGTGCTGCAATTTATCTCCTCGCCAAACACCGTCTCCACGGCAACGGGCGAGGGGCTCAGACGGCCCGATGCGGGTTATTAAATCATACTTGGTTATCGGCGCTTCTACATGGATGCGTGGCGTGGTTGGTGGTGGGGGGGGCGGTGGGTTCAAAAGAGCCTTTGACACGGGAGATGACCCGCGGCCGCGCCGACATGTACGGCGCGGTAGGGCTAATCAAACAGCGGCCTGTTGTTTGCGGACTCGTATCGTCAACGAGGTTCCATTCAAAGGTGGATTATGTTTGACAGGTGAAAGACTCGCGTAGGCCAAAGTCCGCTCCGTGAGGCCTGGATGTACTTTTCGTCCGCATTCAAGTGTTTGTTCTGCTGTCGTTATAGACTGAGAAGTGAGGAGGAGTGTGAGTGAGGTGAGCCAAGGGACGAGTGTGGGTTGGACTCGGGATGGGGTTTGCCCGCTGGATCGGGACGCTGCTCTACCCGCGTTTCAACCCCCAGAGGCCCGTTTATTTCCCACCTTCCACGCGTCCCAGATTCCAATCCCGACACGGGGGCACGGACGTTTCGATATCTGTCTCCGCAGTTGGCCGATTCCCAGATGCCTTTTGCTTCAGGGGGGTGGAGGGCGCAGGGGTCTCCTGCGCCCGATCTCGGGGGCACATCCCCGGGTAACCGGAGTGACCCCGCCGAAGGTCTAAAGTCCGATACTCTGTTGAAAACCTGCTGCATCAACCTATAAATTTCCCCTCGTTTTTCCGGTGCCCTCCACCCCCGTCTCGAGAGACAAGATGAGTTTGTGCTAAGTCGCCATGTTGCTACACGAAAAGCGGCCGGCTTACAGCGCAGCCACACATGCGGTCCATCAATGAAGAGACAGATGATCTCGTGCAGTTGACTGCTCCTAAATGGTGCCGTCTTGCCCTTAATCTCTTTCATGGTGTAATCCACACCCCCCTAAAATGGCGGAATTCTCTGTCCGGCTGCCGTTTGAGTCACTATAGGACCGGCGGGTGAGACTGGGAAGTGCCTTTGGTCACATCAGCACTCGAAAGCACATGTACAGTGTTGAGGGTTTGCGCTTCGAGGTTTGGTATCAAGCAGGGTGTCCCACTCCGGCCCCCAAGGGCCCCCTATACAGCCCGCTTTGGATCATCAGGCTCTACAGAAAGCCTGATAACGATCCCGCTCCTTTCAATCGGGCGTGTCGGAGCGGGGAGACATCTTGAAACGCAAAACGTGCTCCGTAGGCGCCCTCGAGGACCGGAGTCGGACACCCCGGTTGGAAGTTTAGATCGGAGTTGTGGGAGGTTGCCGTTGAGGTTTCGGGTTTGTGAACGCCTACGGTTTTAGAGGTCAATGCGGTAAGACTTCAGGTCGGCTCCGAGAGGGGAACCGGCCGCAACCGTGACACGCGAGTCCTGCTTTTTGAGCGTTATTAGAAATGCGCATGAGTCACCCGCGCTCCACGGTAAACAAAGCACGGCGGCTTGTTGATCTTTAGCGAGGTGCGCCATCCCTTTCTTCCGCAACAAGGGACCTGGCCGATTTGCCTTTCTGCCGCGGAACAATCCCATCTTTCAATGACGCTATTTTTAGTCTTGCGATGACTTATGGCTGTGTAGCTTTTGATGCCGAAGGCCACGTCGGCGCCAATTAAAAGCCGTTTGCGTTGTAAAAAAAAAAACAGGCGGGAGGTGAGCAGCGCCAGAAAAGCTGCGAGCGTTTGGATCAAGCTGATAAAAATGTCTGGAAAGGTTAAACGGCAGCCAGATTATGACAAGTCTCATTATAGCAAAGGACAAAACAGAGCCGAGGCGAGGATTCTCATACGATGGCGGCTGGTTGGAGCCGTTGAAAATGGCTTCCGTTTCCAGTCGGGACTGTGTAGGGGTTGGATTCAGGCAGGATTAGGGTTTAGGATTTTGCAAGGGGGAATTTTAGTGCAGGTTTCAGGTTGAGGGTTTACAGTTTGGAGTCCCCTCTGGTTGATGGCGAGTTTGAAGGTGACCTTCGGTGTCGCTTTCAGGTTTTGCTCAAATGAGGGTTAGGGTTGCACTCGGGGGAAGTGCTTGCTTCGGGGATATTGCGCAACATTGGGTGTTCCAACTCATTGTGAGATGCTTGCGTGACCTCGAGCTGTAAAATACACAAGTGGTGGACACAAATGTGAGACGTGAGTGCATTTTTTGCGACGCTTGACTAATCCGGGTGTTCCGAGACGCAGGTGGAACACGCAGGAGCACTCGACACAGGTATCGACACAGGTATCGACACAGGTGTCGACACAGGTGTCGAGTGCTCCTGCGGCACAGAAGAGTCAGACTGGTTTGAGGGAAAACAAACAAACAAACAAACAAACACACAGTGATACGACAGTGACTTGGATGCGAAGAGCTTTTTTCTTTCGTGACGCCGCAAACATCTGAACAGTCCTTTTCAGCTGTAAAATACCAACAGCAACAATGAAATGTGCTTTTTGTGGCAAAATAAGGGCTTGACAAATCGTCACAACTGCAACTAAGTTACATTTGACACATACAGTCGAACAACGTATTTGCACACTATTGAGTAGCAGTAGTAGTATCTAGTAGTGTGCGTGCATGCGTACCACGCATGTGTGTGTGTACCGACATGACACCGTCGCTTCTAAATTTGAATAATCCCCAATCGTTTCTCTCTTTTGTGACACACTTTGTTTCACATGAACAAACACTTGAATCATAAGCTGCTCATCATGGCGGCATTTCCAGCGGTACGCCGCGTTTTCGGAGCTGACACGTTCTTGTGACGATGATGAAGTGACTGCTTTGGTGTGTGTGTGTGTGTACTTTTAAAGGGCGAGGAGAGGAGGCTACAATGCACACATGCTGATGTCTAGCTAGCTGCAGCTTGCAACGTACAGTGAAACTCCTCTACAATGAAACCTGCATGGGCGAAAATACCCCCTAGTGTGAAAAGAAATTGGGCTTTCCCTCCTTGACAGACCAGCGTGTGTGTGTGTGTGTGTTTACATCTGAGATCAAATTAGCTACAGTGAAAAACCCCCTGTTGTGAAAGATTTCTTGCCGCAAACATGATTTCGTTGTAGAGGAGTTTCCCTGTATAAACTGCAGATGATCGTTTTTTTTGTGGTTGGTTTTTTTCCCAGCGAATTCGGCCCATCGCCATCGATGGCCGATTGCTTGGAGCGCTATTACACGAGACTGCCCACGACTTTAATTTTCGGGAAGGAAATCAAAGTAATCTCGTGTGAAAAGAGTATTGAGAAAGCATCTCCGAGGTGAGACACTGCCAGAATAATAATTGTTACAAGGTCTTGAATGTAAAAAAATAAAAAATAAAATCTGTGGGCGCAGCTTTAAACAAGCCCGCCGCCAACACGGCAACACAGACGGCGGCAAACATTAAAAAAAATGGACTTCCCACCTGTTATCTAAAACGTCTCCAGTGAAGCATGCGGGAGCATATTAGCCATCGCAAACTTTCCGCTGACTGGGCTGGTTGTGCGCAGGCATGCAAATGTCTGATCGTTTCCTGCTTCCGACAAAATGTCATCGTCTGAAAGACCTTCAACATATTTTACAAAAAGCTCTCAGGGAATACATGAGAGTGAGCGAGTTTTTTTGGGGGTTGGCTTACAAACGAACCCTGACAGGAAAAAAATGGGTAAATGTCACCGTTTAGCAGCGTCACATGACCACAGCTGACATTTGGAAGGGCAGAGATCGTCCTGCTTAGCTGGGAACGCCCCCAACGTCTGAAGAACAAAATGCACACGGAACACCGAGGCAACGGACATCAGCGGTGGATTTGTTTTTCTTTTTTTGAACAACACAAAAAAAAATACAACTCGAAATGCGACATAGGCCTGCAGGGTGTCTCGTCTGTTACATTTCTGCTCCGTGTTGTCCGCCATATTTGTGGAGGGCGCGGTTAACCGCGTTTGTGGACTTTTTGCATCGGCCGCGTTTGCAGAGTTTGTCGTCGACATGATTTGTGCAATGTGTCCAAAAAATGTTATGCAAAGTTGTTGGCCGCCATGTTTGTGGCGTGTGTTCTCAGAATTGCTTTGAATTAACAAGTTTTATTTGTACAGTCAAACCTCGGTTTTCGAACGTCTCGGTTCTCGACCAGTTCGGTTTTCAACCAAAGATTTCGAGTTTTTTATGCCTCGGATGACGAACAAATTTCGGTTCTCGAACAAACTGAGCGCACTTGAATGCACCATTTGACTCCTCTCGCCTTCCTTCCACGAGGAAGTGACGCTTCCTCGTGTTGCTTTCCATTGTGAGCAGACATGTTCAGTAAAAAATTTTATTTTAAAAAGAGCGTGGTTTCGGTTTTCGAACAATTTCGGTTTTCGAACAGACTTATGGAACGGATTATGGACGAAAACCGAGGTTTGACTGTATTTTGTTTTCTGCTATTTGAGCTTTCCAACCTGATCGTGGAGTCTGTTGTCGACTATACGGTCATACCTCGGTTTTCAACCATAATCCGTTCAAGAAGGCTGTTCGCAAACCGATTTGTTCGAAAACCGAAACCATCGTGTAATGGGAAACATGGTTTCGGTTTTCGAACAAATCGGAAGCGTCACTTCCTCGTCGTGTACGGAAGGTGAAAGGAGTCAAATGGTGCATTCAAGTGCACTCAGTTTGGTTGAGGGCCGATTTTCGGTCGTAATCCGAGGCATAAAAAATTTGAAACTTTTGGTCGAAAACCGATTTGGTCGAGAACAGAGACGTTCGAAAACTGAAGTTTGACTGTATTTGGATCGCATGCTGTCGGCCATGTTTGTGGAGAATGTCGTCCGCCATTTCTGTTTTATTTATTTATTTTTACACACAATATATATATAGAGATGTGTGTGCGTGTGCGTGAGAGATTGCCACCAAAGTCATCCACTGTCAACAATGTCAAAACCAAACAAACCAAAAAAAGTTGTATGGTTTGATAAGGCCCTGATGTCGTCCAGTCGTTCGTAAAGACTCTTCCCGGAACGCAGTTTTGCTTTGGCGCCGGTCGTAACATCAAAGAAGGACTTTGTTCGGGCACCAGAGGAGTTGGACATTTTCAGCAGGCGCGTTTTTGCTTTGATTTTTCCACAATCATTCTTCCTTCTGCCCTGCTTGAAACAAACAACGCTTTCCTTTTGATGCGATCGTCTCGAAGTGAGCTTACATAAGGTTGGCGGGGGGGGGGGGGGGGGTCTTCTTTTTGTAATTGAATTCAAAGCAGCGGGTGCATCTCCATTCGAAATGTTTTTGAGGCAAAAAGCGTGGACGCCATACGGATACGGCGGAAGACAAAAAAAAGCCTTTTGTCTTTTTTTTTTTTGCGCGCGCATGTAAAATGATTACGCTTCTTGTTCAGTATTCCCAAAAGGCAAGCGTTCACCTTCGCCAACAAGCCTGTCGATTTAATTTATGTTATGATTGGCAATGATTTTTTTTTGTGGAGGGGGGGCGGAGGTACTTTGATGTTGCACAGATGGCGACGAGCCGTCCCCGGAGGAATCAAAGCTGCGAGCAATCGATGCATAACCTCACGCGGCTCCCCCTGGTGGCAGTTTCCGCCGCGCATCGTTTCCATTTTGAGACGCGCCAGTCCGGAGCTCTTTGCGGTGATGACCCGTCGGGGAGTCGGCGTCCTGCTCAAGGACACCCCCGCCGCATGGAAGGCCCTTCCCTTCCCTTCTAACTTCTCCTCAGCTGCCGGTTAACCTGAGCCGATCTTCGACCCACTTTTCTCCAGATTGTCGCTACCTTTCTCCATTTTCTGTTATCTCTTCTATTATTTTCTTCTCTTTTCCTTTCTTACCGCTATTTTTTTAAATTTTTCTTCTCTTTGCTCACGCAATTTTTATTTTTATTCTTCCTGGCAAGGGTTCACTTTGGCCTGGGGGAGTCAAGTTCAGCATTCGCTTCAATGATATCTGGCGCCACCTAGCGTCGTGAATGGGAATAATGTCTAGACCCCAAATATAAGACGAACTCCACTATTTCAGTCTTATTTCAATGCAAAAAAAAACACCGTCTTATATTGGGGGCCAATACGGTACTTTTCAAGAGGATGAGTTCATTTTTATTTGTTTTCATAAACGAGGCTCGAGCAGAATTTTGAAAAAAAATTGTGGTCCAGGCTATCAAGGCGGGAGACGACCGGCAAATAATTCCAGCAAATAGAAAGCACTGCGTGATGAGGCACGGTTGCACCATTTTTTTTCTCTTCCGGGTTGGGGGGGGGAAATTTTTCTGAAGGTCGAACAACTTTTTGAGTGACCGTGTGCGCATTTGCCTCCAAGAAAGACTCTTGATTTTCGAAAGCTAAAGCTAACCAGTTCTTTTTTTTGCCAGCCCTGCCTCAATTGCTCCTTCGCAAAGGATTCGCCTCACAGCTCGTCGGCAACATGTCGTCTGTCCCGGTCTATTAAACACCACATTCGAGAAAAAAAAAAAAATGCAGTTAAAGCTTCATCGATATTTTACGACTGGGTTAAGCAACAAGGAGGCAAAGTTCCATGTGAAATGTGTGTGTTTAAATTGAGGCCCATATTCATGCACACACACACACGTAAAGTGGGCATTTATCAACACAAAAAAAGCCCCCCGAAACAAACAGGCCTTTAATTCACGCCTCTCAAGGGACGCGTAAGAGTATCCCGGGCGCCACTAAATCATCCCGGTGGCGAAAACAGCAGCAGATTTACATGCAAATGGGACGAGAGCCTCGGCAGGCGTTTGTCTCGTCGTTTCAATTGTTGTGCCCCGTAAACAAGCCGCTTCCATTGGGATGAACCAAAGCCGTCGCCGCTTTTTCCCATCAATCGGCGCCTTTTCATGACCGGGCCTCTGGCACACCTCCCTCCGCTCGTCAAAGACTCTCGACGGGACTCTGAGAATCCTTTGCGGAGAAGAAGGCGTTGCTCGTCATCGCGTCCACGGTGAGCGTTTCCTGGAATCAACCGCACACGAATGCAAAACCTAAACCAACACACTTGGTAGACTCGAGTCGGAGTAAAAAGCAACATTTTCTGGAGCTGAACCTGCATTGGCCTCTTTTTTTTTTGATTCAAAGGCCGATTCAAACTTGAGTTCACTTCAGGGACATATTTATTGAGGACCATTTTCACTTCACCTTCGAAGAGATGCCGCTGACACGAGGAGCACTTTGAGGTTTTTTGTCCGAAATTAAAAACAAGAATATATATATTGACATTTTGGGAACTTTCTTGACTGAAAAACACCTTAGGGAGCTTTTGACTTGATCAGGTTCTCATTTAACGTCCGCTGATGACCCCACTGGGAGCTCTCACGGCTATTTGTTGGAATTTTAAAACAAAGCTGCTCATTGTGGGTGTTTGAATGTTTTTTTGTTGGTTTGTTTTTCTCTCGTGCTTCATGGCTCTTCAACAAAGTTAAGACTTGCAGTTGTTTTTTAAAAAAAAACATTTTTTATAACATACAGCAGTCGCTATTTCAGCACTTTTATGGGGAAGCCGAGGAGTCTCCGCGCAATGGCAACCGGTGTGCATTTTATTTTGCCGGTATGATAAAAAAAAATGCCTTCTCGGCCATGTCGATTGGGTGAAAGCAATCACCTTGATCAAATCTTACGATGAGAATGAAATATTTTCACTCCTCTGAAAGATTCTTTCATATTGTGCGTGCAGCATCAACACCAAAAAGTAGTAAAATCTTCCCCGAGACGTCCAGGGTGGCCATTGAGCGGGCCGCGGAGCGGCCAGTGGTGGCGCAACACCAAAAAAAAAAAAAAAAACCACACAGCCAGGTTCCACTGTAAGGAGTTGTACAGCCATTGTTCCATTTTTTTTGGTTGCACCTCTGATCCACCTTCGGGTTTACCGCTCGCGCAAAAACAACCACACGGGAAGAAGTCGGCTTCGAAAGGATTAGAGGTTGGGACGGTGGCTGTGTGAAATGCTTCTCACTTGGCCCGCCCCCCCCGAACGTGCACGCAGTTGGAGGCTTTTAACGGTTGCGTCTGCAGATCCGTTGAGAAGGGTGCGAAAAGCCTGAATGATTCAACGACGTCACGACCAAGGCATGCCGAGGAGACGCCGTGTGCAACGAAGCGCTCATTCGGCATCGAGTATTCGGGCGACGACGCGCGCCGGTTGTTCTCCTCCACACGCGCTGACAGCCCCCTTCACTTGCTAAATTTAAACACGGGCGAACTGCTCGGCGAGCGGCAAAAATAAACTGCGCTCTTAAAAGCGTCTGCCGCAGCTTTGACCTCTTCACCGGCGGCGCGTGCGCTCGACAAACACGCGCCACAGCGAACGATGGCATTCACTTTTTTTAAATCCGAGGCTTAAATCTGTGCTTCAAAGACAGAAATTGGTTGATTTTAAGAGGGGGGGAAAAAAACAGGTTGAGAATCCACGCTTCTTGCTTTGTTTTTGTCGAGGTTCTGCTATTACCCGAAAGACTTGAACCACACAGCTTGCTCAAGTCAATGATACGAGCTGCTATTAATTCACCAAAAGACCAAATTGTCAATTCTGCGAACAGACTTTTATTATGTCCTCGCGTTTGATGTTACCTTTGGCACGTTCAAACGTTCAAGTTTATTCTCGGCAGCACAAAACAAAAAGATCCTCTTTGGACAGCCGTGGGCTCAATAACACATCCGAAAGCACGTCCCTGAGTCAGGAAACCCCCCAATCAAGAAATACGTCAAGTGATCATGACATTCCTCAGCGACGATGACCCCTGGCACAAAAATTGTCCCTTTTCAGCCGGGCTCGTCGCTTTGTGCCGACCTCGCTCATGCGCGGGCGCCGTGACTTCCCGACTCATTGGAGTCGCACAAAAGCCTTTCATTAATAAGCAGCCGTCCAGTTGTGGGATCCCCTTCACGGTTAGCCGAGCGGCGCTTCCGCGGCTCCGTCGAGGCCAATCCTCTTTAATTGAGAAGCGTCGCGACGAGCATCCGTAAACAGAAGGTACAAAATAAATGTGCTTTGCACATTAAGACAGCACCAAATAGCTGACTTGCGATACTGGAATTGGCAGAGAGTCTTTTCCCATTTTGACTTTGTACACACTTATTGGCACGGTCTAAAAAGCGTCACTATTTCATGACTGTAGCAGACCGTCGGAAGTCGGGCATGGAAAAGCCCCCCGCCCAAAAAGTCACTTGACAGGGTTCCCACGGGTCCTTAAAGTTCATAATAATCCATAAAAAAGAAATTATGTTCTTAATTGTCCTTAATTTTAACGGAAAGCTTCTAAAATCAATAAAAATCCTTAAAAATGTATGTTTATTCGAAAATAAATTGAAGTTTTATATTTTCTAAATGTATATTTTTTTAGTGTACTTTATTTGAAAATGACTGTTTTTTTTAATTTTCCGACCTGTAATACAGGTCGGAAAATGAAACCACCGTGAATCCCCTGCTAAATGGAAAAAAGTCCTTAGAAAATGGCCTTAATTAGCCCTCAAAAGTCCTTAAAAGGTCCATAAATTAAAAGCAAGTGGAAGAGTGGGAACCCTGCTTGAGGGATCCTTAAAAATTTAACAATATAAAATAAAATGGGGGCGGGGGGGGAGAGGGGGGGGCATCCGCCAGATGTAGCTATTACCAGAAAGAGGTTAGTTTAGCCAATCAGAAGGCGCCGACTTGAGGAAAGGCCAAGCCAGACCCGTCAAGACACTCGTTAAGAACACTTGAAAATAACGTGATAGTAAACACAAAACCTTTTTTTTTTTTAAATAATAAAAATCAACACTTGGGGCAATAAGCACAACCCGGGCTGTTTTAGCCAATCGGACACCAGAGGAAAGTCATTCCCAGAAAAGGCGCAAGCACAACAGGGGTCAGCTGAGAAAAGGGGAACATCCGTCTTGGGATGGCGCACTGGAACCTGGATCACAACATTCGTCGAGCTTTGCTCACTGAACTCGTCTGCTTGAAGGAGAATCTTGGGAAATGCGATGAGAAGCTTTGTTGTGGCGGTGGCGCTTTGGGCCTTTTTGCCCAACTCACATTTGTCAGCTGCTCATCTGAGCGGGGGGAGACGAAGCCGAGTGCAAGTCGTCCGCCGGCGTCCGTCATCACCTCGGCCTCCCTCGGTGAGTCTGACGCTGGGGACACAAAAACGCTTCGCTGTTGACACAACAACAACCGGCGAGAGGAAGAAGACAAAGGGGGGGAGGAAGAATCGCCACTGACAACGAGCAGCGATGCGCTTCGACGCTGGCCCCAAAGCAAAAAAAACGATCTATGTATTTATTTAAACTCGCCCTGTTCCTGACATCGCAGGAGAATTGGAAAGAAGTGAAAACAACTCACGTGCTGTGTGTGGGTGTCATGATGGGTACGGCCTCGGGTGTGAGCGTGGCCGTGCGTTGCCGCTTTTGCAGGCTGCTGGCGGTGCCCGGCATGCCCCGAGCGGTGCTGATCGGATTTGTGATGGTCGCGGGTCCTGGGAAGGCTCTGGAACCGACTGAGCGGAATCACAGGCGGAGGGGTCGGCGCTCGTGGTCCCGCAGGCGCAGAGGTCGTCGGTTGAGCCCGGGATCCGGGGTAAAGCAGGGCTGCTTGGGTTTGTTGTCTCCGGTTCTGGAAGGTCCGGGCACTCTCGGTGTGGGATTTAAGCGCCGCCTGGGTAAGAGCACTTGGTTGTTGTCGGTCTGAGACCGGGGCCGCTTGGCGAGGTTGGCCGCCGCCTCGGGTTTGAGCCGCCTGGTTTTGCGCCTGGGCCGGCGCCGCCCTCTGTCGCTGGGCCACCTGCGTTTGGAGGAGGTGGTTCGGATCGGCGAGGGCTCGGTCATCCGGGCTAAATGGGTTACTTGGTGCGAAAGCGGTCTCCTGTCTTACGAACGGGTTGCCGCTCCGTGCGGTTTCCTGACTGGAAGCAGGTTGTATAGCAGCGGCGACCCTCGAGTCTTGCCGGCCGCTCCCCCTTTGCGTCGGGTCGCTTCTGTGCGAGTGGCCGGCGGGCTCGAGCTGCGGCACTCTCAGAGCGCGCGAGTCCCAAAAGTCAGCCGAGTGGCTCCTCGCCCGGCCTTCCCGAGCCGCGGGGGCCGCGTCTTCCCTAGAAGGATTTCGACCCCGTGGCTGCATTTCACTTGGTCGCAAAGGTGGTCGGTTGGTGTAGTCTGTAGTTTCTGAGGTCAGTCCCCTCTGAAGGGTCCCGCTGGGATACGCCGGCGTCCCCCTCAGGAGATCCCACGACATCTGCTGACGGGACGATGTGGCGCCGACTTCCTGTTGGTAAGTCTGCGTCTTGGCATTGCGCTGAGCGGTGTATCCTGTCGGGATAAGCCCAGGCTGAGCCTGAAGACTTGCGACCGGACCTGGTCCGGTTTGCATTCTGGGATTGGACCGCCCCGCCTCCATGACTTGAGGGCAGTCTGAGCGGCTTCCTGCTGAGGGAAGGAGTTAAGGTTGACGTGAATGGTGGGCATCTGCGCGTTCTGCTGGGAACCTTGCATCAGGCTCAGCCGGACTCCCGCCGGTTGGCCGTTGCCTTCGGCGGCACCAGTCTGGATGACGATGTTGGAATCGGTCCGCTGCGCGTCGCCCCGCGCGAAAGCCGGGTTGTCAACGCCGTTGAGCGGGTAGGAGGCTGCGTTGCGCGTCGCCTCGACGTGGGCTTGCGGCGGCGGTGCCCGCAGGTCGGGGGGCCTTTGACGCTGGGCGGCGTAGACGCCTTGCGGGTTGGATCCGAAGACAGGAGGGTCGGGACCTTGGGCCAGCTCCCCTGTGGGGGTAGCGCGGGGATCTGCAGGCTTAATGGCGGCAGGAGAAAAATGACGGAGGAGGCTTAGGTTTCAATGGCGCCATCACACGCACGCGTTAGCGAATCGTGTGGCCGTTGGCTTACTCGAGGCCGCGGATTTGTGCGGTTCTTCTGGACCATGACGGCGTCCCCCTGCCTTTGTCGCGCTGTAACAACACGAGTGCAAACAATTATCGGGGAGAGAAGTACAAGGTCAGGAACGACCAAGGGGACAACAATTCCATTTCATTGGAGCATAAAAACACATCTGAAGTCCAGTCAGAGAATCTTTTTTTCGCACCACTTGTAGTAAGGACAAGCTGAAAGGTCTCCTCTCAAATAAAGGCCAGACTTTTTTTTTTTTTTTTAGCGAGCCGGTAGTCTGGTGCCCCGTTTTTCGGGGGTGTAGTATTCTACCTGAACGTATGGACACCAAACGTTTGCTTTGATGAGGAAAAGCAAATCTTGAAATTCAGAAACGAATCCAAAGGCGCTTACAGCGTCTCCTTAGCACGAGACACACCAGCAGCACGATGAGCAGCACCAGGATGAGCAGCAGCAGGAAGCTGCCGATCACGATGCCCACCACCTCCCCGACATCCAAACAAATGTCTGAAATACAAAGAAGGAAAGGAAAAAAAAAAAAAGGTCAAATCGCCACTGGGCCCCAAGGCGAGCTTGCACCTGTGGATTTTGTTGGTGCCCGTAATGTTGGATGAAGAGTCCGCACCCATCCGAACAGTTTTTTCCAGAGGCCCAAATGCTCATTTTGAACAGCAACATTTTGATCACATTTTTCGAAAAGTGGTAAAAAGCCCCGACATGAATTTGCAACACCAGATTTTATTGCGTAAAATTACAACTTGATTTTTATTAAAGTACAACTTTATCCTGAAGGTCTTTTTTTTTTTTTGAGTGAGATATGAGAGGAAAAACTGTTACAATAAAGTTGGCATTTTTTCTTCTGACCAGAATTTTCTTAATTTAACTTTGAGCTCACTTTCTTCATTCGCTTTTACAACTTTGCTGTAAAATGATTAGAACGAAGACATATTTTTATTTTTTTTTACGAGTGAATGTTTCAACATGTGTCATAACTTGACACGTTTTTTTTTTTTTCAGCCAGTCCTCCACAAAGGGTCTCCAGCGGGTCCAGAATGCTGCTTCCCACCTCTTGACTGGTACTTGTAAGACTCTGGCGTTCCTTCCTACGGTTCTTTTGAAGGTTCTATTGTTTGTTTTCCAATCTTGACATGGCCCGGCCCCACCTTACCTCTCGGAAGATAACGAGGGGGGGGGGGGGGGGGGGTGAGAAAGAAAAAGAGAAGCGTGCGCGCGCGTAAGTCACCGAATGACTTTGACCACATTCCCGCCAGATCAATCTGCCAGGATGCGTCGTGTCCCTCTGCTGTCATGAAGACGGATACGTGGACGGTCGAGGCAGGGGGGGAGGGGGGGGGGGGGATGTCGGAAAACGCAGCGCCGCCCTCCTCGTGATTATCCGCCTAGAGGTCAACCTCGGTCATTACTCACTTTCCACGGACACGTCGGCGGCCCGCTCCGACTGGCCGCCCGTGACGGCGTTGCGGGCGGCGCACGAGTAGCTGCCGCTGTCGTCGGTGGACGACGTCCGTACGCTGAGCGCGCCGCTGTCGGGCTGCGCCGACGCCACCGGCTCGCCGTCGCGTCGCCACGTGAAGAGGGCGGGGGGCAGCGAGTCCGACAAGCAGGTGAGACGCAAGGTCTGGCCCGCCAAAACGTCGGCGCTGCCCACGCAGTCTTTGGGGGCGTCCTTGGTCAGGACTGGGGTGTCGGGTCCATCTGTTGGGTGTTTTTTTTTTTTTGGGGGGGGGGGGGAGAATTGAGAAACAACGTTATGATGGAATATGTTTAGGACTTGCCACTAAAAGATTGAGAAAAATGAGCCAATTGTGATTTTTTTTTTTTTGGGGGGGGGGGGGGTGATTGTCCACCTTTTAATCTGTTTTAGCAATAAGCTTGCCAGATATGTGAAGGATTAGATTTAATTATTTAATAACCAAACTACGAATTTGGAAAGGGTGGAAAAAAAAAACGTGACACGGCCAGTAAAAAAAAATGCAGTTTTACGAGATTAAAGTCATAACGTGAAAAAAGTAGAAGGGGGGGGGGGAGTTGCAATGAAACACAAATCAAGTCCTAAAAACCCACAGAAGACGGTGAGCCTCCGCGTGGCGGCGAGCGCGCTGACTGGGTTGCTGACGGTGCACGTGTAATCGCCGGCGTCGCCGCGCTGCCCCGGGTTGATGACCAGCGATCCGCCGGCGATGGCGATCCTGCCGTCTTCCGCGATGGCCGCGCCGTCCTTGCCCCACTGGAAGGTGAGCTCGGTGCCACCGAGGTGCACGTCAGCGTGATGTTCCCTCCTTCCGTCGCCACCGAAGGCACGGACAGCGCCGCCCCGGACACGGCGTCTATTCAACCAAACGCACGCGATCCACCTTCGTCATGATCCATGTGATATTTTTTTTTAAATATCGGCACTTACCAAAAACCCTGAGTGGGACCGATCTGGAGTTTGGCGTCAGGCCCGTGGAGGCGAGCGGCACCACCTCCACCGCGTACGTGCCGGCGTCCCCCAGCCGGGCGCTTGCGATGCGCAGCTGCGTGGCCGTGATGGCGACGCGGCCGCGGAACTGCGCCACGTCGTTGATTTGGGAGGAGCCGCCCACAAACAGGCCCAGCGTCACGCCCTCGTACAGCCACGTCATGGACAGAACGTCCGGCGAGGTCAGCGCCGTGAACTGGATCTCGCCGCTAAGCACCAGGACGGGGTCGGTCTGGAATTGGATCTGGATCTGGTCCTGCGACCGCACCGGGACTGGAAGGCAAACAAACATGACAGTGGAGACTTGGCTTAGTGACTCCAAACTTATCTTGCGGATGATTTCGGACAGTAGTACACAGAGTGGAGTAAATGCGCGACTTATGACGCGTACGTTACAGGTGCGGGTACCCGTGCATATCGTGGATGCTTTTGACTGTGGATTATTGCCAATCCCTTTTGTTTGTTTGTTTGTTTTTTCTTTTGTGCAAGAGGAGCCATCACATTCGTCATGAAATCTGGTCATCTGGTCGCATTTTACTTTTTGTTTGGCTTTTTCCAGCATCAACTTGTCACGCTGGTCACATTTCGACCCTGGAACTGCCTTTTTTTTTTTCCCTCCATGATGAGATGAGCAGAAACAAAATGAATGACTGCAGCAATTATCCTGATCGATGATTGTATGATTGTCACAAGCGAGCCATGTCCCCACAGCGTCCATAGACGAGTGTGTGTGTGGACACAAAGAACACGCGCAATTCACATTGGGGAAGGACTCCAAAGTCCAATTACTTTCTGTTTTCATAGCCAGGTTAATGACTCGCCATTATTTATTATTTCAAAGAAGCTCGATTCGGGGGGGGAAAAGCTAAAACAGATGTCCTCAGACTGCACGCGGGGCTCAATCACCATTTTGCCAAATCAATTTTCAATAGACAGCGGGGGGGAAAATGACTATTCAATTAAATGAGAATGTCAGAAATTATGACTTGAATGATGATTTCTCCTGCATGAACGGCGGGGCCCCGGACGGGCAGCAAATTGAAATGTAATTTCAAATTACCGGCACCTCATTTTCAAAGGGGGCCACAACGCAAATATGCGGATATCTCTGATGCTCGGTTTTGTTGTGGGGTTTTTTCCCCACATTTTGCTGACATTATATTCAAGAATCTTCTCATGTTTATTACAATAAACATATGCTAATATCACCACAACAAAAAATCATTTCAATGGTCTAACTAATTGATGGATAAGAAAAACAAATATGAGTTATTATGGAAAAAAACATGAGATTATTCGATGTATTATGATTTAATTTTCATATTTTTGACAGATAGTCTGCTTCTCTGGACTCTTCAGTGAGCTAGCAATCTTATCTTTTTTTTTCCTTGACCACATATACTATATTTATTTGTGAAATAAATGACACAAACTATATTTATATGATAAGTTCTATCTGATGATATCTGCAGTTAGCCAAACGGACCACAAGTAAAGTGACTACATTTAAATGCATGATTACTGTCAATGCATTAGTATGTATTCCGGTATAGATATATATATTCATTTCTGGAACAAATGGGGAGGGAGGGGGCATATTTGTTATGAAGTGTAATATCACAAAAATGAATGTCTCGCTACTAATATAGGCGTGTTTCAGAAATTGAGTAGAAAAATCCAGAATTCTATTCACAAAAGTGTCTTAAGATCATTGTACAAACGCTATTCCGCAAATTGAAGTCTCTCCTTCATAAACATCTCCCCCCTAATAAACACCTTTGATTTGAGTAAACAAGTCTCTTGTTGTGATTATTTTATACTTAGTTGTATTAATTCACATTCACTTTAATTTAGTCCACCAACGTTTAATTTTAAATGACTTGGAAAAACACTCATGTTTTGTTTATTTTGGCAACGCTCGTCCTGACGTGTTGCGTTCAGAGTTGCGCGTTTCGATGAGTGATGGCAGATATCGCCGGGCCTCATATAAACATTTACATCAGGTTTTCTTACACCGGATCAAACGGGACACTCGGTTATCACTCGGAAGCATTTAAAACGATAAACGAATTCAAATTTGTAAACAATCACCATCTCGACGATGAAATGTTAAGGTTTACGAGGATGGGATGAGGCACTGAAGGCGTCACGACAGGAATGCGGTTGCGCGAGTTGAGGAGGAAGACAAATGAAAGGAAAGGCAACTTTGCGGTCTGAAGGCTTTCCCCCCCGCACCTCCTGTGGACGTGTTTGAAATACCACGCAGCTCGTTTTGTTTTCTTCTCACGTCACCGACTCGGAGGCCATTTGGGGGCTCTTTTTGAAAGCTGAAGCAAAAAGACTGTCGTTTTTTTTTTTTTTTTTGTTGCTGTTTGTTTTTACCTGCCAGTGAGAGCCCAACCAAGTAGGCCACAAGTAGTCTCATGTCGCCAGTCAGGACGCCCCGTGGACAAAGTGGACTTTTTCATCAGCAAAAATGCCCGCTGCAATGATGCATCCCAAAAGGAATTAATGCTGTAAGTTTCCAACTTCCGCCTATGTGCTATTGAAACAAACAGACGATCCCTCCTTTGTGGAGGCAATCAGTTTATTATTAACTTACCGGCGCATGTTATCTTCCCGGGCATTTTGGCTACGTGATTAAAGTCATGCTGAGTTTCGGGATGCTGGGATATTGATGTCAACTTCCGGGTTTGTTCGCCCCTCCCCTCTGTCACCGATACACCTGTTCTCTTAAAGGGCCAGCACCCTAAAACCCGGGAGCGCCGAAGCGATGCGCTTACGTGGCGGCCATGTTGAAAGGTCTCGTCAAAGGCAATTAATTCATGTGCATTGAAACTAAAGTATTACCGATTTCCATGAGATCACCCTCTTGTCAACATTAATGCGTTTGGCGTTGATTATGGATTGTTATTAGTACCTGGGCTCGAATAGACGTTTACATTACAATTATTTTTAAAAAATGCATTTATTGTGATTTTTATTTTGGAATGTGTTTGGGATTTTATTTTATTTTTTAATCTCAGTATCTATCAGTCGGCTCACAGGGGTACGCATTTATTTTCCCACTGATAATGAAGCCAAATTAAAGTCCCAGAGAGCACAATGGATTTTGTTTCTCGCAAATCTTCATTTTTAAGTGTTTTGCAACACGACTCGAAGCTTTAAAAAAAAAAAAATGCTAATTTCATGGCTTGATGATAAGTCAAGCTAATCATTTCCAACGCTCCAACAACATTTGAGCGAGCAGAAAACGATCTGAGCGCCGAGCCGTATGGTTGGGCGAGGAAAAAAAAAAAAAAAAAAAAAGTGAGCGAACAAACAATTTGTCTGCCGCAAAGCTGCACCGTAGGCAGCGGTGACTCTTAATCGCCTTCTTCCCAAACGCTTCCTGCCAGCCGGCTGAGGCATTATGTGAGAGGAGCAAGGTCAAAGGAAGAAGCTGTTCAATTATTAAAAGGCAGCCAGACTCTCTGGCCTTGTTTTTGCTTGGCTTTCTCCGATGCCCTTCAACGTCGTCGCGTTGATTTAATGATAAACATGGAGTACACGGGAAGCGGGAGACAGGTACACCGCTGTCTGATTTGATTTTTTTTTGCTTCCCCCCCCCCCCCCCCTCCAGCCGGAGGCAACCCACCTGAAAAGGACGAGTTGCATTTTTCATTCAAAGCTTTGTCAGAATTGATCTTTTGTTCCGGTCGCAAGTGTCGCCAATGTGTGATTCTTTCATCTCTGAGTGCAGATGAATATTTCACACGTGTTTGGGAAAAACATAATCCGCCGATCTTGAAATTTCTCACGCCGTTCTAACCGATTCCACAAAAAAAAAAATGGTGATTATTTGATCTGAACAAAATGCCCACAAGATGGCGGTCTTGAAATTCCCTCCCGCCATTCAATCTACATTTGGACCGTTTTTATCACATCGTTGTTGAAAATGTGATTATTTCCACTTCGCTGGAAGATCGCTGGTCCAAACACGTTTGACACCAAGTCTGACTGCCTTGAAATTTCTCGAAGCACTCGACCAAAATGTGGAGCCTTTTTAATGGTTAAAAATTGGGATTACAGTCAAACCTCGGTTTTCGAACGTCTCGGTTCTCGTCCAATTCGGTTTTCGACCCAAAATGTCGAGTTTTTTATGCCTCGGCTGACGAACAAATTTCGGCTCTCGAACAAACTGAGCGCACTTGAACGCACCATTTGACTCCTCTCGCCTTCCTTACACGAGGAAGTGATGACAGGCCAGCTGGGCGGAGAACCGGGGGGCGGGCTTCTGCGAGCCGTCGGCTCTTCGGGAAGAGCGCCGGCCGGCTGGCCGGCCTGAACAATGGGGATGACTCGCGCTGGAACAGGAAAGAGAGGCGGAGTCCACAGCGAGAGGAAACCAGGCGACGCCCGGCCGGGGGCCCGTGTGAACCCCGTCACTTTTTCACCGGCTGGCCTCCGTGCGACGCGTTTCTGGCTATGCGCTGAGATCTTGGACCGCGGTCATCTTCGCGGGGGCGGCGGGAGGCAACGTTTTTGGGAAGGTGGGTCCATTTGGAAGCTTTGCTTTTCACGCCTTTACTGCTGCGCGTGAGCAAGGCTCGACGGCGAAAGCGTGCCAGCGAAAACTCTTGTCCAAAGGTGAAAGGTGAGGAAATGTCAAAGTCATTCCCACTTTGAAAACAGCTTCATGTGAGCTTGGAGAGTGACTCGACGCTCGTACCGCTTCCGTTCGTAAGAGACGGAATATTCAGCGTTGACGACTTTGCTTAAGGGTTCGTCATCTGGTGACGGCGCGGATGTGGGCGTGCACGGTCGCTCGTGGCTACGTGCGAATTGCGAGCGAGCGCGGGGTGTCGCCCGCCTCCCACCCAAAGTTAGCCGCGATAGACAGGCGGCGATTCCGATGAGAACGAATGCAGTGCGTTGGCGTACGTTGATATCTGCTGGTGTTGTGCGTCCAACGGCAGCTGGGCGCCATGGCTCGACTGGACTTCCTGTGCTGGAGAGCTGCCACGCTGCTGCTGCTGCTGCCGCTGCCGCCGCTGCTGCCGTGTAAGTGATGTATGACTTGTTTTTGCTCACGTTGGCTATTGTCCCGTGTTCTGGACAGCCGGTCAGAATGCACACTTAATTTGCCGCGCCCCGTGGCCCCCCCCTCCCGCCACTTTGTGAGGCCCGCCGCATCATTCGGAACGTTTGCCTCACGGATCATGAGCAACTCTGTCACATCATTGTGATGCTAACTGAATGGAATTGTTCTGACAAGATGAGCAGAGTAAATCAATGGAACCGCTCCAACCCCCCCCCATTAAAAAAAAAAAATACATACTGTATGTCAAATTTAATACTTATAAAATACTTGAATTCATTTTCAAATTAAGTACAGTAAGAACAAAATAAATTTAGAAAATATAAAACTATTTTGGAATAAAAATAATTTTTTAAGGATTTTTATTGATTTTAGAAGATTTCCCTGAAAATTAAGGACAATTAAGAACATAATTTTACAACTTCTTTTTTTATGGATTTTTGTGAACTTTAAGGACCCGTGGGAACCCTGCATAATGTCTAAACCCCGAATATAAGACGACCCCCAGTTTTTCAGTCTTATTTCAATGCAAAAAACACCGTCTTATATTCGGGCCAATACAGTATTTTGTGTGTGTGATACACACATAGAGAGATAATTGTGTGTGTGTGTGTGTGTGTGTGCGTATTCTTGTCTGTAGTTCCCAACGGCGTGGCGTGCCTGTCCGTGCACATGCCCAACGAGGAGCCCATGTACGCCATCCCGGGCACCACGCTGGTCCTCCGGGCCCACATCCAATACGGCTCTCCGGACGAGCTGACGGGCGTCACCTGGGAGCGGGAGCCCGAAAGCGGGGACCCCGGCGCGCGGGCCGCGCTGGCCACCTGCCCCGGAGGTGGCTCCCCGCAGCCTGTCCAGTGCGCCTCCACCCACCCCAACGTGCGCGCCAGCGTGGAACAGCAGACCAGCACCCTGCACGTGGGCCCGTACGCTAAAGCCGACGCGGGCGTCTACGCCGTCAGCGTCACGGGCAAGGCGGGAGAATCCCGCACGGCGCGCGTCATCGTGAGAGAATACGGTGAGCTTGGATGCTGTCCTCACAATCAACTCCAGTGTATTTCTAGAACACTTCAAACCAAACGGAGCAAAAAGAATCCGTGCGGCAACAAACACCAAAACTAATTCATCACGAGGACGGTAGAAAGCACAAAAACGGTCCAACTCAAAATCAAGTCTCATGCCGAGTCCAAAGCCAAAGAAAGCCAAAGAGCCAAAGACAAAGACGAGTTTGAAAGACGGGCAGCCGGGGGCTCGTTCCTTCAGTCCCTCCTTGTGGGGTCTGGTCCGCAGACCTGAGGCAGTGGGCAGGGAGCTCCGAGAGGTCAGGTGGGGCCGGGCCAACTCGAGATTGGAAAACTAACAAGAGGGTCTTCAAAAGAACTCGAAAATGAGCCATATTGTATGCTCCCTCTTCCAAGTATCAGTCAAGAGGCGAGCGGCGGCATTCTGGACCGACTGGAGACGCTTCATGGAGGATTAATTGACTCCAAAGTAATTCAGCCGACAAAGGCATGAATGACTGTTTCCAAGTGCCAAAGCAAAGCCGTTACTACGCTCGTGACGCCGGGTAGCAGAAACGAGAACTACGACAACGCTTGCGACTTGCTATCGTGACAAGAAGAAGTCAAAAGAATAGAAACACCTTCCGGAACGTACTTTTTGAGGGGGTGTAAAAGGGAAAAATGCGTCTTGTCTTACCAGTAAAATAATCATGTTATAAAAGCACAAAATGAATCATTATAAAATAAAATAATAATTTTGATGGCTGGATATTTGTAATTTTATTGATTAGATTTGTACTTTTATAGCATGTGTTATGGTGGCATCGACTGGTTAGCACGTTCGCCTCACGGTGCAGAGGTGCGGGGTTCGATTTCCGGGTCCGGCCTCCCTGTGTGGAGTTTGCATATTCTCCCCGCGCCTGCGTGGCTTTTTTCCGGGTATTCCGCTTTCCTCCCACATTCCAAAAACAGATACCGGGATACTCCATTTTTTTAATAGAATTTAGACGTTTTAAAAATCCCCATTGCTTTGAATAAAGCATTTCAAACGTATATTTTGGTCCAGCGTTTGTAAATTGGTGTCTTTTTCAGTTGCACTTTTAACCAGCCCATATCTCGCTTGACCTTTTTGACTTTTGACCACAGAGGCGGTGCACCACGTGACGGTGAGCATCAACGTGTCGCAATTCGTCGCTGGTGTGCGGCGAGGCGTGGGGCACCGAGCCTCAGTTCAGCTGGCTGCACGAACGCGACGCCGTCACGAGCAGCGTGGGCCGCGTCTCCCCCGACGGCGCCACGCTGGTGGTCACCCAAGTGCCCATTTGCGGCCACTTCACCTGCGTGGTCAGCAACAAGCTGGGCTACAGCTCCGCCACCTACACAGCCGGTAGACGTCCCATTCTGCCCCCACCCCCCACTTCCTCGCTTACGTCCTTCCTTCCTTCCTTACATACCCTCCTTGTTTTGTCTCTCCCTTCCTTCTGGGTAGCCATGTCAGATTTTTTTTTTCTATCCCCCCCCACCGCCGCATAGCACCGTGTGAGCCAAGCGGTATCAGCAGCTCGACAGTGGCTATCGTTTGCCTGGTGGTGCTGCAGATCCTTGGAGGAGGCCTGGCATTCCTACTCTGGAGGTAAGATAAGATAAGATAAGAAAACCTTTATTAGTCTCGCCATGGAGAAATTCCCAATTCACAAAATAGAGGTACGCAAAGAAAGAAAAAAAATGCACGTAAACAGGCATCTTCCTGCCATTTTATCTCTATTTGCCATTTTTATGTCTGGCGGTCTTTCAAAGACACCCGGACCTGGAGAATTTGTCCAGGTTTTTCCGACTTTTTACTACTAAATGGAAGGGCAGCGCTAAATCGGCCAAAATCTGCGTCATCGTCATCAGTGGAATTTTCAGAAAAGTCAGCCCATAAAGCCAGTTTTCACGTAGCAACATAAAATTGGGAGGGCACGTCTCTCACAAAAAAGTCTCAAGAAGGAAACAGGCCCCCAAATCACACAGGCAGTCTGCCATTTTGGTTTGAGGTGACCACGTTAGGCTGCTTTTGGTCCTATCTCAGCATCCTTCAAAGACACTCATCCTCGAGATTTGTCAAACCGCTGCCAAAATTTTCTGGAATCACACATTTTGATGAGTGACCAGAAAAACTCAACTGTCAGAACTCCACTCCAAAATGTAGCCCCTCAAGACACTTGGTTCCCCTGTGAACTATGAAACTGGGCAGGCGTGTCTCTCGTGTTTAAGAAAACATGCCCCAAAAGATAAAGGAAGGCGGCCATTTTTGTTTGAAGCCATCATTTTGTGGTCATTTGACCATATCCAGGTGCCCTTGGATCCACATGTGCCAAATTTCAACTCCCCATTGAAGTTTGGCATTTTTGTGTGTGCTTTAATTTTTCGTTTTCTTTTCCTTGCCAGGAGGTACCGCAACAGGCACCGAGGAGACAGGCTGCGAGAACATGTGGACGACAACATTTAAAAGGTGCCATGAGCGGAAGACAGCAAACCGTCGGTCCTGAATTTCCGGAAGTCTTTCTCTTGTCATGAGGGAGGACGTCGAGTGGACTACTTGACTGCCTCCTGCTGGGCCACACTTGACACTGGATGATTCAAGCCAATCAATCATCCATCCACTTGGGAACACCAAATCCAACCCGAGAAACAGACACAAATGTAGAAAGATGCAGTGAAGCATTTTAGCAAAATGCAACGTTGAAATTCTCAACTGTTTCTATTGAAAATAAAACACAATTGCTCCGATGTCATTTTTTTGGTCACAATCCATTGAGAGAAGAGTGTCTTGGCTTTTTGAAGAGTCCAAATGCTCCCGAGTCAACTTTTTCCCCGAGCGCCGTTGTCTAAAAGTATGTGACAACTTTGCTACTGTTTACAGTGAAACTCCTCTACAACGAAATCTACATGGGTGAAAATACCCCCTAGTGTGAAAAAATCTTCATGCATTAACACCATTCCCACGTTCCTGTTTCAAATTTGCTACAGTGAAAAACCCCCTGTTGTGAAAAACTCTTGCTGCAAACATGATTTCGTTGTAGAGGAGTTTCACTGTATATCTCTTTGTGCTGTTTATTTGTCCAAGTTTATTGGCACCAAGAGGATTAACGAAGAAGACACTAAAGTGACGCCCCCCGTATTGCGGATTTATCAGTTTCCTTTTAGATCCCTCGTAGTTCAAAGGCAGGCGTCGTGTGCACAAACCTTTTTACACCATGTATTAGCTCACCAAGTATCACCAACATTCACAAAAAATGATTTTAAAAATTCCATAAAAACCCTACGTGTTAAAAAAATAAATAAATAAAAATGAATGAATGTATGTCGTATTTTTTAAGCCACTGTAACATTACGCAGTTTGAATATCAATACTGTGCTTAGGAGAAATAAAAATACACATTTCATCATTCAATTGAACCCTATCCTAACCCCATCGTCCCCAAAAGTCAAATTGCACGAGACGAGTATGGAAGAAAAGCCTCAGTATGTGTGACCAAGGTAAAGCAAAGCATTTTATTGCAAGTATTAGTCAAACATACACTTCAAACAGAAGCAAAGCAACACTTTAAAAAGGCCAACAAAGGAAGAAGATACAAAGAGAAACAAATTCAAGCCGTCGGTACAATGGCGACAAATGCAAATCTCGTAGGCAGCGTCGCGCAGGTGTGACTGACACAAACATTTGCCACGTTGAGACCCCCCCCCCCCCCAAAAAAGGTATTAAATGAAATGTTTCCTTGGCCACGGACGAGCAATCAAAAACGTCTAATCTCTTTCGCAATATTTGGTTCAACCTCAGTACTGGAATGCTGACGGGGGTGAAAGAACATTGAACGGGATTAAGTAAGAAAGGGAGGTTACAGGGTTTTTTTGGTTTGCTTTCGGGGGGGGGGGGGGTACAATCTTGTTTACCCGAGTGTCGAAAAGAAGAAACGATTCAGGCACAGGTCTCGCTAACTAGCCTTCTGATCGGGATTGGATCGGATTTTGTCGTCGCGATATCGTCGACACTCGCGTAAACCAGACAGGACCGTAAGCACGCGGAGGAAAAACTCGGACCGTCCCGAACAGAAGGACTTGAGCGTAGCGATTTTAGTGGTTTTGGAACGAGAAGAGACAAAACGTACAATCGGTTTCAAGTACGCAGGCTTAGGACACAATTAAGGCTCTGTTTTTTTTTTTTTCTCTCTCTCTCTCTCTCTCGCCCGCCCTCCTGTGGCACATGAACTCTAGACGAGCTTTCGTTGATCCACTCGTCACAAAAAGGGCCGATGGGTGAAATTTCAGGATGAACCTAAAAGGCCCACTGAGCTTCATTGGTCAATGTATTAATTAGACCTTGTCTAAACTTCTGAATGCTCTGCATGCGCTTTGTTTTTTTTTACGTCCACAAGCACATTTCTGGTTCTCTTGAGATTTCAGCCAAAAGCCCCAAAACCCCAGCACCTTGTTCTAAGTAGTGTAATCCAGCCAATGGAATTGACATGGCAGATGTAGCCCAAAGACTCGGCTTCGATTGGCGTTTGGAGGCTAAATAAGGAGGAAGTCGCGTTTAGATTAAGAAAGGAGAAAAAAATAATAATAATCAGCCCGTTCGCATATATTGTGCTTGCGCGTACGAAAATAAGGCTCTAAACACCTTCCACACAAAAAAAAAGCAATAAATACGCCATAAAATACTCCACATATATAGGCTTCTTACGTGTATGTATGTATATATTTCATAAACACATTTAAATAGGACAAAAAGGAGAAGTCGGCTCAAAAGCAAAAAAAAACAAACAGTTGAGACATTTTTTTTTACAGTTATGTATTTGGACTCTAAAATAGTTCAGAATGTCAGGCATAACTCGAGCATGTATATCATAAGCAGTTTGCAGTTCTTCTCTGATGTCGACCTCCAACATGATGCAGCATACCAAGGTAAGTGAGGTGCAGTGTTTCTGAGAACCATCCTAAAAAAAAAAAAAAAACACACACAAAAGTTTCCCCCCACCCAATCCCACCTGGATTGAAGATCCTTTCAATTGACACCCTACTGGCTCACCCAAGACATTGCACTTGCGAGTGCTCCAAGAACCGTTGAATACTGATGCTGGTCTCGCTTTTCTTAATGCCCTTCAAGATGAATGAAAGAGGACCCCCCCACCATTGTCCACGCCATGGATGACAGCCTCCCATCTTGAGATGCGAGGGACTGAACTTCAAGAGTTGAAATGGCGCTCTCTGAAGTGCTGTGGTGGACATTATTATTGGCGGGTTCTACCAAGGACCAAATCCGAGCTCCGAGACACTAGTCTTGATGGAGGAGAAGAAAGAAGGCGGGGTTTGGTCGTCGAGAGGAAAGGCACTTCCTGGGTGGACCCTTACTTTCTGTGGAAGAACAGCTTCCACTTTAAAGGGAGACGGGAGCTTTTTCCCCCAACTGGCGAGGCTTCTGTTTTTTATGTTAGCTCATTCACAGGCAAGCGATGGTTTTGCAGCTCATGGCGAGGCCTCGGAAAAGCATGTCGGGGCGCCACTAAGCGTCACTTCACCTTCCATCTTCTCGCAAAGAATCGGGACTTCCTTGAATGCCAATCAAAACAGCTCACCAGCAAAACATCTTTTTGGGGGGGGTGTCTGCGTGAGTAAGACCTTCGGGGCAAAGAAACGAGTTCTCTGGGGTCAGGGTGGAGATTGAACTGCGGGGTGGGGGGGGGGATACATTTTCCAACAGTCTCACTTGCCAGTTGTGGAACAGGCATCAGCAGTAGATGGCGGGGGAGGGGCAACAAAAAAAAGCGAGCGGGAACCATCCCACTCTTACTAGAGTCCTGTGCGGTCGTCTCATACTTTACTGGGTAGTGGCGCCGGTGGGTCCGTGCGATACCCGTGCGGGTAGCAGGCCTGTCCCCAGTCACCAGGGGTCATCATGGGGGCAGTCCCACACCCGCAGGGCTACTAGGTTAAACCCTCAAACACCAAGGACGCAGGGGCCGTACCATTCCCAGGGGGGTTTCTGCACTGCTTCGGTTTAAACAGGTTGGTGGGTGGGGGGTGTGTGGGGGGGTGTTACCCACTGAAGGCCAGCCACACCCACCAGAGTACCTGCTTGAGTGGTGGGGGCTCTTTTGTCACCACTAACGCAAGGGTGACTGTCCCACATCCACCGAGTGTTGGCGTCAAAAGCAACAAGATTGAGGGTGATTGTCGCGGGGCCCACCCGCAGTTTTCCCACTGAAGAAAACCTCAGCCGGATATTCCGCCACGGACCGCTGCATCTGCCAGAGCGTTTAAAAAAAAAAAAAAAAGTAAAAGACCCGCTTAAGTTTTCCCAACACTCCTTCCAAATGGAATCGTCAGCACCAGGGTGGAGGGAGGAAAGAAAAAGAAAAAAGCACATTCAGGAGCGTTCTCATCGATTTTTTTTTTTTCACTCTTTGAATCCATGTGGACAAAACGAGCATCCAATGTCCAGTGGGCGGTTCGGTTTCGACGGCCGCCGGGCAGATCGCTAACAGTATGACAGTCACGGTCGACGCCTTTCGTGCTCGGCGCACTACACGATTTACAGGGACGCACGTCAAAAGTCTATTGCAATCATCACGATCAGAAAAATTCACTTTTTGTTTTTTACCATAACATACGATATATATTTATGACTAAGAATATTTAGACTACATCTTTTTTACTCTGTTAGCAAAAATAATTGGTGTGCATTTCATCTTTCCAATGAACAAATATACTTTTGATCCGTTTTTTTTTTTTTAAAGGCTTTTCAAGACTGAGTCCTCGGCAAGTTTCCACACCAGAGGGAAACGCCTTGGAAGGTAGTCCAACGCAACTGTCCATCAACGGCTTTTTTTCTTCAAGATTCCCCTCCACATGCACCAGTGTAGTCGGGAGGCCATCCCACACCCAGTAGGGCTGACCAGATGGCTGAGATTCGGGAAGCGTCTCAAATCCCAGAATCCCTGTGGGCGCCCCGGTTGAGGGCGGGAAAGCCACAATCCTCCAAAAATGAGAACTTCCCAGGCTTACCAAAGGAAGTTGGGACTGACCCACAACCATTCCGGGAGAGGGGACTATCACTGTAGTCCACGGGTGTCAAAGTCAAGGACCGGGGGCCAGATCCGGCCCACCACATCATTTTATGTGGCCCGCAAAAGCAAATCCATCCATCCATCTTCTACCGCTTATCTGGGACCGGGTCGCGGGGGCAGCAGCTTTAGCAGGGAAGCCCAGACTTCCCTCTCCCTAGCTACTTCTTCCAGCTCTCCCCGGGGGATCCCGAGGCGTTCCCAGGCCAGCTGGGTGACAGTCTTTCCAGCGTGTCCTGGGTCGTCCTCGGGGTCTCCTCCTGGTGGGACATGCCCGGAACACCTCACCAGGGAGGCGTTCAGGATGCCCAAGCCACCTCATCTGGCTCCTCTCGATGTGGAGGAGAAGCGGCTCGACTCTGAGCCCCTCCCGGATGACCGAGCTTCTCACCTTATCTCTAAGGGAGATAAATCTGGACCGAAATGTCAAATTGTCACGTGGAATCAAGAATGGTGAGATTTTGCAATCATTCTGTGACACTTTTTTTACACTCCCTTGAACAAGAATTGAACCAAGTTGATTTCAGGGTTTCCAAACTAGTAATCCCTTCGTTTGTTGTGGAAGTCCAAAGTGGCCCGCGACAAAAAATGAGTTTGACACCCCTGCTATAGTCCTCAGATCCAAGGGGGACAGTGGGGAGCCTTGGAATACCCGCCAGGGTATTGGGGCCACTAGAGGACTAACCGGAGAAAGCAGGGCAAATCCCACAAGCCCCCAAGTCTCAGAGGCACTGAGGCTTCCCCGCAATCGCCGGGGACCAGCGAGGCCGTCCCACAACAACCAGAACTAGACTCCCGCACCCATGTCAGCCCAGCCCTACTCGGGAAAGGCTTTACCACAAGCGGCAAGGCATCGAACTATCCATGGTCTTCCTTCAGACCACTGGGCAAGTGCAACACCCGTTTGGCTAATGTCCACCCCCAATTAGTGGTGAGGTGGCGCCTGTCTGACACCCAACATGGTCATGGGGCGGGTTTCCGCCCTAACTGGGGGGGGAGGGGGGGACGCGCTGATCGTTTTGCATTTTCTTCACCTGCCCAATATGTCTTATGTTTCAGTACAGCCTCAGATTCTCCATCGGTTTTTAGCACCATGGCCGTGTTCACAAAGCTGAACACAGCCTTCTTTTAGTGCAGTTAACTTTGTCGCCCGTAGTCCCACCCCCACAAAAAAAAAAAAAAAAGCTACAGACCATCAGCAGCGCAAAAGGAGTCTCGACAGATATGTATTTGACAGGATAAACCGCAAAAAAAAAGGGTGGTCTCCATTTGACTGCGCGTCTATTTGTTTTTTGTTCCAAAGCCAGTCGTAACTTTGTCGAGCAACTCGAAACCTTGACGAGTCTGAATAATAAGACGATCAGACTGTGGTGTCCAAGCAAATGCACCAGCTAACACTGCGCCACAGGCAAAAACATGAGCAACGACGCGCCACACGCACAATCACAACGATTCTTCTGATCGAGTCGTGTGGAAAAGTCGACGAGTTGAGAAGACCACGAGGCATCGGGTGAAACGTTTTGTCGGTTCAGTCACTTGGCCCGTTCGGCATGACCCCGCTTCACCCTTTAACCAGGCACTTAAAATACTCCCGCCCTCGCTTTAATGGCCTTTGAACGCCCACGTTGCTGCAATCAGGTCCAAAATAACTCGTTCATCGGGAAATCCCAAACGACGCGCGCGTATAAATCCTTCAAGTAAGCTTATGAAATGTTGTCAAAACTGCACTTTGCACACCGGAAACAGGAACAAAACAAACAACAACAAAAATGTCCAAGGTGCCTAACAGTCTGCAACCGTCTCGCCAAACGTGAAGATTATTTTCCTCTTCCCTTCCACACATAACGAAGCACTGCCAGAGAAACAAAATGGATGCAACAAGGTCAAAGGAAAGTCAAAGCTTGATGATGAAAAAAAAAAAAAAAAAAAAGGGAGGGGCGGGGGTGACATCAGGTTATAAAAAGACAAGTGTTGTACTTCAAATCTGATTTTAAAATCCAGGTATGGCTATGGTAGATAAGGAAAACTCGTGAGAGCATCTCCGGTTTTGCTGTGGGTCAAATTTAACCCTCCTTCTACATTGTGGATTCAACAGACAAATTATGGCAAATTTTCAATTCTCCTGTTACGTTGCGGGCCAAATTCAGCCATTGTAATGTTTAATTCCTCGTTATGACGGCGGTCAGATTGACCCAATCTGAAATTGAACCGTCCTGGCTCCTGCTCAGTTTTGTTTACGGATCAATTGCACCGACTGCATGATTAATTGCTCAAATAAATGTGAATTTTATGTTTAAAAAAAAAAAAAAAAAGTCTGGAAGTCATTTTTGTAGATGGACAAAACAAAGAAACTGTGGCTAGTGGAAGGTGTCCTATAATTTGTGTATATAAAAAAAAAACACCCCAAGACTGATTTTTTTTTTTTTTTTAAACGCAACAAAAAGCAAATTTGTCAATACTTTAAAAAAATAAAAATATGGCCTGCAGAAGAAGTTAACCTAAAATGCGTGTATACTAAAAAAAAAAATTTAAAATTTTTTAAAAAAAAGGTCCATTTTAACCCTCAATGGAACAGGAGAAACAAGAGTGCAATGCAAAAAAATAATTTTAAAAAGTCAATGGTGTCAGCAATAAATTTTAAAGCGCAAATTATGTATTTCATACACAGGGGGAAAAAACCTCGATTTTTACAGGTCAATTTGATTTCGTTTTTTTGGCCCACAGCAGAAGAGGAGAATGCAGTGAGGCATCTCAGCCTCAGGGATGACGTTGCATCTGCTCGCCAGCTGGTGGCAGTGTGCTCAAAGAACTGCTCATTTCATGAGCGGGAGGGAAGGGGGAAAATAATCAAATCATAATCCGACAGCGTTCCCGGCTGCTCCCTCGATTGCTTCAAAACACACACACACACACACACACACACACACACACAGACAAAAAAAGAGAGGAAAAAAACGAGTAAAAGTGCTGCTGCTTCTGAATGGTTTTGAGGTGCCTGGTAGCAGTTGGGCAGAATGTAAACAGGGGATGAGGGACGACAGCGCAAAAGAGAAGTCAACTCAAAGGGGGGAAAAAAAAAAACGTTGGCTGGTTTCTATTGCATATTAGTGCTGAGTTTTGTTTTGTCTTCCTTGTTCCTGGTTAAAAGCAGCATTTTTGCCTCCTCGATCCAGTGTGGGGTGCCGCCTCCTCCTTTTCCCTGCTTCCCTCTGCACAGTGTCGGTCCGGATTCACTAGGCGAGTGTGAGTGTGAGTGTGTGTGTGTGTGTGTGAGAGAGGGCTTTTTGACTGGCAAGCCATCCGTGCATGGCTGTGTGTGTGTGTGTTGGGTGTGCATGTGCGGACGATGGAAATGGTGATGGGCTGCAGCTCAGGCGAAGTACATGGTCCGTAGGGTGTCGTGGTGGATTTGGACCGCCTTGGCCAGGGCCTGCGGGTCTCGACCGTTACTCTGACCCGACACGTGGCTGCCCTCGGCGCTGCAAGGCGGGATAGAGAGAGAAAACAGTGCGTGCAAAGATCAACCATTTCCCGCCACACTGGGATCCTTCATTTTTTTTGTACAGGTGGACGGACTGTTTTTTTTTTTTTTGTAGATTCACACGGAGAGCTCTCCGGTTTTCACGCACGTCTCACACACCTCGCCTGACTTACTGACCTGTCATGCTCTTTGTCGACCAGATGGTAGCGGGCGCGGAAGGCCACCAGGTGGGCGTAGTATGCGGGTGCAGGGATGGACACCGACCGGGTACAGCGCACGTAGGTGTGGCACAACTGGTAGGTGAGCAGCTGGAACTCGTCGGCTGTGAAACAGTTGTCGTCCCACAGCACGTGGTAGTGGGAGGGTCGGCTGGTGCCCTGCCACCCGAGGGAAGCAAAAATGGGAATTTCAGGGCCAACAATCCATTCGCATCCATCTGATAAGCAGAGGGCGGCGCGGCGTTCGATTGGTTAGCCCGGCCGCCTCGCAGGGGCAGAGGTGCGGAGTTTGCGTCTTGTGCCGGCGCCCGCGTGGCTTTTGTCCGGGTACTCCGGTTTCCTCCCGCATTCCCAAAACACGCATAGCAGGCTGATTGAACATTCTAAATTGTCCCTCGGAGTGATTGTGAGCGTAAATGGTTGCTCGCCAGCGAATGGGCTGGCAACCGGTTCAGGGTGTCCCCCGCCTACTGATCCTAGACAGCGAGCTAGGATAGGCTCCGGGACACCCCGCGACTCGTTTGAGGATAAAGCAGTGCAGGAAAATGGGTGAAGGATCAGCAGAGAGCTCACCTGTATTCCAGCGTGACTGCAGAGGTAAAAGTCAAACTCATAAGGATGCGTGATGTCTGTGTCCACGGTTGTACCAGCAGGAATGTTTCCGCTGCGTCCAACCTGACAAACACATTAGCATTTCGTCACTCGTTACATCCAGTTCAAACATTTTATCATGTCACCCTTGAAATACTTTGCAGTACTGCAACAAACGATGTCATACAAGAATCTGTTCTGTTTGTTTCAAAGTAAGAGGGAAAAAAAGGTGTCATCTTTTGAGGACCACCTTTTTTTTTTTCTCTAGAAAACAGAATCTGGCTGGAAAAAGTATTTTGGGAGAAAAAGTTGCAAAAGTCTATTTTGGTGGGAAATCAAGTCTTTTGCCATATTCTTTGAGGAAAAAAAAAGGATGACAAAAAAAGTCTGAGAATAAAGTTCAAGTCTTTAAAGAAGTCGTAATCTTACAAAAATAGTGGCATTCACTTTTCAAGAAAACAGTCGTGCTTTTGTTAGAATATCTTTTTTAGAAAAATGTTTACATCTTTTAGTATTAATTTTTTATAAAGCAAGATGGAATCCTGCAAGAATAAAATTGAAAGAAAATAATTTCGCCAATGTTTTTTTTTTGGTGTTGTTGTTGCGAATACCGCAGAGTCTTATTTTTGAGGGAACGAAAAGTAATGTGATCTTATGAAGATCAACAAAATTGATTCAAGAAAAAAAAAGTCCATCTCAAAAGAAGAGCTTGAAGTCACATTGCCACTGCTTCCAATCCGACAAATGCACGAATGGCATCCATGATATAGTTTTCATTTGCCCAAGCCCACTTGGCAGCACTCCAAATAAAGATTTGAGGAAAAAAGGTCAACGACAAACATTCAGAGTTGGGTACGCTCTACAAGCAATTTAAAATAGTATTAGTATTTTTTTTTTTTTTTAAAGACTTGATGGAGCGAGCGAGGCCGTTTCAGCTGCCGAGAGCTTTCGGCTCCCCTGTGAACAGCGCAAGCCGAGGACACGGACTCCGGGGGCCTCGAGTGCCACTCCGCAGCTCAATGGGCCCAAATGCTTTCATCGAGCGCTACTTAGCAAGAGGCGCAAAGTGAACGCCGCAAAAGGTAATCAAAAGTCGCCCGTTTTCCGAGCGAGAGCTTTTGTATATCGCGGCAGGAGACGTACTCGCTCGTTGCGGTCGGCGCAGAAGAGGCGGGTGTGGTGGCGTTTTTGCACCACGATGTAGGTGATGCCGGGCTGGTACTCCTTCTCCAGGCTGATGCAGGCCTCGCGGATGGCCAGCAGCTCGTAATACAGCACCTAAAAGGACAAAAAAGGCATCCATCACCAAACAACAACTTGTTGTATTCGCAAACTGTGAGGGACATCGGGCCGCCGGGCGAAATGTCAGGATGAAATCGTAAAATGCACTCCCAATCTTTACAGGGGGACTTCATTGGACCACCTCTCGTCATCAAACCGTTCAGCGTTTCAGTAGGACATGCACAACTTGATCTTGTCTAACAAGGCGCAATGAACAGCAAAATTCACAACAGGCGTTTGTTTGATCCATGACAATTTCCAACTTCTCTGCCTTTCGGTGACTCCGCCAGTTTCTCCGTGGCGACCTACATGAGCCGAGTGGCCACTTTCCTCTTGCGCTTGGTTAAACCGCACTTAGTTTGCAACTAGTTGAACCTGCCTCACCCACTGAGATTTGGATTTGACATCCATTCATTAGCCTCACAGCGCAGAGGTGCAGGTGTTCGATTCCGGTTCCAGCCTTCCTGTGTGGAGTTTGCACGTTCTCCCCATGTCTGCGTGGCTTTTCTCCGGGTAGTGCGGTTTCCTCCCACATTCCCCAAAACACGTACGGTAGGTTCATGGAACCCTCCGGATTGTCCCTCGGTGTGACCGTGAGTGCGAATGCTTGTTCATCTGTGTGTGACCCCGTAATTGGCTGGCAACCAGTTGAGGGCGTACCTCGCCCCCACCCTACTGCCCGAAGACAGCCGGGATAGGCTCCAGCACTCCCGCGACCCTCGTGAGGAAAGCGGATGAGAAAAAGGATGGATACTTTCATTTGTGCTGGTGGCTAAAAAGCAAAGCATTCATTCATTCATTCATTCATTCATTCATCTTCCGAACCGCTTTTTCCTCACTTGGGTCGCGGGGGGTGCTGGAGCCTATCCCAGCTGTCCTCGGGCAGGAGGTGGGGGACACCCTGAACCGGTTGCCGGCCAATTGCAGTAAAAAGCAAAGCATTTTCGCTTCATCCTGAAATTTCACTCCAATAAATAAATTACTCAATGGATCTCCCTCCACCCCTCTCCCTCCCTTCCTCCCCCCCGCCCTCTCCCCAACTTTGAACCTGACCTGTCTGAACTGGCCTTCAGACACTCCATCCCTGTAGAAGATGATGCGGGTGGGCTTGTAACGTGTGGACTTGTAGAACTGGATGAGCAGCTCGCGCACCATGGAAGCCAAATCTTGGATCACCTCCTGCCGGGGCCTCTGCACCCGCACGGTGGCACAGTAGCGGCTGGGGTGGGCGTCCATGCTGCCCACTACCTGGGGGGGGGGGGGGAGACAAAGCGCATTGCATCACTCAGGGACATTCTAAGTGTGAGCTTGAAAGACCGGCTGTTCTCCGGCAGCAGGGGGGGGGAGCAAATGAAACTCACTGCTGCAATCGAGGGCTTCTTGCCATCTCCGGCAGGCGGATGTGTCACATCAGCTCCCAAGAAGATGACCGGCTGCTGAAACACTGACGGCCTGGCGAAGAGACGCGCGCAAAAATGAGCGGCGGCCGTCGCCCAAGGGCGCCTGCGTTCAAGAGCCAAAGAAGCCAAGGGCTTACCGTTGGTGCGGCACCAGGATGTTGTTGATGCCCCCCAGCTTGACGTTGATCTTGAGGCAGAGGTTGGAGAGGGTCTGAGGGGACGTCTTCACCACGTTCTTCACCTGGACGCACTGCGTGGCCATGCCCAGCAGGGTGTCCCCCACGCGCTTGACCTCAGCTGAATATGGAGATGAGGAGTCAGGTTGCACGCTGAGCACAAGCGGTGAGGGGCTATTCGCGGTTGGCCCGGAAACTTTTTCAAGGAAGTCCACTTTTCCGACTCCGTGACTCTTCCAGTCTCTCTTTCCGTTGCAACCAGCTGATGACCCCACCCTGTGAGACTCTGCGCTGAGCGGTCATTTTTGCTTTGAGAACGTCCCGTTGGAAGCCTCGCTAAAGCTTAGGTGTAACCGATGACCAAAGCGTGATGAAGAGAACGCTCAACACCAATTCTAATTCAACCAGGAAATGTATTTGCTAATTCTCTGGCTGCTCGGCATCTTTTACAAACTTTTAAATCAATTCTTTTTGTCGGCACTTCAGGTGGACAACAACCGTGGTATATGATACAGCTTGTCAGGTGAATACATCATCTTACCATAAACGGGGGTTTTGCCAGGCAGAATGACAATGATGAGCTGCAATCCGGCGTAGGTGTTCTTCAGGTGTCTGAACATGGGCTCCACGCTGTCCGCTCCCTGGGCGTACTTGCAGAAGCACGGCTGGCCCTGGATGGGCATGCCGGCGTCCTTGGAGATCTTGCGCAGCTGGTCGGTGAAGGCCCTGAACAGACATTGCGTTACACGACCGAGTCGCCGACGGCGTCTATTCAAAGTGAACCGTTTTCACTCTTCCGACTTGAGAATGTCTTCGCGACACTGGCGCTGCGTGGCGAAGCAGGCGATGGCCCACATCTTGATTTCTACGCCGGTGTGGAACTGCTTGCCCCTCATGTCCCACACGCCGTGACTGGGCGTGGCCACTGTGCGGTTCTGAAATGACAGGTGCAGTCTCAGCGTGTGTACTTGTGAGTCGCGGACTCAGACACGCAGACGTTTACCAGCTGGAACAAACACACCTACACTTATTCCAAAACATTGTTTACAAGGTCATTACGTTTTTTTGTTTTTTTTTTGTGCATAGAATTTGTATGATATTGGATTATAGCAGACTTCGAAAGAGTGTCCGTCCCTCTCCGCATCCAGATTGCGAATGAATGGCACTATTTAATTTAACCATGAAGGACCGACCAAAATGACTCGACTGCATTTTCCCCCTCGTGGAGGCAGCACTTCATCGCCAATCCTCTGAAGAGGACTAGGCCAACAATTGTGACGAATCTCTGTAGAAAGCACATGGAGCTGACACATTACCAAACAAAAACAAACCCAAATATAAAAACAACAACTTTCGCCAAACATTCGCCGATCAGAAGTCGGACTGCGGCCACCACTTAAAAAATGGCGGATCTTCGCCCAGCCCAGCGGGGACGTTAAGGATGGAAACGCAGAGCATTACATTCCCTTGACAAATACACTCAGTCGACCCAATTGAGACAGACAGATGTTAATTCACATTGTGGCTCAGTCCCAACTTTTTTTTGTTTGTTTGTTTGTTTGTTTGTTTTAAAAATGCCTTCAATGCCCAACATCAACGTTAAGAGATTGAGCCACAAGTCGGTAGCACAAACACAACATAAAACAGAAGCCGGCGTGTTAGTTCCCCCCACAGCATAACAGACAAAAACAAGGAGAGAATGGGTGTGATTTAAAAGAAGGGTACCATAAAGTGCTCGGTGCTCACCCTGCCGCCGTACTGCAGCATGGGGGCAGGTAGCACTCGCCCCGTCACATGGGCCATCTCGTCGCGCACTTTGAACTGGAACTCCTGGACAAAGGGGTCGGCGTCGTAGTTGGCGCTGCGTACCTTGGATCAAAAGAAAGGGGGAGGGGGGCGAAAGGTCAGCTTGAAAGACTTGAGTCGGACCGAACAAAAGATTTGTTCTGTGCGGCTCACCAGCCTGCTGATCTCTTCCTGTCTGTCGGGCGCAGAGCGAGCCGTGGCCTTGATCATGGTGGAGGTCTGGTTATCTGTCAGTTTCTTGATACATCGCTGTCCGGCTACAATGTTGCACACCTAACAAAAAAAAACAAAGGAGAGCGATACTTTCCCACCCCCACCTCCTTTTCGTGGTTGTTTTTATGGGTGGCTTGGGATTGACGGGCTCTCTCACCTCCAGGGGTAAGTAGGTATGCTTTTGCTCCTGGCCCACCTGCAGACAAGGCAGGTGGGGGTACTTGAGCTGCAGGCTGTACTTCTCCCTGAAGTACTGGGCTACCGTGCGCTCCACGGTCTGGCCGTTCTCCAGTTGGAGGGGGAACCTTGCAACAAAACAAAAAGGCGAAAAGTGAATCGTCTTCTTTGAACGGTGACGCGCGAGAGGGAAGGAGACAAATTGTTAAGCGCGAGAGTTCATGAGATACCAACCATGTTTACCGACATGTTTTTACTTTTTTTGATACTTGTGGATGTTTACGCGAAACCCTAGAACGTTGTCATTGCGGCTCTTGAGAAACAAAACAAACGGCCGCTCAAACTTCCTTGTGTCCAGGGAGAAAAAAGAAAGAACTGGTGCTAACCTGGGCACTGACCCGGAACGAGCACTGGCACAAGCGCGGTGGGCCAACGGTTGCTATTTTATTGAACACACAAAACAATTGACTCAGAGTTTGAAAACGTTTGTGTGCAACGGAAGTTGACAAATCATTACGGTTACATTAAAGCGTTCCTTTTAATAGTTTTTCTTTGAATGAGGCTTTTAGATAACAAACGGTTAAGGGCCGCTTCCCTACTGGATGACTAACGGTGACTCCGACATGAGCCACTCGGCAAGCATCTGGTTTACTGGGGTGTCAACGTGCGGGCCCCGCCCCAAATGACCACAGAACCCGGTTGTCTTGTACAGGCCGCCGCGATGACTCACGTTTGATGGCTGGCCGGCCGGCGGGTCACGTTGCAGACGCGGTACTTCCTTCGCATGGTTCCGCAGTGCGTCACTTCAACCTTCAAACCTAATGAACACAACAGAAGAGGAAGAAGAAGAAAAAACGTTTCCTTTCTAGCAGGCATTACTATTACTATGGAGACTTTTTCTTTTTTTTTTTTTTTTGTCACTTTGACTTTGACCCCGATCCTCTTTACCTTTGATTTCTTTGGTGAATTTGACCCGGTGAGAGTCAGTGAGGGGGCGGGGCTGCTCGTCTATGTTGTGGATGTCCAGCACTTCGCACATGAACTGGATAACCGGCTGGGCCTTGTAGAAGGCGGTGGCAGACACTGCCAGAGAAAAGACACAATTCTCGTGACGCGAAAAACAAAGCGGCTGGCATCAAAGCATTTCAAGAGTACAAATTGTGTCAAGTGGACACTTTTATAAAGCGTTGTCGACAAAGAGCGGTGACTTTGGAGTAACCGCTCATCCTTGAAGTCTGAAATGATGCCAGCGAGTGTAAGCTTTTTGTGTGCCCAACTTATTTCTGAAAACGTGCCTGTGAGCGAGACCTTCCTTCTCACCCAGCTCATTTACATTACGCCACTTCCACACCAAGTTTCTTCGGCCATGACTTGGTGGGTAAAGATCTATCATTGCCAAGCATTGGCCGGAGGACACCACCAAAAACGCTCCCGTCAAAGTCAAAAGGTAAGCAGAGCTGTGAGTTTTTGGGGGGGGGGGGGGGATGCAAAGATTAACGCTTGGTGGGATAAGTCACACAAATATGATTGCTCAGTCAAGTTATCAATCTCGTTTTTATCTTGTCTCAGTTTGCCGATGTGCCAAATGATTTGTCATTGACAAGTGTGGTTCATGAAGTGCTGTCGTCACGAGGGAAAATTCTTTTGTCTTCTGACACTATGGGCTTTGCTTCCACCATGTTTTTTTGTGTTGTCTTTTAATCCTTATTTAAGTAAACAACTGCTTTCTTCCCAAGGATACGAAAAGGGCGGGGGGGGCTCAGAACCTCAGGTTAGAAGGAATGTTATTTCTTGTTCAATGTTGCGTATTAAGAAAATGTTGCTAACGCAGGGATCATACTTGATGCCGCAGGTCATCGCGGTGAAAGAAATCGAGGGTACACGAGGGTCACCCGCTCAAAACGGACTCATTTCAGCAACACGAAAAAAAAACACTATAATTCTTGGTCGTTATAACACACACACACACACACAAAGAATACTGTACCAACCAAATGAGTTTTGAAACCTTTTCACACACAAAAACTAAAATCCAGTGAGTCAGCGGCACAGTTAACATGGCGGGAAAAATGACGAGAGAGCAGGAAGGGCTCGCAGTGAAGCACTTGGGAGCAACAAAAAGAAGAGAAAAAAAAAACACGGGCACACACATGCAGACACCCTGGCCTGTTTCCATAGCAACCAATTAGTCAGCTCCCATCGGGCTCAAAGGACCTCGCTCCATTGCAGCCACAAACAAACCGGCACACAAAACGTCAGTTCCCGCGCCAAGGTTACGTTTCGTACAACGGTCCGCAACCCGTCACCCACCGTCGATGTTGAGCATCATCTTCCACATGGCGGGCCGCACCGACTGGTGGAAGCCGAACCACACCTCCCGGCCTCCGCCCAGGGGATGATCGTAGCCCTCTGGAGCCGAGAAGAAGGAGCGGCCCACCGGCGTATACCTATGGGAGGGGGGGGAGGTTTAAAGTCTTCCATGCCAATCATGTGGAATCGGCGCACATCGACGACTCTTGGCTATGGCGCAATAATCCAATTTCCGCATGGCTTTGATCAATAGGCAGACGGCACCAAGTCACTTTGCTTGGAGCTCGCGGTTCCACTAACATGCGCTGCTAAGATGACCTGGTGGTGCTTACTTCCTTGTACTTTTCGGAGCAGTGTTGAAATATTTTGCATATTTTACGTTCGGCTTTACAGATGCCCCACCAAGTAACCGTGTACTGCATGTCTATGGCAACGCCAGTCATTGTGAAGGCAATTATAGCCATCAAGTGGTACAATTTGTTTATTTCTCTCTCAGGGAGGTGGAAGAAATATTTTGGGGTGACACCCCCCCTACCCGCTCCCATAAAAGTGACAACATGGCAAAATGAAAGATGCCCTGAAGGCTGAACAGTGTTGACAGTAAACAGTGCGAGCAGAGATGAGGGCGTTGGCGAGGTGTTATTGTACGGCATTTGTGGCACTCGGGTGCAAAGGGCACACATTACAGTGTGACAATGTGTCAGGATGCCAATGTAATAGCAGCGCCGCTGTAAACAAACCCAAATGAAAGATGGAGAGAGACGGCTTCTGATAACGCTTTATAGAAGCCACGGTGAGATTACGGGTGATGGCGCCCTTGCTGGAGCTCGGGAAAGTGATAACGGGTGTTGGTGGAGCGACCGAGGTCCCACTTGTGCCTGGTGTGATTTCCGTTTTGGATGGCGGGGGCTGATATTGATGCGAACCTGTTCATTAGCGGAATTTGTTCCAGTTCCAGACCCGCCCGCTTCAGGTGAAGCTGTTTTAAAGATGTCGCGTGTAGATGTTTTTATAATTCACAGTGTGCAGTCGTTTGGCACAAAAAAATAAATAAATAAAAATCGGTGACATAGCGGGGCGCAAATTACGAACAATGATTTAGCGGAGGCGTTGCGTCCAACTCACTTCATGGACGGCAGGTGTCTGAGCACCACGTCCACAGCGTGCACGGGGTTGGTGCTGATGGGCTTGTCCAGCTCCAGTGGCTCAGGCATGCTGCGACCCGTCAGCACTTCGTGCAGCATGTGCCAGCTCACCAGAGACACAAACTTGATGGAGACCTTGAAGGGACGATCTTTGCCCCCCTCGCCCGGCAGAGTGACGTCCAGGTCCACCTGAAAAAAGTGGGCAAAATGATGTTAAAATGGTCACGTTTGTTTTTTGGACAGGGAGGAGGGCACAATTAAAAGGGGAGGATGAGGAGAACAAAGACAAGGAGTGTAGGAGAAGATTCATCACATAGAGAAAAAAATAAAGTGAAGGAATGCAGACGAGGATGAAAATAAGAAAAATGTGAGAAAACCAAGGAAAAGACGATGGAGATGGTCGGATGAGAGCAGATAAAGAATAATAATAATAATACATTTTATTTATAAGACACCCAAGGACACTTGACAATCAGGAACAAAAACAATAAAACACAATGCGGGTTGAGCAGCGGCAGCCAAACGCGCCAGCGTTGACTCAACCCGGAAGTCAGAAAGAAACCACAAGGGAGGGAGGGGGGGGGAAAAAATACCACGCTCGAACTATCCTCATCTGAGGATAATTTGAGTCCAGGAAAAAAACAAAAACTGAAGCACGTAAACAAGCGTATGACAATTACAAGTCACAAGACATGAACAATGAGGGCGACAGACAGAAGAAAAATGAGGAATGAACAGTAAGAACGAGGACAAGACCAATCAGAAGAAGAATGTAGGAATGAAAAATGTCAAGAGAAAGAGGACAGGGTGAAGTGGAAGAAAAAAAAAAAATGGTTATCTGACCCCCGTGGGCGCCACGGGCAGCGGGTTGGCCGTGTACAGGCTCCTCTTGCCATCGTAGACCGGCCTGCGATCCCCAAAGATGGTCACCTTGAAGTGCTGCACCATGGAGTCAACCACCTCCCTGTGACAAACCACCGACGGCAGCTCACGTTCACAGGCTGTGCCAACATCACGTGGAATAAAAAAAAAAAGAGGGAAGGGGGGGGGGGGGGACACGCTTACCTGTTGACTCGCCGCGGGCACTTGTCAGGCTTGATGTCCACCTCGTAAAGGTAGACGTCCATCTTGGGGATCTCCACCTGGAAGCAGTTGGCCAGCAGCTTGATGGGCTTGCCCATGGTGCCGTAGCCGGGCCGCCGAGGCATGGCGAACAGGGACTGGGCCCCAACGGCTCCTGCGGGAACGCCACAACATGGGGGGGGGGGAGATTTCGGTATGTGCGACTACTTCTGGTAACACATCTGATTGCGCGCAATGACAAAAATTCCAAGGGTCAACGTTGACGAAAGGGGAAAAACACTGAAGAATCAACTGTGAGTGACATTTTCAAAATGCAACGAAAGCCCCCCCGCCCCCTCACACCAGCCGATTCTCCACGCTTTAAGAATTCTCGGTATTTATCACACTGAGATGTCTGACATGAGTCACTCTTGACTCCCCCTTGCCCCCGCCCCCACATTTAAAGCAAAAAAAACAAAAAACAAAAACAGAGCTTAAACGTGCCGCACACATGCCGGAGCTATTTTTGTGTCTGCCGAGGCTTGCCTGCCATGTCAAGCTTGGGAAAACATTTGAAGTCAGCAGAATATTTAAATACGACACTTGTATGCCCCTCACGCTCCCGCAAAAAAATGGAGAGTTTAGCAGGTCAAGTCAGAACGGGGAAATCAAAAGTAATTCATCGCTGATTTGACTCACATGTGAATTTAGGGGTGGGGGCAGGCGGGATTGAGGCCCCTGCACAGGGAAGAGAAAGTCCCGAAACCACAAGTCTTGACTGAGGCTCGGTGTTTGTTTACAGTCAGTGACAGAGTCAGAAAAAAAAAAAAGCTATGAAAAGTTTTGTTATGATAATTCCCCAAAGGCCCGAGTGTGAGGCACCAAAGACAAGAGAACAGATCTTTCTTCTTGGCAAGGGAGCCTGCGTCTTAAGCGGATCGTAATTCAATTTGGGCCCGGATACGAGCCGGGTTAGCGCCGAGTTTGCAACGGAGAGGCGGGATTGTACAGGCAAAGGTGTGGACATTTGACGGCCCTCCAAATGCCATGATTTCAAAACTATGCTTTGTGGCCGACTATAATGTTGAGTGAACGCAAGTAATCACATTATTAAAAAACAAACAAACAAACAAACACAATGGTTGGATGCTATTTCCACTCAGATTGAAGAAATGTTTTCGCTCGGTATGCTTGCCACTCGGACATCCAGATTGTCCACATTTTTCACAACTTTTTCACATTTTTCACAAACAGGGAAACTCATCCACACGGGAATTTGCCGCCATTGCAATAATCAACAGGAAGAAGAAGAAAAATGTTTGCGATTTTGTTGTCCTGTTGGTGATTTGGGTCTCATCCACGTGATCGCCTCTGGCCGCATTCTTTGGGCTTCCTGCAAGAGCTCGTGTCTTGTAAGGGGACGAAAGGATGCCTAAATTGTATTCCCCGGTTCTTGCTACTGGTGTGGTGGCGGGGGAAAGGGGGCGTTACGCGCAAATGGAAAGAAACCTGAATATGATGGGAAATGTGTGTTTGACACGATATATAAAAATGGCAGCATTGTGAAGTCGTGCTTAGCACTCGTGCCTTCCAGTTCAGAGGTTTGAATTTCAGCCCATGCTGGTCCTCCCCCCATGCTTAGATTTTCCTTGAGGTACCCCTTCAAATATTTTTGTGAAAATCTTCTCTCGACCATCGGATCATGATCGATTTTGCATTATAAAACACTATTGTCGCCACCTTCGCTTTTTACACTACAGTATATGACTTTTGAGTGTCTGTGACTTTAAAAAGGCGGAGCCAGACCTGGTGAGTGACGTGGGTGTCAGCGCGTGAGAATGTCGATTTGGCTGGCTGTTAGCTGCATTTTGTTTACGGTGCACTCACAGCTGTGTCCGAGAACACTTGCGAGGACGTTACAACAAACACGTTTCGACTAGCGTTGGGAGGCTCGATTAAATTAGCGACATGCGGTGGTAGTTCACATTCCTTCGTTAAGTATGAAATTATCCCAAACTTTGGACATCCTGTCTGGACAAACTCTTTCCTCCTGATTCGCGGCGGCCGTGCCAACTCCTTTCTGGTGCGTGTATCTTCAGTAATGTTCACATCGGTGGACGAACGATCCCTGCAAGCTACCAAGCCGAGATTTTGCCTTCGACCGTATTTGTAATCGAACGATTCGCGTTGCTCGATTAATTACGTTGGGCCACTCCTTGATTGTTGAATCAATGAACCAACGCCAGAGCAGGATAAATCCCACTGATGAACAGAACACGGTTGTGATCCAAAATGGTTGCGGAGACGGTGAGACGCGAGAGCGACATCCATCACCCCCCCCCCCCCCAAGTACACAAACGTCCGCACCACTCGCGAGCGCACACAATACAGCTGTTGTGTTTGTAATCCACAGAGGCTTGAGCTATGTGGGAACGGCGCACAATGGCGTCAGTCACACACACGCAACCGCGGATTGAGCGACGGCGTCTGGCTCCTCCCACCCCCGCGTGCCCTTCCGGGGCCTCTCCGGGAGTCGCCGGCAAGGCCCACGCCGCCACATAAAAATATCAGAGGAGGAGGAGGAGGAGATTGGGCGAAGCCTCCGTGGTCCAGCCCGAAGGGATCAACGGAGCCGAGGGAGGGAGCGGCAGCTTTTTGACGCCAACTTGAGCCGCTTTAAGCCAACTTACACACAGGCTAGTAAGTCAAACATCTTGTCGCTGTCAAATAAAAAAACCTCCCAAATCCACTCTGAAAACTCCAGACCACATGAACGGTAACTGCCCTGCCTAATCAAGAACAATCCCGGTGTGAGATCTCCAGTGACGACGTTGAGCTTGTCAGCTCCATCGTATAACAGACTTGGGACAAGCCGTGTATCAAAACGGATGTGACTGTTTTTTTGTTTTTTGCTGGCTGTTTTTTTGTGGCATGCTGGCTGCCACCGGCTGCCAGCATGTGGCAGCCGGTGGTAATCTGGTCTGCCGCTAGGACAAACGCGGCCGTGTCGTCTTTCAAAGCTGCTTGGTGGCGACAGTCATTTGCATATTCTCACACGACTCGTCTGCTTTTATCGGTCGGTGACTGAGTGTGTGATTGGCGACTCTGTGTGTGTGTGTGTGTGTGTGTGTGTGTGTCATAGTGACGCGAGAAGGTCAAATTTCAACCGGGGGTGGGTTGCGGGGGCGTTTGGCACCAACGGCGCAGTCGCAATAGGAAGGCAAGAGTGGAAAGCTCAAGGCCGACTAGAAGCTAACTTGTGTGTGTGTGTGTGTGTGTGTGAGTGAGAGAATCACACACACACACACACACACACACACTGCACTGACCAGGGGCCCCTTCGTGGCAGACATTTTGGGTCGGTGTCATTACCTTGCTTGCAGTTGTCGAGAACAGAGCCCCCCCCCCCCCCGCTTCCATCTTACATGGGATTCCGTCCAAAAGTCGAGCAAATCGCCCCAAGGAATGAAAAGTTTTGAAGAAAAGTGAGTCGTCGTTGCACGCAAGTATCGCAAGAGAATTGCCGATGATCTTTTGGTTGAAGTGAAAATCCGTGAGCAGTAAATTTGCCAAATAAATGAATGATTGTCAAATAAAGAAATTGAAATTATTATTTATTTTTAATTAAAAAATGGATATTACTCCTGAGCAAGGGCGGTCTGATCTGCGGGAAAATGTGTCTTCTTTGTGAGAAATGAATGATGCAACCGTTGATTTGAACAGTGTGAATTATGCCGGACGTTTCCTTTTGCGCTCGTTTGATGGGAGTGCCAGAAGCACATCCCTCGCCCCCGACGACTTCAAAAACAACGACTCGATTGTAACTTCCTCTGCTAAACTTGGCTCCACCCTCACGTGCAAAGCTCAGTTCTCAGATGAAGATGCATCACTTCATCGATGTAAGAACTTGAGGGGTCGGCTCCAGACTGCCGACATGATTGGGATGAACCGCGGTGCTGTTTGAAACCAAATCGCTTCTACTGGATCGACAAAGAAACCCGTTGCATCGCTTCACGAAGCACCGCGAGTTGTCGTGATCATACGGTGGAGGGTACTGGGAAAACACCTCCTGATCCCTCATTTACATGCCACCAGAAGTGCCGACAAACGAATGAGAAGAAAAGGGGGGGGGGGGGGGGGGATGCAGTTGAAGATCAAATGTCAACCGCACCGCAGGCCAGTGGGTTGGTACGGTCACGTTAAGTGGAACGCTTCCATGACAGCGCGGACAAAGCCGGGCCGTTGGGGCCGTTTAACCGCCACTGGGATCACGAGCGCGAGAGAGCTCGCCTGTCAACGACTCTTTGACATTTGCCTTCTTGCCAGGCGAATACAGGAGGAGGTGGGGGGGGGGGGGGGGGAATTTCCAACAGTCGACACGGTGGTTACCGTTACAGTGACTCGTGCTTGCCATTGGGGAAATTTGAAGGGTTCTTTCATTGGTGTTGTACGCGGGTGTCAAATTGCGGTCCTGGAGGGCCACTATCCCGCATGTTTGAGATGTCCCCAACCCACCGATAACGATCCTAATCACTTTAATCAGCTGTGTTGAGGAGGGAAACAACGAAAAGCAGAGGGCCCCCCCCCCACCCACCCCAAAGACCGGAGTTTGACACTTGTGGTTTAAGCGTCACGATCATTTCGAGGATTCTCCGACACCCCCATTTCCACCCAAAGAAACTTGGTGCTTATTCCCGCTTACAGCGACGTTCAGTCAAGAGCGCCTTGCCCTGTTTAATCACAAGGCGCAGTTAGCAACCGCGAGGCAACTTAGCACAGCATCAATTACACGCGTACGTAACAGTAACAAAGAGTCAGGGACATGTAATCAGCAAACGCTGACATCTTCCTTCATCGTTGTAGATGCTACCCAACACCAGTTTCAACTACCGACACAGAATCGCGTGGACACGTCTTATCATAACCAGGCCAGGGGCTAAGAATCTGAAAGACCCCGCGCACGGAATCGAACAACCATTTGGAGCAGGTGTCATTTCTCAAAATGCCAACGCTTTTTTTTTTTTTTTTTGCATACGCCATCTATTGACGGCAGAGCGCGGTGTCAAAGTTGGAGGCGCATTTTGAGGACGTCAAGAACTCAGCAGACACCACTTTGGCCGAAATTTAGCTCCAGCGGGGATTCGACACAAACGGGACAAAAATGCACCTGCTGTGTTGTCATAATGGTGTGAGCACTTTGGAGCACTCAACACAGGCTGTACGCTTTTAAAGTCATGATTGAAGGCCTAACGTAACAAGTGCAGCCAGAGTTTGTTTGCCACGACCAAATCTATTGAGGTTAGTGAGGGGTCACCCGCAGTCTTGAAAGGAGAAACCGCTGTCACTCGTAGCCTCCCTAAAAAGAAAATGTAGGGGATCCTCGCCGATTTGCAATTCACAAACTTGTCAACTGGTGAATTTTTCTGTCCAACAAACTATTAGCCGAAAGAGACATTTTTCAATCATTTTTAAGGGTTGTGCTGTCAGACGAGCTGGAAGGGGCCATGAAATCTGCTCGATTTAGGCTTTTAACTATTACAGTAACAAAGTAGCTCTAATGAAGATTGAAGGGCAGCGTTGCCCATTTTTCGCTGCTTTCTTTCTATTTACGTCACTAACTTTCATGAATGGCAAGGCTTTATTAACCAAGTGATTCCAAACCCGTGTGAATGGAAAAATTATTCAATTGCAGTAAATGGGTCTGAAAAATTGCTCACTTGAACGCTGCCGCTGTGGAAAATGTTAAAATACAAAAGTCTACCAATTATGCCACCGATTAGCTGAGTAATCAAATCAAGACTTTTTGAGCTATTTAAAAAACATGCGATTGCGTAAATGACTCTTTAGATTTTTTGCCAATGTTACGTTGATTAATTACAAAGAAGAATCTGTCTAATGTCATGGAGCGCAACAAAAAACAGACTTATTTACTGTCAAGTGGCTACAATTGGAGGATAAGAACATTTTTCAGTTGAACAATTACTCAAAAGGATCAACAAAACAGTTGTTGGTTAATATTGTTGCACCTCCAACCGCTGAAACGTGAATCTGGATTGGGGGGGGGGGGGGGGTCGTTGCTTCGAAGCATACAGTCCTCACCTATCAATTTCCAACAATAGATGGATTATTTGGAGTGAATGTTCAACTGTCAATGCAAGTGACGTCGGGTAACAGCACAGCACAGGGACAGCAAACGCTCATCCACTGGAAAATACAGTTTCCACTTTGGGTGACAACTGGTGGTGCGCTGTAATATTCTACTCCTCGAAGATAGGAACTTTGCCCAATACATGTTGGGAAACACCGCATTATTCCGTTTCCACTTGGTGTGTGTGTGGTGACGGTCTCCCTGCCTACGGTAAACAACTTGGCCGGTGATTCACCTGGAAGGCCCCAGAGAAAATTCAAATAACGTAGTGAAATCGAAAAAAAATGTCTTACCTGTGGTTCCGATTTCCATTCATGAGGTCACTGCCCGGTTTACTTCCCGGATCCCACTTAATAAAAGCAAACAAATGAGAGAGAAAAAACCCTGCGCGATTCCGCCTTGCTTCCTCCCTCCTCCGGCTTCTCCTCCCTTCAAGCCGGTGTCTCCCCGCGGCTCAGCGACACCCGTGCCCCCGCAGAATGGCGGACTCCAGGCCTCTTCGAGCCCGCCTTGCCTGGGGGAAGCTGTCAAGCCTAAGGCCGCCCCTCCACCACCTCCTCGCCGTTGGGAACGTGTCCAATCCGGCTGTTAGCGCGGCGCCTCTCGGTTTAGCTAGCTCGCTCGCGAAGCCTTATTTGTTAGGGGAGGGGGGGCATTAAAAAGTATATCTGCGGTCAGGAAGTCATCGCAGCGGGGTTAAAGAGTGCTCAGAAGCCGAAGAGGCACCTTTGGAGTGGAATTAAAACCGTGTCACTCGTATTTACACGTCGGGCGAACGGGCTAACATTAGCCGGTTAGCTCGCTGGCGACGAGGTAGAATTGTGACGGTTACTTTTATGAGGGAGGGAAGTAAGGGGCGAAAAAAAACCCAGCAAAACAGGCACTTTTTCCGGGTAGATCGTCTTCGACAGCCCGGTTGGCCAAAACTGAAAAAAATAAAAATAAAATAATCCCCAGCTGTCAAGTCCTCGGTGTACGCCGAAAGAGTTGAGATTTTTCCCGAGGATGACAGATGAAATGTGAAGCTGTCTGGCTGGGGATCTCTCCGCGTCGAGCTTGCTAAATATGGGCAAGTCGGTTTTGGCACCGGTTACGTCACGACTAGAGCTCCTCCCATAACTTCCTGTTTAGGCACAATTACGTTGTCGGTGATGCTGGGAATGTCAAGTCTCCCATATGGGTTACGAGTACTTTAGTGTGCCACTATTTACACGTCCTAATTATTGTGAGTTTGAGTAGTTTTCTTGTTTATGTAAATCAACATAAACATGTGATCTCGTAGGTTCCATTATAAGTATATGAAATAATTCATTTAATTAATGGTATCATTAAATTCAAAATGAATATATGTATGAATAATATCATGCTAACTTTTGAGCGACATTGCCAGAAGGATTACTATTTAACAACAGAATTCACGCGATTTAGTCATAGACTAGAACAAATATCAGTTTTTCTCAAATACATATGTTCAGATTCATTTTTTTGAGTTGAGTTTTAAAAATAAATATTCTTACCTTCGTGAAACCGCTTTCTCAGTCCTAGTTCTAGGACACTGCAAACAACAACCATGAGGACCAAAATATTTCTTCAAGATATCCAGTAGCAATATCACAATTTGTAAATTTACCTCCAGATTTTACCATTTTTACTTTACAACAGAACCAAAATGTTGGCATTCTCATGTAACCAAAAAGCCAAAATGTTAAGAGGTCTACGAGGACCCCCAAAAATGTCATATTCAGCTGCCCCAAATTTGGTTGTTTCATCAGTTTGTGCTGGGATGCCTAATTAAGTGGCCCACGGAGGCATACAAAAAGACATACAAGGGATTATTAAAAAAAAAAGACAATTTTATTTTCTTCTTAAAAAATAACCCTCCCCACAGACTTTCGAATACTACTTTCACATACAGAGCCAAAAGAGCGTAACTTTTCCATGTCCTTTCATTCCAAATCTATTGGGAAGTGCTATGACAAGGACTGTTCTTGATCAGTGGCTTCGATATTGCTTAGTCAGATGGTGAGGCTGCCGGCTGTCATCGATACATTCCTACCCCCCACCCCCAACCCCAGCCGGCCTTCCCGCTCGCCTGCCCGCCCCCTCTTGCAAGGTGCTTAGTGGCTTCAGTGAGTGAGAACTGCATCTGGTTTCAACGGCGCAAGGTAATCCCGCGAAACTTTGTATCATTATTATGTGGAGAGGGGGGAACGAACGAGACGGCGGGAGGGCACTGGCCCCCGAAAAAACTGTGACAAGGCCTGGCGGGTGGTGAGCCAAAAATACATAACAGGTTAATATTATATATTTATATATACAAATCACCTTCAACACAATAACGGGTCAGTAAAACGTCATACAAAGGCTTTCTTTTGTGTGTGTGTGTGTGTGTGTGTGTGTGTGTGGGCGCGGAGGGGGGGATAATGCAACTCCATAAATGTGATTTAACACCCCCCCCCACAAACGCATTTGGAGGGCGCCCAAGGTGGCATTTGGACCAAAGACTCTTTCACACAGAGCGCCTTTTCTGAAGAACCCAGCCGAAGCGAGATAAGCTCGCATTACTGCCTGCGCTTTCACACAGACAAGGCATCCCACAAATGGACACAATTGTTTAGGAGTGTCGTGTGCTAAAACTTCACAACCCCTGGTCCAGGAAATGAAGAAACGTTTCAATTCTGATACTACCTCCAAAAGGCGGAAAACGTAAATGAGAGTTGGCAGGGAAAAAAAATGAGGCAAGCAATCATGGCTTTCCACATAAATGAATGCTAGGTGTTAAGCTTGCTATCCCTGGTCCTGGGATAGCTTGACACACAGCGAGCGTCCCGCCTCTGAGCACTAGACTGACTACCTCCAAAGATGGAGAAAAAATGTCAGCCAGCAACTATTTTCGACGCAACAATGTGGCGGAGAGAGAGAGTGTCAGTGACGACTCGGTTTCCGCATCTTGGGCCTGAGAGAAAAAAATGCGAGGGTTGCCATATGGGGGGAAAAAAAATAATAAATCAGGAAAATGCCAAACAGCGACAATTTAACTTCAAAGCCCTTGTGGAAAACCCTTCGAAAAATTCAAAACCTCTACTACTCCCATACTGACTGAGGAAAGCGGGGTACCGGAAGAAAACCCATGCAGACACTGGGGAGAACACACAACCTCCAGAATCAAACTCTGGATCTCTGACCACCACATTAAAGGCACAAAAATTGCCCAAATGACTGTGCACCCTCATCCTTCAGTGCTGTTCATACAAAAACAGAGATGCCAACCGGCCCAATTTTTCCGGAATGCCCAGACAGCAGAATGGCAACTGTGTCAATTGTGCTACAGATTTACCCACCTCGATTGGGAACATCATGGGCGTTGACATCTCAGTTTCATCTGCATAAATGGACGCAATGCAAAATATGGGGGGTGAAGTTGAAAAAATGGGGGGGCACAAAACCTACAATTTTCCATTTTTGGAGGTACAGTGAAACTCCTCTGCAACGAAATCTACATGGGTGAAAATACCCCCTAGTGTGAAAAAATCTTCATGAATTAACACCATTCCCACTTTCCTGTTTCAAATTTGCTACAGTGAAAAACCCCCTGTTGTGAAAAACGTCTTGCTGCAAACATGATTTTGTTGTAGAGGAGTTTCACTGTAATACATAAAATTGGCGGGATCCAAGTGGAGAAAAGCCTTATTGTGGCCTCTTTTTTTGGATTAGTCTCTTGGGTGGTCAGGAAGTAAATAAAGCCAAAGAGACAACTCGCGTAGAGTTAAAGCTGTGTCACAAACCATTATACGTGTGCAAAGCTAGCTCATGTTAGCAGATTAGCTCACGCGCAACAATGTTTGTTACTTGAACCAATTTTCACCTTCCGGAAAAGGAAAATAGTGAGGGCAGCTCTTGTGTTCTGTAGAAATGGCAATGACTTGAGATGGGGGGACAAACTTGGAAAAATAAAAAAAAACGTTTTCTATATTTTCTATCTTTGGAGGTAGTACCAGATCCAAAACAAACTGCTCCTTTGTTCATTCCCCCCGCCCCCACCCAGTCCTCACCTGCTGGACCACAGGTTCTCAAAGCTATTGGAGTTGGCCAAAAAAATTGAATCCAACTCAAAAAGTAAGGCAGTGTGAAAGGGGCTTCGCTCTTCACAGACACGGGTCACGATACTCAAATGATATTTTGTAATCTTGTAACTATTTCACAATCGAGGCAAACAGGCAGCGAAAACAATGCCCACCGTACAAAAAAATAAGGTGGCTCAGATAATCCAGTTTTACGTGTTACATGCATCATCATCATCATCATTATTATTATCATATTTCAAAAGGCAGGGTGTATTGAGTGGTTGCAACCCCCTTACCCGTGCCACCCATGCACACGGAGCACCAAGGGAAATTGGCTGACACCCACTGAAGATGGCAGGGTTTCCCAAACTGAGAGTCCGTACATTTCTTACACTAGGGGGAGCCAATCAATATTGTCATCTTATTTCTTTCACTTATTCATTTTCCGATCCGCCTATCCTCACGAGGGTCGCGGGGGGGGGGGAGTGCTGCAGCCTATCCCAGCTGTCTTTGGGCAGTAGGCGGCGGACACCCTGAACGGGGGTTGCCAGTCAATCACAGTCATCTTATTTCATTTATCAGAATCTGAATAAATTGAGCTTATTACAGAAAATTTGGTAAAAACTGTCAATTGAGCGAGGTGCTCAATTGGCAATTTTTTGCTTTTATGTGGGGAAGGGAAACTCTCTGGAGGGGCTTTTTTTAATTAAACTTTCAGGAAACCTAGAAATTTCCTTCCTGGGAAATATTCAGTAAATCTCGCTAATAATTGCGGCTCGACTACTGATCGAAAAGTTTGGGAAACCCTGAGCTAAGGGATTGAGAAGCGCAAAACGCAGGTGTCGGGCGCAAGGATGGTGACGATGGCGGGGAATGAGGAGTGTTGAGGAAGAAGTGCATTTGAAGTGGGATAGTCTTGAGAGGGTGTGCTTCTGCTGTCTAGGCGGTGAGGTAAGAGCTACGTGTAGTGTGCGAGTTCTAGTGTACAAAGATGAGGCCATTTGGAAGTAAGAACCCCCGAAAAAATAAAAATAAAATAAAATATGAAAACGTCAAAACAAAAAGTGCCTTGTCAATCATTTTAGAGCGTACAGACAAAAGTAATAAAAATAAGTTCCCTGTTGAAGTTCCCCTTTTCCCATTGGTTGCTTGTTCTTTTTTTGGCTGGTTAATAATGCTGGTTCAGGTGCATGGGGTGCATGTATCTTTGCCACACCAGGGGTGGGGAACCTGTGGACCGCCACCACGGAAAGAGGAGGCAAAAAGGTTCCCCAGCCCGAGCTCAATGCAATGGTCCCTCTATTGTAAGATTATGCGAAGCCCTCTCAAGGCTCTAAAATATGCTACGCCCGCTTAGGAAAATGAAGACTTTAGCCTACCCATGTGCAGGCACCTACGTGCTAAACGCTAAGTGCTAATGTAGCTCAAGGTGGGTTTAAAAACAATCAAAATAATCACATTATTTGTAAAAAAAAACATGAAACACAATGAAAGTAAGCAAAAGGATTCCTCATCCTTGTGGTTTTGGAACACTGGCATCCGGACGTCGGATTGGGTTCAAGTGGCAGCATTTGTGGACCGCCTACTTTCTTCCCTATTGCATACTTACTTGCAGGTATGAAGGTAGTACACAATATTACATCATAATACCGACGGAAAAAAAAAAAAAAATCAAACAGTCCCGGTCAAGTAAATAAAAAACAAAGCGACAATCACAATAATAATAATATTCTGAACCTTTTGAGTGCATGAGGCTGGAGAGTGTTTTGAAGATTGGATCGATGCGGCTGGCTGTCTGGCTGGCTGGCTCTGGGAGATGAGTAGTGGGCAGTCACACGGGGGATAAGGGAAGGGGATGAGGTGGTCGTCGTGGCGGGGACCTGCGTGCCCACTCGGGTGGAAGTGACATGGCGAAGGAAATGACGGGTGGCTTGGTATGCAGCTCAGGCGAAGTACATGGTCCGCAGGGTGTCATGGTGGATCTGGACCGCCTTGGCCAGCGCCTGGGGGTCACGACCGTTACTTTGACCCGACACGTGGCTGCCCTCCCCGCTGCAAGCAGACACACCAAGGTCAAGGTCAAGGACATATTTATTGTCAAGTATGCTTTAAGTATGACATGCAGCATAGATGAGACCACCGGTTGAGGCTGGATTTACACCGTAAGATTCAGAATTTTCTCAAGTAGCACAACTGGCATGCATGGAATCAAAATGCGAGGAATCTGACATCCTCTGGCCCCTTCCAAATGCGGACAAAAAAAAAAAAAAGGAAAAAAAAAAAAACACCATTCGGATATCTATTAGATATCTACCAATGTTGCAGGCTTGAGTAGCACGTACACATCCACCCAAACAACACAAATGAATATTGGAAATCTGTCAACATCCAGGAAGCTTCATAAATATGTAAATCTGCTTCATCGTGGTGCCCATAGATTTTTTTTACACTCATTTATGCCAATCATGTTCCCAACCTGTCGTGCTCTTTGTCCACCAGATGGTATCGGGCGCGGAAGGCCACGAGGCGGGCGTAGTACGCCGGCGCCGGGATGGACACGGAGCGGGTGCAGCGTACGTAGGTGTGGCACAACTGGTAGGTGAGGATCTGCAACTCGTCGGCCGTGAAACGATTGTCATCCCACAAGACGTAATAATGCGACGGCCGGCTCGTACCCTGGAAATGGAGAAAAGGCAACAAAAAGGACAGCCCACTAAGTGCCGAATCCCAAAGGTTTTAAAGGTGCAGCATCAAACCTTCCTGCCAAGGCTACTCGCAATGACCAAAAGTAAAAGGGTTTGCAGTGTATTGTCGTCCACCTATCTGGAATACAGTATCCTAAAATGGACGTTTCATGCCAAAATGGCAGACGAATTTGTGTTTTCAGGCTCGGCTTCTTGAAACTTTTTTTGTGGGTCTACAAATAGTCGACACGTCTACAAAAATCAATGTCGCCTAGCGCAACTGGCTTTGGGGGGTGAATGTCATTAGTTTTGTATGATATGTTATCCTGAAATGGGCGACGCTTTTGAAGGACCCTGGAAAAGGGCAAAATACACTTTTTTTGTGGCTCTAAGTGGAACGAGATTAGTCGTTACCACGTTGCTAGCATCCATACCTGTATGCCTGCGTGGCTACACAGGTAGAAGTCAAACTCAAAGGGGTGAGTGATGCTGGTGTCCACTGTAGTGCCCGCAGGTATGTTCCCGCTTTTGCCGATCTAGTAAAAACAGAAAAAAAAAGAGACAAATCTATGAACAGGAAAACGGGTATGACGGTGCCGTCGTATCCGGAAAAAATAGCGCACCCTCTCAGACTTGTCAGCGCAGAAAAGGCGCGTGTGATGGCGTTTCTGCACCACGATGTAGGTGATGCCGGGCTGGTAGTCCTTCTCCAGCTTGATGCACGCGTCCCTGATGGCCAGCAGCTCATAGTGGAGAATCTGAAGTCAACCACAAAACTATTGATGTGCATTTTTAGCGAGGAATTAAAAAAAAAAAGATGGATAGGTTTTTTTTCACATTTTTTGACACAAGGCAATGTGATGCTAAACAAAACAGCAGCACAGAACACCACCCGTAAAAAACGGCATTTTGACAACAGTTAGCATTCGAGTAGACCCTCTTTTGACCTGCGGCAGCTGTCCCTCGGGAACACCGTCCCTGTAGAAAATGATCCTGGTGGGCTTGAAGCGGGTGGACTTGTAGAACTGGATGAGCAGCTCGCGCACCATGTAGGACAGGTCCTCGATGATCTCCTGCCGGGGCCGCTGGACCCGCACGGTGGCGCAGTAGCGGCTGGGGTGAGCGTCCATGCTGCCCACCACCTACAAGCCGGAGAGGGAATAGCGAGGGAGCATGAGCACCTCTCGGTGGCGAGCACATGGAAGCGAGGGAGCAAACTTTTGAGCTCGGGACACATTGGATTTTTAATACAATACAATGGAACCAATTAATAATCGAAATAAATGACTAAACACAACGAAGCAATTTGAGGGGGTTCGGCTAAATTAATGCCAAAAATATTGCAGGAATCTTGTTCCTGTTACAGGCTTAGCCCAGCGTTGATCCAGAATGACGATCTCCTTGGAAATTATTCTGGAATCGGCTTTTTCTTCCCCTCCACCTCCCACCCTCACACTCCCTCACCCTAACATGTGATTCTAGCATCTGTCACCATCGCTAGGCAACAAAACAACCAATCGCGGCTCGGCTGAGGTCAGCGGCGACGGAGGGGTTGACGTCATCTCAATTTTTCAACGTGACTCAGTTTGATGAGACATGCCTCCTTCCTTACTCTACTTTTGAGTTTTTTTGTTGTTGCTTTTTTTACTAGTGAGCAAAAGTATTGGAACGCGTGAATGAAAAGTACATACAATAAATGGCACTGAGTGTGAGATTTGGCAAGGTTTTTTTTCCTGGGAAGAGTACTTTTGGATAGAAGTGTAGCAAACAGGAAAATCAGAGACTTATTTATGGGTGAAAAAGCTCAAGGAAATGACCTCACTGAATACTTTTCAGCATGGGGAGTATGCAACATCTGATAATTGTTCCCTCTTCTCAGAAATAAGTCGGCTGTCATGTAACTTCAGCAAATCCCGCATGACGTTGACTTGGCTCGTGTCAAATGGATCGTTGCCACACACATTTTTTTTCAAAGGACTTTTGTGTTTATGTGTGTTACCAGAGTGGTCGCAAAAAGGAAAAGTTGAGCACAGGAACGGAAATTTGCGGTCGAAAAGCTAACGCTAACATAAATAGACCTGCAACGACGCCGAGAAACTTCTCTGACAGTACCCGGAAACCGCCACTGGGTGTCAGTCATGCTCTGCAAACTTTGTTGATACAGTACTTACGGCAGTGATGGAAGGTTTCTTGCCATCTCCAGCAGGGGGGTGCGTCACATCTGCTCCGAGAAAGATAACGGGCTGCTGGAACACCGCTGACCTGAAAGAGCGAGCACAAGGAAGTTTGACTTAATATGCAACCGTGATCCTTGTATACGCGAATGAACGGGAGACTGCCCACTCATCTAGACTGAAATGAAACAAGTAGTCAAACCTCGGTTTTCGGACGTCTCGGTTCTCGGCCAATTCGGGTTTCGACCAAAAATTTTGATTTTTTTTATGCCTCGGATGACGAACAAATTTCGGTTCTCGAACAAAACTGAGCGCACTTGAATGCACCATTTGACTCCTCTCGCCTTCCTTACACCAGGAAGTGACGCTTCCTCGTGTTGCTTTCCATTGTGAGCAGACGTGTTCAGTAACATTTTTATTTTAAAAAGAACGTGGTTTCGGTTTTCGAACAATTTCGGTTTTCGAACAGCCTTTTGGAACGGATTATGGACGAAAACCGAGGTTTGACTGTACATCTTTAGACAGCTGCCTATTCCTCAAAATCTCTGCGAGCATGATTTCAAGAGCCATCAAAATAATCGCGATGATTCTTTTTCCATAAGCGCCCCGCCCCAATGCCGTCCACAAGACTGCAGTATGTCTCCTGTAACATTCCAAACATAACGGGCTACCGTTGGTGCGGCACCAGGATGTTGTTGATGCCCCCCAGCTTGACGTTGATCTTGAGGCAGAGGTTGGAGAGGGTCTGAGGGGACGTCTTCACCACGTTCTTCACCTGGACGCACTGCGTAGCCATGCCCAGCAGTGTGTCTCCCACGCGCTTGACCTCAGCTGAATATGGAGATGAGGAGTCAGGTTGCACGACTCACCTCAAGCTAAGATGACATCATCGTGTTACCGTAGACGGGGGTTTTGCCGGGCAGGATGACGATGATGAGCTGCAGCCCCGAGTAGGTGTTTTTCAGGTGTCTGAACATGGGCTCCACGCTGTCCGCTCCCTGGGCGTACTTGCAGAAGCACGGCTGGCCCTGGATGGGCATGCCGGCGTCCTTGGAGATCTTGCGCAGCTGGTCCGTGAAGTTCCTCAGAGGACAAAATGATCCATGATTAGATCACGTCTCTGTTGAGGCTCTGATAACCTTTGGGACCATTGGATGATTCAGTACAATGTCCGGAAACAGCACATCCTACGATCATCGACACAAGGTCACGTATCGCCGAGAGCCAATTTCTTTAGCCCACCGTTGCGAGTTACTAAGCGTTGGAATGCAAGTGGGAAACGATAGCGGCAGTGCATTTCCGATCCATTTATGAAACAAATGCGTAATAAGCACATTCATCTGCACGCCGCCGACGGCTATTTAAGCCTCATTCCCCCCCCGGCTTGATTGGGCAACGTCAACGAGGGTGAGGCAAACAGTGGCACTTACTTTAGCACCTCCTCTCTGCATTGCTTCTGTGGCGCGAAGCAGGCGATGGCCCACACTTTAATCTCAATGCCGTTGTAGAACTGCTTACCCCGCATGTCCCACACGCCTTGATTGGGGGTGGCAATGGCTCGGTTCTGTGACAGGACAACCCCCACCGCCCCCAAACATGCTCACTATGCAGTTTTCAGATTCAAGTCATAACACCAGGTCGTTGCGGTTCAAATCTTTACCCGTCCACCATACTGCAGGATCGGGGCTGGAAGCACTCTGCCCGTCACCTCGGCCATGTCGTCCTTCACCTTGATGCCAAACTCTTGGATGTACGGGTCGAGGTTGAAGTTGGCGTTCTTCATCTGCAAGAGAGAACCAAACTCAACATGCGTGTTAAACTTCCAACGTTGTCCGTTACACTTGTGGTCCAACGAGGCGGTGTGGCGGGCTCATGGTTAGCATGTCTGCCCCACAGTGATCAGATTTGGGGTTCGAATCTTGCTTGGTGTGAAGTTTTCATGTTCTCCCCGCACTTGCACGGGTTTTCTCTTCCAGTATGCCAGCTTCTTCCCCATTCCAAAAACATGCAGGTTTGGTCAATTTTAACGAGTCGAAATGCGGTCAAGGCAGTAATGAAATTTAGTTCTTGGCTGCCATCTTGTGTCATCGATATGCAATTGTAAGGCGGGGCATCATTTCATCATTTCATGAAGGGGCGGTATGTTACGCATACGTCAATTACAATAAAGTTGTATTCATTCAATTCGATCGCTCGAAATCGGGACGGTGATTGGACTTACCAGCCTACTGATCTCTTCCTGTCTATCGGGCGCCGAGCGAGCGGTGGCTTTGATCATGGTGGACGTCTGATTATCAGTCAGCTTCTTGATGCATCTTTGGCCCGCCACAATGTTACACACCTGCCACATTTTGAGCAAAGAGGTTTTAAAATCTGCTGATGAACGGAATATCATCAGCCGGAAGTGATCGGCTTCCTCACCTCGAGGGGCAGATATGTGTGCTTCTGCTCCTGCCCCACCTGCAGGCAGGGCAGGTGGGGGTATTTTAGCTGCAGGTTGTACTTCTGCTTGAAGTACTGGGCGACAGTGCATTCGACAGTCTGCCCGCTTTCGAGCTGGAGGGGGAACCTGCAAGATATACGCGCAACCTTTTGTTATGGCTGATGAAGAACCGAAATGAAGAACAGCGATGAGAGCAAAAAAGTTCTCCGCCTTTGGTCTAATGGAATGTTGTACGCTTTTTAAAGGCCACGCCGATCAAACTTACAACCTCCCGTACACCAAATTTGTCATAAGGAGGGAGCGATACGTGCTCAGAATATCATATTTTCCATCCATCCAAGGCAAGATTTGGATCCAGCTTTTCTACTGGATCTCACTGACTTGTGCAGGTGTGCCTCATGTTTGTTCCCTTTGGTGGATGACTAACATCGATGAGTATACAACGACCTCATGTGGACGCCGTCCCTTTAAATGACTATATTGTGGATGCAGTGAGGCATGGCACAAATCATTGTCGCTGTCGTCATCGTCATCATCATCATCATCATCATCATCATCAGCACGGCACTTACGTCTGATGGCTGGCAGGACGTCGGGTGACATTGCATACGCGGTACTTCCTTTTCATTTGGCCACAGTGGGTCACTTCCACCTTGAGGCCTGGAGAAGTGGGGTACACGAGACCTGACACTACTAGATATTTATGAATTACTTGCACCAGCTGGAGTTTAAAAATCCCCCACCTTTGATCTCCTTGGTGAAGCGAACCCGCTGCGAGTCGGTGAGCGTTTTGGGCTGCTCGTCTATGTTGCGGATGTCCAAAACTTCGCACATGAACTCGATGACAGGCTGTGCTTTGTAGAAGGCGGTGGCGGACACTGGAGGGAGCCAGAGAACAACAGTCAGGAATCCAGACTGCGGCACGATTTTGGCGGCTTTTATAGGTCAGGGCCTTGTCGCTGCTCACCGTCGATGTTGAGCATCATCTTCCACATGGCGGGCCGCACCGACTGGTGGAAGCCGAACCACACCTCCCGGCCCCCGCCCAGAGGGTGGTAGTAGCCCTCGGGCGGGGAGAAGAACGAGCGGCCCACTGGAGTGTACCTAAAAAAAAAATGGAGGGGTTGACAAAAACAATAAAATGTGAAAAAGAGACTCAGAAAAAAAAAAAAAGTGCCATTGTAAATCCATCCGGAACCTCTAAAGTCCTCTTGCGAGACTGATGGAATAGGGGTTGGTTGTTTTTCAATAGGAGAATGGAACATTTTATAATGTAATTCAACGCATTCCTCCATTAATTGGGGAAAAAAAAAAAAAGATTTGTTCCTTCCAATTTGGGAAAAAAAATGTCATCTCCCAATCTTTCCGATTGGGAAATAAACGGTAATGGTTCCTCTTTAATTTCAGGGGTTCCGCCAATACGGTGCGACGTCAAAGGCGTACCTCATAGAGGCCAAATGGCGCATGGCCACATCCAGGGCCTGCACCGAGTCGAGGGGCACCTGCAGCCGCCCGCTGACCAGCGTCTCCTGTAGCAGGCGCCACGACACCTTGGCCAGCCAACGGATGGACACCTTGAAGATTCGGTCCTTTCCCTCACCTGGGATGGTGACCTCGAAATCCACCTGGAGCGAGAGGTGCCCAAGAAATCAAAACACGTGAATTACTAAGGCTGTATCACACTTTCAAGGATTTTCCAGGTTTCAATTTTGCGACTCGGATCCATCTTCCTTTACACATTGATCTTGTCATGATTTGTGTCAACAAAAGGAGCCAGGGTACTTTCAAGTGGTTGTCAAAGCTACTCACTCGTTTTAATTTTTTGCAGCTAGGCTAACCCCTGGTTCATTGAATAACGATTCAAAAAAAAAAGAGGTAATTGATGATTTGGGTGTTGTGGTAACTGCATACCTTCTCACTGCCAATGGGCAGCGCCAGCACTGTGTAGATGTTCTTCTTGCCGTCGTACACAGGCTTGCGGTCGCCAAAGAGCTGCGGCTTGAAGTGCTGAACCATGTACTCCACCACCTCCCTGCGGCGAGGTCACCGAAAAAAAAAAAAAAAAAGAAAAAAGCTTTACATACGCCACCCATGACGCTCCATGAGTTAAAGCGATCCCCTTGATCGCATCGCTCCATTGTGATGCGAGATGGCGGAATTATTGATTGTGTGCGATGCAGCTGTCACGGTCATGGGAGGAGGAGGGAGGGAGGGAGGGAGGAGAGGACAAAAAGAAGGAGCGAAGGTAAGGGGGTGGGGGGAGTATCAGGAGGCCACTTTTCAATATGAGAAAGAGGGGAAGGGTACGGGTCAAAGGGCGTGATCTTTGGATACCCTCCGGGTAGCTTTTATCTCAAACCCTCAAGAGTGAGGGAGGGAGTGAAGCTCAAAAGGCTTTCCGGACATTCAGAGGAAGGACGCTTTTTTGGAGGGGTTGGGGGGGGGGCTACTTTTTTTGTGTCAACTGAAACGCTTTGCAGACATGAACTAAGATGCACAGAGAAAAACCTCACAAAGCTGAAATGGTCGAGTCCAGTTGAAATAGCGATTGAGGAACCGCTCGGTTCACATCAATGTGTTGTTCTAGAAGAGCCACATCCGGCCCACGTGAATCGGCACGTTAATTAAAAGAAGCCGCATATGCAGTCCACCCCGAATGAGGAACAACAACCTTCATTAGAATGTCTGGGAAGGGCTCCATTCATCCATCCATCCATCCATTTTCTGAACCGCTTCATCCTCACTAGGGTCGCGGGGGGCGCTGGAGCCTATCCCAGCAGTCTTCGGGCAGTAGGCGGGGGACACCCTGAATTGCCAGCCAATCGCAGGGCACACAGAAGCACGCATACCTAGGGACAATTTAGAGTGCCCAATGACCATGCATGTTTTTGGAATGTGGGAGGAAACCGGAGCACCCGGAGAAAACCCACGCAAGCCCGGGGAGAACATGCAAACTCCACACAGGGAGGCCGGAGCTGGGATCGAACCCGGTACCTCTGCACTGTGAAGCCGACGTGCTAACCACTGGACTACCGGGCCGCGGGCTCCATTCAGTTCTCCTTAATTAGCCACATTCACTCCAACTTCATTGGCTCCGGCAGGAACAGTCGCATCCTGTCCACCTTGTAATGGCTTTGCCAAGGAACCGCCCCATCCGGTTCAGTTCAACTGCCCCCGTCCTAAAGACCTTGTTTCGGAACATCCATTTGACTTATCTTGATAAGAAACCGGCACGTACGCTACATTGACTCGGAATTCACTTCTTATGGAATGGCAAGATCCTGTCCACCTTGATGAACACGCTCAGGAACAGCCACATTCTGGTCTCGCTTGATGAGCAAATTTATCGGCTCCCTTCACAGTACATGATGCCCAATCTTTTGTATGTGCTCACTCACATTTCAACAACAAATACGACTTCTGAGGTGAACGGATTGTGTCCTTGGAATGACACGCATGCGCACAAGGCACGATGTCATGCGGTGTGTGTTTGCGATTTCAAGGAGCCAACAATTTCTTGATCGTATAATTTGACGTCACCGAAATCAATACCATTGTACTTTTGATACATAAAATGTAACTTTAACACGACAAAAATTTATAAACAACGATCTTTGTTTTTTTCCCCCCCCGTCGCAGATAATTCACTTATGTTCAAAGTATTTCAGTATAGCAGCAAGTATCGCCAAAGAGGACTTGGTCAACGTCAGCTTTTGTATTGAGTATTGATATAAGTATTGGTGGGTGGTATCGGCCCAATACCTAAACCTCGGTATTGGGCCGATATCACCCGTCCTCAATGCAAACAATTCAGCTTCATGAGCATGTTCAAAAACAGCTGCATTTTTCTTTTCTTGTCAAGAAAAATCCACATCCAGTCCACCTTAATTAGCCTGTTAAGAAACAGTCCGTCCTGTTTATCCCGTTAAGGAACCGCCACATCCGAAACGAGTTCAAATAGGTTCAGAAGAACTTTAGTCCTAGCTTGAAACACAAAATCAGCAGAATTGAGCAGCGTTCGAAAATGTATGAATTGATATTGCGCAAAAATATGTTGTTTTTTTTTCTCCCCTCTACAGCAGAGAAGATGGCTGAGATGGACAAGGACTGCCAAGAGACCTCAAGACAAAAGCGTCAGCCGATGACTCCCTCGGTTGCTTTCATGTTTGTTTACCGCCATTCGAGTCAAGAACGTGAGAACTCACAAACAAGACAGGGCCCTTTTTTTTTTGTCTTTAATTGGCAAAGATGACATGAATAAGGATGAGTCATGTCATCTTGCCTTCATTTCGTTTGGCACGACTTTTTCGAAGAGTCGTAAAAGAAGAAAACAAAATAGCTTCAAACTAGAACAGAAATCGACAAAGCGTAGCGGTCATTTGAAACTCTCACGCTAGCTTGAAACGCGACAATGGTTTCAAGCCTCTTACTTGATACTTTCACACCATCTTCGAGGCCCAATTTGAAAAGCTCCTATTGCTATCTTGAAACCCTAACCCAGTGGTGAATCTAGAACTCGCCACAAAAAAACAGTCTTGAAATACGGATTTGAAGACCTGACTTTTTGAAACACAATTTGAAAGACAAACTACAAACTGTGATCCTGGCTTGAAGCCGTCATTTAAAATACTTAACCTGACATGAAATGTTTCCTTGAAACGCTAACCCATCGGAATCAGAATAGCTTCATTGTCATTGCACCAATTGTCAAAAAACAATGACCACCAGGGGGACACAGAACTGGAGTCGGCTGGGTCGCCTTTTACAGCGCTTCGTTTATTCTTTTATTTTTATTTTTTTTGCAGATGAAAACAAAAGGAAGGTGTTATGGGGGACAACCTCAGACTGCGCTCCTGCAATGGGGCGCAGTCTAGCCTGGCCGAGTGTGAACCGCAACAACTCGGCTTAACGAACCACTTCCTACTTTTTCAGGTCAATGTTGAAAATTTGGGATGCTTTTCAGATGCCACGTCTGCTCAGCGATGGCGGTCATGGCATCCAATGAGTGTGGGGCGGGCAAGTATCAGATGTCGGAGCACATGTTACAAGAGATATTTGCGGCCTACCTGTTGACTCGCCGCGGGCACTTGTCCGGCTTGATGTCCACCTCGTAGTGGTAGACGTCCATTTTGGGGATCTCCACCTCAAAGTAGTTGGCCAGCAGCTTGATGGGCTTGCCCACGGTGCCCATTCCTGGCCGACGCGGGGCATGGAACACCTGTTGCAGGGGTGGGGGGAAGACCCCCATGGGCACTGAGGACAAACGAGCGGGAGAAAGGAAGTCAGATTTAGTCCGACTGATACCAAATTTGAACCCATTCCTTGGTCGTTTTTGTGGCTTGCACGGGTTTGTTGAAGACTCGATTATGACTGATGACAATCTTTTTTTTTTTTAAACTGGACACTTGACAACATGAAATTGGTAGCTGTGTCTACAGAGTTCTCACTCTTCCACTTGCTTTTAATTTATGGACCTTTTAAGGACTTTTGAGGGCTAATTTTGCAATTTTTAAGGACTTTTCTCCATTCAGCAGGGGATTCACGGTGGATTTAATGTCCGCTCAGCAATATGCGGTTTGAACAGAAAGCCACATATCACTGAGCTGGTGTTCAAATCCTCGCTGCCAAAGGAAGGGCACATCTTTATTTTTAGGGGCAATCAGCTAACCCTTTGACATACTGTATGTCAAATTTTCATTTTCCTCCCTATATTACAGTTAGGGAAATGAAAAATACTTGAATTCAATTTCAAATCAAGTACACTAAGAAAAATTTACATTTAGAAAATTCAACTTCAATTTATTTTCGAATAAAAATACATTTTTAAGGATTTTTATTGATTTTAGAAGCTTTCCGTGAAAATTAAGGACAATTAAGAACATAATTTTTCAAACTTCTATTTTTATGGATTTTTATGAACTTTAAGGACCCGTGGGAACCCTGGTCTATTGCAAGTCGGCTCACAAAGATGTCTCGAGTAGCTATGTCTGAAAAGAAAGGAATCCGTCATTTTGGTTTGTGAAGCGCGCATTAAATAGTCAATTTGATTGTTTCCAGGGGTCCTTCAAAGATGAACTCGACCGACAGATACTGTCGAGTTCAGGGGTCGCGAACTCTGGTTCCTCGAGAACCATATCCTGTCTCTTTTGGGAATTTCTCCATTGGGAGACATATTAAGGTTTTTCTTCTCCTTTTTTGATCACTCCCTACTCCAAACACACCTGATTCAATTGTTAATGATCATTTCTGGCCTCGACAGAGCTTGCTGACGAACTGATCATTGGAAACTGCTGTGTTGCATCAGGGAGAGACGGAAAACAGGCCCGAAAGCGGCCGAGGAACTGGTCTAATTGCTACCAAATTTGAAGTTTTTATGCTCGTCAGATTGCTGACTAAACTGTCCCACCCCCCACAAGCGAGTGAGCGTTGTGAGGATAACGCTGAGCGGAAAATGGATGGATGGATGGAGGCTAAACTGTGAAAAATTTGAGGTTTCGTCATTTTGGCATGTGGGCGGAGCACGGAGGCCAATTTTGGTCACTGCCCACAAAACTTGAACAGAGAGAGAAAGCCAGTGTCAGTGTCAACCCATCTGGGGTGCAAAGTTTCGCTGTAATTCCTGCTTACGAGGGGCCCCCCGTGTCTTAACCCCTTGGGTCCCCAGAGAACTCCCCCGCACCCATACCCCCGCCTCCCCTCTCGCCCCACCTTCAACAACAAAGACCCCAGCTGCCCGGCTCCTCCGTCTGGGGCACACATAAACAACACCGGATGGCTTGACGGAGGGGAGTGCCCTCACAAACACGGGAGAGCCACCCCCCCCCCCCCCCCCAACCCCTCCCCGGCATTCCCAGCCTCACCATGGAGACGCCACAGCAACGCGGCATTGTCATGGATATCAGAAGACCTGTGTGTGTGTGTGTGTGTGGGTGTGTGCGTGAGGGGAGCTTGGGGGGCGCCTGTTGGATGGGAGCGGGACCTTGGCCTCTCGCGTCCTGCGGGGGAGCATGTTCCCACATCGGGCCAACCTGGAAAAGCCCTTCTTTAAATAGCTGCAAGGGGTTTCCTCAAGGTAAGGGTTAGGGTTAGGCGTGTGTACAGTGGAACTCTCGGCACCGCGGGGTATTTGAAAATATCACACAAATACTTTATTGGGGGGGGGGAATAGAAATGATGAAAAATACAAACATTTTATGGGGGAAAAAAAAGTGTTAGTCATGACTCCCATTGGCTTGACAGGACTGTGTGTGCTGGAACCGGCGCTGAGCAAATTTTGGTGAAAAAAAAAGAAAGAAAAAAAACGGGACTTCTGTCACCCGTTTTATGCCTTTGCGGTCACAACCGGCTGCTCGGAGGAAAGACATCAACTCCTGTGATAGCATCTCACACTTGCCGCCGACTCCCTTCACTGCTTGTTACTTTGTGATGAAAAGACTCTTGATGGCCACACGCTGAATCAAACGCACGCATGTACGCACACGCCTGGCGCCCGCTTGCCAGTGAAGGCAGATGGTGTGAATCCGAGCCAGATCTCGCCGGCGTCCCGAGACAATAGTTCCCCCTGCGGCGCGACGACAATAGTGCGGCATCACTGGCCCGGCTAACCTGTTAGCATCTTCACTGTGACATACCACCAAGCGTGGGCTACTTTGCCTTTGATGGTCAGGCAATCTGGTGGACATCAAAGGATGAGAGCTGGGGGGGGGGGGGTGTCCCCATTAGTCTAAACACGGCATTACGATGAATATTGTGTTTGTGGAATATCAATTAAGCAGCAAAATTCGCTTAACTTTATTTTTTTTTCAGGAGGGAAGCCCTTGCCCCCATTGTACACATTACGTCGACTGAAAATGACATCACAGCTCACTTGTTTTCTGGGTTTGGTCACGTGACATTCGCGAGCTGGCTGAGCCGTGCCATGATTGGTAAAATGGCCGCCCCCAGAAATGGACATGAACGGGTTGCTTATTTCTTATTCCACAAACACAACATTCATCATAATGTCGTGTTTAGTCGAATGGGGGGGCGCATAGAAGATATTGTCAAGAATTTTGGGGGGTTGACTTCCCCTTTAAATTTGATTTTAGGCAAATGTGCTATTAGCCTAATGAGTGGATTTGCATGACATATGGTTGATTTAGGATTTTGCTCGGATTTAGCCAGAATTCACTTTTGTAAAGTCCTGGTAAACTATATTCCCATGGAAAGTTCCAAACATGAAAAATAACTGGGATTTTGCAACTGTAACCACGGATTCACGTCACGTGTTTTTTTTTGTTTTCCCAAAAGACAGCACGCCCTCACATAGAACGTCCCTCCAGATGTGAGCATAGCCCTCAAGATGTCCGCAGTTCAGCAAATTAATTACCACTGCATGTTCATTTTTTGTTTTTGGTGCCTTTTTTTTTTTGGTCACACTTATTCCAAACGAAGGAGAAGACAAGTTGCAAGAAGTACGTCGACTCACATTCAAGTCTCATGCGAACCAAGTTTAGAGAAACCGTTTTGTTTTCACCTTTCATAGCTGTTCAATTCTTTTGACAGTTGCTGGACTATTAAGGAAAAAAATGATTGATATGAGCTAAGTTGCCGAAAAACTGCAGCAGTTCAGGTATTTTAATGCCCTTGCATGTGGGCAAGGAGAGCCACTGGACCACCGGGATGCCCCACTGTTACATCACAATCCCAAAACATTCCGTGTGGCTCGCTTACAGATACCTTTTCAGAAATAACCAGATTAAAGATTTACCCGGTTGCTTTATTTCACACTTGATTGGTGTGCAAGCAACCCAGAGAGCCAAATATTTCTATTTATAGCCACAAAAGTCAATTTTACACAAAATGTTGCCTTTGAAACATTGCCCATACACTTAATGTTGGGCCCCAGTGTGACACCGGACAAGATGACAACGGTGCCTTGAGTTACGAGTTTAATCACCTTTTATTTCAAATCAGTGCTCCTCATTGAAACAAATGAAAATACCCTTCATCCATTCGAGCCACCCCAAAAGACACCAACAAAATGTTTCTTAATGTGTTTTAATACAAAAAAGCATCAGTCAACTGAAACACACCTTATTACAGTCATATAGACTTCATATTCAAAGGCATTGTCCTTCTTGTGTGCAACCGTATAATACATATTGATAAATCGAAGAAGATGACACTAACACGAAAGAATATATGCCTCTGGGTATTATTTTATTGTCTGTCTACATGCTGCACCATTTGTGTTGAGCCATCCATCACATCAAGGGCTATAGCAACTGCAACAAAGTTAGTGTCATTGGCCCATCTATGGCATTTTGCACTAAGCCAGCACACTTATAAGGCACATTGATGTGGTTTAGATAAAAACACAAAGTATATTTCTCTTTGTTGTCCATTGAGCTTTCCAGTAAACCTGTAATTTTTCTTTTGCTTCTTGAAAGGAAAGTAGAATGGTGTTCTAAATTAAGAATGCACTGTTGCATGTTGCCACACTTAATTAAAAGGGCCCCACTTGACCATAATGCCACTCCTGTAATGTAGCCAATCAAAGGAGCTGCCAATTATGCTCCATTTGTCCACCCACCCCCCCTCCCCCAACTCTCTAAATAATTGACCACCATCTAAACACTATCATCAGCGGCTCTTTTGAATCATCTCTCTCTATCTCTCGCTCTCTCACACACACACACACAAATGGGCAACTTCATAGTTAGGGGGGGTCGGGGTCTCAGCGGGCCTGTCCGATCCATAAATCCTAAATTAACCTCAACCCAAGACATGTTAAATGACACTTATGTCTGAAACTCCGAATTTGTATCGATAAAACACGAGTGAGATCCGATACACTGTCAATGATGAGGGAGAAGGGCAGCCCATGGCTCAGCCTCATGCTGCCAGTGGAAGGCGGGCTTCATTCCCACGACCTCCGCGGACACCCCCCGCCCCAGCGGATACTCAATACCGTTCAAGAGGGCCCGTTCGCGGCTATAAATCGGGGGGAAATCCCAAAAGAACCCCCCCACCTCCCCTGGGTCTCCCTTCACGCGGTTGTCACCCACCAACTAGCCGAGGCCAGGCGACCATAGCTCGGCTTTTTCTTGCACAAACATTGCCTCAATATATTTTTTAACCGCATAATATATAAATATACATACCAGCGCCAGACGGCCCCGGCTCCATCCCATTCACTTAGCCGCGCGGGTAAAAGCTAGCTAATCCAGGATGGTGTGGCCGAACCGCCGGCCCCTTCAGTCTGGAAGGCAGACTTCCAGCCTCCTTCTCTCGGTTTGTTGTCTGTCTTCCTCCCTCCTCGGTGTGTATTATCCCCCGCCCCACCAAAAAAAGACCTTCAAGATGAGTTAGAATGTTTTTTAAAAAATTTTTTAAAAAAAGAAAGTGTGGGGCGATCGCTGGCCACCAGTCCGCCGCTGGACTACCCGCTGATCCCCTCTGCCGACTGTCGTTTCGGTGTTCCTCCCCGCCAACCCGCTCCGGGATTGAGCCGACGGTCCGCGGCGTTGGGGTGCCTCGGGCGGTGTGTGTGGTGGCTCCCTCCCCAGCCAAACAAAAAAAAAGCCACCGTCGGCCCCCGCCCCCCGCACCCCTTAAAACCCCCACCACCACCCAAAAAAAAAATCAAACTTCTTCTCTGCCATCAAAACTGTTGGCGAATTTACTGACGTATCCTGGTGGCGGAACGGGGAATTGCAATGTAAGAGTTCACCCAATGTAACCCGTTTTTAAATTGAAGTATGTGCACGTAAACTACGTGAATCTGAAATCACCGTTGTCCTTCACCCCCACGCAAACGTAAACAAAGCTCCTCTGTCCTGTACGGTACAGGACAGAAGAGCTTCGTTTGGTACAGTACCATTCAAGCGCAAGCGACACAGTGAACAAGTCAAGTAAAGTCAAGGACAACTTTATTGTCAAATGTGCTAGTTAACAACTAGTTAGCTGCACCTCCGCTTCATAGTGTAGAGGTCGAAGGTTACAATTCGGCCCCCCCGGCCTTCAAGTCTGAAGTTTGCATGGTAGGTTAATTGGACACTCGATATTGTCCCCCAGTGTGACTGGTTGTTTGACTATGTGTGCCCTGCGATTGGCTGGGAACCACTTCAACGTGTACCCCGCCTACTGCTTGATGACTGCTGGGATAGGCTCCAGCAAGCCGCGACTGGATGGATACAATAATTCAGAGCAACAGTGGGTGTGAACAAATATTTCAAACACGAAGCAATAAAATTAAGAAAAATTAGTCAAATCCATACAGATGTGACAAGAGACCAGTAGCAGTTGCAATGTGGGTGAGGGACCTTCCTTGGTTACCAACTTTTCCTTTAGAACTACAGAACTGTATTGTGAAGAAGCGGCCAAAACTGTGACCGTTTCAACCGCTGGAATGTTTTTTTTTAATCTATGTGATTTGATACTTACACGGACCGCCCTCTGCTGGGACAAGACATTTAAGATTAATAATGTTTTTTTTACATTTTGCTTGATTTGTGCAGCGAGGGCGACGTCTGTGTAACGCTGGGACATAAGGATGATCCTGGTACGAACATTTGTGGTAATGAATGAATGAATGAAGGTTTACAATGCTTTATAATGGGGTTTCTTTTTACCCCAACGTTCAAGCCCCTAAATAACATTAAACATGACACAAAGTGCCCCTGCCATTTTGTCACACGAGGCTTACAAAACCTTTTAAACAATGCCTGCAAACTTTACGGCGTAAAGACATACACTGATGTTCTGTCATTCTAAACCGCTAGTTTGGTAGCCTCCCGCCTCGTCTCCCACCTCGATTGTCACGCATGCGCTGAGAAGATCTACTAGTGGCTTGTCGTCGTCAAAATGAACCCGTGGTTTCATTTTAAAAAAAAAAAGTTCTTGACGGTTTATTTTCATGTCACTTTACATGTCAGTTTCTATTACAGTGTATTAAAAATGGTCATTTTCCTTAATGTTCCCATTTTTCCTGACATTAATAACTACTCTCCCCCCCCCCCCAAATTTTAATATACGCCCCTTCCGCGTGACAGGAACTGCTCTGACGTCACGTAGCTAAATGCGGAAGCGGTCGTCATCGTAAAATACGGTGAGTTGGAAGCTTTGTGAAATTTGTTGAAATTCTCGTAGTTTTGTGGCCACAGGCGCTCTTTCTTCTCTAGTTGAAATGGATATTAATGTTTACACCGACAGGGGTACATTTAACAACATTGTGTCAGTGCAGTTTTTTTTAAAACTCGCATGCATTTAGCCTTGATTGAGTGCATTTGTCTTGTGAAATATTGCAGTGGGATGATATTTCACGGGAAAAACCTGCCGCTGAAATCCCATCACCTCTCGAAAGACATTTCTTTTTTTCTATTTGTTTATGGGCATATTTCTTTCTCTCATTTCCTCGCAGCCTGAACATGTCGTGGATAAAGGAGGGCGAGTTAAACCTACTGGAGAAGATTTCAGCCAGTATCCTCAAGGTATGAAAAAAAATCCTGTACTTGGATTGAGATATTGATTTAGAATGGATTAAAGGATAATTGGGTCCAGCCTGATTAAAAAGTGTCTCATACACGGGCAAAGAAGTGGTAATGATTGGTGAAAGTTCCCCCCCCCCCTCTTAGGTTGTTATTTCAGATGTAGATGAATGTTGTTTGAGAAAGCTAAAAAAAAAACATATGGTTGCAATTTTATAACAGTACCAAATATAACAGTATCAAAAAGGGGAAAGTCACAATTTTAGTTTGAAAAAAATTATTCAATTAGAATTTTCTTTGAGAAAAAGTATTGTTTCTTTTTTTTGTTTAATTTTTCCAAGAAAAATCTAAATTTTGACAAGAAAAACAAGTATTTTGTAAAGTTATTAAAACAGTTACATTTTATCAAGAAAATGCATGGTTACTAGGCAGGGGGAAACTATAGGATTTTTTGATTTTTTTTACAAAAAAGTCAAATTTGTGCAAGGAAGTAATTAAAGGTGGGAGTTTAATCATTTTCAAATCAAAATTTTCAAGAGAAAAAGGAAAAAGTCACAAATTTAGAAGGGAAATATTTCATCAGAAATCTTATGTTTTGTTTGTGTTTATTTTAATGAGGAAAAAGTCAGAACTTTGACAAGATGAGGCGAGAGGAGCGTCGGCGCGGAGCGCCGATGCATATTTGGAACTGAGAGTCGCCGCTTGGAATTGAAATGGATTTACATGGGACAGGAGAAGTGAACCAAATCTCTTTTTTTCGTCAATGCTACGACAACTTGTTGACTTTGAAACTTAGCTTGTAGCTGACGTGTGCACATTTTGAGCGTGACGTCTCTAATGCACTGGTGAAAAGACACTTTGATTCTCTCCTCTTTCATAAGATAAGACAACATTTATTTGTCCCCCTGGCTCATATGAGACTGCTTTAAACAACAAAGCGTATGAGGGAAAAGGGGTTAGGATTGCACGACTGTCAGTGTTTTATGTTATGTGTTGTGTTTATTATTTTACTTTATGTTAACTGTTTTGTTCAGCGCTTTGTTACAGCTGCAGCTGTTGTGAAAGCGCTGTATGAATCGGGATGTATTGTGTTGTATAAGAAAAACGAGTCTAGCAAAGTCATTAAAAGCAGCTTAACATTTTAGGGGGGGGGGGAGAAAAAAAATGCCCATTTATAATTGGAGGTGAGACTTCAAAATGGTCAGAGGAAATAAAGTATAGTCACTGCTTTCACATGGGACCCACGCTCTCTCCCCCTGCCCCTCTCCCCCTCCAAGGCGGGGCCCATGCCCAAACACGTGGCCTTCATCATGGATGGCAACCGTCGCTTTGCGCGCAGGAAGAACATGGAGCGCCAGGAGGGACACATGCAGGGCTTCGACAAATTGGCAGAGGTGAGCCCGGCTGACATTTCGACGTGTGGAATTGTTCCACTGCAAACAGCCCTCGCTTGTCTTCCAGACACTTCGCTGGTGCAAGCATCTGAACATACAGGAGGTGACCGTGTATGCCTTCAGCATCGAAAACTTCAAGCGCACGAAGAACGAAGTGGAAGGCCTGATGGAACTGGCCAAACAGAAATTTGAAAGACTTTTGGAGGAACGGTGGGTGACCTGTCAATCAGCGGGACCTTTATGACGTTTACGGTAGAGTGCGCAGAGTGGGGTAGACCGTGTCAGCAAATATCGGGGCTATTTGTTCGTGCACGTACTATATTGCAAATGTTTAGGTGATTGGGGTCATATGGCCTTTTACAGTCGATTGGCATGTCCGAATTTTGAGCTCTGGTGTAGTACCACGTTGTGCCACAACATGCCGAACAGCATTGAGTTGTACTGGACGAGTTGCAGCGTAATCAACAGCAAGAAGAGGAGGCAGATCGTGAACAAACTGTTAGTACGCGTTTCTTGAAGTGGCAGCTGTTTGGAGGTTTAGAATTACGGGAACATCTTTGCTCATTTTCATTAGCCGGTTTATGGCGTTTTGCATTACATGTTAGCATTGAGCTAGCAGACTTTCGTTATGACTAACCCAATTCCAATGAAGTTGGGACGTTGTGTTGAATATGAATCAAAACAGAAGACAATGATTTGCAAATCATATTCAACCAATATTTGAATTGAATGCACCACAAAGACATGATACTTTATGATCGAAATGTTCAACTTGATTGTTTTTAGCAAATAATCATTAACTTTGAAGCAAAAAAAAACTGGGACAAGTGGCAAAAAAAAAAGACTGAGAAAGTTGAGGAATGCTCATCAAACACCTGTTTGGAACATCCCACAGTTGAGCAGGCAAACGGAACGGGCGGGTTCCGTGATTGGCGAGAAAAGCATCCGTCTGAACATGAAATAGCTTGTCTTTGTCGTGTGTTGAATTGGATATAGGTTGAACATGATTTGAAAATCCTTATCTTCTGTTTTGATGGATGTTTAGCACAATGTCACAACTTCAATGGAGCTGGGTTTGTCTATCCAGCAGTTGTGGCTGAGCATTCGGATGGTTAAATATACAATGTTGAATTCTCTCTAGTTTTATTAGAGTTTTACTGTCAGCTTCGCCTGGACATGACAAATAAACGAGGCTTAATATGCGATCAAGATGTTGGCGCTTATCACTGATTCGCGAGAAACGGGGGGGGGGGAAAAGATATCTGATGTCTAAAAGCAAGACGCTTAAGACCCATCTATTATAACATCTGTGTTTATGTTAAACTGAACACTTATCATAATTGGTTGACAGCAAACGGGTGAGAAGGGGTGCTAAGAATATCCACAATTTAATAGTGTGTAGTGATGGTTTTCACGCTCATTGGGAAAAACCAATCAAAGAATGTTTTATAAATGGTCGCCCTTTCGTGGTGGCTGACGGTGTTATTAAAATTCTTCAACAAAGCCAGTATAAAGGCAAAAGCCGCTGTCATGGAGTCATACGCTCCCGCTACTCAGTGCAGTTGAGTTACACCCATGATGAGCAGGCAGCATGTGACGCGTTTTATTTTCATGCTTTTCCCAATCAATCAATGACTGCTTGTGTTTCATGAACAAGACATGACGTGTTGTTTTCATGCTCTTTTCACACGCAGGGAAAATCTGGAGAAGCACGGCGTTTGCATCCGGGTGCTGGGCGACCTGAATCTGCTGCCGCTGGACCTCCAGCGAATCATTGCCAAAGCGGTGCTTGCCACACGAGCTCACAATAAGTACGCTGTCGTCTCTCGTCCTTAGTGGAGTTTTTCTTCTTTGTTGTTGTTGCAATTCCAGTGACGTTGGGTTAAGCAGAAATAACAACAGAAGACAACCTTTTCCAACTTATTTTCAACCTATATTTAATTGAATGCACTACAAACGCAAGATATTTAATGTTCAAAGGGATCGAACTTGATGGTTTATAGCAAATAATCATTAGCTTTGGATTTTATGGCTGCAATAGGTTAAAAAAATAAAAAAAACACCTGGGACAAAAAAAGACTGAGAAAAAGTTGAGGATTAATACATGAAAAAAGCACTTGCAGAAAGTATTAATCTTACAAGAAGACAGGACGTCACAATTTCTACAACATGTAAGATTGTTCTAGAAAGTCAATTTTAAGAGGACAAAGTCACATTTGAACCAAAAGCAACTTTAACAAGGAGAGTAGAACATTTTTTTCTTGTATCTGAGAAAATGTCACAGTTTTTGACAGGGGGGGAAAAAAAATTCCAAAGTAAAAGTCAGTAGGAAAATGACAGTTATATGAGTGGAAAAGGTGAGTTTACACAATAGTTTTGTACACGGCATTAAAATGTCACATTTCCTCAATTAAAATGTTTTCCTTGCAGTTGCACGCTGTACCGTTATGAAAATAAAATAATCAAATATCCAAACATTTTTCATAGGAACGGGATTCCTTTTTTTGAACGGTTTGCTTTTTTTTTCCAACAGGATGTTTTTTGAACGTGTGCTTTGCCTACACGTCACGATATGAAATGACCAACGCGGTGAGAGAAATGGCCTGGGGGGTGGAGCAAGGACTGATTCAAGCCAGGTAACGCACGCACTAACACAGGGCACCTGTCGAGTCACAATATTACAAGGGGAAACAAGTTTTTAGGGGTTTTTTTTTTTCATTTTGCAATTTAACAGAAGAATTGTCACATAAAGAGAAGAACGCCCAAACTAAGAACATTTGCCACAGCAACTTTACAAGAACACACTTGCTATTTAAATAACTCCCATGGAATCTTGTATTTCAAGCTTCAAATGCCTCTCCAGTTGTCGACAGAAATGTCATATGTCCTTTCTCACTTGCCGTACAGTGTGCCACAAGACACTCTAAACCACTAATGTAGGAATCTAAACGTCGTCAAATGTGCTCAACCCGCGATTGATGGTCACCAAAATTGATGCCGACATCTTTTTGCTCAGAGCAACCTGTGTGTGTGTGTGTGTGTGTGTGTGTGTGTGTGTGTTAGTGACGTGTCGGAGGCGCTGCTGAGCCAATGTCTGTACAGCAACAATTCTCCCAATCCTGACCTTCTCATCAGAACCTCCGGCGAAGTGCGCCTCAGTGACTTCTTACTCTGGCAGGTGAGGATGACAAAGACTTCGTTCAATTTTATTGTGATGACAATTGAGTCTTTTTTTTTCTCCCCCCCCTTTGCGACTCAGACATCCCACACGTGTTTAGTGTTCCAGTCCGTGCTGTGGCCCGAGTATTCCTTCTGGAACTTGTGTGAAGCCATTCTCCAGTATCAAGTCAACCACAAATCCATTCAGGTGAGGCTTTGCCTAAAATGACCAAAAACGCCAGATGAATCGATTAGGAATTAAATGGTTCATTGTTGTCATTCTCTTTTCGATCCATCCTACTTATGAGTGTGTCAATCTAAAATAGTTTACCTGTCAAAATTACAATTGAAGGTGCTTACTAATCGGTTATTTCAACAAGTTTGAGAAGATAAATAGCTGCACTGGACAAAAAGGGACCAACAGGCAAGTCTACATAACATTGGATTGAGACACTGACTTCCTGTGTGTGCTCCTATTTTTGAAAGCTATTCACACCATTTATGGCGCACTATTGCGTCACTGGAACTTTTGTCAAAATAAAGCGTTCTTCCAAAATAACATTTTGACAGGAACTTAGAACTGGTGAAGCCAGAACAGGCCCCTAGCAGGCTTAGAGCATCCCGGTCCAACGTGAACTTGCCAGAAAGTCCAGATTAGTCACTCGAAGCCTGATTTGATCTATTATCCAAAACGGCTAAACATTCCTCAATACCGTACCGGAAACTTTCGCCTTCCAGAACGCACGGGACGTCCACCGAGAGCACCAGATGCTACTGCAGCTAGAGGCTGACCGCACCTGCGCCTTGTCCGCTGAGCACCTACAGCGCCACGGCAACGGCAAGCCCGCAGACGCTGGCCGCAGGCAGGAAGCGCTGTCGCACTACGTCGCCCGACGGCAAGAGCGAGTTTGCCACTTCCTGGAGGCGCTGACGACCAAGCGGGACTCTTTCTTTACGGACTTGTGCGACAGCTGGTCAGCCTAAGAGAGCCTCGTTGTAGACCCCCGCCTCTCCCTACAAGCTCTTCTTCTGCTCAGTGACCAGAAGAGGGCGACGTCAACCCCTATGGGGCAAGAGAGTTACTGGCATATTTATAAATGTAGATTGAAATGTAAAAAAAAAAAAGCGTGATAACAGGCAATAAGTGTCTGGTCAAAATGAAGTTAAAGGTGTTTGTCATCTTTTAAAGTGCATGCTGTGGTTTGTGGAGTGAACGGTGTGCCGTTATCATCCGGTTCATCAATGATGGTGTCAGTCGTGTGAAGTTGATGACGTCACTAGGTTTTGACCACTTGTATCAAAAAATAATAAAGAGATTATTGATTGTCAATGAATGAGTTGTGATTCACTCTTTTTGATAGTGTTCTTGCCTATAGTTACATACAGAAAAATACACTTCGCTAGATTGTAAAAATGTCAGGTTGAGAGAATTAATATTCATTAGAAAATCTGATTAATGTTACTGAAATACATGCCAGATGTGAATAGACAATTCCTTTCATAACTTTGCCATCGTGGGAGGAGTATAGGTTTTCTTATCTTATCTTACAAATCGATAATAGCCCGTCCGACATCATAGAAACAGATGAATAAATAAAGTACAATTCTTTGCGTTTAAATACAGTAGTTGGGCATCAACAAGCCAGCCCTTTGCAACAACTTTCAAAGACTGATATGAAGGAATCTGTGACGTATTGAGCGAGAATACAGCCTGACCGGGTGATGTTCTTCTAAAGAGAATTCAATATACAGGTACCTGGATATCCATCTGCAGGAAGCGGTGTTATTGCGTATCTTAGCACGCCCCCTTGAGGCGCTTACTCGGTACTTCCAACGAGACCCCCGCTCCAATCCCTCGTCTTGAACCAAAAAGTGGTGGAGCCCCTTGGCCACGTGACACGGCGGTATCCAATGACAGGGGGCGCTATGTCCAACTGGTTCAAACTGGTTTGGTTCTTATATTTCATGGTATAAACTAGAAAAACATTGCTTAGCGATATACATGCGCCATTTTAAGCAGCTCCCCTGTCTGCACAGAGTACTGTGACCCCCTTGTGAGAAGGAAAAAAGACCGTTTTGACCGTCATTTATTTTCACATTTTATCGGCGACGACATGGCAAAAGCGAAGGTAAGATTCGTGTTTACGTGCGAGTGTGTTTTTCTGACCCACAGAGACCTTGGCGGTGTTTTTCTTTTCTTTTCTTTCCTTTTTTAAAATTTTATCGTGAAGGTTATGTGAGGTTGTCGTCTCGCGTGTGGAAACGTCATCGCCATGACAGCCAGCCGAGGCGCGCAAACTGCGCAAACCTGCAGCCTAAGGAAAATTAACACGTCGCTTTTTTTCCCCGTTGGTAACCATATAATTACCTAATGTGCTCGTGAATAACAACGTCGTACCTGTTATTTTGGCCTCTATTTTTTTTAACCTTTTTTTAAAAAAGCCAAAGTTTAGTGTCATTTTCGCGCCAAACTGACCGCACATACGTGCAATATGTTGACGTTTACGTAGACTTGACGGTTAGCCGTCAATCAAAATGTAGGTTTTGTCAACGAGGGCTTCGGTGGGGGATGGGAGATGTGACGTTTTTTTTTGTTTTTTTTTCACCCCGAGTCCTCTTGGTTTGCTTCGTGTAAGATTTTTTTACAACGCCCCCCCCCCCCCCCCATAGACATTTATTGAATCAAAATTCCAAATGTACATTTTAACGTGGCCTTATTTTGTATTTGAATGACGTATTGTTGATTTCCAGCCTCCGGAGCAGCCATTGGGCAATTTGAGACTAAACCACTCATTTCCGGGAGTTTTTTTTTTTTTTTAAGGGGGGCGGTTGTTTTAAACCGTATTTTTCCCCCGTTTTTTAAAATGTGAATTGATTTGTACCCCTCTATGGTATGGTAACGGCGCTAAACAAGCGGTAGTTTGTTCATTCGAAGACCGTCATTTCGTTAATTTGGTCTCCTTGCGCTTACGCCCGCCAAAAAAACAAAAACAAAGGGGAACGTCTGGCTACAAATACGTGTTGTCATGGCAACTGTTGCCGCCCACCACTGATTTGAATTTAAATAAGAGCGGGAAGGTCACGTGCTACTTGGCCAAAAACATTCCAAATTTTTGCCTAATAATAGGGTAATTTCTGGAGACATTTCCCCCACATTTTTAGGAAAACAACAATTAGAATGTGATTTTCTTTTAAGCGATTACAATATAAATTGTGACAATAAGGTAAAAATGACTATGACAATTATGCTATCAAGGTAATGAAATGTTTGAATTGTTGCCACTTAAGGTTAATTATGACGTTTAATGGTGTTTTTATTTTCCCCTCAACAGTCAAGTGCCACCATTGAGGTTTGTTACATTTTTATTCACTTACACTTTTTAATACAGTATAACAATTGCTACATTATGGCTACATTTTCGCATTCTTTCTCTCCACAGAGACGGTGCTCCCCACGCCTGTTAGCGGTGCGTTGCATTGACTTGAAAAATTGTGTTTCCTGACTTGCACTGCAGCCATACTCAGATATTTATTCATACTTGCCTAAACTGGACTGTCATTCATCAATGATAATAATACTGAGATAATGGTATTAGCCCATGTTACAAACTGACAAGGAATTTTTTTTTAGGGGGTTGTTTGGGTGAATGTAGTTCTACAGCAAAATAAATAAATAAAACACCCTGTGCCGTTCTTAACAAGTGTATTAGATTAGCGCCTGATGTCAAGCTTATGTGAGTGTGGACGGTTGTTCATCTGTGTGAGCCCTGCGATTGGCTGGCAACCAGTTCTGGGTGTCCCCCACCTACCGCCCGAAGACACCTGGGAGAGGCTCCAGCACGCCCGTGACGAGAAGTGGATTAGAAAATGGATGGAGATCGATAGATAGACACATATATACACACACACACACACACAGGTGTGCACGTGCTCCCACCATAAGTAATATAAACTTCCATACATTCGAGCGTTGCATCCTTGCCTGGATGTTTGGCCCACCCCTATTCCACATGATGCTCGAAACTAAAAAAAAAAAAAAAAAAGGACTTCTTGTAAAAATGAAGATTATTGTCATCCTGCAGAAACCCAAAGCCACTCCAGTGGAAGTCAAGAAGAGAGCTGCCACCAAAGTATGATTCCCACCACTATCATTGACATTATAATGTTGAAAAATATCTTACTGTGAGTTACTAATGACAACTCGTTGTATTGTAGAAGGGGCCCAAAGCAAAGAAGACCAAGGCAGAGAACGGCAACGCCAAGGCCGAGGTAGCGATGAATGATACTCCAACATACGTACACAGGTGGTGTAAAATCTCATTTTTAATCAATTGTGCGTTTTTTCTTTCCCCACTTTCAAAAAAAAAAAAAAAAAAGGAGCCCAAGGCCGACGCCGCAGAATCCAAATGAGTTGACATCAACATGCTCTCTCTATCCGCTTCCCCTCCCACCCCGACCCTACCCCACCCCTTCCTGTGTACTTGGTGATTGTACAGTTTGAAATAAGTATTTTTTACCAAGTTTTATATTACAAATGTCTGTTATTAGGTTTGCCTTGCACTTGATGTAACACGTGGTGTTCTCACGACGCTCACTCATATCTATTTTGGAATTTCTTACACCCACCCCCCTGCCATTCATACCTCATAGCTAGCCGTCTCTCTTTCTCTCCTTTCTGTCTTTTATTTTTTTTAACTGCTGAATTTTTGACCCTTTGACACACATTTTTCAAACATCAGGCAGCTAATAAAAAAAAAGTCCTAAGTTACGACTTACCAAATGTTTTTAAAACACTATGTTAAAAAAAAAAAAAAAAAAAGATCTGCCGTCCTCCCCAAGAGACACGTATCATGTGAATTCTAATGACCCAATGAAGAAAGTTGCCCATAAGCTATGTTGATGACTTCGATGGTTAATCTAAATATTGCTGAAATAAAACTTTTTTTTTTTTTTTTTAAACAAAGCTCTAAATCACCCTTTGTATATGTATTCTGCAATTCCCCCAATATAGAGTCCAGTCCAGTACTGCCATGCCACATTGAATGGAATAGCCGCTGTTCTCGTCTTGGCCACTGGGTGGAGCTCTCCGTTCATTAGAGATTGGGGGAAAAAGTGGGTCAAATATGACGCATGTTGTGAAAACATAGTCGGCGCTGCCATGCCTGAACAATGAAGACTTCTACCATTGTACGCTTTACTCTTTACTGCGGGGTGATGATCCGAGGGAGCCATAGGTACGTGTGTCGAGAAAGAGTGTGGACGAGCTCATTCCTTCGGACGTGGGGGGGGGGGATTTCACGCATGTGCAATGGCACCTACATGCCCGCACCAGTGTGTGGAGCCACATCTCCCCTTTTGAGCACATGGATCACGACCAGCCGGGGCCCTTAAATAAACTTCACGTCCTCACGTTTCACTCTCCTTGCACAAAATTCACCCCCACTTACTTGGCCCTCTGTGACAGGCAGCCAAGTTTTACTTCCGGACGAAGAATTGTTTGGTTAATTAAAGAGTGGAAACCAAAGGAAGGTAATTGTGGTTAATACTCGCCCCATTCATGGTCCAAATGGTCCAATTACGGTTTTCATTGCGACCTTAATCGTTGAATTAGTCGGGGCAAATGACACCTTGTTGCCATTTGAGTGTCAGGCATGTGCATTTGTTTGATAGGTAAGGCGCCTAAAAGTGGTTTGAGCGTTGCTCAGTCAAAATGGACTGCAGTACTACTGTATACTGCGAAACCCCTGTCTTACTTTTAATCATCAAATGTGTAAACTCGAGAAAATGTCCGTTTAATCAATTGCAAGCAACGTCCGAGTCCCACTTATAATAATGTAAACTTCTGCAGTGTGCGTTAGTTTTTGGTACATTTTAAACGAATCTTCAGTCAACTTTATTAATATTCGTTTTCATTTTATGCAAGCGGTTATGTTTGTTTGTGTGTGTGTTTGGGGTGGGAGGGTGTCTTAATTTGAAGTAAATGAGGTAACTTGTTTTTTCCTAAATGTGTAAATTAGACTGGTTATGATAAATTAACTTGGAGCAGTTTGCATGAGGTTTATTTTTGTTCCTTTGGTTATTTTTATTTTTTTGTGCTGCTGTTTTATGCAATCCCCCAAAAGCGTACATTTATTTGTGTTAATTGTTTTAGTCTAGGATTAAGAAATGTTTGCAACACTTTTGAACAATTCGCTGTGACGGAACTTGATATAAACTTTATTTGAAGAAATTAGGTGAAATTGCGGGAGTTCACATACTGCACTCTATTGTCGTCGTGTAAAGAAAAACGTGTTGGCGAAGTTGCGGGGTTTTTTTTTGTTGAGAATTTGTATTTAGAGTTATCCATTTTTAAACCATTCAGTCATTGAATTGAGTTTTTTAAAAGAAATGAATGCATTTTGTAGCTGATCCAGCTTTTAGAATTCAAGTGGTTCCCTTTCACATGCCCCCATCGAATGTAGTAGCAATGTGTCGCTCAGCTAATGAAGTAATTCTCGGTTTGCTGTAGGCTCATTTGCAAAACAAACGTTTTACAGTGATCCCTCGCTATTTCACGATTCGTTTATCGCGGATTTTTTTCAAACATATTCATAAAAAAATAAAATAAAAAAGCGAAAATGACACAAAAAGTCAGCAAAAGGTTGACAAAGTTTGAATGCCAATAGTGCCGGTCTACAATGTCAACTGTGTTATTGCTAGCATCATACAAGCCAGATAGCTCACCCTCTTCAATTTCTCACGACTATTACGGGTGAAATTGAAATCAATTAAATGCTTGATGCCATAATTGGAATGCTAAATGAGGTTGAGCAGATGTGCTAGCATAGCACCGAACGTTTAAGCTGTTTACTACCGCTCATCCAAAACTAGATGAGACACTTGGAGAGCTCGCATTCCATTTTGCCTCCTTTTCACTTTGCGCTCGGGCCTCGAGTGCCGAATTTCCCACTTGCTGGTTTGCCTCGAATGCAGCACAATGCAGCCGCTGTACAGTGCGAACGGGCTGCTTTGTGATGTAACCGTGGTGACAGGTGTCCAGTCGCGTTGAAGCTGCTGCTTCTGATTGGAACCCGCCCCCGCCCCGACTAGTCGACTAGAGAGCGAGGAAGGGAGGGGAAGCTGCAAAAAAAGTGTGGGTGAAAAGGCGGGACGAAGAATGGAAATGAAGGGCTTTCATTGGCTGTCAGGAGTAGAGTACACGGTGTACCCTGCGTATGTTGATGCTTGACTCTGGGCGATGCTGACTGAAGCGAGTAGCCTCCAATCACGATAATGATGATAATAATAATAATAATAATAATAATAATCATCATCATCATGAGACGGTGTCAATCCGACTGAGCACGAGCATCTTTGGAACAGCAGCAATTTGGCCTTGGATATGTTGTGCCAGTGTGAAGGTGGCTCTTTGTTTGCATACTTCAGGTAGAGAATTCCAAGAATAGTTCCCAGCTGACTCAGCAGGGCTGCTGGCCAAAAGCTCATAGTTTAAACCACTCCTTTTATGAAAAGTAAATAAATCAATAAAAAATAGTTCATTTGACCTTTGGTATTAGAGTAACATTATTGTAACCTGTGCAACTTTTAGGAGCGTCGAGGTAGTCTTGAAGGCAACTTTGGGGGAATTGAAAGAGTTAAACCACCTTGCATCAGATTGCGTGCTACACGCAAGTGACATTTTTTATTATGAAAGTATTTGCAGTTGTCCAATTTTAGCCTGCGCGACATTTGGCATCATGATCGTCATCTATTCTTAACTCGCACAATGTTTTGGACAATTGACAGGAGTCTTATCCAACACAACCTTTTGAATAATTGATATGAGAACCGTGTGATTTATTTTTTTTGGTGTTTTTTTTTAACTTTGAAGCATGCCAATGAGTTAGTGTTGACATGTGGTTGAGAACACACCCATGCAGTGTTTGTTCGTAGTCAGTCATCAACGTGCCTACCCAAAGATAGAATGTGGCAAACGGCATCCTGATGGTTCCAACCTCGAATGCCTTTTCTTGTTTGTTTTTGTGCCCTTGGGCGTGTTGAAGGGCAATCTTCATTCCATCGGTGATAATTGGATGCCTTTTGATAAACGGAGTTTCCCTACAAGTAGTTAGTGCACATGTAGTTTAAAAAAAAAAAAAAAAACAAGGTGGGGAACTTCAGCTGGTCTGCTAAACCATTTTATCCAGCCCACAGTGCAATTGTTACAAAGACTAAATTTGTCAAACTGTGTGTATTCATTTTATTTTGCAACTTTGCTTCATCTTGTTCCTAAATTTGGTACGGCACTGGAGACAAAAGATTTCAGGAAACTCGAGACGATGGCAAATTTTTAAACTTTAAGACCGTCAGCGTGATGATTTTAAAACGAATGAAGAATCCAGCCTGGAAGTGCGCAGTCAAAAGTTCCGCGCTAACTGAGCCACAAACGTCAGATACGGCGTTGACGGCACGACGTCCACTTATTTTTCGACAACAAAATACAGGAAGTGATTGCGAAATTTCAGCAAATTCAACATCATTTTTCACGTGTTTCGTGAATACATTGAGAACGTCACCCAAATTCGTACGCAAATCGGAATGATGGCGTGATGCCAGCAAAGGTAAATAAAAGGATTCAATTGGACGGACCTTTTTTTCCCCCCGCCCCTGCCATCGCGCGAGCTAATTCATGGCGTGGTGGTCGTCATTGCAAATTATTCTGCGTGGATACGGTTGTAAATTGAGGACGCGTGTATTGATAACCTGATTTTTCATGTAAAATCATGTACAACTAGCCGCTAATCTTTGACTTCATCTCATTAAAGTTAGTCACACTAGTCCCGATTTTACCAGATGACCTCGTTAGCGCCATTACATTTGCTTTGTATTGGGCTCAATTCACTGGGCTTTGTCAAGCGGGCCCGACAGTTTGCTTTTGGCGAAAAACTTTTGGGTCAAACATCATCAGCGCTTGTCTCTTTGTTTCATTTCAATGGCACGTGTGTATTGAAACAAAGATGGGGAAATAACACGCTCGTCTACACTTTTAAGCAGTCTTCGGTTTTCATCAGAGTCTCAAGGTTTGTACGTGTCCCATCAGCGCCGGTGTCCGATGAAAACGCGCGCATCAGGAACAGTTGCGTAATCGCCCTCTCGGACATGCACGTGCGCCGCCACGAACGCGTTGTTTCCCTGTTTTATTTTGTCTTGATCTGCTAACGAACTAACATGGGACAGTTTGTTTTGGGGGAAGGGTAGAAGTGGAGGTGGAAGTTGGGAGGGGTGGGGGGTGGGGGTTGTGTTTTGGTAGGGCCACCAAGTGAAAGTAATGCTTTTCGACAGCCCCGGTGTGCGTGTTCCTGCAAAAAGTGGGCGTGTGCGCCGCAGCCCAGCCTGGCAGATCTGGTTGGGCGAGAGCAGGCGCTTTATAAAAAGGCGGAGAAGAACTACCTCGGTTGCTCTCTCCGCTTGGGCTTGGAGGGCTGAAGGTGTCGGCGGACAAGTACGAGCTCGGGCAGCGGGAGAGACTCCTGGGCGAAGTTCTCCCAAGTCGAATGATCTGCTGGAGTTGAAGAATCCAGCTCCAAAAAGTGTCGATGGGATTGACGCTGAGGAATCCTGACAAGACTTGCTGAAATCAGCGTTGTCACGTCGCTTCGAGGAATCTTTGCCATACCTGAGGCATCTTTAATTATCCTGTCAAGTCGGATCATTTTTCAAGACTCATGAAGAACTTCCTCCAATCGGGATCGTCTGCCTGATGCGCTAATCCAACTCCGAGCAGGTTGACATGTTTGTTGATCTAACGGTTCGATCGCCGCAGACGACGACGACGACCCCGCCTTGACGCTCACGAGCTCTCGGGGCGCTGGGCTCGTCCAGATTCTGATTTTCATCCAACCTTTGTACCAGCTAAGACCGGTCCGTTTCCGAATATCTGCAGTTATGACGGCGGCGGACGAAACCCCGGACGAATCTTTCGTTTTGAATGAGTCTGGCATTTTTGCGAATGCGTTGCAGAACAGAGAGGGTGGGATGCGGAAGCAAAAGATCCAGAACAAGTGCTTTGGGGGGTCTCCCCCAAACGCGCACTTTGTTCTTGTCTGGACATCATCCGGAGCGTGTGATGGGATAGATGCGGGCTGCGTCCTCGGGGGGGCTTTTGCCACTTTTTGCCGCTGGACAAATCTCGGCCAGATGATCGACGCTTAGCACGTCAATCAGACGGCCGGCCTGTTCGGAAGGTCACGCGGTTCTCGTTTGCGAGTGACGCTCCGTCCGGGTTTCCTCTTACGCCGATGGACTTTTTTGAAGACGTCGGCTCATGAGACTCTTGTGCTTTCGCAGGTCCTCAACAGCCACTCCGTCTCGCCACAACCGCCCCCCCCCCCGTCCCGCCGCATCCATCGACATGATCATCAAGCTGGGACGGCTGACACCAGGATACTTTCGCCTGCTCCAGGTAGCGACGCAAAGACTCTCAATGACTTTTCTCGTATCCAACCCGAACGTGACCTGACTGTAGAGGAACGATTGCATGAAGTGACCACTTTGACCATTTGTCTTCCTCCAGCTTTTTAGCTGGCTAGCAGTTGTGTAGCTAGTAAAGTTTTGTGAGCAAAAGACTTAAATTCGCTTCTGTGTTGACGGGCATTTGAATGGGATTCAAGATTTGACCCAAGGCGTTAGCTTCTCATGTTTGCTACGTGCCATATCGACCAAACCTTTTGTGACCAAATCAACTTTGATTTGGCGTGCTTGTTAAACAAGGAGAGAGGATTGAGATTACTGTTAGCTTCTTGCGCTAGCTACCTGGCTGGCTATGTGCCACATGATTGTGATTAACAAGTCGTGTTTTTTGTTCTAAACTTTGACGACAGTATCTTTGCCTTGACTGAGCAACTTTTTTGTGATCAAGGGATAGTTTTGTGCGTCTGGGTCAGTGCGTTTGTGCTGAGTAAAGTTGGCGACGGCCGCGTTAGCTTTTTGCGCTTGCTGCCATATATATGCTTGTGACCAAAAGGAAGCATTTTGAGCCACTAGTAATTTGACTGCATTTTATTACTTGGAAAAACAGGCCATTTTTTATTTTATTTATGCATTTTAATTAAACAGATGAGCCTTGTTAACTAGTTTCTGGACTTGTACGACGTCTAGAAAGCCAAAACGTGTCGTTTTGACAAGGAGGGAAGATGCGGGCTACTACGTTGGCTTCTTGTACTAGCTCGCGGCTAAACATTTGCAATCAAAGGATATATATATATATATATCCATATCATTTAAAAAAAAAAAAAAAAAAAATACGTTTATTAGCCTGGTTAATGTTGTTTGGACAACTTTTTAAACACGTGTACAGTTTTCTAATAAATCGTCTTCATTTCTTTTTGTCCCCCGCCACAGAGGCAAGGTGGCAGGCGAGGTGCAGACGCAGCCGCAGGACCGTGCCATCAATCAGATTGCCATGATGTTGGCCATCATGGGTCTCGGCTTGTCCTACTACAGTGCCAAGCAGATGACGGAGAAGGTGCAGGCCCACCCGGTGCCCTGAAGCGCAGACTGATGGCTGGGAAGATGAAGTCATGGCGATGTTATTGTGGTTTTTTTTTTTAGTTTTTCGGCAATCAGACCGTAAAGGGGTGACTCTTCTGATCGCAGTTGGAAGATGATGTGCGGCCATTAGGCGTTGCAAAGGTGCATGCAAACATGGTCAAGTCACGACGGTGGGCGAAATATTTTGTCATTTACTACTTGAAAAGTCAACGTGGATGTCCACGCGGGGCGACTTGGGAGATTCTGTGAATATTTTGCACAATCATGTCGAAACGGTTTGGTTTTTAAGCAAAAACATGTCATAAACACTATTTTATTGGGGGGGTGGGGAGGGGGGAATCATCTTGTGACACTCCGCATCTTATCAATGTCTTGTACACCACACTGAGCCTATGTGTGGATTTTTATGACTTTTTTTTTTTTTTTTTTTTAATTGATGTCCTGGAGAAATGTCACTTTATTTTGTAGTTATTTAATAAAGCTGTGAATCCTTTTTTTGCGCCGATTGTCTATTTCGGTTTCCTCTCGTCTTATTCATGAGAAGTAACCAAACGTGAGGGGTGGACAAAGCGCTGAAACTACAAGTCCCAGAATGCACTGCGATGTCAAGGCCAACATTTTGCTTTTTAAATTTTTCAGAGAGTACTTTGGCATACGAATACTGAACAATCTGCGTGAACACTTTTCGAAAGAGATCTGCTGTTGATAGGCTAAGAAATGTCTTGTAAGTGGCGGTTGCGACCCTTAGGGCAAAGTTTGTCTTAAGCAGAGTTTTCGTACAACGCGGCGTAGATCTTATTTCATGGTCACTTATTAGCGCGTGCGCAAATTACGCTTCGCAACCGTTTGACGGCAAAGGGAAAATGGTTTGTCATATCACTTTTGAACACGCGTTCGCTTATTTCTATTCTAAATTGACTTGCAAGTCAACTATAGATTGTAACATTTTGCTGGCAAAGTTGCTCTTTCCTGGTGTACTACGGTGGCCTTTGAGGGTCAGAAAATGTTTGGAAAATCACTGCCAAACATCATTCTCTCTTCGTCATCGTATCAGAAGGTTCATTTGCCCAGCTCACGTACGTGGACCAGTTGCATGCTGATACATTGCCATTTTTCTACAGTGTGGATGGTGTCTGTTATTTGTGGCGTGACAGGCTTGGGATGAAGGAAGTAGATTGAGTCCAAAGGGACCAGCTTCCAAATGAATGGCTGCAATTTGGGCGCAATGCAATTTTTCCTGTTTTCTCGTGTGGAAAACAATTTAATCGGGCCTTCTCCCATCAAGTTAAAGACTAGTTGTCATGATACGTCACTGCCATAGACAGAGGAACAAAGATGCATTGTTTGAAGGAAATCATTTTCTGAAATCTGCAGATAATTTCCTGTGGCACAGCCTTAAAAGCCCCCAAAATGAAAATGTGAGTCTGTGACCTTGCAATTGAGCAAAAAAAAAATGCTGAGGTAATCAATTCTTCTAAGCCAGAATTGAATATTTCCTTCCAGGGATGGTCGCAGTGCATCACATTTGATGAAACGAGGCTTTAAGTGCACATGGGGAGGATTTAGGCCCACATTTGGCATTCCCATGGCGGATTTGTCTTTCCGCACGTAGCCCCTTCGCGGCGGCGCATGCCCACTCGCTCCGCTCACCATTGCCCCATGATGCTGTGCGACAGGCCTCCAGACCTCGCCTGCCACCACGTGCCCTCCCCCCCCCCCCACCCGACTGCCCCCCCCCCCTCCTTCGTTAATGATGCTGGCTGACGGGCGGCCATTGGTTGAGCATTGATGCGTCACCCAAATCGGCCCGGTTGCGAGGCGCCGAGACAAAGGCATGAGGATTCGCTCATTGGCATGAATCATGTCAGGGAGGGGTTTATTTTTTATTTATGGAGTGAGAGGGGTAGGGGGGGCTTCTCATCACGTTTTATGACATGGGTTGAAGATTTCCTCCACGGCGACAATTGTTGGACGCTAACTGTACATTTATCTGAAATTAAATATCACCGAGGCTATCTCTCTCTCTCCATACATATATATATATATATATATATATATATATATATGGGCGGCCCGGTAGCCCAGTGGTTAGCACGTCGGCTTCACAGTGCAGAGGTACCGGGTTCGATCCCAGCTCCGGCCTCCCTGTGTGGAGTTTGCATGTTCTCCCCGGGCTTGCGTGGGTTTTCTCCGGGTGCTCCGGTTTCCTCCCACATTCCAAAAACATGCATGGCAGGCTGATTGGACACTCTAAATTGTCCCTAGGTGTGAGTGTGAGTGTGGGCGTGGATGGTTGTTCGTCTCTGTGTGCCCTGCGATTGGCTGGCAACCAATTCAGGGTGTCCCCCGCCTACTGCCCGAAGACTGCTGGGATAGGCTCCAGCACCCCCCGCGACCCTAGTGAGGATCAAGCGGTTCGGAAAATGGATGGATGGATATATATATATATATATATATATATATATATATATTGTTTTTGTGTTTTTTTTCAGCGCATGTTTAGTCGGTGCCTTGGCATCACTGCTAAGTGCGTGTCGCAGCAGCGTGTTGCATCATGTGCCTCGGCCAGTGCGTGTTGAGGATGGAGCTTCACACTGGACCGGCCTCTGGGCTGTCGTGACAAAACGTGCAGGGTGTGCGGAACACGGTGTCTCCATAGACAGACACCCGCTGAGCCTCTGCTCACGCCAGCGCCATCATCTGTGTGACCCCCGTGCTAGACTTTTCTCTGAAAAATCACCAAAAAGATCTTTAATTGGACTGTAGGTGGCTTTCTGGTAGTTGTTCTTCACGCTGGTCGAGCAAGTGGCTGTCTTTGTCCATTTCAACACATGCAAGATTTGAAAATGATCATTTTTAGACAAAATGATTAAAAAAAAAAAAAAAAATCCAGTGTTAAACTGCTTTCTTATAAGTGTTGTGCAGTTAAGTGGATTTTCATCGTTATTTCCCCATGGCTGCCTTTCTTCCATCAGGATGCCCATCATCCATTTGATCCCATTTCCGTCTGCAAATGCTGACATTTGTCATTTTTCGAAAAAAAAAAAAAAAAAAAAACGTTTCCAAACCAATTTGCTCCCTTGTGTGTATTTTCTTTATTGGACCTACGCTGAGAAGTAGTACGAAATGTTCTGCATCTGAATCACGTTGAGTTTATTGGGCCTCTGCCAACCCTTTTTTTCATCAGCATTTGCATCCGTCTGACTGCATGCAAGACCCCCCGTTTCAAAATGTACAAATGAAAAGCTCCGATCTTGAACTGCAACTTCCTTCTCTTGCATTCCTCATTGACACCCGCTCATGTGGTGAAGCAGGACGACTTGTTGTAAATCACACCAAATTTCTTTTGCAATGCTCCACGGCTGTGTTTCTATTTATTTATTTATTTATTTATTTTCATCGGGATTGACGGAAAAGCGGCTTATCTCCGGCTTGATGAGCACAAAGGTTCTTTTTCCTCCATGTGGCTGCTCATGTTATTTGACATGATGATGTCATCTTTTCGCAGAAAGTCACGTTTTGACGCAACATGAGGTGAATTGTTCTTAAAAAGTGATGAAACGTGATGAAACGCGGCATTTCCTGAATTGCTGCCTAAGCCGAGCGCTACACATCCAATTGCAGACAGGAAATCAGTTTCCCCCTGGAGCTTCTCACGCAGGAAACAATTTGAACATCCCAGCCAGGGCAGGGTTAAAACAACTTTCTCAGGCGGGGGCTGGCTGGAAACAATAAAGGCCATCGAGAGCGAGGGCGGAACTAGCGAGCTAGCTCGATGGATGGTTTGGATTGCGCTTTGCTGAATGGATTATGGCCACACACAAAAAAAAAAAGAAAAAATACCCAACAGATTTTGAAAACTCTCATTTAATGACCTCAATGAACCAGGAAGGAGTGACCTAAGTGACTTTGCATTCCGGCCAGGTGGCAGGGCTTTAAAATAGAATATTCGTTTATCAATTGAAAAACATTCGCACATACCCTGTGTCAAAACACATTGAATAGCATGAACAAATATTGTCCGGACAAAGACACTCAATTTACTGGATAAATGACTGTCCCAGGCCGACTTGGGATACGTGGCAGGAAGAGCCGATGACCTTTCAGGCCGTGGTTTCATCATAATATGCGATCATGCCGGTCACCTCTGCTCGATGACACACAGGCACACACATACGTGCATATGCAGTATACCGTACATATACGGCACTAGTGATACCTTGATTTCTGGGTGCATCACCGTATTACTGGTAGTTATCCGAGTTATGAGTCGTCACTCGTTTGATTAAAACCTTTTTTTTTCTTTTGCTGTTACGCTAGCCAAAAATCAGAGGTCCAAGAAAGCTTTGGAAACGCTAGCTAGCAGTCACAGAATGAATCCAAATCGGAATCAGCTTAAGAGTATTTATGATGTTTTGCTTGGTGTTGTGCTATAAGATTTTCCCAAAATTGTTCGCCTATTAGCATGATTGCCCAAGTCATTTTTGAAGTTACTGTCACATTATCAACGGAAAATTACGGAGCCGCTTGCTGAAAATTGTGTTTGTGAAGAGTTCTTACTTGAACTCTGTTGATGTTGAATTCAGAGCTTCGTTCAATATTGTTACACTGATAAATGACATTGAAAAAGTCTTGTGTTATATAATGTGGCGCACATCTTGAGCGCCTGCTCTTGTGTACACACTGCACTCCTTTGTTTTGTTTTGCCTCGTAGTTTTTACAAGATTCTTCAGGCATCTTCGTGCGGCGCAATTGCGTCCAAACTCTTATGCAACATCCACTTTTCTGAAAGGAATGCCCACCGACACCTCATTTTCCTTGTTTTTTTACAAGAGCTGCAACTTATTAAACTGTCAACGGCGTATAAAATGACGGCAGGGCGTGATGCTTGCCGCTTATTAAAATGCCTGCCATGTGGAATAAATGTTGCTGTTTGGCAAGGCGACAGGCCTGCTCACGCTCCGAGTCCTTCACACTGGCTCACGCTCATTAAAATGGACTAAAAAAAAACAAAAAACCCCCTTTTGAAATCACAAAATGAAAGCGAGCTGGTGGAATATAATTATTGATGGATGACAAAGCAGCCACGAACAAGATGTTTTTTTTATAAGAAAACTTTGGCGGTTAAATTGTACATACACACACATCGCGATTTTTCAAGCCCGCGTGTGATGAGGAAATCATCAAGTGGGTTCCAACTGCTCTTATCGTGGATGGTGTGCTCGAGATGGCCAATAGGTAAGACAAACGAGGCACGACTGCGGTTGTAGTAGGACTGAGACTGACACCTGGAAGTCATTTGCCGATCGGTCAATGACGTCATCGATCGGATCCGCACAATAAGACATGCCAGCAAAGCACATTTTTGACTGAGCTCTTTACACAGACTAGCTAGATTGGCCCATCTTTTGATCAGATTGTGATCGGTAATCTTCTTTATTATTATTATTCATTATTTTTATGACCCGATGATTGTCTCCGAAATCCTAACGGCGTATAAAGCAAGGCGGTCACAAACGAATCCTTTTCAAATCGATTCCTCATGTAGTGACGCAAACGAGGAAAGGTCCCCCACCGAAGCCACTAAAATGGAGGTTCTATGCCGAAAATGACTTCCTCTGGACCGTGAGGCCGACGCGCAAAACCGCTGGCCCACCGGGCCGCAGTCAAGTTATTACGAAAAATAAAATAGTAGATTAAGATTCAAGCTATACAATGTCTGTAAAATATACAGTATTTGCAAAATATTACTCCAATAAATGATAAAAGTGATTTAAATAAAAAGTCAACGCATTAAAAAGACATGAACGAAAAGTATAATGACAATGAAAAATGAATGTTATTCAGTCCACAAAAACCCAAAATGAAATCCACCATCAAGTAATTCATAAGAGAAATGTAACCCTGAATGAAATCATTAAAAAAGACAGTATTGAGTCAATATTTTAATAAAACCTTACTGTGGTGTCTTGAATGACGAAGCAGACACACGCGTTTTCTATTGTTTTATATTGACCGTCGAGTTCCACCATTAAACAACGTGGGGAAGAGCTTGAGACATTCTGTTAACATTTCACACATGCGCAGTCGATGGCAATACCAAGTACGGAAAGTCAATGTGTCCAAACAACATACAAATAACTATGGTGGTTAATACACCACACTTACTAAGAAAGGAGTATGAGACAGGAAAGTTGTTGGGGTTATTTTTTTTGGGGGGGGGGGGGTTCTAGGTGTCGCTTAAATATCAAGTGCGCTTCAGATCATGGATGGATAAGTGCCTTGGATCGACTGTCCAACTTTCAATCTGCTTTGGCCAAGAGGTGGGACCGTGACGCCATCTAACGGCGACCTGCGTCATTTACCGTCGAACCAGATTGTGAATGAATGCTGCTTCGAGGATTTCATTGTCTCATATCTCTTCTGATACGGATAGAAATGCTCATTATTAATAGAGTTCCAGTATCTAGTGGGTGTGTCGTGTCCACTGGGAAAGCTGATCTCCTCTGCGTCCATTCAAAACAGTGCGTGTGCGTGTGTGTGTGTGTGTGTGTGTGTGTGTGTGTGTGTGTGCGCATGCATCCATAATTCATGTTCACCTTAAACATCCTCACTGGTAGATTAGCGTTAAACATCAAGGCAATACAGATATCCGCCGCATACTCGTCACGACAATACAGTTTTGTCGAGTGCAATAACGCTCTCCAACTTTTTATTTTAAATATCACTCCAAGTACCACGATCACGACCGGCATTTAAATGCAGTAGCAAACAAGATGGCAGGTTTATTCCTAAACAGTATACAGTGATCCTTCGCTCTAACGCGGTTCACTTCCCGCGGCTTCGCTGTTTCACGGATTTTTTTTAGTGCAGTTTTTAAATGCTTTTAACCCTTTAAATCAGAAGGCGTTATTTGTTGAAAACGTTTTGGGGTTTTTTTGTAATTGGGCGCTGAAAACAGTTTTTTTTTGTCTATGATTTCATTGTATATATAGTTAAGTATTGTATCATAACTCTAAAAAAAAAATAAAGTTCACTACTTCACGCGTTTCACTTATCACCGGTGCTTTTTGGAACGTAACTCCCGCGATAAACGAGGGATTGCTGTATTTGGTATTATTGTACCGTAAGCCACTCGAAACATGATGCAAAGAATGCACTTGAACACTTTGCTCGAATGTGGGGATGGGGGCAGGCAAAAAAAAAAAATGACTCAATTACAACTTATTGTACGTAAAAAACAAAAAAAAGGCAAGTCGTTATTCAGGGTTAGAGATGCACCGGGCTGAAAAGTTCAATCCAGTCCAAATAAACGGAACTTTGGGCAGTGATTCTTTTGTGTACCACCAGAGGGAGCCAGTGTAGACTCTCCGTTGTACTGTTGAAGTATGAAATTATTCATTCATTCATTCATCTTCCGAACCGCTTGATCCTCACTAGGGTCGCGGGGGGTGCTGGAGCCTATCCCAGCTGTCTTCGGGCAGTAGGCGGGGGACACCCTGAACCGGTTGCCAGCCAATCGCAGGGCACACAGAAACGAACATTCGCCCTCACACTCACACCTAGGGACAATCTGTGTTCAATCAGCCTTGCTGTGGGAGGAAACCGGGTACCCGGAGAAAACCCACGCAGGCCTTGCAAACTCCACACAGGGAGGCCGGAAATCGAAACCTCTGCACTGTGAAGTCGACGTGCTAACCACTGGACTACCGGGCCGCCCGGTATGAAATTAATATTCTGCTTATTATGGTGGTCTGGGTTGAATGTGTGTGTGTGTGTGTGTGTGTGTCCGTGTGTGTGCTACTGGAGCCAGCGGTGTCTGACAATGGAGGGGTGGCTCCGTGAAATATGGATGAGGAAATCCACACCTGTTTCCAGGTAACCTAGGCAGGCGTCCTCGACCGTGACGCTCGCTTGCTCACTCATTCTGTGTGTGTGTGTGTGTGTGTGTGTGTGTGTGTCCAAGCAGGGGACAGTACAGACGCAGTTGTGCAGTTGCAGGTGTGCGGGCTCTCTTGACGCTTTGCTCCAGGCCTCCGTCCTCCTGGCTTGTCTGCTCCCTGACCTTTGGGTGAAGCGGGAAAAGGAGGAAAAAGAGGACCGGGTTGAGTGAAGCCAGAGAACAGGAAGTCTGGTCGGTCGGTCGGCGCGCAGGCGGCATCGGAGCAGCAGCGTCCAGCCCAGGGCAGCATGAATCCTTTGTGGAAGCTTTGTAAGAGCAAAGTCATGAAGACGCTCAACCTGGAGTACGTGGACGACTTGGCCGAAGAGGTACCGACCGACGGGCACACTTTTCTCGACCAATCTCACCGGGGGGCCATCCCCCGCCATGTCGCCTTACGTGCGATACCAATGTAGAATCTGGATCCAAAAAGACGATAACAAAGGCACTGAATAACGCAGACTTTCCGAAAACAAGGTCTGTTGAAGGCCTGTGTGGTTTCGTGGCGCTTCCTCTGGGAACCGTTTCGCAAAGACAAGCGGACTGATTGCGCTTTTAAATGGCTCCTTCTTGGCGGACGGGGTCACATTTTTCCCAGCAGAGTCTCAAAAATGTATTTCACGTCACAGTGAAGTGGGGAAAAAAAATCAAAGTTTTACAAACAAACAAACAAACATTCCTGAGAGGTTGAAATGAGACGTCCCAACTGTACTTAGCCAGCGATTCTTTCATACACCACCAGAGGGAGCCCCCACGTTTTGAGAAATGCACCAACGGGCCTCATTTTGACTCTGTCACAAGTGACCCACCCAAAAAGAGTCTCGAGAAACTCAATCCGACACGGAAGTACAACAGAGGGATCGTCTGGCATTGCTTAGGAGTGACACACCAGGCCAAGACCTTCATTTTGTGTGTGTGTGTGTGTGTGTGTGTATGTGTGTGTTTTCAGGTGAGTGAGGTGGATGAAGACGTGATGAGTCCAGTCCAGCAAGACGAAGGCCAGAATGTCGTCTCCCAGCTGGCACGCAAAGTACGCTCGATGCCATTTCCGACGTGAACGCCGCCGTTGACCTTTGACTTTGTGCGTGTGTGTGTGTGTGTGTGTGTGTGTGTGTGTGTGTGTGTGTGTGTGTGTGTCCAGATGCAGGGAGCGGGGACCAAGAGCTGGAACAGACTGTCAGCTCTCTTCAATAAAGAAGACGAGCACCAACTATTGCAAGAGACGCCAATCGCTGACCAGTCAGTAGACCATATGAAGTGTGTGTGTGCGTGTGTGTGTGTGTGTGTGTGTGTGTGTGTGTGTGTGTGTGTGTATATATAGATAGATAGATGTATTTTTTTTCCACTACTTGGGAAAAAAAAGTAACTCCAATGCCTCATTCCCATATTTGTAACGTGCCAGTCCACTTGCAGTCAAGCCAGAGGAACCTTCCAGGCCCGCTCGCCGCAGTGGATTCTGGGATAGCTTCGCCGCCAACTGGGCCGCCAAGAAGCAAGCGGAGGCCGCCGCCGCCGCCACCCGCAAGAGGACCGAGGACGATGAGGGGGTGGCGGCGGCGGCGGCGGCGCCCGAGGAGGAGGAGGAGGCGGAGGAGGAGGAAGAGCAATCTGCGTCGGCGGGGCCGTCCGAGGCGGCGGAGACGAACGGCGCGGAGGAGGCGGAGCCACGGGAGAGCGACGGCGGCGGACGACGACGGCTTCTCCAAATACGTCACGCTGGGAGGAGGAGGAGCGGGCGGCGCCGATGACGATGACGCGGCTTTCAAGTGGGACTTTGTCACCAGCAAACTGGCCGGGTTGAGGAGGGCCAGCCTGGCCAAGAGCGACTAAGAAAACATTCAGGAAATTCACCCCCCCGCGAGGGAATTTCGGGTATTACTGCAGGTAAGAAAGAAATCAGAATGCGGGTAACTGGAATGGTGGACCAATTCAACCCCTTGCTGCTCACCCCCCCCCCCCCCCAAATATTTTTTGAACTATTACATTTTTTTTTTCGAATAGATGACATAAAAAATCTACAATGCGTATAAATGTAATTTTCGATCTGGTTCCACTGTAGCTTTTGTCATGTTTATTCATACGGCGAAACCTCGATTGAACGGACCCGGACCGAGATTCACTGGACAGAAAATAGTCTCCGGCTCCACGTAAAAACGCCCCTCGACACCGTACCTTTCAGTCTTTTAGTACCAGAATTGGCCACAATTCTCCACAGCGACACCCAACGTCGCTGCGGCGCCCTCAACGGATAGTGAGCGGTCACGTGTTTCCGGTTTGCACTTCTCTTTCGTAATAGATCAACACACTTGACAGGAAGTCGACTCGAGCAGGCTCCAAAGTGCCTCAATGTGTTGCACATCTCTGACAGGAGTGACTTTCCCCATCAAAACAATGCACGGCGGCCATGTTGGCAGGGGAGGAAGTCCCTTCAAATGCAATGGAGCAGATACGTTAGCTTAGCATCCACAGCTAGCTCAAAAGGAGCACGCCATATCGACCCGGTTTTGAGATCTACGGCTGTTGTTTTACTGAAGTGAGTAGCGTCGGCAACTTTTGGCCATACTATTTTGGGACATGACACAGTTTTTCCCCCCCCTGAAACCTTCATCGGTTGCATCTTATCGTAATAAAAGTGAAAGAAAAAAGAAGCGCGAACCTTATGGGCACATGAATTGCCCGCCAATTATCGTTCCTCCAAGCACCACAAGAAATATTCCCGCGTACTGTGCAACAGCAACTCTCTGGGATTGTTTGAGATTTTTGTGATTTTATTTTTTTCTTTCTTTGATTGTGTGGTGCATGTTGGATTGTGAAGTTTTATTTCTCTTTGAATGCTGCAATTGAAATGTTTCCAACAAATAGGAGTGATGATACACGAAGCACTAAAATCATAATAATAAAGACAACTGCTCGACATTTTCTGCTGTTTTTATTTATGTATTTATTTTGGGCTTTATTTGGCCCTGTCAGGTGAACAATATTTTTTTGTTTCAAGATAAGTGGTTCGGATAATGGACGGATGGATTTTGGATTCCTAAAGAATCCAAAGATGTTCAACTAGTTAATCCATTGACATCAATGCTTTTTTTCCCCCTGCACGAAATTGTGTTTTACATGTTCGATTCCACCAATGTTGACATTACTGAGCTCTAATTTGTGTTGATGAAAGCCCCGTTTTGGATCAGGAAAATCATTCTCAGGCTATTGTGCTTTTGACCACCGGGGGGCGCCGTTTACCGTTGCACTGTCTCCAAATCAGCTGGCAGGAGCCAGTCTGCTTTTTTTTTTTTTTTTGTTTTTGTCTGATCTGAGGCCAGTTTGTCCCGTTTGATTGATTCGTTTGTGGAGCGGATCTTCCTGGCGCACGCGCATCCTCTCCTTTGGCTTCCTGTCAGTCATCGAAAAGAATGCTTTGCAGGCTCACGTCATAAATCATCAGCATTGCGTTCTGTGACGTCGCTGCCACACTGAAATACAAATGCTATGATCGCACGCATCCACTCAGGAGAATACAGCAAACAAAAAGGAAAAAGAAGGAAAAAAACCCCAGCAAATTACTGTACATCGAATATGAATATGAAAAATATGAAAAAATAAGACTCAAAACGGAATAAAATACAAATAAAATACAAATGTCTGTTGCCGACAACCAGAGTGAATATTTAAGTCATCAAGGTCTTTGATCAAGTATGTCTTTTGCCTTAGGTTACAGGAACAACTAAAAATAATATATATCATATCATAAAATACAATACAATACATTAAAAGCAGACAACGAAAACAATCACATTGATTTATTTTTTAAAAATGGATTAAAAAAATGAACCTTATTTTTAATTAGGCAAAATTACTTTGAATACCCGATTAACATACAATTCCAAGTAAAATAAGTGCAATAGAAACGAAGTGCAATAAAAAATGATTTAAAAATAAAATAAGACTGTAAACTGACTGAAATAAAAAGAATTTGTGAAGTAAACATTTTCAAATATTTAAATGCCGAATATCTAACTAAAAAGATGACCTTATACATGCCTCCACCCCCAAAAAATGGAAAATAATACAAGAAAAAAATGGTTAATTACTGCATTAACCGAGCGATAAATGTGTTTACCCTTGAAGCATCTTTTATATTTGCAAAAATAAAATGGGTGTTTTCCATATGAGTTCACCTTTTGTGAATGTGTGGGTGTGTGTGAGTGTCTCAATGTGCACCTTGTGGGTTGAGATGGTGTGATGTGTGTGATGTCATCATCGTGTGCTTGTTAAATGAGTCATAGGGGGGGAAAGGTGCGAAGAAAATGAGCTGGCGGGTGTTTTCTCTTTCTCCCCGTGTCTTGTTTTGTCTGACAATTGTCAGATTACGAGAGGAGCAATCAGAGCAGAAACATGCCCACGTAAACACGTGTGGAGCCCGAGATGTCTAGTGGCGTTCAGGCATGACCTTGATGCGTGTCTCTGTGGTGGTGCCTTGCATCACATCTGGAAAACACACCCACACACCCAGCCAACCCACACACACACACACACACATGTATGCATGCACGCCGGCCTCCAGCATGGCAAAAGTCTGCTTTTATTTGTCTTTTTTTATGTATGGTAATAACCCTAGAACAGTAATTGACTATTATTACCACTATTAATCCAGCAGTACCGGATAAAACGCCACCACTTGGGTGGGTGAGCAGCTTGACTTTATTTTGGTTTTACTTTGTTAACTTCCCTTCATATCCAGTCCGGTTGTTTTGTGTTTATTATTTAGAGAGTAGTATTTGTCTTGTATTTTAAAATCATTAACTTATTTGATAGAAAAATGAAATATTATAAAGAAATAAATGTGAATTATGAATTGTGAAATAGAACGTTATCCAAACTTCTAAATTTAAAAAAAAAGTATCTATTGATATATGATTCAAAATTAAAATCGAATTATTGAGCGTATTATCTTTGTTGTAATTTTGGACAAATAACTTCAATTACAGTACCTGAATTAAAAATAAATTTCATTTACAATAAAAAACAAAATACAATAGAAACAAGTCGAAATAGGAAACCCCCAAAAATTCAAATGTTTTCTTTAACATTTGAAAACACACCAAAATGTTCGGGATAACACCTCAAAAGAATACAATCATTTAAAATACAATCAACAGCTAGCAGCTAATCACCAAGCTAGCTAACAAGGATAACCATCTACGTAGCGTGTAAACCACAGCAAATCTAATAAATCTACATCCATAAAGTTATGGCGTTGAAAATAAGGGAACTTTGTAGTGTTGTATCACGAATTGGATCAGGATTTGAATGAGACCTTTCTTACTCCAGCGGGGTAAAAAAAATAACATGGTGACTAGCTTGCTATTCGTTAGCGTGCTAAGATAGCATAGCTGTGCGTAAATGAATGGCGTTTTAATAGCGTTGCATTGTGGCGTTTTTTGGTCTTTTACAGCAAACGAGTCAGCACAAGTGCACATGAATCACGTCTCGGGCTATTAATTGCACTCAACACGTAGCTTTTACTTTTTGGATTTAGAACTTTTCAAAAGGCTGTGAATCACACCTGATGTTAAAAGCGTGAGTCGGCAAAACGCCTTTTCACTCACACACACACACACACACACACGCACACACACGACAGGCAGTTGTTGACGGGAGGAGTCCAGATGTTCATCTTCCCACCGTACTCGACTTTCCAGCCCAGACTTAGATAGCGAGATCGATAGATTTTTTCCCCCCCTAAGAGTAAATGTGTTGATCCCGCAGAAGTGCAAAAAAGAAAAGCAAAAACACGTCATTTTGTGTCCACATTGCCATAAAAAACAAACAAACAAACAACCAAACAAAAAAACCTCCTCCAGTCCTTCTGTCTGGGAGGGCTGAACATGAACCGTAAGCCTGTTGAGCACCACCAGGTGGTCCACATCTAATGACGGCATGAATTCCCAACCTTTCTTTTCCTTTCTCATGCCAACGTTTCCCTCCGGGGGTTCTCTGCTTGCTCCTGTAGAACTTTGCAGCCGCACCTCTCCAATCGTGCCATGACGCACCTGGCGTGGTGGGGGCCTCGTGCCTCCCTCAGGCCGCCGGCCGGCTCAGTTGAAGAGCGCCGACACCTTGGTTCACGCCGCGCTGAGGGCTAAAGTTGACTTCCTGCGCCGCATTGTTCCTCGCCGGGACAGGTAGTGTCCGTCATTTCCTGTTTTTCTGACGGGGGGGCCGCCGTGACATTGAAGTGGAGGCTCTCATCACGTCCTGCTCAGACTGACGTTGGGCTCAGGGGTTGCTTCCGGAGCCGGAAGCCGATGAAAAATGGATATTTTGTGATTTGGGCGTCCGATCTTGAACATGACCTTTGATTGGTACTAAATATTGTTTTTTGATCATTGTCTTGTCATTTTTTTTGTTTTTTTCGGATTTGAATCACAGTCCACCTTGATGATGATGATGGACATGTTTAGTAGCCATTCTGTCGTCACCCGATCCAAAAATGATGACGGCTCCAAAAAGCGCTCACGAAGGCCTCTAAGATGTCCTCTGACCCGCTGTGGGTTGTTGTAACATTTCCCTTTCATGATGACATTTTTTATTTCTTTTCTTTTGAATCATTCTGCCATCGTATGAGGATCATTTCTTTTGGAAAAGAATGCCAATCAACCTTCATGATCACAAACACGTTTTTTTTTTTTCATCATTGTGTTGTCAGATGGAGACATTTGAACAAAATGATCATGGATACTTGTTTTTTTTTTTTTGAATACTTGTTGCTTTTTTTTCTGAAAATATACAAACTTTTTTCATGGATGCTTTTTTGAAGAGATGTCATTTTTTTCCCCTCAACATTTTCCAAAATATTTTGTGTAACATTGTTTTTTTTTTTTTTTGAATGCATGTTTTTTTCTTGTACCAGACGCCCCCCCCCACCATGACTTTTTGGTTCTTCGACCGTTTGGATTGTTTTTCTCGAAAAATACTACTTTTTCTTAAGTCAAATTAAAGCTCCTTTCCTCATAACATCATGTTTTTTTTTTTCTTTCGGCATCTTTCTATTCATCACATTCAGCCGTTTTCCCGAAAAAATATCTAATTTGTTTGCCTTAACCGATTTCTTGATCATGAGGACAATTTCATCAATTTTTCTGGATAACTATCACTCCTTTCTTGTGCCATTCACCCTTTACGAAAAAAAAAAACCCCATCTCCCTTTTCTAGTAACGTTACAGTTTATTCTTTTAAAAAGTAAAAATACTTCTTTTTCTAAAGTTCAGCCATTTTTGCAGCAAATGTTAATTTGTTTTTTCCTGAAAAGTGTGCCTCCCCAATAATTCTTTTTTTTTTTTTCTTTTCTTAACGTACACCCATTTTGTTGTTGCGTAATTGAACCTAAGCAGCAGGCACCAATTGCCCCCCCCCCCCCGTTTTGCTACCACGCGTCACGCGGGGCTCCGGCTGCGGTTTAGTCGCCGAGCGAATCCTCCGGGGAGGTCGGTCCCAGCGTGGCGCCGATCCGCGGCGCCTATCCCTCGCCCCGGCGGCCCGATCGGGCGCTTGCGGGGAGCGGCCAAACCCCAAAATTGTGGTGAGGTCGCTCGGCTTTGATGAGGGCGGAGGTCAGAGAAAGCGACAGTCGGCAGACCGACCGACTCTTCGGTCTTCATCTGGAGCCTCACAAGAAAAGGGTCAAAGTTTTTTTCTATTCCATACAGAGCGGGTCTTTGGGTGGAGATTTTTCTTTTGTTTTTGTCGTGTCTTTGCTGTTATTGCGTTTCAGAACCAGCCAGGCCCTTTTTGCCCCTTTTTGACCTCAAGCGTCCTCATATGAAAGTCTGAACCCGGACTGAGTCGTTCCGTCTGCACACTTGGTCGCGCCTCCGAATTGATTCTTCACGCAGATGGAAAGGTTTTCACCCGGGCTCCAGGCACCGAGGTTTTCATTAACGAGATCAGCGCCAGCCCGCTTGACGCCGACATGACCTCCCGACCACTGGCGTGATCTTTTCCGATTTCAAATATACTGTCCAGTAGATATTTGGGGATTGGTGTTTTTTTTTTTTTTTTAAAACATTTTTTAATCACGACATTCTTCTCAAAATACAACTTTTTTTTTTCTTGGGGGGCGGGGCTGTTTTGACTTGAGAAATAAGACATCTTCTCTAAGGTACTTTTGTTTTCCTATTGTAACACTTTTTTGCGAAACGTAATTTTTTTTCTGAAGAACATATCTGAGATGTATATTGAGGACTAATATTGCGAGTGGGTTTATTTTCACAATATTGTGCCTTTTTTTTTTAATGATGCACATTTTCTGGAAACCTGTCTTTTTTTCTGGCGACCAGTTCAGGGTGCGATGCATGACATTTCTATTGCGCTACTGTCATGAACAAACTTCCACTCCTACTTGGCTTTTCTCAGTTACATAAAAAAAAAAGTGACAATGGGCGACATAAGGCTAGCGCAAGCTAGCTTTTTTTCTATTAGCGTGTCCTCTCTGTGACCCTGGGAGGGAGCTAAGCTCAGTAGGAGGATCCTCTTTATGAGCTAAAATATTATTTCTGCTACATTTTTCTTTTCTTTTTTTCCCCCCCAACAGCTTAGCAGGATAAGTGTGGTATGTTGGATTCTTGATTTAACCTACTTTAAAGTGAGAACATTCTTTCCAGTCAATCCCCCTCTTGGGTGTTCTAAGAAGGGGTCAACAAACGGCGGATTTACTTTGGTTGCTACTGTCGGGTTCTGAGCAGGTCACTCGTCACCAAATGCTGACTTTGTCCTCGAACAAAGGACTTTCAGTTCTTTAATTTCCCTCCAAAGGAAAAAAAAAAAAGGCTAATCCGGTTAGCGTGCTTCTGATAGCTGTCGGACAATTTGGTTGTATGAGCTAACGTGCAACAATGCAGGTCAATGAGAAGGAGAAACTTTTTAGGCTGAAAACACTCTAGTTTTTGTTGACTGCACGTGAAAACGACGTAATGGGAGCTAAAAACAGAGGAGGGCCACACGCACGAACTGCTAGCTTGATATACGAATTCCAGCCTTTGTAATCACTTTTTTTCAAGGGTCCAAGCAAATCGGGATTGTTTTGGCTTCAACACGTTATGTAAGCAAACCCTGAAGGCCAAAAATGCTTCACTTCTTCCCCCACATTTCCCCCTAATTTACAACTTTTTCATAAATCGTACTTTTTTTGGTCAAAATAAAGAACTGCTTTCATTAGAAAAATGTCTCTTTTTTTTTTACTTTTTTTTTTTAGTAACATTGCAATTAGTAAATCAGACTTTTTCCCTCTGAACATGAAGACTTTATGACCTCCATTTTTTTTTTTATTATTCAAACTTTTTGTGTTTCAAAGTCATTCATCGGTAGAATCGTTGTACTTTTTCAAATGTTTTGGTGTAACTGAAATACATAGATGCTAGCTAATAGGGTACTTCAATAACAATTCAATTAAAATGTATGTTTTAAAAAAAAGTCTTGAAGGTTAAATGCAAATGTACTTAAAAAGTTAAATACAACTCAAATTAATTTAAAAAAGTCTCCTACACTAAGCAGAAGCTCCACATTTGCCTTGTTCACACAACACTTTGAATATTCCATTTGTGTTGAGGCCATGTGCTTAATAAAGACCAAACTTGTCTTCTCCCTGCTTCAATCCGACGTCACCCCCCCACACCCCAGACGTTCTGCTCAGATTTCCCACCAGGCCGAGACCCCCTTCACCCCCCCCCCCCCACCCCCCACCCACCTTGAGGCAGAGGTCACCAACAAGAAAAAAGGCAATGAAAAGGTCCACCGGTGTGATTTATGACCCCACGCCGTCACGGGATCCCAACAGCTGGATGGTTCTTGCTACCCGAAACCTTCCTGCTAAAGTTAGGAGTCAACCTTTTGGAGATCCCATTCTGCGGACTTGGGCCCTCTGGCTCCTTAGCTAAAGCCAACAGTCTCCAACTTGGGTCTTACACTGGACAGTGATTTTTTTAATTTTTATTAATTGGATCGGCAAATGGGTGCCATTGTGAAATCCAGCTTCTTTCATTTACGGCAGCTAGCTCAAGTCGCGCCTCTCCTTGCTCCGGCGAGCACTTTCAGATACAGTCATTCAAGCCTTGGTCACATCTTGGCCGGATGACTGGAACGCACTTGACTTTGGAGTCAGCCAATCCTCCATGAAGCGTCTCCAGCGGGTCCCGAATGCTGCCGCTCGCCTCTTGACCGGGACTCGTAAGAGGTAGCGCTTCACTCCTCCTCAGGCATGCCTTCACTGGCTGCATTTTCGAGTTCTTTTGAAGAGGACCCTCTGGTTTGTTTTCCAATCTTGAAATGGACCGGCCCCACCTGACCTCTCGGAGCTCCCTGCCCGCTGCCTCCGGTCTGCACGGGACCAGGCGCTATTCGAGGTAGCAAGAACTAAGCTCAGAGGGGACGCAGGCTTTTCTATTGCCGCTGCCTCTCTTTGGAATGAAAATTGGGCAAGCCCCCTCGCTGGCCGTCTTTCAAACTCGTCATTTTTATTCTTTGGCTTTTGACTCAGCGTGAGACTTGATATCTAGTTGGACTGTTGTGCTTTCTACCATTTTTGTGATTCATTGACTGTTGTCTGAATTGTTTTTGCTCCATGTACAGCACTTTGTAGACAGCGCTGCTTGTTTTCAACTGCTCGAGAAATACACTTGAGTTGAAATGGAATCGCGCCCTGATGTGTTGACAGTCTGAAGCATTGCATTCTCCAGGTGAGAGTGATTCATCTGTTGGATTTTGTGCGGGGGGAAGTCTGAACCGACTGTTTATGTTTGTGTTCTCGTTGTACCTTGGACTCACTTGTCAAGTTGTTTGGTCTGCTTCGTCTCAAGCCCGCTGGCCAAGGCCTGTTTTTGTAGCCCTAACAGCACTTTTAAATTATTTTTTAGTCTTCACTGATAGTTTTAATCCGCAATCTCACTTAAATGATCCAAAGAAAGGAGTCTGTAGTAGCTAACAACAATTGAATGAAGTCATCTCAAGTCACCTTTCCACCAAGTGGTTGAGGTCAGTTTGCGACAGAACACTTTGGGAAAGGTGTGAATCCAAACCCCCCCCCCCCCCCCCTGAAAAAAAATCTGATTTTGATCACTGAATCGATGGCCTCCGTCAAGTCCCTACCTCGAACGTTTTATCCGCAAATTCTTTTTGGTCGCCAAGGATCTTTTCCAGTAGGATCTCGCTCTCTACTACCGGACAATCCTGAAGAGTCTCACGTGTGTGTGCGCCCTGAAGCCGACAGACAGCCCCAATCTGCTGAAGCTAGCGGTGCGGAAGAACCAGGCCAGGTTTGGTGCACTTCACTTCCCCTGACAGACTTTACGACGACTCCTCAGAAAAGGGAGGGGAAGACAAAAACCCGCTGACAGCAATCGTGGCTACAGTTTGCGACCACTTGGACACATGTCGAGTGAGCTGTTGGATGTTGTACCTCCAAAACAAGTGGAAAGTGACAAATGGATTCCAGAAGCTTTTCTCCTTAGTCGTCGTAATTGGCTCAGGTCGTTGGGCTTTGGACCCCCCTGTGGAGCTTTTATGTGAATGAAAACCCAGATCAGCAGCCTGGAGTGGTTTGTTGCACACTTTCCAGGGTGTTTCTGTTCCCTCTGATTGTGCTTGCTCAGCACTGCCCCGATCCAGCCCATCCCTACAATTATACAACGGGAATTGTCCTCGGCCAGCTGGTGTCTTGTTTATTTCAAGGCAACGGACGCGAGACGAAGAAAAGACGGAGGGAAAAGAAAGCCAAACCCAAAACATGAGCATATGTTTCAACCTTGTCCTGTGAACCCAAAACAGGATGTCACACAGCAGGCCCTGCGCTCATGTCAGGCAGACACAGAAGGCTAATAGTCGTGCCGCCGCTGCTGCTGAAGGTTGATGTTTTCTGTCCCTAAACCAAACAACTGTGTGGGCAGAGTACAAATCCAGATGCCCGGATCCTTAAAAGCCTTTAACGTAAACAAACGATGCTTTCTTGACCTTTTAAAACAGTTCCCAGGTACGTACTTAATGGCTAATTAACCTCGAAATATGTCACTAAAAAGGGGAACACCCGCCGCCATAGTTTGTTTTCATAAACAAAGGGATGCGCTTTGATCTGAGTGTACCGATATTGCTTTTGAGAGATGCATTGATCTTTTCTTGTCCCTTGACAACCAAAGGTGTTCCCCAAGGCTTGGTACCGGGTACCTCCTCTATTCCAATACCAAAAACAAAAGAAACAGTCAAAATCAGTCAGTATTTGCATTTATTGATTGTGTGCATGCGACTCATCTCTTGAGAGTCAAACCAACAAGTCTTTCGTGGACATCCGTCACAATCAAATGAGCCATTTTGTCAGCATGCAACCAAATGCAAAAGTAGGTCCCGTTGAAGGAGCGTGCCAGGGAGATGATAAATAAGGGCAAAGCTATCAGGCTTGGGAGTCATTACAGTATTGGATCACAATAGTCATACGTGAGACCCTCGGCCGAACCCCCGGCATACCTCGGAAGACCCCAGAGTCTGCACTCGAGTGGGCCGTACCACAGAAGTGACCGGTCGGCAGAGATGAGCCAGTGATGAATGAAGTGAGGTAGAATCTGCGCTTGATCTCGGGAGGCCGAACCGCCACATGCAGCAGCCGACATCTTGACTGTTTTCCGTATGAAGCCCCTTTCGCACAGGCCCACGGGGGGGGGGTCAAGTCAACCCCTGCTTAGAATGAGTAGCGCAAGGCACCGCCCGGCTAGCATTCTCATTCCGATTCGGAGAAGCGGCTGCTGTCATCCAGAATGCCGGGGTTGACATCGCATTTCATTATGTGGACGGGTGCGGCTGCACTTCGGACACGACGGCGTCCCCCTTCTACTGTTACACCTCGGCAATATGAAAGGGGGCTTTTGAGTGGTGAACTTCTCGGAAGAAACTGTCTGCTACATATCCTCTTTTTCCAGAGGTTCCCTGTAATCCTGAGTGCTAATCAATGGTGTCGCAAGACATGATCAGGACAGTGTATATAAAAATAAAGTCAATCAATCACCCCCCCACCCCCCTTCTCTCTCTCTCCCTATTCATTTCAGTACATTAACAACCCCACAGGGTAGTCTTGCATGTTTGATTCAACGCCTGCGTTAAAAAACCGAGACATTTCTGAATGAGGTACCCATGGCTCACTTCACGCAGCATTTTTCCACTAGTTGAGTCTCCGGTGTCGTCGCTAGCAGACAATTATAGCTATGTGCCAGTTCAGAATCCAGTTCTGTTCAGGATTGTACATCTGGAATCAATCCATTTGAAGAGGAGCTTTGGGTCAAATGCATAAATAGTTTTGACGGCAGTCATTTTGAAGAAAAAAAACGCTTTTCAAGGAGCAACCGCCAAGTCTCTGGTGTTAACCACGTGCCCACGAAAGCGACTGCATATAGTCCTCAAACCGTCGACTCTCTGGGTCCTTCCCGGGCAGCGTTTTTGCAGCCGTAGAGCCACTTGATGACCCGAGCGTTCCTCTCGATGATGGAGACGCCAGCGGGGGGCTTGTCGGCCAGCTCCTCCTGGAACAAGACGTCTCCGGAGTGGCGGGAGAACTCGCTGGGCTCTGTGCCGCCGTCCCCGGCAACGCTGCGCAGAGCCAGCGAAAGGGTGTCGATGGAGCTGGCGCCAGACAGGAAGTTCTCCTGGCCGAGGCGCTGGATCAGGTCCGCGTCCAGGCCGCAAAAGTCAAAGAACCGCTCCTGCTCGGACCGGGCTCCGGGGCGGTCCAGATGCAGGTCCGATTTCGAACGGCGCAGCCCCCCGCGCTGACTCCTGCGGGATGAAGGTTGCGGCGACGCCCGTCTCCACGGACCGTTGTCGTCCGCGCCCGTTCGTGCCGTCGTCCGCGCCGTCGTCCGCGGTGCCTTTCGATCCGTCGCTGGTCTGGTCTAGCGGAGAGGTCCACCCCGGGCCGGTGACGGACCCCGGGCTGTGGTCCTGGTCCGTTTTGCTTCCCGGCCCGCCGTCCCCCGTGTCCTTCTCGTTAGTCCATGACATGCGGGAGTCTCCGTCCCGTGAGGGCGCTTTCTCCTCGCCGATGACCATCTTGTGGACTCCGCCGCCACCCTTCTCTCTCACGGAGCCCTGGAAGAGGCGGCGGACGAAGCCGTATCCTTTTAGCTCCGCGCTGCCGTTCTCTCCGTCGGGACTCTTGCACTCTTTCTTCTGCCGGTAGATGACGAGCGAGTCGGGTCTCAGCATGCGCTTGCCGGTACTCCTGCGGAGGACGGGGGCGCTGCGCGGCGTCACCAGGGTGCTAAATGCGGGCGTTCTGGGACCGTCTGGCTTCCAGTTCAGCGCGTTGTTCTGAGTCTCGAGGTCGATGGCAGACTGTTGATTCTCCTTTCTGGAGTCGTCGTTTTCATTTTCGTCCCCGGAGGAAAAAGATCGAGAGAGAGTGGAGAAGGGGGTGCTGGAGAAATCCCGCTGGGGCAGTTGGGGACTGGCGAAAGGCCTTCGGGGCGGCAGCGGCGGGGTGGCGCACGGCACCGACACGGGTTCCTGTTTGGTGTTGATGACCTGCTGGCTCTTGACGTACTTGGCCTTGTCCGCCTCCAGCCTCTCGACGGCGCTAATCGCTCGACCGTGGCCGCCGCCGTCGATCTGCCGCCGCAGGTAGTCCGGACCCTTGTTGAGGAGCCGAAGGGGGGACGGCGATCCGATGGGGGTCAGCGACTTCATCTTGATTCAACGGGATTGGAAAGACATCCAAGCTGTCGCCTAGTTTTTTTTAAAATGATTCTTATTTTTTTCAATACGTGAGTTTCATTCCTGGAAATTGGAGGGGAGCGTTTGAAGAAACCACAGTGTTGAAGTGTGGTGTGTCTTTTTTCAAAAGGGCGGTAATCTCAGCGCTGAGGCTAATTGATATCCAGGATCTTTTTTGACTAGGTGGGCGGCCCTCTTTGTGTCAGAAGCGAGACACTCCCTGGCCGCAGCGCAGCCGAAATAGCAAGCGGCCTGCTCTTTGAAAAGCCCTCTTCTTTTCTTCCCCTTCGTCGATCCTCCCGGCGACTCTGCTCGCATCCGGCACTTGAGACGCCGACTGGCAGATGGGCCAACGTCTTTGCGAATGGCTCACCTGTGGAGGCACAAAGAGAGAGAAAGAGAGAGAGAGAGCTTTCAGTTGTTTGACTGAGCAGATGGCAGACGCTGCCATTGTCGCCCGTGCTTATTTAACCCCCATGCAGTAATTATCCCAAAATTGGACATTTCGGACACCTTGGACGATTTTGGACTGTTGGACAAATGGACACCACAGACAAAACAGTGAAAAATAACTCCAACGAAGCTGAAATTTTGCATAGGATGTCTATCTATGTCTTGGCCAATTCCCGCTGAAAGCCGCTGTTCACGAGGGGTCATAAGCAAAACGTGAAGTTCAACTCCAAAGACTCGTCAGCCGTGATGTGGAAAGACATTTTTGTCACCTTTGGCCACTTTCACATTCCCGCCAAAATAAGAGACGCAACGGTCGAGTTGGGATGGTGGCGACGGAGCCGCGTCCGACTGGCATTCGCAGATCATTCCACGGACGGCCAAGTCAGCATGACGATTGCTTTCGACATAAAGGGCGGTGAGTCTCGGGTGGGATCGCAGTTTTTTCGGGTATTCAAATTCCACAAATCATCAAAGCCAGCGGTCCGCGGCCCGCTATTACTGCTCAAATAAAAAAAGGCCGACAGCACTGGTTAAGGAGTTCTGTTTTGAAGCCACCACAAATATAGCGAGGAGACACTCCAGGTTGTGTCAAACGGACGGGCTTGAATCACGCAACATGCTAATTCCGGCCACATTTAGCTAGCCCGGCCGGCGTGTGTCCATATTTAGTGTGTGAGACGTCTGCTGAAAGACAGACACTTGTTTGGTGTCCAGCTCGTATCCTGCCAAATGTTATTTGGGCCTTTTTCCTGTGGGGTGGGAGCAATGAAAATGATGTCATCAATGTGGCAAAGGTCACAAATGTACACATGCATTAAAAGGTCAAACACGTGATTACATTTCTGACCAATGACTTTTTTTTTGTTGAAAGGAGTGGACAACTATTTTTGACATTTGTATGGCGGTTGAGAAAATGTGACTTCAAACAAGGCCTTCCGCCAACCTCTTGAGAACACGAAATAAAACGTCTTTCATGAACTTGTACCTTGAATACTGCCAGAAATACTCTGTGGGCCGACAGCCTGCCCCCCACCCCAGATGTTAAGCTTCCAGCCCTGGGATAGTCCTTGTTTAGGAGCATGAAAAAGACATCGAGAGTGACTCCTGAATGAAAATGTCCTCAGTCCTCATTTATATCTGTCCTTCTTCGTGGAGGATAAAGAATAGATACCGGTGAGTATTGTTCTTGGATGACACGTGTTGCTTGGCAGTGTTCCAATCTCCAAATATCACAGAAATCTTTGTTTGTTTTGTTTTGTTTTTTTAATGGGGGGGGGGGCCTTGAGATTTCATTTCAAAGCCAAATGACCCACCACCCTCACTACCGAGGACAAACACAAACCCTGAAAAGCAACAAAGTGTCTCCTCAGATGTTGTGCAAGCGCATTCTAATCTCCGTCCCGCCTGCCCTGCCGGGGCCCTCGCCCGGCAGGGGTTCGGAGGCTAAGCGGGGGCGACCCCATGCTGGCTGAAGCAGAAGCAGATGTTTTTGTTTTGTGTGGCGTCCCACGGAGACGCTCCACGCGGACACTGCCGGCTTTGACGCTGCTTTTTAATCACCAAGCAAAACGACTGCTGTTGGATCATCTGCGTAAAGTAAACGGGCAACAAATGGCGACATTCGACTCATTTGACTTTTTGGTAGTGGACAAATTGGTCTCCGGAGAGTCTGGCCACCCGTCAAGTGTGAAATGAAAACGAGTGAATCTATAATGATCTGCCTATTTCTTCAAATCATTCATGCAAGCAAACAATGCAAACAACGCATTAGAGCGCTCTTTCACCAACGGATTTGCGAAGACAAAAGCGCTGCGGCAACACTCACGGACATGTATTCTTTATCCTCTGTGAAGAATGACATCTATACTGTGGTTAACTGCGGAATTTTGACCGGCTCCATGTATCGCCCTTTGTCTGCGTGATGGTGCCCTCCGGTGGCCAAGGTGTGCACACCAGAAGGAGCAGCACAATGCTCATTCGACTGATGCAAAAAAAAAAATGAGGCTCGACCTGTTTAATTTGTTTCATTCGATTGAATCGTGTCACGACTGCATGTTTTTATTGGGGCCTGAACAGATTGTTTTCAATTCAGCAAAGAATCATTTTCTTCTGGCAAATATTGGAATCGGCACAGGGCTGAAAAAAAATCCCCCAAAAGTCCAAAATCCATTGACACTTGTCCAGCGGTTCTAATGTGACTTCGAATATCTTCGAACGACTTTTTCAAGAGGGTGCCCAACTAAATGAATTCACTTGACTTTTCCTTGATTATTGTCAAACAAAGAAAGTGGCCGTATGGCTGCTCAGCCTCATTAGTCAGGGAGGGGGCAACACGGCTGCCATCAAACGTAAAATACATCAACGACTGCCCCCTCCCCCCTCCCCAAAAAGACAAAGGAAGCAGACAATAGTGTAAATCTTCGGGGTATTATCGCGTCTGAGCTGCTGGAGGTTGCTAATGACTTTCTCTGGTGACCCCCCCCCACTCCTTGCCTCATAATCGCCCCACAACCCCACCCTTGAGATGGTCTCTTAAACACAAAATGGACAACACGAGCCCTGAAACGCCTCCTTTTGTCATATATATATATGACAAAATATATTATATATATATATATATATATCCATCCATCCATTTTCCGAACCGCTTGATCCTCACTAGGGTCGCGGGGGGTGCTGGAGCCTATCCCAGCTGTCTTCGGGCAGTAGGCAGGGGACACCCTGAATCAGTTGCCAGCCAATCGCAGGGCACACAGAGACGAACAACCATCCACGCCCACACTCACACTCACACCTAGGGACAATTCAGAGTGTCCAATCAGCCTGCCATGCATGTTTTTGGAATGTGGGAGGAAACCGGAGCACCCGGAGAAAACCCACGCAGGCCCGGGGAGAACATGCAAACTCCACACAGGGAGGCCGGAGCTGGAATCGAACCGGGTACCTCTGCACTGTGAAGCCAACGTGCTAACCACTGGACTACCGGGCCGCCTATATATATATATATATATATATATATATATATAATTTTTTAAATATATATATATATATATAAAATACATATATAATATATATATATATATATATATATATATTCTTTATATATATATATATATATATATATATATAATTTTATATATATATATATATATATATATATATAAAATACATATATAAAATATATATATAAAATCTTTCTATATATATATATATATATATATATATAGAGAGAGAGAGAGAGAGAGAGAGAGAGAGAGAGACATTTATGGTGGTCGAATGGTGAGCACTTTGGGGTCGTGGGTTCGATCCCAGCTCCAGCTTCCCTGTGTGGAGTTTGCATGTACTCGGTGTGCCTGCATGGGTTTGTTCCGGGTACTCCATTGCTGAACCTGCCAGCTGTCTGGTCTCATTACACGTCGGCCGACCTGCTTCCTGACAAACGCACCCGCCAGGAACAGCCCCCCTCCTCCTTCTCCTCCTGTCGGAATCGCACGTCAACATCCGGCGGGACCCGAGATGTCGTCGCGGTTGAGCGAAGCGTAAGCAAATGAGGAGGATGCGAGCGTGCCCGTTCGCAGACCATCAGTCACACGCCGGCGAGGGAGATCTGTCAGGTCCGCGATTGAAAATTCGAGAGGCAGCTGTAAATAATCGATGGAATCACAAGTTGGCGGAGGCTGCCGAGGTCACAAACGTGACGAGAGCGATGATGATGACAGTCGAGTCGACGCGCTTCCAAAGATAGATGGGAACATTTTGGGGCAGATTCGGGCGTACGCGGAGCACCAGAATGAGCGGCGTATGCGAGATTTTCACGTCACTCGGTGGAGTCAAACCAAGTGACGGCCGGGCCATTCATCCTTGACTCACTCGCGTTGCGCAAACAAAACAGGAAAGTGCGAACGTCCGTCATGAAGCGGAACGGTCACGTGAATGCTTTCAGATGGTCGACAATTGCTTCATTCAGACGAAGTAGCGACACGCAACTCGGTCACTCGGAACTTTCCGGCAAACAAAACGAAGAGGGTCGCACACGCGAATAGTCGATCGTGAACTTCGTCGTGTCGTCGGCGCTCGGTTGTCACTTGCTACCCTGGTGCTTTTCCACAAACAAAATGAACAGGGCCACGTGTGAATTAATTACCCGTCATTTCTGGACTATAGACCGCACCTGATTATAAGCCGCACCACTACATTTTTAAAGGAAAAAAAAACATTTGGTACACATATAAGCCGCACCCGTGTATAAGCCGCAGGCGCCCATATTGTTACATGAGGTATTTGCAAAGAAAGACGGTACACAGGCGGCCATTAAAAAAGTCTTTATATAGGCCGCTTCATTAAATAAGCCGCAGAGTTGAAAGCGTGCGACAAAAGCCTCGGCTTATAGTCCGGAAATGACGGTAGTTGCGAAAAAATATCACCCTGAGCCCAAAGCTGTTGACACTTGGTTCATTCAAACAAAGAAACGTCACTCACCGACGTCAAAAATGACTGTCGAGGTTTAGTTCAGGAATTCAAAATGACATCTCGCCTTGACTGTGTTGAAAAAAAAAAATAAACTGACCCCAAACTTTGGAAGCGTTTCTTTTCGCCCCCGTGAGCAAGTTCGCCTAATACGGCCCAACGAAAACAAAGCGACGGACGAGGCCCAGCAATCAAGTCAAATTAGAAGGTAGGAAGGGTCCACTTCTGACGTCGCAAAGCAGCTGCTGCTCAGGCCGCGAGCTTGCTTAAGGGTCGGAGGAGGAGGGGTGATGATGTCATCACGGGGGCACCTTGCCTTGCCCCTCTAATTAGAAACTTCGACTCAGAGGGGGGTCCTCACATGCAAACCTTTGCAGAAAGATGAAGCGGCTTTGAAGGCGGCGTTTATGAGAACGCGGCTCCGAGGCCGCCACATGCGCCCGTGATAAGAAACACATGCGGCGCAACAATGGCTCAGGTCGTTACCGCCGCCAAAGGAGCGCGTGTGCAGGCTCACACACATAGAACCATCGGACTTGGAAGTGGCAGGATGTGTGTTACAGACAACAGAGAACATCCCCAATGTTTTCTTTTTTGCCTTGCAGCATCGACCTTTAGTCAGCGTGTAGAGTGTGGTGACCTTTTTCGCCTTTTTTTTTTTGTTATTTTATAATTCGGTTATCAAGTGAAGCAAATTGTGCTCAAAACACATTCATATTTAGGAAATGAGTGCAATTTGGTTCTGATTTTTGAACAAAAATGGTAACGAGAAGATAAATACAATGAGAATAACATCAAATCAGGTGACAAAAATGTTTACAATTCAGATTCAGAAGTTTTTTTATTTATTTAATAAATTCAAACAGCCCCTCCGTGAGTCGTCACCTTACCGTGGTGGAGGGGTTTGTGTGTCCCAATGATCCTAGGAGCTAAGTTGCCTGGGGCTTTATGCCCCTGGCAGGGTCACCCATGGCAAACAGGTCCTAGGTGAGGGACCAGACAAAGCACGGCTCACCAAACCCCTTATGATGACAAAATTAATTGGAACCCAGTTTCCCTTGCCCGGACGTGGGTCACCGGGGCCCCCCTCTGGAGCCAGGCCTGGGGGTGGGGCCGGTTGGCGAGCGCCTGGTGGCCGGGCCTGCTCCCATGGGGCCCGGCCGGGCTCAGCCCGAAGAGGCAACGTGGGTCCCCCTTCTCATGAGCTCACCACCCATGGGAGGGGCCAAAGGGGTCGGGTGCAATGTGAGCTGGGCAGCAGCCAAAGGCGGGGACCCTGGCGGTCCGATCCTCGGCTGCAGAAGCTAGCTCTAGGGACATGGAATGTCACCTCTCTTACAGGGAAGGAACCCGAGCTGGTGTGCGAGGTAGAAAAGTTCCGACTGGATATAGTCGGACTTACCTCCACACACAGCCTGGGTTCTGGTACCAGCTCTCTCGAGAGGGGTTGGACTCTCTTCCACTCTGGAGTTGCCCACGGGGAGAGGCGCAGAGCAGGTGTGGGCATACTCATTGCCCCCGGCTCAGTGCCTGTGCATTGGGGTTCACACCGGTAGACGAGAGGGTTGCCTCCCTCCGCCTTCAAGTGGGGGGACGGGTCCTGACTGTTGTTTGTGCGTACGCACCCAACAGCAGTTCAGCGTACCCACCCTTTTTGGAGTCCTTGGAGGGTGTGCTAGAGAGTACTCCTGCTGGGGACTCCCTTGTTCTGCTGGGGGACTTCAATGCACACGTGGGCAACGACAGTGAGACCTGGAGGGGCGTGATTGGGAGGAACGGCCCCCCTGATCTGAACTCGAGTGGTGTTTCGTTATTGGACTTCTGTGCTCGTCACGGATTGTCCATAACGAACACCTTGTTCAAACATAAGGGTGTCCATATGTGCACTTGGCACCAGGACACCCTTGGCCGCAGTTCGATGATTGACTTTGTGGTTGTATCATCGGATTTGCGGCCGCATGTCTTGGACACTCGGGCGAAGAGAGGGGCGGAGCTGTCAACTGATCACCACCTGGTGGTGAGTCGACTCCGATGGTGGGGGAAGATGCCGGTCCGACCTGGCAGACCCAAACGTATTGTGAGGGTTTGTTGGGAGCGTCTGGCGGAATCCCCTGTCAGAAGGAGTTTCAACTCCCACCTCCGACAGAGCTTTTCCCATGTCCTGGGGGAGGCGGGGGACATTGAGTCCGAATGGACCATGTTCCGTGCCTCTATTGTTGAGGCGGCCAATCTGAGTTGTGGCCGTAAGGTGGTTGGTGCCTGTCGTGGCGGCAACCCCGTACTCGCTGGTGGACACCAGCAGTAAGGGATGCCGTCAAGCTGAAGAAGGAGTCCTATCGGGCCTTTATGGCCTGTGGGACACCAGAGGCAGCTGACAGGTATCGACTGGCCAAGCGGAATGCAGCTTCGGTGGTCGTCGAAGCAAAAACTCGGGCATGGGAAGAGTTCGGTGAGGCCATGGAAGCAGACTTCCGGACGGCTTCGAGGAAATTCTGGTCCACCATCCGACGTCTCAGGAGGGGGAAGCAGTGCACCACTAACACTGTGTACAGTGGGGATGGGGCACTGTTGACCTCGACTCGGGACGTTGTGAGCCGGTGGGCGGAGTACTTCGAAGACCTCCTCAACTCCACCAGCACGCCTTCCTTGGAGGAAGCAGAGTCTGGGGACTCTGAGGTGGGCTCTCCTATCTCTGTGGTCGAAGTCACCGATGTGGTTAAAAAGCTCCTCGGTGGCAAGGCCCCAGGGGTGGATGAGATCCGCCCGGAGTTCCTCAAGGCTCTGGATGTTGTGGGGCTGTCCTGGTTGACACGCCTCTGCAACATCGCGTGGTCAGCGGGGAGAGTGCCTCTGGATTGGCAGACCGGGGTGGTGGTCCCTCTTTTTAAAAAGGGGGACCGGAGGGTGTGTTCCAACTACAGAGGGATCACACTCCTCAGCCTCCCTGGTAAGGTCTATTCAGGGGTGCTGGAGAGGAGGGTCCGTCAGGAAGTCGAGCCTCAGATTGAGGAGGAGCAGTGTGGTTTTCGTCCCGGCCGTGGAACAGTGGACCAGCTCTACACCCTTAGCAGGGTCCTCGAGGGTATGTGGGAATTCGCCCAACCGGTCTACATGTGTTTTGTGGACTTGGAGAAGGCGTTTGACCGTGTCCCTCGGGGAGTTCTGTGGGGGGTGCTTCGGGAGTATGGGGTACCGAGCCCATTGATACGGGCTGTTCGGTCCCTATACTGCCGAGGTCAGAGTTTGGTTCGCATTGCCGGCAATAAGTCGGAATCGTTTCCAGTGAGGGTTGGACTCCGCCAAGGCTGCCCTTTGTCGCCGATTCTGTTCATTACCTTTATGGACAGAATTTCTAGGCGCAGCCGAAGCGTTGAGGGGGTCTGTTTTGGTAGCCTCAGTATTGCATCTCTGCTTTTTGCAGATGACGTGGTACTGTTGGCTCCTTCAAACAGGGCTCTCCAACTCTCACTGGAGCGTTTCGCAGCCGAGTGTGAAGCGGTTGGGATGAAAATTAGCACCTCCAAATCTGAAACCATGGTCCTCAGTCGGAAAAGGGTGGAGTGCCCACTCCGGGTCGGGGAGGAGATCTTGCCCCAAGTGGAGGAGTTTAAGTATCTTGGGGTCTTGTTCACGAATGAGGGCAGGAGGGAGCGAGAGATCGACAGGCGGATCGGTGCAGCGTCTGCTGTGATGCGGACGTTGCATCGGTCTGTCGTGGTAAAGAAGGAGCTGAGCCAAAGGGCGAAGCTCTCAATTTACCGGTCGATCTACGTTCCAACCCTCATCTATGGTCACGAGCTATGGGTCGTGACCGAAAGAACGAGATCCCGGATACAAGCGGCCGAAATGAGTTTTCTCCGCAGGGTGTCCGGGCTCTCCCTTAGAGATAAGGTGAGAAGCTCGGTCATCCGGGAGGGGCTCAGAGTCGACCCGCTTCTCCTCCACATCGAGAGGAGCCAGATGAGGTGGCTTGGGCATCTGATTCGGATGCCTCCTGAACGCCTCCCTGGTGAGGTGTTCCGGGCATGTCCCACCGGGAGGAGACCCCGAGGACGACCCAGGACACGCTGGAGAGACTATGTCACCCAGCTGGCCTGGGAACGCCTCGGTATCCCCCGGGGAGAGCTGGAAGAAGTAGCTAGGGAGAGGGAAGTCTGGGCTTCCCTGCTAAAGCTGCTGCCCCCGCGACCCGGCCCCGGATAAGCGGTAGAAGATGGATGGATGGATGGATGAAATTCAAACAGCCCCAAATAATTCTTGCATACCCCAACAAATGTCTATAAACCAATTTACTGTTTATTTTGTTGTTGTTTTTTTCGTTGCCATTTTGGCTCCAGGAACCAGTCAAATATTAAAGTCAGTAAATATTATAGAACGATTTGATTATTCTACATTTGATGAAGTAAATAGCGCATGAACATTTGTGATCAAATTCCGCCATGTGTCTCGACAAAACTGTTGCTTTATTTATTTATTTATTTTTATTTGATTTAATATGGACTTAAATGATAATCGTAAGAATCCTCAAATTTGGTGTCGGCAGATGATGGGCGCTCGCCTTGATTGAATTTAAACGCCGGGGCTTGAGCCCGTGACATCCCGCCCTAGTAGCGAATGACGCACCACCTGGACGCGAACAGACGACGTTGGCCTCGGGGGCAAGTCGCACTTGGCGGAGGTAATAACACGCTCGTGGACAACAAGCAAGCAAGCGAGCAAGCAAGCGTCACTCTCCCGCACCGCTGACAAGATCCGACAAGCGCTACACAACACCTGCAAAAGTGCCGCACATTCACTTGAAAGGCCACCGACGGCGAATGACAATCCGTTTCCTCACTCCGGCACTAGCGGGGGGGCCGTAACACGAGGCTCAGCCTTTATTTAACTGCGCCTGTTCACACAGAGCCCAGAGAAGCGTGGCTTTCCATACTTGTTCAGCACAAACTGTGGCGGCAGGGCGGTTCTGCATAATTTGCCAGTGCCTTTCGCACAGAATGTTCCCGTGTCTACTTTAACGCAGTATACACAGCACGGATTCCAATCAAATCGCCATGAGACAAGGTCGCGATCTGCGTCACTTTCATACAGTTACGCAGTGCAAAATGGCTGTCGGGAGCCATAACGGAAGGCCCCGTAGGACAAGTGGAAAACGGCGAAGCGAGGTATTGCCACCGCTCTGTGATTTCACACGGCGGCGCAGGCAAAATTGCGGGAGCAGAGCCACAGTACAAGATGAGGCGTTTGTTCGCCTGTGCTTTTCACACAGAACCCTGCTCAGGATATCATCCCTTTGTGCACGCCCATACAAAAACCAAGGATACTGCCCAACAATGTGCACTTTCACACAGCGACACTGCATGAAATGGCTGTAAACCACCCATCGCAGAGGGTCCAATTTTATGCAGAAACCAGCAAAACGTGATGTTATAGTGCTCTCTTTCACACAGCAATACAGTACAAATTGCGTAACAGAGCCCTAACACACGGTTCAGGATATATATATATATATCTGCCTGTGCCTTTTCACATAGAAATAGCCTGTCTGTGGGCACTTTCACACAGCCATAAAACACAAAATGGCTGCGAAAGAGCTGAAACAGAAAGTCCAGTTTTATGCAGAAACCTGCAAAACATGATATTCTGCACAAAATTGTTTTGCTGAATTTTTTTTTTTTTTTTACACACAACACTGCATATATTGCTCCAAGGGTGTGCCCTTTCACACGGATACACAGAAAAAAATGGTGGTAGCAGAACCACCATTTGGACTTTTAAATTTATAATGATAGTGATTTTTCTGTTTGCTGCTGTGGAGCCCCCGAAAAAACAATCGTGAAATATCCTCAGGGGGGGGGGGGGGGGGGGGATTATGCGGCTGAATCTTTGCAAAAACACACGCGCACTCTGTTTAGTCTGTCGGGGACTTGGTTTACCCGCGCGCCCGTCAAAACCAATCGCGCTCTTGGCGAGGACACGCGCGCCCGACTGGACGCCGCCGCATCCGCTTGAGCCGTGTCAATATTTGCGCCGGGACACCGTTAAGACGATCAGCTTTAATGATCACTCTCACTCGCTTTTTGGACCAGACCCATCCAGGTGTGCGAGTTGAACCAAAGATGTGCAAGCGAAGGTCAGCGGGCCATTTGCGGGCAATATTGGAACCAAAAAAAAAATGCTGTCAAAAGCCCACAAAACGAAACAACAAGGATAAATCACAATTTTTGCTTTTTTGAAGTGGGGTGAGGTGTGGGGGTGTCTAACACGAAAAGTAACCTTTTACAGAGTATATGCTAACGTAAATAGCACGTACCATACCAACGAGAACTCCGGACAGCGAACACGAAAGGACGATCACATATTTTTGCCTTTTGTTTGTCTTTTTTTTTGTCCCGCTCGCGCCAAACGAATGCGGTCCATACCAAAGTTCAACTGGACCTTTTTCTGGCTTCTATGAATGAACTGTGGTGAGTTTCTTTTTACACTTGTATGCCGGCTAGATGTTTTGACATGCGGGTTTCAGGGATTTTTGATAGTAACAATTTGACCCAAGAATTGCCCATAGGGGCTATCTGGGGTGGGGGGTGGGGGGTAAATGTGTGTGTGTGTGTGTGTGTGTGTGTGTGTGTGTGTGTGTTTATAGATTTTAAACTGTTTGATGATCGGAAATGAGTGTCATCAATCTTAATGTTAACCCAAACACAATTGGAAGCAAATAACGATTGAAGAAAAAAAAAAAACAACAGTGGTCAACTAACGTGTTGAAACAAACAAGAAACAATCCGCTCACCCAAGAATAAACACGAGCCACTCAGAGCGACGGCCGAGGGGTGCCCACGACTGTTCAAATGTCACGAGTGGAAAGCGAGCCACGCTTCCAAAGTCCCAAATTCCCATTCAAAGGGAAAAAAAAAGAAAGGTTTCGTCGCACTGCCCTCACCTTCTTATATTTGGCCTTGTAATCCTCTCTTGGTGTTTTGGATCCGATGCAGAAGACGCCTTGTTTCTCTCGCTGTGACAGAAAGGCGCTTCTCTTGCCTGGACGTCTTGTGCAATGAGGCGAGCGTGGCCGCTGCCAACTCTCACGCGCACACACAGAGAGAGAGAGAGAGAGAGAGAGAGAGAGAGGGTTGGGCAAGTGTGTGTGTCAGTGTGTGTGTGTGGGTGGGTGAGTGTGTGTAAACTGACTCCCACGTTTATCTGGGTGGAGGGGTGGTAGCGGGTGACGTGAGGTGGAAGACAAACATGACACGCAAATGTGTTGACCAACTGTTCATTTCGTAATGGGAATGAATGAAAAAGTAATTTCGAAGGCCATTAAACAGGATTCGGGATGTGTGCAAAAAAAAAAAAAAAAAAAGCTATCAAAGTTTGTCGAAAAGTTTTGTTGACTCACAAAAGCAGACGCACGCAAATTTGGACAGATTATGAAATGACTTTCAAGTCTATTCGAGTGTTCTTCATGATCATCAATTCTAATTTGGGTCAAATAAAAAAAAAAAAAGAGTGCATGTTTACATGATTGAAGTAAGGTCATAATTCACGCTAATTAGGCTATGAATGATTTTCAAGAGCTAAAGTGTGACGATAACCGCAGAACAGGAAATGGAAGCAACATTGAGACGGGCAAGTGCCTGGCTGCTCATGACTCCGAATGACCGATCCGATCAAAGATACCGTCACAAAATTCATCCGATTTAGCAAATGCTAGCAAAAAAAAAATAGCATGTAGCGTCGCGGCTAATGACGAGCGTCCAAACGCCAGCGTCTGCACGGCCATCTTCACGCTTCGGAGCACTCCATGATTAACGTGGCTGCAAAAGAAAGGACTGATTGATGACGTAGTTGATTAGCGAGGCCTAACCCTTCTGACGATGATCCACCGATTGTTTGATCGATAGTTTGATGATCTCCACTGTTTGAGGTTGACTGATCCCATTGGAGTGTTTCACGCCTCCTTGTTTGCGGACATGATTAAAATTCAATGGGATTTTCCGTCATTGATCACCGTGGTGATTTTTCAGTGATTAAAGGCATGACTTTCACTGGCCTCCATTTTGTTTTTTCTTCGCTCATCCTCCCCTTCCTCACGTTGAGGTAAAAAAAAAAAAAAAAGACTTGGCTTTGGTGGGAGGAAGAGATAAAGCCGCGATCCACACCTGTTTTTCATTCCCAAGTCCATCACTCACAACAGGCAGACGGGTGAGGAGGCGCAGGGCAACGCACACACACACACACACACACACACACATGCAGAATGAAGTATTTTACCCGGCAACATAAGCAGGCCTCAAAACACAACAGAGTTAAAGCTCAACATGCGGCAGAAATAGGGCGAGATCATGCAGCAAAATGGCCGCATCAGATGCCCGTGACGTCGTGATGTCACAGCGAGTCCAAGTTTCTCTTTTGGTTTCTCTTCATGTCTCGCTTTTGCTCCGTGCCATCGATATGAACATACTTGGATGTGATTTTGAACGCAAAGTCGTCAGCGCGTTGCATGTGTGTGTGAATGGCAAAAAAAAGTGATGTGAACGGACACGGGTTCAAAATGTTTTCTGGCGCTTTTTGGGGGGGGGGGGTTTTCGCTTTGGTTTAGCCAGGCTGCGACGTCGCACCGCCGTATGGCTTCAGTCTTCTCCTCGTCCGTGCCGGGACCGACCTCCTGCGGTTGCGGCATAAAAATAAGACAAAGGCAAAGACACAAAATGAAATTTCAAATTTTAAATTAAAAAAAAAACAACAAATATAAAAAATATGAGAAACATATTTTGTATGAAATCAACATTAAAAACAAAGTTGAATAATAAAATCATTATTTTGATTGGATTTTAAAATTATGTTATTGAAAATGAACACAAAATAAAATCAAGAGCTCATCCAAATTCAATTAATTTTTGAAATAAACAAGAGAACACACGAAACACACCAAATCATCAGTCAATCACAATAAAAAGTTGCAATTTGGATTTTCAAATCAAATATACATTTGAAAATAATTTGGCTAAATCTACAATGTAAATTAGAATAGTATGAAATACAAAAATGTCATAAATAAGTATATGTATCATCAAAAAATACATGTTTGAATATCTGTTTTCAAACTACATGGAAAACTAATGAACCTTAATATTTTTGACATTTATTTCATTGTGAAATTATTTATTGAGAACATTTTTAATGTCCATTTCTGACTACCTTAATACAACATCACTTATCAAACCCTAACATATTTGTAAAATTAAATTGAACTTTGATTTTAATCTAAAAGAGAAAAAAAATGTCATCAATGCAAAATAATAATAATAATAATAAATAACAATATATTCCCTTTTAGATCACGAAATCCCCCCAAAAGTATTCCAACGAAAATTGATTTGAAAGTCGCTTTTCAAATGACATTGAATAAAAACCGGACTGGATTTTTAATGCCATCCAACACCACCCGTGTTGTTGTACCGAAATCTGCGTGTAAGGCACCTCCGGATCGAGCACAGAACTCAACATCAATAAAAAGCCAACATGAAACACACCCAGAAAGATGGAATGCGAGCGGATCAACGGCGGCGTGCGCTGTTGACAAATGACAGGCCTCAGAATAGAACTTCCTGTTTGGTTGAGGGTGCAGTCACGCCTCATTTGGGGGTCACCGCCAGACACAAGAAACGTGCTCCGCTTGATCTGGTCCTGTCCTGAACTCTGACCCCCCCCCCACTCCTCCCGCCTCCCTCTTCCTCTCCCAACCCAAGGAAATCACGTTTCCTGTCGTGCGGCGTCTTTATTTGAATTGCACAGTTCTTGGCGGGCGGCGGCGTGAGCAGGTGGCTAACGCTCCCTGGTGCCGCTTTCAGGCCGCGTTGACGCGTGGCGCTAATCCTCTAATAGTTGCCAAAGATCACGGCGCGGAATACAGAAGACTCCATTTCTTGCTCCCATGTTTAGTTTAGCCACCCTGCTGACCTTTGAACCCCAGTCAAACAACTCTCCAACAAGTTATGCCCCCCCCACCCCTACCCTCACGTCATGCTGTACTGTACATGAATCCCCAACAAGACACGTCACCGCTCACCCGCCGGTCATGTTTTGCGCCGGAAGACGCTCATCATAACGTGCCAGCTATTCGGGAAGTACAACGGGAATGTCCGGAATGCGTCGCGGAGGCCGCTTCCGAGCACCAAAGATCAATATTACCGGCCCAAGATGAGGAAATGGGAGAAATTCCTGTCTGGAAAAGAAAAGTGTTGCAACAGTGGACCGCCCCTCCGAGAGGCTACGACTGAAATGTGCCGGGAAGACAGAGAATCGGGACTATGTTTGAAAAAAGGATTTCTAGCTACAGGCAGCGTAGAAGCGGCTTCTAGTTTGACTTCCAAAGACGAAAAACCCCCCAGCCAGTGCGAAAGGGGCTAGTGACTGTTCCAACATGCAAGGACGAGACAATGGGGAACGTTTGCTGCCGCCAAGCAAAGAGGTGTCCACTTAGTCTTGTGTTTTGGGACAAGCGAGGCGATGACACGGACGTGTTGTTCCTCCGGCGACCGCCGGCGCCGTTCAAAAAGGACACGTCTCCACAGGTTGCGGGTTCAAGTGTGCAGCTCCTGTTTTTGGGACACTGGCTGCCTTTTTCACGCCTGAGGGAACTTGTCACAAGGCCACTTCGCCGTGATCAGCACCTCCACTGGACTGTCGAGTCTCAGACAAGATCTTTGTTCACTTTTTACCATCCGTGAGCCATTTTGCCACAGGAAACCAGTTTTGTTCGGAGTCTTGTCGAGTGGGAGCAGAGGCGGCTTCGACGTGGCCCGCACCCCAACGACAGGGTTATGAGAACTGGAAAAGTACCTGTTGGATATTTTGGAATCCTTGATCAGGATTCGTTGCAAATTGGTCTAAAAATGGATTGTGATAAAACCACCAAAGATTTCACACTTAATAAGAATCAGATCGTTTGCCTCCACTGGCCCTAAAGCTTGAGAGATTTATCCCGACTTGATTGGTCCTGAGCCCGAGTTGCTCTGCGCTTTGATGCAACCCTCACAGGAAGTCCAAGTACCGCAAAATTAACAGTGTGCAGAGGGCAGCAGGGCGGGGGTGCGTGGACGAGAGGGACCCACCTGCGCGAGCTTTGAGGGGAGAAACTGATTGTCGGTCTGGCTCCAGCTAAGGGTGCCCTCAGGCCGCTCCCACGTTCGGCGCTTAGAATAAATCCTGGGAGGCACAACTGCTGGTACGGGAGGCCCTCGAGGACAATTACTTGTTGAGGTCGATAGAGTCGCTTCTACTTCCGCAGCTCCCTTACTTGAGAGTTATTTCTTCCGAGATGGAGTTTGCAGATTGATACAAGCATGAGCACCTTCACCTGGTCTTAGTCTTGACTCAGTCCAAACTTGCGATTCAGCCTCAACCTTTCAGTCTTGGCCTTGACTCGGCCTCAACTTTCCCTGCTCTTATTTGAAGCCCTCGGTCTTGGGCTCGACTTGGTCTCGTCCCGCCCTGCTCTTAGTCTTGACTAGGTGCCAACCACCAGTCTTGGCTGTGACTCGATTTCAACCTCCCTTGGACTGGGTCTTGATTCAGTCTCAACCTCTCATCCTGCTGTTGTCAGTGTCTGGACTCAGGCTCAACCCTTCAAAGTTTGGGTCTTGGGTTGGCGTCACCCTACATCGGTCATCGTTTTGACTCCATTTGAACCCTTCAAAGTTTCAGTCTTGAGTCGTTCCCACTTTTCAGCAACAATGATTTTGATCGCCAACAGAGTTTGCTGACATGTTGGCAACCACAGCAGTAGCCCAACTCGGGAACGACCTCTAAGCGGTGTCGGGTGTGCCTTCGGGTTACGGACAGTTCCCAGTCAACAGCCGACAACTGGGTCTGCAAGGTACCCGGGTCGCTGCGGCTTTAGGAGCCGCTTTGGGACTCAGTTGGAGGTTGTTCAACAGCAACAGCAACCACAGCAGTAAGACCACGGACAAATATTTCTCTGTGAGAAGTCCACTGCGGGATTTCCGCATCCCTGCACAAAGTCCTCTCGGTCAACAAGCACTTTGACTCAAGATGTAAAAAAAAAATGTTCGGAGATTTTATCTGAAAGGCGGGAAAATCAGCTGCGTCAGTCTCAGCGGGGGAGTGCTGCTGATGATTAACACACAGTAACCTCCCAGGGGCTGTTCCATCCAAGATATCCCCAAACACAAGAAAGTTAGTCAGAAGTGAAGAGCAGAGTTCCATCCGCAGTCACAACAAGGCCTCGTCTGAACGCATCCCTGACCTCCGTCTCTACTCAGACAAAACAAGAAGAAACAACAGTTGAGTGAAGATGAGGAAAAAGCGAGCCTCATCGAGTTTCTCTACGTCATCTGAGAATGAAGAGTGGGCCCGGGGGACAAAGGGGCTACTCATGAGGCTCGTCGCTCATACTACAGAGGCTCGGTGACATTCACATTCTTGCTTATGTGGGAACACAATCCAGGGAAACCACAGCGCGAGCGCCGTCAAGTTTACGTCATACGGCAATATTCACTGGACTTACTGCACTCCGGGCAGCCGTGGGAGATGTTGCGGTATTTCATTCTGAAATACTGTATTGGCCCGAATATAAGACGGTGTTTTTTGCATTGAAATAAGACTGAAAAAGTGGTGGTTGTCTTATATTCGGGGTCTAGACATTATACCCCTTCACGACGCTAGATGGCGGCAGATATCATTGAAGCGAATGCTGAACTTGACTCCCCAGGCCAAAGCGAACCCCTTTGGCCTGGGGCCAAACCCAGACCAACGGTTGCGGTGGAAGGGTTAGGTGTCAACAATTTCTGCCTCGGTCTTCGTCTTGATGCTTGCCAAGTCTTGATCTGAACTCAGCGTCAACCTTTCTCCACGTTGTTCTTGGACTCCACCCCGTCCCATCCACCTTGGTCTTCGTCTCGACTCCGTTTTATTGACACGTTCAAGGAGAAGATGGAATCCTCTCAGAGAAAAGAAGCGCTCACATGTTGAAGCAGCATCAACTCATTAACACATTTCACCCACCAAGGAACACTCTGAGGGAGTTGATCGGGACTGCAAGGATCCTCTCGTCAGAACTATTGCCAATTGCGTCCGGGAGCATCAATCATCAAAAAGGGCCACACGCCGTCTGTGAATGGCTGAGTGGGTGGAAATGAAGCCGTGCAACCACACTGGCAAAGATAAATGCGTGGCTTCAAAATGATGTGTAATAACATGATAATAGAGCGCGCTGCGATCGCTTCGGAGACACAGCGATTGCGATATGTTCGGTTGGCAATATGGCGTCAGTCGGAACCCGAGAACACGTGTACACTTGATTCAAATCGTCCCATAAATGGGAATCAGAGCCACACTTGTCCCGTGATGTCTCTTCTCGCTGCGACGCTTCTCCACGAGCAAAGCCGGTTGCTAGCGAGGTGCCTATTTCTCGGACCGAGTTGAGCCGAGTCCTCGTGCGTCACGTTTGAGAATACACGGGCAGGCATAACCAAAACAAACACCCGTGCTAACGTAAGCTTTGCCGCGCCTGAGCTCTGGAACTCGCATCATTAGACTCCACTGAGCTGCAGCGCCCCCGTTTCTTGCCGCCCGCGGTCTTCAGTCTAGAAGTCAACACAGCAGACCCCCCGTCCTTCTAAATTCTTGAATTTTCCGCTCCAGGTTCTTCACTGAACTGCAGCTGTCTCTTTTTTGGGGGGGCTAAGTATAGGCTATTAGGTCAATGAGAGGCCAAACAAGACCTGACTTTAGCGGGCAGCGTAAAAGCTGAGGAGGTGGTGGACAAGCGAGTATCAGGTGTGCAACTCCACACCTCCTGATTCTTTTCCCCCTCCAACTGGAGATCCAAAGGCAGAGTATTTGCTGGGCAACGTCTGACTCAAGATGGGAAAAGTCCCGGCTTGAGCAGGACAATTGCGGGAGCGTCGGGTGTTGAAGTTGACAGCCGTGTTCCTACACACGGGCGGCACCAACCGGTGCTTCCTGTGCACTCCTGGCGCTCTTATCTCCCTTCCTTCAAGCCCTGGGCAGCTCTCCTCCCTCTTTCTCGTGTTGTGTTTGACGGCGGATCCCGCTGACGCAGCTGCCGGCCGCGGCGCCTGGGTGGGTGTTATTTGTCCAAGAGGCTCAAGAGCCAGAGAAAGCCCGTTGGATGAGCTCACTTTCCAGAGTCGTGACCTCAGCGCTCGGCCACTCCGTGTCGTTATCGACGGCGGGTTGTGGTCGAACTTTTTGCAATGCAACTAACTGACTACTTTCCAAAGACTCATTTGCAAACAGATTTAACCCTCATGCAGTATTTTTAAGCGGCTGCATGAAGGGTATTACGTCCCAAAAATGTCCCTCTTCCAATGTGCAACAACCTTTTTCACGTTTAATTTTTTTTCACTTTCAACCCCTCAAAATGTTCAGTGGGAATTGGCCAAGATATAAATATACATCCTATGCAAAATTTCAGCTTCGTGGAGTTATTATTCACTGTTACGTCTGTGGTGTCCATTTGTCCAACAGTCCAAAATCGTCCAAAGTGTCCGAAATGTCCAATTTTGGGATCATTACTGCATGGGGGTTAATCGACAACATGGAGTGCACCGAGCTAGTAAACAAACAAACAAAGAAAAAACACACATGACTCTTGCAACTTTACATATGAGGAAGTGAAGTAAGAGTTGAACTCTGATTCAAGTTCTATTTCGACATAAAATTCCTCTTTTTCATTGCGTCAACACGAAATTTCGTGAGAGTGGAAGTTGAGGGCGACGCATCACAAGAGGCTGCACATGCTTCTGTTACCAACTAACAGATTGAATTTTGGCACTGTGGGACACACGCAGGGTAACGGGTTAGCACGTCCGCCTCACAGTGCAGAGATGCGGGGTTCGATTCCGGCTCCAGCCTTCCTTGTGGAGCTTGTAGGCCGTCTGTCTGCTGCTTTTCTCCGCTTTCCTCCCACATTCCCAAAACATGCATGGCAGGTTAATGGAAAACTCCAAATTGGTCCCTACGTGTGAGCATGAGTGCGAATGTTTGCTTGTCTGAATCTGCCCCACGATTGGTTGACAACCGGTTCAGGGTGTCCCCCCCGCCCTCCCCCGCCCACTGCCTGAAGACAGCTGGGATAGGCTCCGGCACGCCCCGCGACCCTCATGAGGGTTCTCCTTCGCTTTAAGAGGCGTTGACTTGGGCCTGCTAGCACTCACTGTAAAATTCCACTCGCATTGTTAACAAGTGAAGGATTAAGGTGCCAAGTAGGTAAATAAATCCTGCTGCGTGCGTGTTCTGCTTTGGGTCACTCACTGAGAAGAGGGCCTCCGTTTCCTGTTCATTGCACCTTCATTGTTGTTAGCGCTAGCTCCCTGGAGCCCGTGCGGAGAGAGGCGAGCTGATAAAAGTAGCGGTCAAGAATAACAACGGGCCAAACAGATTTTTGGGCCACAGATAACGTGTCATCGCTGATATGGCGACACTAAGCAACGCCTTTTGTGAGTCACCTGCTTGAACATTTTAGTCTCGTCTCTTTTTAAGAGGGGTGTGCATAGAATTAGCTCAAATTTGGTAGCAATCAGACAACATCTTGAGGATGTTTTTTTTGTTGTTGTTTTTTTTTCCTGAATCCTCGAATGGCAGCTCCAAGCCAAAATAGCCAACTGGCTGTTTGTCTTTTGACATGGATTCTTGGGGGGAGCTGCAACAAAAGAAACGAGGTGATCTGTACTTGAGTGTCCTAGTTTCACTACTTCTAACTTGCGATCAAAATGTCCAGACGTTCCATTTTGATTTGATGCCTGAAAAATATCCGTAAAAACCAAACCGGACGACTTTGTGTTTTCAGGCCTGGCTTGTTGAGACTTTTTGGTGGGTTTAGTTCAGAAGACAGTGACTACGGCGAGCACGTGACCTGCGTGGAGGTGGGAGGTGGGAGGTCTGAGGCCAGAGGCGGGGATGGAGGTCAAGCTCCATTTGGCATTGTTTGGAGGCCGTAAAGGTCCCAGGTCGCCGGCCGAGCCCTGACCTAAACTGTTTACTTTGCGGGGAAGGCCTCTGAGAGCAGTGTGATCCATGGCCAGCAATCCCCGCAGGAGAGTGTACCAATTAAGGTCTCGTCCTTGATTTGGGAGCTTTTCTCTGGTTGCAATGATAATCGTAACAGCGACCGCATATGCGGAGAACTTGCATCGCAAAGTTGCTGCCGATCGGGGGGCTCTTTTGTATGAGATCCTTCGTACCAGCTCTGTCATGTGTCCAAAGGGAGCTCCGGTGTTTTTTTGTTATGTTCAGAACCGCCAAAATAGTTGCATTTTCAGGGATGTCATTCTGGTTGTGACCCAAAAAGAATGCTGTCGCAGTCATGTAAATCCAATTGGAGACATCCAGACCTTGAAACCTCAAAGACTTAATCCCCTACTCCTCTCCAGGGAGCCATTTGTGGTTTTGGGATTTGTCCAGGGAAGCAAGTATGTGGTCAGACGCTACTTTAAACGCCAACTAAATGCGTTACGTTGACATCAGCAACATTCACGGGAACGTCGTATTGGATGATCAAGTTTGGAGGTCAACTGAGGCTCTTCAGTGAGGGGAGTGGATGAGAGCTCTGCTAAAAGCCCCAGAGAGGCTATGAGAAAGTGGGGTGTTGGGGGGGGAGTGGGCTCTATCGCTTGGATGCAATATTTAAAATCCAGCGCTTGTGCGTGTCTCGATGCTGAAAAAAAAATAACTGTCCTAGTCTCTCATCGTCCACGCTGACTCACGCTATCCATGCATTCTCTTGACATTCTCTGTGAGGCCGGAGGGCGGTGGAGGCAAACACACATTCTTGGAGCGACACACCAATGCGCACAATTTGAACAACAAAACAGATGATAGAAGCCTGGCACAGACCGGAGATGAAAACACTTTGGAGGGAGGTCGTCATTCAAGAAGGCCAAGGTTGCAAAAAACGAAGGCGAAGACCAAGACCAAGACTTTCAAGCAGCCAGGATACAGTCTAGACCAGGGGTGTCAAACTCACTTCATATTGTGCGCCACATGCGGCCTCGACAGATCTCAAGTGGGCCGGACCATTAACCCTCATGCAGTATTTTTAAGCGGCTGCATGAAGGGTAAAACCAATTCAAGACTAAGACCAAAGCAAAGATCAGAACATAATGACCGTGCTATATCGACAGGATCTTGACGTGCCGTCGTTAAACTGGCCATGTGTCCCAATACTTTGGCCCATCTCGTGGACTGCGGTATCCACAAAGCGGGCTGATCGGACAAATTTCTTACGGAGCGCAGCGGCAAGCTTTCCTCAGCACTTTGAGCTGTGCCCCGAGAGATCTCGTCTATTTTTATCGTTTCCTGTGCTGAAAATGGCCGTTTTGTGGTTTCATCCTCTCCGACAAGTCCCTCGCGCTATGGGAGCGGTAATCACAGAGGTTCCCTCCTGGTTTTCACCCCGCTGGCAACAAACCAACCGGAACGGATTCATCACGCGGCCTCTCACACATAAGACGAAAAAACCAAGGCCGATTAAAGACAGTGACGGGGCGTGACGGTATATTTAGCAGCGCGCCAATGTAAACAATGTTGGCCGAGGAGCCAGCGCCGTCTACGCTTGAGAAACCCCATCGAGCCGAGTTGGGAGAAGATCTCATGGTGACGGAAATGACAGCTTTTCTGCTCAAATCAGGAGGCGCCTCATTTTGGGAAAGATCAAATAAATCCCTGCGGGGAGGCCACTTTGCAGCGTGATCATGTGGCTGCCGTCAATTGCAAATGCCGCCATGTCGTTCCAAATCCGCTTGGCGAGAAATGCCACTTGATGTTTAGGTTTTGCCAAGAAGGGTCTTGGCAATTGCCCTCCTAATGGCCAAACAACAACACAAATCACCCTGCAGGCTTGACAAGCAGATTTGAGTTCTCGTTGGGAGATTGCGAGAGCAAAGGTTGAGTCATGACACGGGGGAGTGTCCTTCGGCGCCGCGTGTGTCGTCGCATGCCGAAACAAACTCCATTTTAGTGCATGACGGAGAGAAAGGGAATCGATGTGCTCCGTTTTGTCAGCTTGAGGTTCATCATTTCCGGTCCCCGGGCCGGTCGACTCGTCCTTACACAGCTTCGCGTATCTCACGCGGCCTTGGCCAATGCTGTTCGTCTCAGCCTTGTACGTTGGTCATAACTCTAGCACGAAGATCACCAAGTAGGGAAGAAAACAAAACATTGCAGCTCACTTTAACCCCCATGCAGTAATAATCCCAAAATTGGACATTTCGGACACTTTGGATGATTTGGACTGTTGGACAAATGGACACCACAGACAAAACAGTGACAAATAACTCCAGGAAGCTGAAATTTTGCATAGGATGTCTATCGATGTCTTGGCCAATTCCCACTGAACATTTTGAGGGGTTGAAAGTGAAAAAAAATTAAAAGTGAAAAAAGATGTTGCACATTGGAAGAGGGACATTTTTGGGACGTAATACCTTCATGCAGCCGCTTAAAAATACTGCATGAGGGTTAATGAACAGGCTAAAACGATAATCTACACAATTCAAAGCTTGAAATTGTGGCGTTGTTTTGTTTTGTTTTGTTTTTTTACTCTGAGGAGCAGTTTTGCGAATCGCTGAAATCATTTGAGGAGCAACTTTATCATTTTGTGGTGCATTTTCAACGATGCTTCTTTCAGCCTAAACCCACAAAAAAAAACTATCGTTTGTGGTTCTTACAGTGGAATTTTTTTAAATGCTCAAAAACGTTATTGGATTATGTAGTAGGTGTGCCACAAGCACTCAATACCACAAAAACCACACAGCGACATCGCCAAGCAGTTGCCTGGCACGGATATTACGTTTGCACAGGTCTCTGTAAATAGGAATTATTTATGATGCTGAAGTCAGTGCGTGAAATGTCAGTTTTTATTTCGTCGCGGAACACAACTAGCCCCGGGTTGCTCAATCCGCCCCTGAATCAAATGTCACGTGTGCATCCAGTGTCGGCATACCTCCCAGCACTTTTTCATGGCCTACTTTGAAGTTCAAAGTGGCTTTCCCCTGCCTCCCCATGCCTTCATCTCTCATTTTGGGCCATGCCAGATGTGACCTGCACAAAGTGCTGAGTGAGCGCACCTTTCATGGCAAAGAAGTAAGAGTTCTGGTCGACCACATGGAACACAGAGAGATGAAACATCTCAGAGGGAAGCCTGAAGTCTGGTGTACAGAAGGGGCCTATTTGAACATTTTATTGTTGTGGTTTTAAACAGTGCGGAAACAAGGGCAACCGAGAACTTGTGGCTTACACCTGAAACTCATTTTTACCCTGAAGATGTTTGCACCACAACAGCACAAAATCGCTATTTTGTAACACCACCAGGCAGTGGGGGGCGTGGCCATTGGGAATTTCTGGGAAAACATGTTAATTTTCGCGAACGGCCAGTATATTTCCTGGACGGTCCTGGGCATCACGCAGCCCGGCCGGTGACGCATATTCCCGGTTTCCCACATCCCTGCCAGGTGTCCGAGCGCTGTTTCGGCGTCGTCGGCTCCCGTAGTTTCACTCCATCCCAAACTTTCCATTTTAACAGAGAAGATATCAAAAATAAAGCCCAATATAGCCACCACTACTGTCCCAATACTGTTTACCATGTAGTTGTTGTAATTCTGTCTCAAAATGGAGCTCCAAAAGAATAATTAAATAGGTTGAACAACCGTTTCACGTTTTTTGTCGAGGACTTCCATCGGGGCAGGACAGTCACCGGGTTCCTGTTTCTAGTATGACGGCTCCGCCTACTGGTAACTCCGTGCAATTGCAACGGGTCGCTCTTCCAGAAACACAAAGGGGGACTCCGCTATTGGATTAGAAGACAAACACAAGCCGCTCGAAATTACTCACTTCTGTGTTTATTTTTCATCCCGCCAAAAGATAGCAGATGAAATGTCAAAGCTGAAGGCAGTCGAGCTTTTCATGTACTACTTTGCTCCACCTTGACGCTCCGACAGTTGGGGAGCCGTTTGGGTGAACTTCCTGGCTTGTTTTTCCACTATTGGCGCATAACGACTTTGTTTCCCATCAACGCTGGGATTTCATCACGTTCGTCAATGGCGCAAGCTTCTTTCGCTCTTTCGAATAAAAGATGAGACCACAAGGAAGGATGAATGAAGCAAAGACGTGTGTGCACCACACCTGTTGAAATGCAACCGATGCAACAAGCAACATCAAGCACCCGAAGAGCCAAACCCACTCACAGTCACGACATGTAGTTTCCGATGCTTTCTCATACGGTATTTAGTGACTTTTTTTTTTTTACTTCCGCTTCGGTCACGCTACCTTTAATAGTGTCTGGTCTGAGATATCGGGCAGGTGCAGAGGAGCTCCGAGGCAGAAGGTGGGGCGAGGCCATTTCAAGATTTGAAAATAAATCAGGGCTCTTCAAAAGAACTCTCAAATGAATCGGGTGCCAGTAAAGGGATGCCAGAGTAGGAGTGACGTGCTCCCTCTTACGAATACCAGTACCAGCGGCATTGTGGACCAACTGGAGATGCTTGATGGAGGATTGGCTGACTTTAAAGTCAAGTGCATGACAGTAATCCAGCCCGGATATGACGAAGGCATGAACGACTGTTTGATTGTTTTTTTTGGTTTTTTGTAAAGGAATTTCAACATTTTTAACTGCCAGATAAAACAGTTAACTACTGATAAAAGTTAACTACTGTCTAAAACTGTATGAAATATACCGTCTATGTTGTTACATCACTTGCATGATTGGTTTGCCAGTCACCTCACCTTTTGTTTTTTAAAAACTAGCCTGGGCTACAGAACCAGCCATCCATCCATTTTCTGAACCGCTGCAAACCATTCACACTTCTGTGGCCCCGTTCCTGCTCGCCATTATGCATTTGACGACATGCTGCAAAAGCAAATACAGGTACTTGGTAAACCTAATTTGGTTTATGTAATCCATTTCCTGTTTCGTGGTTCTCATCGCCCACTTCCTCTTTGCCTTTGTAATTCTCTTATTTCCTGGTCCACGAGGCTCCTTTGATGTGTAATTCACTTTGGTAGTGACGGATGAAGAGCGAACCCTTGAACACTAATGACACAACAAAGCACAACACGGCGCAATAAAAACTGTAACACAATAAGGAGCGGTGGAGAAAAATGATCACCGCCTCCAAAGTTGACTGACCAACATCGAAAATGAAGTGACGGTGTTTGGTGCCAGTGGCCCTTGTCCATCGCATCCTGCGGACTTGGGCCCTCTGACCCCTGAGCTCAAGCCAACAGTCTTAAATTGGACAGTGATTTGAAATTGGACCGGCAAATTGGTGCCGTCGTCAAATCCGGCTTCTTTCATCCTAAGTCAAGCCTCTCCCTTCTCAACAACACTTGCGTAACGAATGGTCACATCTCGGCTGAATGACTGTAACGCACTTGACTTTGGAGTCAGCCAATCCTCCATGAAGCGTCTCCAGTTGGTCCAGAATGCTGCCGCTCGCCTCTTGACCGGTACTCGTAACTGGCCCCCTGTACATTTTAGAGTTCTTTTTCAGATCCTATTATTGACAAACCTCCTTTGATATAGAGCGCCGAGTCACGTTTAGTCATAAGTCAAGTTGCAGTCTTGATAGGCCAATCGTAAAAGCCTAAACAAGCAGTAGTCAGAAGTCTGCTCAAAAGCAAATCTATGTTTCTGCAGCCTCGAGTGAGCCTTCTGCTCTGTCTGGCCTGATAGAAATGAATTCTCTCAACATATGCATCCACATTCCTGAAGCAGCCTTCGTGAATACCGATGTTGCCGTTTAGGCCATTTGAGTGCTTAGAAATTATTCGCATCACTGCGAACGAAAAGATTTGCTCAAGCCAAGGTTAAATGAAATGAGATTGAAGGGGATTTTATTTGTCTGTATCTAACGTGAAATTGAAACAACAAAGTATTAATCACGAGAAAGTCCCTCTGCGCAAGGACAAAACTGAGTGGACTGTGACTTGGTTGCATACTTCAGTAATCCTTCGAGAACTTTTGAGAAGCCTTTTGAGTGGCAATATCGCCATTGATTTCTAAATGTATTGTTGATGAGCGGCTACTCTTTTGTGAACAAAAACAATGTCAATGACTACACTAAACCTCCGTACAAGATTGGGAATATCTACCTTCTATAGACCAAATATGCCTTCTAGACTCGAGAAGTGTTTAGGATTTAGTGGCGGTGAGCTGTACAGGTGAAGAGAGCAATCTTTACTGGCTGTTGAGTAGGTGTCTAAAGAGACATTGTGTACCATCGTTTTTTCATCATTTCAGATGGTTCCCACTCCCAGGTGTCTTAAGCTAATTAAGGAGTCGAGGTGATGGAAACGCAGACTTAATGAACATGATGATTGAGGGACTGGCTAATTAATTGGCTTTTTGGTTTCGTGAAATAATGGCACCAGTGTGCTTTTTTTTCCACAATGAAACAGCAAAGAATAGAGCTGATCGTAGCTAGCAAGCTAGCCATTTTGCTACAAACATCTGTCATTCTTCCACAAACCCAATGATGGGGGTTTGGTGTGTCAGGGGCTGGGCAGTCTTGCAACCTTCTCTCCGCCACTGTTTTAAGACATCCACTTGATTTATCCTCCTTGCCCCTCAAGACAAGCTAATTTCGGCTGGACAAGAAATTGCTTTGTGGAAGTATAATACACTGCTTGATTCTTGGTGTCCACTGACCACTCTGGATAACGCAGTGAAACATCTAGAAACATTTTTAAACCGCGAAAAATGCAACTGCGCCTCTTTCAAACGGACTTGGACGAGGAAATGAAAGTGCTTTATACGCTCGGTTGATCAAAAGCAACACTTGATGGTCACGGGGTGGCGTTTGTCATACAGGCCGACGACCGAAACCTCCCTGCCGGTCGGGGTCGCTGTTTCACGGCTATCGTGCTCCCTGTTCCCTCGCATCCACCAAACCTCCGCGAAAAGGCTGAAGGTTGAGCGAGCAGAACACAACCGCGCCAAGAGCGCAGACCTGGCTCCACATGCCGTGAAAGAAGAGACCGACGACGCCCCTCTGAGGCGGTTACCATAGCGGCTGCCCCGTCCCTGAAGTGACCCCCGCCAAGGTCCTCCTCCTCCTCCTCCTCCTCCTCCGCCTCGGGCAGAGACGTCAGACGGCGGAATTGCCGCACACACGCGGACATAGAGGAGCAAAGCCGTCGGAAAAAAAGTTGGCGTTTACTCGGCGACGAGACAAAATGCGGCGCGGTCGTGTCGAGACTAAACGTCAAGGTCAGAATCCGAGACGCGACGACGACGACGTCGCCGCCGCCACCGCCACCGCCGCCTTGCGAGCGACTTTGCCGGGAAGGGGACGGAGAGGCGCGGAGGGGGATGCCACTGCGTGTCGTTGTCTCCGGCATCAACAGTGACACCTTTCCTCGGAGAGGACATCCGCGCTCGCCGCTAAGTCACGCCGACAAACTTGTTCAAAAGGCCGGAAAAGAGAGACTTGTTCCGACTTTTGACATTGCGTCCGCGTATTGTATTATGAGTCTCCTTCAATTATCGTGACGTTTCCTGCTTCCTCCCTGACACGGCCCTCGGGCTGCTCACCTGGCTAGCCAAGACGCTCCACACCGGCTAGCTAACCGAATAAACCTCCCCCTGGTTCCGAAGTCTTCGAAACAGTTGTACGATTGCCGTGAAGTTCGAACCGACAAAGGGTCCAACTTCGTTCAACTTCACACACGCTTCAACACCTCCACTACCAGCCCTGAAAGATGTCCCCCAGGAGAGTCTTTCGTCACCCGGGCGGCTTCGGTAGCAGCTTGCCGGAGCGCGGGCTTCTCTTGCTGGTGCTCCTCGTGCTCCTGCAGGGCTCCCTGCTGCCCTTCGGAGCCGCCAGCTCCCCGGACTTGGGCCACCGAGACGAGGGAGACGTCCACGCCGAAGCAGAAGAGAAGCACAACTTCACCAAAAAGCCCTTCCCGGTACTCAGCTTCGAGTACAAACACATCCAGATCCCCTTCGAGATCTCCTTGTGGGTCCTTCTGGCTTCCCTGATGAAACTGGGTGAGTTGTTTATGTGTGTTTGTCACTCGTGTTTGGGTCCGGTAGGTACGCTATTACAATGTGATCTAAAAATGCCTTTTTGGCACAGAGCTGATGTGCTCACGAATGATTCTTTGAGTTGCTGTGGTTTACAAACTGCACTGCATCATACTGTGACTTGTTGACCTGACTGCCGAATCTGGAAAAGCCCCCATGGGGTCGAGACGACGGTTCGCATCGCAATCCCCAAACAGAACGAGAAAAGAATGTCTTATTTTGAATCTGAGTAGAGCTGATAATCCCCATTTTTACCTGAATGCAACGTTTTGCAGATAAGCTTGTCGCACCTCTTTGTTTAGCGATGTCTAGGTTGGACTTGGCAGATAAACGGACCCAAAAGGCCACACGGTTCATTGAATTTGCTCAGTTCAGCCGTTCACTCCAGCGGTGAAAGTCTAGATCGATGATTGCCGGTGATGAGGAGAAAAGTCCTGCGGGTTTTTATTTTACGGCTCGCCACAGCAATGACAAAGCAGTCCTGATGCGCCGTTGGATGATTGGACAGCAGTAGTTTGGCTAATCATCACAGCAGTCATAATAACAACAAACAGTGTGACCTCTGGAGCAAACGAAGTGAGCCTGGTTTTTCTGTCATTATCCAAAATAGAGATGAACCGGTCTGAAACATTTCCGTACCAATTATGCGACCAAAATAGTCACAGTTAATGAAGGACACATAAATAAAAACAACTCCCGATATGTGCACCTTTTGTTTTTATGACATCAGTAACCTGATGTACCTTTAACACAGTACGGATTGTCAACAGCTGTCCCCTAAAATGAATTTTATGTGAAATCAAGAGTCCTAAATCAGTCACCGAATGGCATAATTGCGTAGTTGTAAAAATTGGAAAACAAAATAGGTGTGTGTGTGTGTGTGTGTGTGTGTGTGTGCTTGGTTAAAAAAAAAATCTCCATCCATCCATTTTCTAATCCTACAAATACCGGGGGTTGCTCCCCCCCCCCCCCCCCCCCAAATACTGTATGACCCCCCCAATTATTAATTTCAATTATTTTTCAAACAAAAACAAAAGGCCATTTTTCAGAGAAAACAAATGATCTGATGAAGCGACACATGAAAATCTCAAGGCTGATGCTATCCCACTCCAGTGCTGTAGGTGGCGCTCGCGCGCATGACAATTTTGACCAATACTACGCACAAAAAGCTTTTTTTTTTTTTCAGTCCCTCCCATCCGCCGGTTCTAAAGCGCCACTGCAGCACGTGAGCTCAAGACAGGTGACCTGCATTTGATTCCATCAAACTCAAATAACACGTCGTCATTCTCGGTTGACATTGAGCGAAGTGGAGGCATATTGTTGACGACAAGATGGTGGACGCAGGAAGAGACGGCAGAGTGACTGACTGTCGACTGACCGCTGGCCACAAGGCTCCGATTAACCCCGGGAAGGCTGGAAAACGGGATGCGGGTAATTGAATGTGGCTGCTTCACTGCTCCGTGTCGGCGCCTGTTGGACCCCTCATATCTTACACGGCTTGAATGAGCCCCACCGCCAGTCCGTTTATCTCCTCTGCAACCCGTCTCTGCACACATGAGAAGTTCACAGTCCCTTGAGTTTACCTCAACGCCACTTGCTGAAATCTCAGCAAATGACAGTTGCACATTTGTAAAATGCCCCCAAAAGGAGAACAAACCACCTCGGTGTTCGTATTTTGCGGCAGTCAGTTTTGCTGCCAGTGCATTATCTAAATGACCTCCTCCTCTATTTGCTTTCGGGTTGTAAACGAACGTCCAAATGTAATGAGCAACGTCTTATCGCCAAGTCATATAAATATCCAACCGGGTTGCCTTGTTGTGACATCAAACATCCACCGGATTACAGATAGTGTTCATTGAAACGCTTCATGAAACAAACTGCCAGTACAATACAGATCTCAATCAAAATCCCTAGTGACGAGCCAAATAAATGGACTCCAAAGCGGCGGCAAGATCGGATCGAACGCATTAAGGCTTAGAAATCGCAGACGCCATTGTGACATTTTTTTTTTTTTACTTTCCCGCCCGTAGCTTTCCAAAAAGAAGGAAGATATTTCCTCACTTGTACGTGTTCTGACAACCCCAGAAAAAAAATGGACACCCTTTGTTCTCTTCCCTTTTGAGTATGCTGCGCCGTGGCAGTTCGAAGGAACAGGTTTCAAAATGAGTGGCAAGAATAATACTCAAGTAGCAGTGATGAACGGGCCTCTCTCGCGCCCGTGCCAGTAGTTTTATGGGATGCCATCAAACTTTGCTGCCGCCAACTGCCCACAAGTAATGACAGAAACTCAAATTCTTCATAATTCACCCAGTCGTCCAGTGGACTGTATTTTCACAACCAGAAGGCTTCCCCAAAATAGCACCGATGAAGAGACGGGAAAAAAAAAACTGGCCAAATTAAAGTTGCAATTGGTGCGGCAGCGATGGCGAACGCAGCCGTACGAAAACTGGGAGGCGAGTGACGCCACAATTTCTCCGCAACGAGACTGACTCTGGACAATGACGCGAGGGAAACCGGCCTCGTTTGCTCAGCTGTTCTTTTCGGAGACAGAAGATGAGGACTTAGCTGGATTTGATGATGAGTTGTGTCGTTAAATTCGATGATGACTACTGTTGCGCTTGAGTCCAAAGTTAAATGAGCACTCTTATAGTACTCTTTATCTCCCTTCACGTATATTGGAAAGATTCCAGGTTAACCATTTGAAACCTCACCATTGGCAAGGCCCCAGTCGACTCAGATGTGCTACTTTGATTTCAGATAAGACATTTTATCTCGAATTTTGTCTGGCCGCTTACTGTGTCAACGAAATCGCCAAGATGGCTCATGCCCTCCGCATCAAAGGCCCTTTCAAGCCGTCATAAAATCTCGATTGCTTTCATATCGTGAGAACATTTGAGCACTTCCTAACTGCAGATCATTTCGGGAGATCAATCTCTCTTATCTGTTCTTATGAAATGGCGTTATCTGGAAGTGAGATTAAATTGTCGTATGTTGACAATGGTCCTAACGCTTATCAGAAGTTTGTCGCTGCAATTTTAGTCCCAGTGGTTCAACTGGGATCATCCCTTACTATACCTGTTGTCAGTCACGATTAATAATTCAAACCGTTTCTGGTATTTTGCAACTTGAGGAGCGCAATTGTGTCCTTGATTCCACCACAACTCACCCCCGTTCCAAAACATGACGGTGACACACAGTCAGTCATGTTCAGAGCTACTCCTTGAAACAGTCCATACAATACCCTACATCTGTATTGATATATTATTTGGGGCGACATGGCTGAGCGGTGGACTGGTCGTTTCCCAACCCAGAGGTTGGTGGTTCGATCCCCGGCCATTGCGACCGTGTCCAAGAGTCCTTGAGCAAGGTACCGAACCCCCAGTTGCTCCTGATGCCGCGTCATTGGTAGGGGAATGAGGTCACAGTGGCAAGCGCTTTGTAACCGCCCATTTTCCGATAGCACGCTTTCACAACAGAACAGCACTTTATAGAACAGTCAACAGAAAATCACAAAATACGGTCAAATAACACAACACCTAACATAAGACACGGACAGTCATGCAATCGTAACCACTCGAAAGAGGGTGCGGGCGCATCAGTCACGCCGTGCTCAAAACGTGTCTGACGTCCCACACGGCTGCTAGAAACCAATTTTGAAAGGCAACAAGAAGCGTCCGTTGAGGAAAAAAAGAGTTGGCTTCACTTCTCCAGTCCCATTTAGGTCCGCTTCAGTTCCAAGTGGCGACTCCCAGTTTCAAATACAGTCAAACCTCGGTTTTCGTCCATAATCCGTTCCAGAAGGCTCACAATGGAAAGCAACACGAGGAAGCGTCACTTCCTCGTGTAAGGAAGGCAAGAGGAGTCAAATGGTGCATTCAAGTGCGCTCAGTTTGTTCAAGAACTGAAATTTGTTCGTCATCCGAGGCATAAAAAACTCAATTTTTGGTCGGAAACCGAATTGGACGAGAACGAGACGTCCGAAAACCGAGGTTTGACTGTATGCATCTTCCTCTCTCGTCAATCCTCCGCTCTACCATCCATGCATCCATCTGGCTGCCGCACCGCTGTTGCCTGTCCGGTCTGTCAGTCACATTCGGGGCTCCTTTTCCTTCCAGTCAGCCATGTGCACGGCTCCTCTTTGACACATGGTCGGTCATGTTCAGAGCTCCATTTTGACGCACTGTTTTTGGCCGTTTGTCTTCAGAGCCCCTCTTTGACATTTAGTGCTCCTCTCAGACAAGCCGTCGTCGGTCACGCTCAGGGCTACTCTGACACTTGGGGCGTCATGTTTGCAGCTCCTATTTGAAACACGGCCCCCCGCGTTGCGCAAAGCTACTTTCCTGGACGGTCAAGTCCAGGAAATGTGTTCATTGTTTGCGCCACCAAAGAGTCTGTGGCTGTCGAGCTTCCAGGGCGACGCAGCCGCCAGTGGTGCGCAATTAGTCACCTGGCAACCCGACACGGTTCCTGACCTTCTGTGCAGTGCGGGACTGAATGGACGAGCCGTTCCCCTTGTGCTTAATGTCACTCTTGAGGAACAGCTTGCCGTCGGGCACCGCCAGCCTCCTTGTCTTCCGCTGCAAGAATTTCAAAGTCAGCCACCCACAACAGGACACGCAGACGTCTTTCGTTGCTGTCGAAACGTGCGGCAAATGACGATCACGAAAAAACATGACGTCAAAAATGATGGGAGACTTTGATTGGGCAACGTGACTGTTAGCCACTGATTGGGCAATCAGAAAAGATCACAAAGGTTTTTGTATTTTTTTTTCCCCCCACCACATCCGTATTGCGTCTAAAATTAGCTAGAACGAAAGTTGCGTGGCCACTCCCACTTGTTTTGTTAGCATGCATGACCACAACCCTGAGAGCAGTTCACAATGTACCGGCAGGTATGTTGTGCCAAATAGCTTCACGGGCCAAAGTCATCAAGGTAACTTCCTCGATGTGAGTACCTGGTAATAGACAATTGATCTCGAAACAATGGAGGTTTTGTTTCTATCAATACATTGGATTGTGTTGAGTAGCGTTGATTTGTGCGTACAATGTGAAGTCAGGAGCTGTGTCGTCCGCAGCATTCTTTCACATTTGTTTCTGTTTCCCCTTGGCTCGCAAATGTCGACCACAACTTCCCCCTCGGCCGAATTTTCTCCTTTTGCACGCCCTTTGTGTCCTTTTTATAGATTAGATAGCGCCTTGTTTGACATGCGACAGGCGAGACAAGCAAAGCTCTCGGTCGATGTAAAGGCTGCAAAAGCTATCGACGAATACCGTAAGATGAAGACTGGGTGATAATTACGCTGCAGGTTCCCAGTTCTAATTTCCTGCCCATGTCGAATTTGAATTTGCGAGTACAGTCAAACCTCGGTTTTCGAACGTCTCGGTTCTCGTCCAATTCGGTTTTCGACCAAAATTTCGCGTTTTTTATGCCTCAGATGACGAACAAATTTCGGTTCTTGAACAAAATGAGCGCACTTGAATGCACCATTTGACTCCTCTCGCCTTCCTTACACAAGGAAGTGACGCTTCCTCGGGTAGACGAGGAAGTGACGTTTCCTCGTATTGCTTTCCATTGTGAGCAGACGTGTTCAGTAAACATTTTTATGTTAGAAAGAGCGTGGTTTCTGTTTTCGAACAATTTCGGTTTTCGAACAGCCTTCTGGAACGGATTATGGACGAAAACCCAGGTTTGCGACTGTATCTTCAAGTGAGCCCACTGCTCTTGGATTTCCTTTTTTAACTCATTCAATGCCAGCCGTTTTTCTCCGATTGGGAGAGCCGGTGCCAGAATCATGGATTCAAATCTCCAAGAAAGCGTCTTTATTTCATGTAAAGCGGAACATTTTTGAGTGCAGTAGAAGCGGAAGATGGCCAGCTTTTCCTTCTCATCCGCTGGAAGTTGCTGCGCCGCGCTCGTCGTCCTTGCCCGGATGGATGGATGGATGGATGGATGGATGGATGGCGGCGTGTCACAAAAGCACCGAGCACCATGGATGAGTTGATCTTGAATCCTCTCGCGGAACTGAACGTAACGTCCGCATGCTGTCCTCAGTTACAGCCTGTCGCCACACATCCGTCAGTCAAGCAGACCCCTGATCGAAGTGACGCAATCGCATTCACAGATTTTGGAACTCAACCGCATTATTCGGCCCACCGTCCATGAAAATGTCAGACTTTGAAGTGCAAATAACAGTATTTGTTCAAATGGACTCTCTTCCCATGACACACAATAGCCAAGTTGCCCCAGGAAGCCCGTCGATTGACGACCAGCACGGTGCCGTTTACTCTGAAACCAAATCTTGGCTCACATGATAAGAGTTATGCAACGAGCGAGCGGTTCGCACAATTGCTCAATTTAGTCGAGCGAGGAGGCAGACTACTTGTCAGAATGGACCTTACAGTTTGGCACCTGGTCCGACTGCCCGAAACGGTCTTCAGGGCTGCTACGACGACCGGTCGGCTTTATCGTAATGAGCCAGTTCCCGAGAGATTCTGACATTTAGTTTATTTTGTGGCTGAATGATGTTGAGCCTCCGGTACAGGTCAATGTTCCTTTCGAATAGACGGACGGTCCTGCTTCAAGGGGATTGAGTTGAGCAATTCCCATCCCGCTCATCAAATTTCATCGGCAAACGCATATGGTTCCTCTTATCAAAGGCCGTCTTTCAGTGCGGCTCTGCTGAGTTGGCGGCGCCCGTTGTGTAAGTTCTATGAAAAGACAGGCCTCGGCCTCGGCCTCGGCTGACGTGCCCCTGTCGGAAATTCCACTCGTGCGTGTTTCCCAACAGACATTGAATTGTTGGGCTCGCACGCTCAAACAGTGATGGCGTTTGTCCATGCGATGTGAACATATATAGATATGTCTACGGCTCCCTCCCCCGGCCTCAGACGGCCTCCCCAGAAAACGATTCCCCGAGCCTTGGTTGAGCACACTGTACTGTGCGGTGCGCTTGTCATGCGGCCCTTGATGCTACCGCACGTACTCCTCCTCGTCTAAAACTAGAATACTACGAGCCGAGGCCTGAACAATCTTAATATGACACTGAACGCCTTCTTAACTCATTCAGTACCAGCCGATTCTGGACCAAGTCTGAAAAGACGTTTAAAAACGTCTTTGGGAGTGAATGAGTTAAGATGCAGATGCCTGATTTTGCCATTTTGGTTTTCGTAACCCGTGAAAGTATTTCAAAGTGGAAGAAGTGGGGGCGTACCACAGTACACGATTGCATGGAAATGATCATTAATTAAAGGCCATCGCCAAACATTGACTGCGGAGAAAATGCCTTCTTGATAAACGGAGAACGTCTTGAAGCAGTTGAGGCAAAATGGAGCGCACCATTCAAACGACACGGCGTCCGCCAAGGCCTACTACCTACTAGGGTTGCGGCACCTCCTGATGTTGAAACAGGAATCCGAAACCATCACCGAGCTTCTCCCGTCTCATTCAGTAACAATCGGCGGTCGTGTATGACATACACGCTGTTGAAGGGTATTCAAAAGACACACGGTTGCGACCTGCCGTGCATATTACAGCGCTTTCAGGCATCTTGATGAATATTTCGGAGCCACTGGTATTCTTGTTGAACCCTCATGTGAGGATGTATTCTTACCTGGCTCGTGTTTCTGTGTGTGTGTGTGTCCGCATGAGTTGTGCTTCACGCCAACTGGCTCTGCGCAGCATTTGTGTACAGTAAATATAACCGAGGAAAGACTTGTCACTCTGGTCTCTTTGAAGTCCTTCTTCCTTGTCTTGCACTCGCCCCCTTGCCTCATTGTGTGTTGAGATTGTGTCACTTTCGGCACAGGATTGATGGTGTCCGGGTCCAGGGTGTCGATAGCAAACACGTTTATTTCCATTCCCGCAACCCGAACTTTGGAATACAAAGAACTCAAGCTGCAGGCGGCCATGAGTGGGCCCTCGCGTCCCCTTTTTCATAGTAAGCACGGTGTCAAAAAAGTCTGTTGGAAGGATGAGGGACATGCATGTAAACTGAAGATTTTGAAACAATTCGAACCTGTGATTGGAAAGCCTTTCATTTTTAGGGGGTGGGGTAGGGGGGGAGTTATAAAAGGAGTAGTACTTTTGAGTACAATGGAAAAAAATACTTTTTTTTTTTTCCTGACACAGATGATTTGCCACTGTGTCAGTCCACCGTGATGTAGCGCCACCTACTGCCAAGGAGAACTTACTCAAAGTCAGATTTTTTTTTCTCCTTTTGCTTTCAGTATCGGTGACTTGGCATCGACAGCCTGAATGAGTACCCGATACCGTAAAATAAGGTAATGGTATTCATTCTCGTCCATCCCTCGTTTTATGATAGCAATAGCAAATTACCTGTTAGGGGGAAATCGGCAAAACGCAGCTAGGGAAAGCCATGGGCTATAGAAAGTGGCCAAACAAGTTCCGCAGGTATTGGGCTCAATCCGTGTTACGTAAACCACTAGCTTGCTTGCATGCGCAAACAATGCAAACATCAAGTAAAACGAGCTGCAGCGAGCTAAAGATGGGGGAGGGACCAGCTCTCAAAACAATGCTAATAGAAGCGCCTATTTCACTGAAGTGTTATTAAGTCCACTATTTTGACTCAGAAGTTTGAACGTTGGCGCGAAGATGCAATGTTACTTCCACCACCCAAATGTGTGCAACCTAAAATGTCCTTAATTATCGAAGGATTAGCAGCGTGTGGCGTGAAATATGAGCCCGCCAGTCACCGGATTAAAGGTTGTTTGAATGACAAGGAACTCCGTCAAAATTGGATTTGTCTGGAAATGAATGGAAAATTGGCATTAGGATGTTTCCTTTTACCCGTCTTCACTTTCATTGTCAAAATCATCGACCTGTAGCGCCGCTTTTTCAGGTTTGTCCATGAACCGATTTGGAAGTCAGTTTACACTCGGCGATCGTGTCGGGATGTGTCACACGCTTCGTCGCCTCTCAACAACCTTCAGCTTGACGAGCGGGACATGTTGTGAAGCTCTGAGCCGGCGTGGGGGCCGACACAAAATGTTTCCCTGTTCCTGCATGCGATGACTTCACAACAAGATTGCCTTTGAATCCCTTTTCAACTCGGATGACGTTGTTTTCAAAACTACCTGTGCACACGCGGAAATGGCATTTGTTCGATCCCGTTTGTCTCCCATATCACCGCAGAATTTAGTGGAGCCATCAAAACGTTGCACAAATCCAAAATGGTAGTTCTTCCATTTTGGTTTTAAACAGCCACGGTCATCAGGGGTCAGAGTCGAGCCGCTTCTCCTCCACGTCGAGAGGAGCCAGATGAGGTGGCTCGGGCATCTGATTAGGATGGCTCCTGGACGCCTCCTCGGTGAGGTTTTCTGGGTATGTCCCACCGGCAGGAGGTCTGGGGGACGACCCAGGACACGCTGGAGAGACCATGTCACCCAGCTGGCCTGGAACGCCTCGGCATTCCCCGGGAAGAAGTGGCTGGGGAAAGAGAAGTCTAGGCTTTCCCGCTAAAGCTGCTGCCCCCGCGACCTGACCCCCCGGATAAGCGGTAGAAAATGGATGGAGGTCATTTGACCGGTTGAGGCCAAATTTGAGCAAATTATAACCGAACCGATGGTTGATGCTAGATTGCAATTTTTGCATGGTGAAGTTTGACGGCTCGCCCGGAAAAAGCACAACACTCCCAAGCCAATTTGGTTGACGTTATCCGTCATGAGCAGACTCGCCAAGAAGTCCAAAGTACTCGTGTCATAAAACAAACGAGGGATTGAGTTTCATTTTAGTTTGAAGCAGCCTTTTGACGGTCATTTTGCCCATTTCTAGGAATCCTTCAAAAACTGAATCCACTAATAACAAACCACACCCGTTTTTTTGGTGTTTTTTTTTTCCAATCTTCTCAGGTTTTCACCTCGTCCCTCGCCTGCCCGGGATCGTGCCCGAAAGCTGCCTCCTGATCCTGGTGGGCCTTTTGGTGGGCGGGCTCATCAAACTGGCCGGCCAGAAGGTGCCACCGGTGCTGGACTCCAACTTGTTCTTCTTCTGCCTGCTGCCGCCCATCATCCTGGATGCCGGCTACTTTTTGCCCATCCGCCCCTTCATGGAGAACCTGGGCACCATTCTGATGTTTGCCGTGGTGGGCACGCTGTGGAACGCCTTCTTCATCGGCGGGCTGCTTTACGCCGTCTGCCAGATCCAGCCCAACAATCCGTCGGACCTTCACTCGCTGGAGCTGCTGCCCTGCCTGCTCTTCGGCTCCATCGTTTCCGCCGTGGACCCCGTAGCCGTGCTGGCCGTCTTTGAGGAGATTCACATCAACGAGCTGCTGCACATTCTGGTGTTTGGCGAGTCGCTGCTCAACGACGCCGTCACTGTGGTGAGTCATTTCAATTCACGGGAGGCTTATTTGGATCTCGGAGGGGCTGTCGCCCGCCGGAAGATGCGGCGGGATGTGCACGGGGTTGTCTCCAAAGACCTCAGACTAGCTAAGTCTCGGCTATTTTTACGTTGACTTGGGAATTTGAATCACGGTTGCGTGGTGACAATCGCAAATTATAGGCTATCAAAATGTCTCGCACAGAACCAAGGGACCAAGGAATTAAAGTATCAATAATTGACATGACCAACCTATTTCAGTATACAGTCAAACCTCGGTTTTCGTCCAAAATCCGTTCCAGAAGGCCGTTCGAAAACCGAAATTGTTCGAAAACCGAAACCACACTCTTTTTTTAAAATAAAAACGCTTACTGAACACGTCTGCTCACAATGGAAAGCAACCCGAGGAAGTGACGTCACTTCCTCGCGTAAAGGAAGGCGAGAGGAGTCAAATGGTGCATTCAAGTGCGCTCGGTTTGTTCGAGAACCCGAAATTTGTTCGTCAATCCTTCAAAGTGAATTTGATGAGAGGCGCGACTCCGACATTTCGTTCTTGTCTTGTAGGTGCTGTACCACCTTTTCGAGGAGTACACGGGCGTGGGCTCGGTGACGGTGCTCGACGGCGTGCTGGGCGTCATCTCCTTCTTCGTGGTGGCGCTGGGCGGGGTCCTGGTGGGCGCCATCTACGGCATCCTGGCGGCGTTCACCTCACGCTTCACCTCGCACACGCGAGTCATCGAGCCTCTCTTTGTCTTCGTGTACAGCTACATGGCCTACTTGTCGGCCGAGATGTTCCACCTGTCGGGCATCATGGCGTAAGTTTGCCGACTTTGCCCGTTGCGCATACTATGGATTGTGTAAAGGGGGCCGCGTTCACGTCACTCGTGCACTTTTTGCAGCCTGTGTGAGTTACCTCGGATAATTGACATCACATACTGGCCCAAATGCTGTGTGCTCTCTCGTATCTGTGAAATATAGCGCAGCTGTTTCGGGGACTCTCTCAGCGTATCCACGCACATACACATGCATCCTGATCAGTCCCTCGACGGGTCTGATGTCATGCGCCCCGATGTGACCGCTACGCCGGCAGACAAAACAACTTTTATTTTTCTCCTCCTCCTCCAAGCTGGTGTTTGGTGTGCGATTTATGCGACTTATCGGCCTCTTCTTGAGAATGCTGCCGTTGTGCGCGTCGTTGACGAACTCCTTTAGCTTAGCAACAGGGAACGTAGCACGCGTCATAAGCGGATACTTCTCAGACAGGAGGATTGAGTGAGAAGGCAGACAGCCGCAGGGATGAGATAAAGTCTCCCTTGGGGTGTCACGGCCGACGCCCGATGCTCAGTTCCAAAGGTGTTCTTATCCTCTCTTCCTCAGCGCGCCACCCGGATTTGTCACAGCGCCTTTTTATGCATTTAAAAAAGGGACAGGTGATGAATGTTAATCCCCCGCTTCCTTTCCCTCGCTCAAAAGATGGCGAGCAGCTGCGGAGGCCTTATCAGAGGGCCCCGTTGGTGGATTGTATTTTATTTTTGGCCCCCTGCTATTGACATACCGCAACGGTAGGCTCAAAACGGAGAGCAGCGGAAGGGAACAGGGCTTGCGCAATAGCGCGTTGTGGAACTCGAGATGAGTAACCGGAGCCCTCGTTTAGGGGTTTGAAGCGGCAACACGTGTATTTATGATATCGGCAAGGGGGGGTGTTCCCCTCCCGTAGAGGAATTACAAGACAACTGGAAGAGGAACATAGATTAATACATACAACTCAATTGCAGTCAAATGCACCCGAATGGTAACGGTTGGTAACACGACTTTGACTGTTTCACGGGTTTGGTTGAGGCGATTTCATCATCCCACTCTTCTAACGTTTTACGATACCCAGCTAGAAATCACAAAAAAAAACAAAAAAATCCCCCACGCCACGCATGCTAACGCTAGTTTAGCCATGCCCCAACTACAGACACTCCAATGTTACTCGCCACAGTGTCCACTTTGCTGCAGCCCCGCATTCTCTTGTGGCCATCAATCCTCTTGAATAAAAACTTTTGTCATATCTGTGATATTGCAATATTTTAGGCCATAGGGCTAAAATAAATCTAAGTTTAGCGCTGCCTTAGCTGTGGCTGCTGCTGTATTATACTCCACCCCTGTTTTCTTGCTGCCCTCATTCTCCTCTCGGATAACGTTTTGGTTGAGCAGGTTTATCGTCACCGGTTCATTGTAACATGTGAATGTAAACAGGAAGAGCAACAAAAAAAGAAAAAAAAAATAGCTTTGTCTAAACTTGTGTAGATTCTCCGCAGTCTCCCCACTTAGGCTGCCCTCAGTCTCAGTCTGCAACGGTCATCAACCTGACTTTTGAAACGAGACGGTTAGAAATGATAACCACACACGCTAATGTTAGCCAATTTCTTCCTTAACTCTGAATTCTGATTCCCCCGCCGTCAAGATGCTGCGCCGCTCACCCTCTCCGTTTGTCTTGGCCATCGTGCGGTGGGAAAGAAGCGATATTATCGGTCGCGGATGACTTTTGAAATGACGCTCCCCCCCTTGCCTCCAGGTTGATAGCGTGCGGCGCGGTGATGCGGCCGTACGTGGAGGCCAACATCTCCCACAAGTCGCACACCACCATCAAGTACTTCCTGAAGATGTGGAGCAGCGTGAGCGAGACGCTGATCTTCATCTTCCTCGGCGTGGCCACCGTGGACGGCCAGCACCACTGGAACTGGACCTTTGTCACCGTCACCGTCGTCCTGTGCCTGGTGGCGCGGGTCATCGGTAAGGTCGGCATTTCATGGTTTTGAACGGGGGACAGATTATGGAGAGTAGACTATCTTGTACTAGGTTGGATACAGGAGTTGAGGTGCCGAGCTTCATATTTATGGCACATTAAGTGTTCCATCCCGCAACTTGGCAGTTCACTTGGGGGCGAAGACCCAGAGCCACCTTGAAGCAACTACTCTGTCTGAAACATGATCATGCAGACGTTTGCAGAGGAATGTGTGTCGACAGCGTTGGCTTCGAACAACAACAGCAGCAGATACTTGCTGAGGGAAACTAGGTTGACATGCGCGCGGACTTCTTTGCAATTGGTGATGTGTTTGTGGACCACATACGGAGAGCTTGGCTTATAAAGTGCTGCTTTTTATTGTCTTTAATACACAGAAACGTGTTTTTGCCCTCCGGGATTTGGCTCTCGCAATTACGAGTCATTGTCATCGCAGCTCCACCCCTGCTCGAAAGGGGGAGTGTCAAAAGTTGTACTTGATTCTTGATCTTGACGGCATTGTGACATAAGCACGCCCCGCGTGAGCCGTTTTAAATTGTGCAAAAGTGTTTCCTTTCGAAGTTCTTGCGCAACCACACTGAGGGGAGCCCTCCATCCCGTTTCCGCTGTTTGGATACAGGCGCAAGGGAGATGAACGCGCGTGAGCCTCTGTGGTAATGAGGTGCTAAAATGCGTCATTACGCTACTTCCGCGGATGTCACTGGGGAGCCTTGCGGAGTTATTTCCTCGGCAACTCGGGTTGCCGTCCTTCCTTTTGGCGGAGCGTTCAAGGAGGCGGGAAGTAGACGCGTGATTAAGCGTGTTGCATCACGCCGCCGTCGTATGTTTCCTGGCTGACAACAGAGTGACTCAGACATTTCGCTGAGTCATTAGCTTGCCAGGGTGGTAAAATAGCAGCTTTGACTTTTCATTGTGTTTGCAAAGACGCATTCAAAACATCATTGTGAGCTGTTGGATGGCTTCTCACTTAGGAGCACCCGACATTTCCCTCCATTTGAAGTCTTTTTTTTTTTTTTTCACCTCCACCAAACACAAACAGCCCCAGGCTAGTCATGCGAAATGTAAATGTTTGAGTTCAACAACTGCACCTATCATAGGCGGGCCAAGGCGGCGGCACTCACCTTTTTTTTTTTTATGCCCATCATTGCCACCTACTGATCTGGAGCGATAAATTCTCTCCTCTATCCTGGCTGTATGGGCACAAAAGCAGGTACCACCGGTCCGTGACAATGCATTCATTATTTTGAGTACCTGGTCAACCGGTGCTTCAAAGTCTCCGCTCTGCTACTTCGTACATGAGCCTCGGACGCTGCAGTGTGATACTCGGCAGCTACTTTTCTACCCTCAGTGAAAGAAAGAAATTCTAGTTGAGCCCGTTCATCGCTGCAACATTTGAACGGACACAGCGAGAAATGACAAAACCACCCACACTTATGGTAACGTTAGCTTAGCAGCGCCTTAGCGTGGCACTACAAGACTGACTTACAGAACTGAGCTCTTCTTCATATGCGGGTTGCGCCAATTTTTCCTGGCCGTTGGAACATCTGAAGATCCATGACTCAATGTGAAAAAAAAACAAAAACAAAACACTAATACAGGGTTCCCACGGGTCCTTAAAGTTCATAAAAATCCATAAAAAAAGAAGTTGTAAAATTATGTTCTTAATTGTCCTTAATTTTTCAGGGAACGCTTCTAAAATCAATAAAAATCCTTAAAATTGTATTTTTATTCAAAAATAAATTGAAGTTTTGTATTTTCTAAATGTAATTAAATCCACCGTGAATACTGTGCTGAGTGGAGAAAAGTCCTTAAAAATGGTTAAATTAGCCCTCAAAAGTCCTTAAAAGGTCCATAAATAAAAAGCAAGTGGAAGAGTGGGAACCCTGTAATATGATCCTTCTCGTGTTTGTCTGGCAGGCGTGGTGGGCCTGACTTACGTCATCAACAAGTTCCGCATCGTCAAACTGACCACCAAGGACCAGTTTATCGTGGCCTACGGCGGCCTGCGCGGCGCCATTGCCTTCTCCTTGGGCTTCCTGCTGGACAAGAGACACTTCCCTCTGAGGAACATGTTCCTCACCGCCATCATCATCGTCATCTTCTTCACCGTCTTTGTGCAGGTAGTCATGAAAGAGGCGTCGTTCATCGTGACCTCTAAACTTCCTTACAAATCCAAACAAACCAGCAAGGTTAACGCCCCCGCTTTAGATGTTGCTTAGGAGGCAACTTGAAACGGATTCCTTTTAGCGGTTGCTAATTTACTTCCTTGCTCTATCTGGAAGTTACATTCCTGACTTGTTATTGCGGTAAAAACAATGCAGAGATTTAATATCCTCTCCACGCGAGTGCAACTTCCTTTGTAGGAGGCGCTGCTAATGACAGTTATTATCGGCTCCAGGCTCCTTTCACTTAACCTGACGGCCAGTTTAATCAGCTCACAGAGAGTGACGGCAAGCAGCATACGAACGACATCCCTCACTTTGATGGACAAAATGATTGCGCTGGACGAACCAATCTTAGTTTGCTGCAGTTTTTTATGGAGGGCTAATGAAAAAGGCTAAATATTCTTTTGCTTGGTGCTCGTCTCAGGGCATGACCATCAAGCCTCTGGTGGATCTGCTGGCCGTGAAGAAGAAACAAGAGGCGAAGCGCTCCATCAACGAGGAAATCCACACTCAGGTTCATCTACAGTCATCTGCTTCTTTGTATTAACATGAAAGCTTAGTCGGTGCCTGCCTGCCCGGGGAAGGCTCAGTGAACCCAGACGGTGAGATTATTATTCTTTATCGGGATGGACTAACGTAAGCGTCCATCGAAAATGGTGGACTTTTTCGTAGTGTTCTGAGAGAAAGACATTTTTACACCAATCAGTAGTGTCATAGAGTTTGAACCACAGCTTGAAAGGACAGAGATAGATAGATAGATGCCATCGTAGATACACTACGCGTGTGTGTAATGTGTGTGTGTGTGTGCACGTGCGTGGGAGCAGGTCGATGACAGGGCGTTGGCTCTTTTAAAAGTAGACCTTTGTTCCAAAAAGGTTGGGTACCACAGTTTAAGAGTTTTCCAACTTTCTTCCACATTCTGAAAACGTGCATGTTAGCGTGTCATTGCTGACTCCAAACTGCATCTAAGTGTGTGAATGCTTATTTTTGTGATTTGTTTTATTTGAGATTGCCCCTGAAAACAGCTGGGATAAGCGGGGATTAAGATGGACGGCTGTCAAATGTCATTAGAACTGCGCTTGATAGGAAAAAAAAAAAAAAAAAAACAGGGTCCCTGGTTTATGTTAACACATTTAGATCACTGCTTCCACCTACAGGTCATTTGGTGGTACTTCATGTACCTATGGGTCAACATGATTCAGGAAAAATATTCCATCCGGCTTCTAAAAGAGAGCCACACTGGTGGAATGCACTATGTCAATAATTTGGTGTTTGCAAAACAAAAATTCTTCCAGTTTTTTCGTCACTGTGAGTGCTCACACTGTACAGAGATCCACATACAAAGACGAGACATCACTGCCGTGCGTCTCTGGGCGACTGATGGCAATTCCCGTTTCGACCTTTTTTCGTAGCCAAGGCAACAGTCCGAGCCACAAGCTGACTAACAACTGCGCGCGTGCCCTCCTCGTGGGAATTGGTCAACTGTCGCAGACAATGCCGCTTTTGTGTATTCACTCTGAAGATTAGGTTGTCACGATTGCGTCCTGTGCTCCAAATCGGGAACTGCGTAAGATGCTCGATACGCAAGCTTTTGAGTTTTCGGTTGAAAATGACAAGAACGTTCCATACGATTGAGCGAGTCAGTTTGAAGGAAAAAGATCGGTAGCAAACGGTGCAAATTTCCATCGCAATTTGTTCTCCTGGTCACGCGTCTGTCTGTGTTTCTTGGCTCGCAGTTCCTTGACCACCTCCTGACCGGCATTGAAGACATCTGTGGACATTATGGACATCATCACTGGAAGGACAAGTAAGTATGCTTTGGATTCCCTTTGCCATGCATTCCAATGGGAGGTTGCCCATTGACAAGTTTGGGCCTCCCCTTTTCGTTCTCCTTCGCAGGCTGAATCGCTTTAACAAAAAGTATGTGAAGAAGTGCCTGATCGCGGGCGAGCGCTCCAAGGAGCCGCAGCTCATCGCCTTCTACCACAAGCTGGAGATGAAGCACGCCATCGAGCTGGTGGAGAGCGGAGGCGGCGCCAAACTTTCCTCTGCCATACCCTCCACCGTCTCCATGCAGTAAGTACAAAGCCATTGCGCATTGATCAGGCGCAACCCTGCAGGGTTCCCACGGGTCCTTAAAAGTTTATAAAAATCCATTAAAAAAAAAGAATGATGAGCTGCCGGTCCAAGTGTGATGGACGTGTCCGACTTGTGTTTGTGTCCCACTTCCATCCCAGAAACATCCAGCCCAAGAAGCCGGCGCCCGCCAAGGCCGAGGATCGCGTTCTGCCCAAGCTCTCGAAAAGTCGTGAGGAGGAGATCCGCAAGATTCTGCGGAGCAACCTTCAGAAGACGCGGCAGAGGGTAACGGACGCTCTCACACGGCTCATGATCTGTCCTTCGAAGAGGGAATGTCTTCCTTCTACTGACCCGACACGGGTCGGAGCAGCATGTTTGAAAGAGAAATCCGAACTTTTCTCTTCCTCCCCGTCTCGTGGTGTTCTCAGCTGCGCTCCTACAACCGCCACACCCTGCTGGTTGATCCCTATGAGGACAACTTTGGCGAATTCCTCCTCAAGAAGCAGAAGATGATGGTGCTGGATAAGAAGGTACGTTTTTTTTTTTCCCGTTGTTGTTGTTTTTTGCTTCTTTTGGGCTTTCCAGAACTCCAACCTTCACCTCCATCACTTTCCTCTGTGTTAAAAAAAAAAGTGGAAGCTGTTGTCACTGATGATTTATACTTTTGTCTTTTTTCCTTTTGTCTGTCACACACACTTTCAACCGGGCACTTAAAAAAAAAAAAAAAAGTCTTGAACTGAGGAATATATTACATTCTGCAGTCAGACAGGGGGACGAGGACTGTCCTGCCGCGAAAATCCCATCACACTGTCAAGTTTGTAAACGGGTCGAGATGCCCCAAAATGACTCATGCAATGTCGTCTAAATGTGTTTTATTTATTTATTTTTTACTTGTACTTACGTACGTGTAATCCAGTGTTTTTCAAACGTTCTTGAGCCAAGGCACACTTCTTTCATTGTGGTCGAAACACAAGGCAATTGGCTAGCTGTTGCTGCTCCCTAGCGGTATGGAGGGGTACTACATGATTACTTTCTGGGCCATAGACCGCACAGGCATACAAATTGGATATTTTACCGCGGCACACCTGACAATGTCTCGCGGCACTGGGGTTGAAAAAAAAAACCCCGCTTGTAATCGACAAATTGATACTGAATGACATGTTTTTCACCTCTCAAATGTTCCTACTGTATGATGCATCCGAGTTGGCGGCCATTTTCTTGGAAACGGTGATAACAAACTCCCGTCGTAACGTACGGATTCGTTGTGTGTACGTTGGAACTGGGCCCCGTGAATTGATGCGATGTTCAGCCAATGACGAGGTCGAGATTCCACCTCCCAAAAATTGGCGGATCTGCAAATTCTCAAATAGCGATCTGCGACATCGAAAATGCGAGACGGCTTTTCGAGACGGCTCAAAGCGACTTCCGTCGTAGTGACTGCTGCCTCTCAACCATTTCAACTTGATTTGGTCAAAGTTGGACGGTGACAGAAAGCCCTGCAATGAGCCCCCGCGTGTCCTTTCCCCAGATCCAAGACATGAATAACTACCTGACGGTGCCCGCCGCTTCTCCCGACTCGCCCACCCTGTGCAGAGCCAGACTGGCCTCAGGTAAAGACATCCCAGCACAAGCACTCCTGCTTTACTGCGCTGATGCACACAAGAAGACCCCCCCCCCCCCACCCCCACACACACACCCCTTTTGTTTGCGTTATGTTCACGCCGCAGTGTCATTTGGAGTCCCCCCCCTGCACCTCCTCCGCTGATGGACGTCTGTTTTGCGTGTGACGGCCGCCATGTTAAACCGGTGTGGTTTCGTTTTTTAGGCAGAGAAACTGATTTCAATCCCACTCGGCAGCAGAAAGTGGACACTGCCGGTCCAGGTATGTGGCCAGAGGGGTGACGATGAGAACCGCTCCTTGACCCAACTAGTCACCATCACCAGAGCGCTAACACGCATGCCTCACACAAAGCTGCTAGTTACCAACCCAACTGAGTTCATCGTTTGAAATGATCCCGATTCACAATCCCTGCATTTTGGTTTTTTTTTGTTGACCTGATGTTTGTCCAATACAGAGAATGTGTTCATCGTGTGTGCGCATGCAAATGGAATAATGGAATGACTGTGTCCCCCCCCACACACACATGAGGTTTCAAAATAAAATCTAAAGTAAATCTTTGGCCACAAAAATGTCAGTAGTTCACAAGGATGAAGTGCTTGCCAGAGCGACGGGTCCAAAAAGCCTTTTAGCCAATCGGCTGCAAAAAAAAAAAAAAGTGATGGAACAGCAGCAATAAAATGAAATAAATTCTGAATACCGTTATTGACACAGTTGAAAAGGAAATTTTTAGAGTGAAACCGTTAAATACAACAAGCACAAGTCAAGGTACCTCTGAACATGCTTTTTTTTCCTTCTTTTTTAAAATCTGACTTGGAAATAAACCATGAAAAAAAAAAATGCCATCAGGATTTAAAAGCAAGTCGAAAAAATATTTGCTCCACAAAAACAAAGAAAACAAACTGTCACAGATAGACGACACGCAATGCAGTCAACAAAACATGTTTTTCTGAACAAAGTCATTGGAGATGCGTTTTATTTTCCAACCCCAATAATACAACAATTCAGTTCAAAAAACAAACAACCGCTTTTTGTGTGGATCCCCGAAAGACTCAAAAGTGCTGAAAGATGCCTTGGAAAACAAAACCCCCCAAAAAAATCTCCTGTTTGTGTGGACACGCTGTGAAAAATGGCGCCCCCATCTGCCAATGTTTGTTTGCCGTTTTAACATCCCCCCCCCCCCCCCCCCCCGCACCCTTGCAGACCCTCAAGCCTACAGCATGAAGCCAGCGTTGGACAGCGTTCCCAGCATCCAAGTGGACCTGGCCTCCCCGCAGTCGCCCGACTCACTCAACATCTTAGACGAGTTCCGGCGGTCCGACCAGGCGGCGGCGGCGGCGGCGGCGGCGGCGGCGGCAAAGGAGGGCGAGGATGACAGCGGTCTGACGATGAAAGCGCCCGCCAGACCCCACCACGAGCGCTGCAACGCGGGCGAAATGGACGGCGGCACCAGGGAGAAGCTGTCGAGGTGCCTGAGTGACCCCGGGCCCCACGCGGAGGACGAGGACGAGGACGAGGACGAACCCTTCCTGCCTTGAACCAAGTTCACGTTGGAGGAAGGTGCGTGCTTCAGTGCTCAAGACGAATTCGCCAAAAACTGTGAGCAGCAAAAAAACACACAAAAAAAAAAAAATAGCCATTTGTCCGTTTGTCGTCATCGCTCTGTACTTTTGGAAGAGACGCAACCACGGTTTACGAGACATTCAGGAATGAACTATGCATTACCAAAGGAACTGTTTGGAGTCCTTCGAGATTCTCTTTACGTTTTGTGTGTCGTACCCGAGATGGCGAGATTCTCCGGCGCGACAGCGAATCAGTTGCAACCGCACTCATTGGGTCACTTGAAATCTCACGGTGGAGGAGCTTTGAACGCATCGTTTTGCCTTATTTTATGTCACACTGTGCATTTATTTTATTTTATTTTTTTAAAATCAGCACTGCCTTTTAATTTCAGGGATTCCCAAATTGGTACGAAGGAGTACGACAGGCACACTATCAAGATATACGTACTATTAGAATTTTTTTTTTTTTTTAATCTGTAAAATTGGTTTTTCAGGAGGGAAAGGGAACAAACCGGCCGCGATCGCAAAAATCGACGACAGTCAAGGAACAGAACGACTCGGTACATTACGACCGTAGTTCGTTGTCGGCATTTCCAGTAAAATGGCCGCCAACTACGACGTGTCATGGCGACTTTGAAACATTTATAGATGTAAAAACATGAACATGTAAGACAGTATAAAGATGTCGATTGTATACGAAGAAAAACGGATTCGACAGGACGTGAAACAAAATGCTACAGTGTTCCTACTTCATCTCTGGAAAGAGTCGGTCGGCAAATGTTACTCGCCAGAGGCACACGCCAGTGCGGCCGACGAAGCCAAAAGCCATCAATTCATATTCATATTAAAATCATATTAATAAGTTGCCAATGATGGTTACGCAGGACGAGAAGAATTTGCAACACGCAAAGTAGATCCGTCCGCGCTTTCACGCCAATTTGACAAGAAAGATGACCTTGACCTTGACCCTTGACCTTGAAGACCTTTCGGATATCCAAAACCGGACGTAAATGGCACTCCTTTTTCCTCCCCAAATTTTGCCTCATTCGAATTGCACATCCAGAAAGGGGCGTTCCTAACTGGGGGCTGGGGGGTCCTCTGTAAGCGCATCGAGATGTCAGCAAAGCACTTATTCGAGATCGTAAAGCGCTCGTGTGAGCCTACACGCGATCATGAACCCATAAATAACTGTCGTTGACAAGTTGCGGCTGTTGTGAAAGCGCCACCTAAAATGCAGATGGATGGGATCGTTTTGCGTCACAAAACTTCATCTCAAAAGCTGACGCTCACTTGAATTGAATTGATAAACAGCAGGATTCCACTAGAGGGCGCCAAAGTAATTTGCTTTTGCTTTGGACCGAGCGCAGATCGAGCCAAGCCATGATTTCAGAGACTAACTGCGGCTTGTTTTTTTAAAAAAAACAAAATGCTACTTTGCCAATGCCGTTTTCGTGCATTCGCAAATTTCGACTCACACTTTGACTTTTGAGTTGAGGAAAACATGGTACGATCTCCATCCGTATTCTTTCGAGTGTGGCCTTAAAACTCCTTCGGCCTTGATGGGATATAGTTTCACAAAGGTGGACATTTGTCTTTTTCTTGTTTTATTATTTTTTTTATCGAGTTGTTGCATTGGTAAACTCCTTACTTTCTTAATTAAGACGACGAATGTTATATCATCATCCATCGTGATTTTTTTTTTTTTTTTTTCCCGACAGTTTACTGTCGTTAAATGTCTGTAATTAATGTTGAAAGTAGCTCCCTTTAAAAGTCACTCCAGCAAAGGTAAACAATCAACGCTGGCTGTCTTAAAAATGCACAGGCACCTTTGTTTGGCTCTCGCCCCTTCCATCACTGCGCAATCGGGAGGATTTGGACGGGAGTCCGTGCTGCCAAGGCTTGTCCGCATTGCATGGCTAAAAAAAAAAAAAAAAAAAAATTCTATGCGGCGTCAAGGGGGCAGACAAAAGTTTGAGGGAAAAACAATTGTCCCATTTTATTTCTGAACCCTTTAAGATGACATCAAGATGCAGAACGCTGCAGCGAACTAATATATATCGGACTGGCAGTCATGATTTCAAGTTTTCTTCATGTCAAAAATGACACGACTGCGCATGTGGTGGTTGGACAAACAAGTATTTTGGGCTACACTGAAAGGTGTGAGGGTTGCTTGCTCTTGCAACTATTATCGATTGATGTTGTGAATTCTTTATTTTTCACCCACACGTTTTATTTTAAATTTTGACTTTGCAGTCATGAGAATTTAAACGTGATCCTCATAACAAAATGATTTCTTTTCGCGCGAGAGAAAATGAAGTTCTTGAAACGTTGCAACTTTATTCTTGTAAAGCCCCCCCCAAAAAAAATTAAATACAGTATATATATTTATTTTACAACTTGCAACAGTACCACCGCAATTTGGAGGCAATTCAGATTTTACTGACTACTTTACTCTCTGAGCATGACAACTTTTTAAAAATATGACCGCTTCGAAATCGATGCACTTTTGTCCGACGTGTAACCCGAAATATTGGTTGCCATTGCAAACGCTCACCTTTCCGCATCCTACCAACCATTGCTGAACAGCTTGCATCATATGTTGAGTCCAACAAGTGCTGCTGAGAAGGTGTGCCGCCCCCCCCACACGTGCAAGTCCTCGTATGTCTGTTTTCCTCTTTGGAGATTTTTCCAAATAGTCTTAATTTTACAATGACAAAAACTGTCCGGTCCAGACCACCATTTTCTGCCAACATGTAAACATTGGGCTTTGAAATTCGTACGCGAGCTAGCGCGTGCGCAGCTGCGCAAGATATTTAATCCGCCAACGTTGTGGCGAGATACGACGGCCTTTTTTTTTTTTTTCCAGCTTGATGGGATGTGGACTTCATTCGGGACCTCACCAGCATTTCACCGCAGCGTTCACTCTGTATGCTTTTGGATGAGTTGCCTTTTGATTCATGGCGTGTCTTTCTTTCATGGACGTATCAGCCGCTTAAGGACGTGCGACTATCAATCCGACGTCTGGGTCATAATGCATCCAATGTGCTTTGTATCTCATGTTTACATTGCTGCTGCAGAGGCTTCATTTCTTGTGTTGTCTTGTATTTGACCTCGGATCCGTTTGGGATGCTATCCAACCGCTAGGTCCTTGTCCTCGGAAGCTTCCTTCATGGACATCGACGTTCCAGTTTTCAACTGGATCCCTGTCACGTCATTTTATCGCGATGTTATTTCATTGTCTGTTTTAATCCAAATCCTCATCACATTATTTTGGTACGATGGCAGTTTTATTTTTGTCATTTATTATGTGTAACCCCCCCCCCCCCCACCCCCCCAACAGCCTTTTTCTTTTAGACCATGTGAAAAAGAAACCAAAGCCAGGGGGAAGCAAGCTACGTTCACGAGACCATTCGGACCAGAGAAAGCCAAATGGGTTGAAGTTGCCTCAAATTTGACAAATATATTTCAAGAAACGCATAGTAGCTCTTTCACGTAGTCTGACTTGACCCATCCAAAGACTTGTGACATTTTTTGCTTTCCTCAAGTTACCTCGCAGCGCTCGCGTCCTTTTGCTTCCGCTTGTACTATTTAACCATGAGCACTTGGACGCCACAAAAAGAACCTTGATCTCCAAACGAGCAATAAGTCGCTTTCCTATGCTCACTTCATGACAGGTTGTAAAATCCCAGATGGCTTTAGCGGGAGCGCCCACATCGCCGCATCTAGGACAGCGACTCTCGAGTCTTTTACGATATACCGTACTTCACTACTAATCTTGATCTTCAGATGTCGCTTTGTCACCATCTCCTGTGTGAAAGTTATTTTTGATATACTTTAATGGGAAAATGTACATATACAAAGATATATTGGATGTATCAGAAATGTATGATGCAAATGTGCAATATATATATATATATATATATATATATATATATATATATAATATCAATCTCAAGCATGTACCTCCACGATGATTCATCCCAAAGCTCTCAGCATTCCATTCCTATAACAAATCATCAACATCAACCAAACTCACAACCTAACAAACTATCTACCAAAATAAAGGTTTACTTTCTAACCCTGGAGTCACCGTGTCCCTCATTTTACGTTTGCCTCGTGATTGTCCAACACAAACGGGAAAAAAAGTAAAATCAAGTGTGCTCTAGCTGCTTTGTTTTCCTACATTCCAATTTTCTTTTTGTCCATCCATCCATTTTGTGAACCGCTTGATCCTCACAAGGGTCGCGGGGGGGGGGAAGCGACTCTTCCTCGTGTAAGGAAGGCGTGTAAGGAAGGCGAGAGGAGTCAAATGGTGCATTCAAGTGCGCTCAGTTTGTTCCAGAACCGAAATTTGTTCGTCAACCGAGGCATAAAAAAAAAAATCGAAATTTTTGTTCCAAAACCGAATTGGTCGAGAACCGAGACGTTCCAAAACCGACGTTTGACATAATGCACCACCAACTGCAAATGTGTGAATGCAATGTTTTTTCATATGCTTGTCAGAGAGTTCAGGGTGAGAGGAAGTGATGTTCGGTGTTCACGGTCATTTGGTAACTGGGTAGGAGTAATTGCAGTCCCTTTAAGGACCGCCATGTTTAGTTTGCCTGTTGCTATGGAAACGGACTTTCGACGGCTCTCAGTTTTGCGCGGGCGCTTTTTCGATGTACATTACTAAATAAACGACACACTCTCTCAGTGTGTGAACGTGTGAAATTGTCGCCTTCTTTGAGTTTTTACAATTTCCACAAAAGTAAGATTGTTTGCCGCGGACAGATATGATGACGCCACACAATGTTTCCACGTTGCAACGAACGACGTTGAATTCCTTTGGATCCAGCGACCTTCTTTCTGGGTGGCTTATCGAAGCGTTCATGAGCTGGAATTTCTCTCTCTCACAGCCGATGGGCCTGCAGATGGCGCCGTGCACCCGCAGTCCAAAACAGCCTCCCGCGTGGAGTGGCTCGGAGGCCTCAAAGCAAAGGGGCGTCGTTCGTCTGCGTGTGTGTGGCCTCCGATTGCATTTGTTTAACGGCCCGTTTGCTGTTTGCACGCGCTCTCATTTCCATGCACCCTGGAATCCTCGAATGTGCGCCACTAATTGATGCCTCTTCAGCCGAGTTGTCGAAAGTACCGAAAACGATATTTTTCCTGTTTCAATTGTCTGTTTTCCAAAAATACACCATGAGATAGGACGAGGGCAACATGGACATGGACAACCTATGCCAACTGCTCGGTACCTGAAAGAGGTACTTGGGTAAAAGTACAAGCATCCGATTCTGAACAGAAAATAGTTTGGTTTTTTTACCTCTTGGCTTTCAAAACAGCCGATGGTGTCTTCAAATGGTACGCTCGTCTGACTTGTGTGCGGACAGCGTGGGATCGATCGGTTCCCACTCAGACTGGCGACCAGTTTAGGGACGTCGTCCACCTGGTCGAATGGTGAGGAAAATGAATGGTTGGATAGTTTCACAACGATTGCGACTTAGTGAGCTCCAGTAATATTTGTTATTTTATGCAGAGGATAAAGAATGTCTGCCTGTGGGAATTGTCGGTCTGCGTGTGTTGATGCACTCTTTTCATTCAGAGACGCTGCCTCGTAGCTGCTATTTTGTTAGCTCATCTATGGCATTTCCTATTGTGTACACAGACGCAAGAAATCAAGTACTGATTATTTTAGTGTAAGGTATCTTCGGAATTTCATTGCAAAAGTAGAATTCAACGATCTGTTCTAACTTTAAGGACGTAGAGGTGGCCAGCTTCCTGACAAAATATGAAGGCAAAAAAAAAAAGAATTTGACCATCCGAAGAAGGTTGTCAGGATCATGAGGTATTTTTGAAATGTTACTGTACAGATATCCCCCCCCCCCCCCCCAAAATTGAGAACCCCCGCACCAAAGTCTTGAACGGATGCACCTGTTTGCTGCAATGATCATCCTACAGGAAGTGAAAAAGCGGAAGTGAAAAAAAACCCCTCACAATTATAATGTCATGTGCACCAAAAACAATGTGTTGCGTGTCAATCTGACATGATTAGATTGTGACCAAGGGTCTCTGGGGGGCCCCCACCGCGGTTGCTGTTGTCCAAACAAACTGCGATCCTCCAAAATGTCCCAGGATTGAATTGGGCTTCCAACATCTCTGACTGGAGCCTTGAAAATAATATTAATAATAATCCATTTGATTTATAAGCGCCTTTCAAGACACCTAAGGACACGTGACAATCAGGATTATTTCCATGATTTCCAAGAAGAACTCAAATGTGCCTGGAAGTCCAACTGCGGGCCTTTTCAAAAGACTTCTTCAGCACACACGGACGCAGCCAAATCGGTCAATAAATAACAACAGCAAATAAATGGCGGTGCCCTCATGGGAGAAGCAGGGGGGGGGGGGGGGGGCTCTCAATGAAGTCAAACAAGCGTATTTATTCTCGTTCATCTTTTGAGTGCTTTCCATCCTTGTGACCTGCTGAAGGCTGTGTGGCTAATGGCATTACACAAATGTGACATAATGAAGAATTGTTTCGAGGAAGCAAGTCAGACAGTCTCGACAGTGCGCGCTCACGACGCTCTCTCACTTACACTGAAAAAAAAAAAAAGAAGAAGAAACGGGGTTCATAGAAAGTGCTTTTTTATTTTTATTTTTATTTTTTTTACACGAATCTCAGTGACAACTGGTTTCCAGTACAAACCTGTTTGGAATCCATCCATTTTCCGACCCAGCTTCATCCTCCGCAGCCTATCCTAGCCATCCTCATGTGGGAGGAAGCCAGAATACCCGGAGAAAACCCACGCCGTCACGGGGAGAGGATACAAAACTCCACAAAGAAAGGCCGCAGCTGGAAGGGAGAAAAGGAATGTCAGCTACCGAATAAAAGGGAATGAAAGAAAAGGAAGAAAGGGGGGATGACAAGATTTTCAGGTGTTTTTTTTTTTGGTAGCTAATGTCAGTCTTTTGATTGGCGTCAAATGAGTTGCTTTGATCCGAATCACACATATTGAATTCGAAATTTAGCAGTGACGGGTTTTTTTTTCCCAGTTGGTCCAATCGAATTAGCTCCAACTGTTGGTGTAAAGAGATTTTAGGTCTCTTTATAAATACACTGGCTAAACCCCGGTGGGACGAAAGAAGACAGGACAGCTGTTGTTGGTAGAAAAAAAAAAAATATTTGAATAGAAAAAGAAAAGAAGAGAAGCATACAGAGTAATGGAGAGAGAGAGAGAGCGTAGCGTGTCCATCCGTACTCGAGCGCGGTGTCGTCTCAACTAACTAACTAGCTTAGCTGTTGTGTGGCTAGGCTAGCTGAGACGTTGAAAGAGATCACAGCTCTATGATCTGTAATGTGCGTGCTCGCGTCGCTACATTGTTTCTGAACATATACAGTCACACCTCGGTTTTTGACCATAATCCGTTCCAGAAAGCTGTTCGAAAACCCAAACCACACTCTTTAAAAAAAAAATAAAATCTTGGTTGAACACATCTGGTTCACAATGGAACGCTATACGAGGAAGTAAGGAAGGCGAGAGGCGTCAATTGGCGCATTCAAGTGCGCTTGGTTTGGTCGAGACCCGATTTTCGGTCGTCATCCGAGACATTTAAAAAACCCCGAAATTTTTGGTCGAAAACCAATTTGGTCGAGAACAGAGACGTTCGAAAACCGAGATTTGACTGTATTTGTATCGTTCTTCCAGTCGAAAAGCGGCTCGAGATGCACCGGAACCTGAATCAAAGCCACCACCACCTCCTCTTCTTCCCCCGGCCGTGATAAGCCGCTGCGTGAATCCATCAAAGGCATCCGAGCATCCCACTGGATCACCGAGTAAGGGAGGAGTAAGGGTGGGCTCGAAGCCCCCCCCCCCCCCCCCCCCCCCCTCCCCGCCTTCTCCTCTCGCTCTCTCTGCCGCACTACCTGAGCTCGTCCAGTGCGGTTGCTCCACATCCTCCAAGCGGACCTCCGCGACGGCACACACGACGCTGGAGAGCCGAGCGAGGCTTGGGCTCAACGGCTACGAGCAAGCGGTGCCTCCCCCCGCCTCTTTCCCCGGAGACCCCGCGGTGGCGTTTTGAGATTTTTTCCCTTTTTTTTTCCTTCTCCGCTTTTGTTTTTTTTTTTTTTTTGTTTATCGAGTCGGATAACGTAAAAGGGCTTCCAGCGGGTTTTCTTCGGTCATCCCGTTCCGTTCCCAACCGCTCGGCCGCGGCGTGCCGACGCCGGAGAAGCGGGGCGAAGAGCGGCTCGTTGAGGAGGAGTCGTCAGCCGCCCACCGCCCCTTTTTCTGAGCTCGGATGGTACCGCGGCGTTCATGTCGTCGTGAAGGGATTATACACCGATCAGGGTTTGTTATTGACAGCCGTGCGCGTGCGCGCATCATGCATCTGCACACAACTTTGTCCACGTCTCCCGTGCTCGTATTTTATTAGAGGGGAGGGGGGAAAAAAACACAACAACCCGAAAGCGAAGCATGCACCAGAGACGCTGCAGCCCGTCACTAAAGAGAGCCCGGGGCGGCGGACTTGTGTTGCCAGCTCATTGCTAAAAAAGCTCAAGTGTTGCCTGGAAGCCAGGCCTTGTGCACTGCCAACCAGCTGTGTGGGGAGAACCGCCCCCCCCCCCCCACCCGTCTGAAAGACTGCCGAACAGAAGAAGGGGAAGCAGTCGTCGTCCCAGATGGTGTTCCGAAAGTTGCCCGGCGTCTCTGCGTCGGGCATGGGCCTTCGTCTGTCACAAAAGTTTGTCTTCTTGCTCTTCTTGTCGGGCCTCGTCACCCTTTGCTTCGGGGCGCTCTTCTTCCTGCCGGACTCGGTGAGGCTCAAGCGCATCTTCCTGAACAAGAGCGAAAGCCAGCCGGCCACGGCGGCGGCGGCGGGTTCAGGTGCGGCGGAAAACGATGCCGACGAGCGGCCCAAGAGATCCCGGGACTTGGAGCGCCCGCGGGGGCTGACCTCCACCAAGGGGGAGAGCGGGGTCGCGGCGGTGGCCGGCGGGACCAGCGCAGGGGGAGCGGGCCTGGCCAGGCTTAAAGGACTCGCTCGAAAGACGCCGCCGTCCCACGAGGCCGCCGAGGAACGTCTGGCCGGTGGGAAAGCGCGGGAGGATCCGCCTTTGGCGTCGGCGAAAGCTTCCTCGCCCGTGTCGGCTGCCGCGTTTGCCTATAAGAAGTTCCGGCGGTGTCTGCTGAAGCCGCCCCTCGGGAGGGACGGCGGCAAGCCTGCGGACCCCGAGACTGAGAAGCGGCGCGACAAAGTCAAAGAGGTGAGAGCCGACGACGTTTTGAGTTTTCAAACCTATCGGATGTTTTTTTTCTCTCTGTCAACTCTCAAACGGAACTCGTCGTCACATCCCCCGTTGAGGTGTTTTGTGCAGTTCGCGGGTCGCAAAATACTTGGAAGTTCTGTCGCGCGTCCGATCTTGGAGTTGCCAGAGAACCGAACACTGCCGATGATCACAACAGACTGTTGCTCGTGTGGCCAGCCGCCCAAAGGAAAAATGACCAATAGTGTTAGTCGTCACGTTGTTTTTAGAGGGGGACCCATGAAGGTCTGGTTCTTCGAAGCGACACTGAATTCTTGCCACCAAATGATCAGAGTTGCTGGCACTCCTGGCCGACCGAATCCCCAAATCGCCAAATGAAAAGCGGCAGAATGCCTCCATACCTGATGAGCAGTGGGCGGCAGCCAAGCATTGGCCGAAGCACCGAGTCCAGATCACTCATCGCTGTTCAGATCAGAGGTTTTCGCTTTTTGGCACCCACTCCTCCTGTAGCCCTTTTACCAACAGTTTTCTGCCTTGTATTGGGTCTCTGATACTCTCCAAATGTGATGGACCTTGACTGATTATAACCCCATCCCTGTCGCCCAAACAACATCTCTTTGGGCAATAGAAAGCCAAGGGCAGGTCCCCAGAATTTTCTGGTTATGAAATTATGAATTTTCTGGTTTCCAGTAGATTGGTGTTGATTAGTAACCTTCAAATTGAAGCGGACCCCCTTCCGCACCAAGGTGGGCTTTGGAAACCGTACAAAAGATTCCCCCACAGCCCAGGGCTAATGACTGGATCTGGACCGTACCTCAAGGGACCCCCCTTCCGAGTGTTCCCGCCTATCATCGGGCCCAGAGAAGCGTACGGGCAGTTTGCAATACTTCTCCCCGTGGACTAGATTGGTGTCGATGGTCAACAGGCTGTCACTCGCGTGGCGCTTTACGAGCTCGGGACGCCGTTCCCTCATTCGGCCACGGATGACGCGGCATCCGAAGCAACCGAGGCTTCAGTCGGACACTTTGACGCGATCGCGATGGCCGGTGAATCGAACCGCCCACCGACCTTTGGGCCGGTAAACAACCACTCGACCGACCGCCGAGTCGTGGCGCCCCGAGGGGCAGAACTCGACCCCGAATGACTCGATATCTGCGGCGAGTGAAGGCCGAGCGAGAGGCTGGTTTTTTTTGTTGCCGGAGGGGAGGGGGGTGGGGGAGTAATGGCAGGGCGGAGGGAGGGTGCCGGTTTGAGGGCAGCTATTGGCCGGCTCGGATAAAACTGACGCCCCCTCCCGTTGCGACACATGCCTCTGGAGGCCGGCGGGGACAAGCCAGCGTGATGGCGGAGGTGTCGGCGGATGGCGGTGGGTCGCCCGCACCGCTTCCCGGCCTCCCCCCCCCCCCCCCCGTTCCTCGCGTGCGCCGACCTCTCTGTGGCTAGCTTACTTTGCACATAAAATGTCAGCGTGACTTTGCCCATCAAGCTGAGCTCTGCACAAGTTTTTCATTCAGCCGCCGGCTCCGGTCATCTGAGGCTAAAGTAATTTTTTTTTTTTTTTTTTTGTCGGGGGCGGGGGATTTCAGCCCCTTTTCAAGCACACACTGCTTACTTACATGCATATTTGTAAATCACATGTTTTTCTACTTTGGATGGCATTATGTACACATATAGCGATGACATATTTTGGACAAATGAATTGCCTTTTTCGAGGGCTCGATTCTGCTTGAAATCCGACCTTGCAATTTGGCAAGCGTGTCTGTCACGAGTCAACCGAAAAAAGGAAAAAAAAAAGGCTCAAGAAACCAAAGGAGAGGAAGTCTGAAATTTGGGTTTGAAGCGACCGTTTTGGGGTCATTTTTGTCATTGGCTGGCATTCTAAAAAAAAATAACTCGTCCTCCAGATTTTGTTTGATTGCTCCCAAAGAGCCAATCTCCTTCACACCATGAAATTTGGTGAGGATTTCTATCATGAGCCCACAAAAAAGCTTTCAAGAAGTCTGCGGCGGCGCTTTCGTTTGGAGCGAACGTTTTAAGTTTTATTTGACTCATTTCGGTGACCATCTAAGGCGATCCGCCGTTTTATTTGAATTGAGTGCCTGCGTACTCGACTAAGTTGAACGGTCTCATACTGTGGTGTCCTTTTTTTGTTAAAAATCTCCAAATCAGGCACCCCAAAAAGCAAACGTGACCCGACTTGGAGCTTTCCGTGATCGTTTCCTTCTTTCGAATGTTGTGATCTCCCGTTGCCGCGTTGTGGTGAGCAGATTTGAACGCTGCCCGCAATGGTTTTCATTCTCACTTGGGGTGGCGGCGCTTCCCATTTTGCCTTTTCTGCCCCCAACGCACGGCGAGAACGTCACGGCTCCCGCGAGGCGAGTCCTCTTTAGTTTTCCGAACGCGACTCAGCAGAGGAGTGCAGAACCATCAACAAACCTGTTGTTTGATGGCGTTGTCGGCTCGCCCGGTACGTGTCGGTGGAAATGTGAAAGGGGATGGAAGAAGAGGTCAGCCGCGGGTCAAAGTTTGACACTCGTTGGAAGCAAACGCGTACAGTCAAACCTCGTTTTTCGTTCATAATCCGTTCCAGAAGGCTGTTCAAAAACCGAAATTGTCCGAAAACTGAAACCACGCTCTTTTTAAAATAATTTTTTTTACTGAACACGTCTGCTCACAATGGAAAGCAACACCAGGAAGCGTCACTTCCTGGTGTAAGGAAGGCGAGAGGAGTCAAATGGTGCATTCAAGTGCGCTCAGTTTGTTGGAGAACCCAAATTTGTTCGTCATCCGAGGCATAAAAAACCGAATTGGTCGAAAACCGAGACCTTCGAAAACCGAGATTTGACTGTATATGCAAATAAGCGCCTTCGGGTTGTTTGTTTGCACAGTGCGGATCCCAAAAGTCCTCACGGGCCAAAACGCTCACAAAGAAAGACCTTTTCACCCTTTGAAATACCAACTGGATAATTCCATTCATGTTTGTTAAGATTCATTTCATTTCCACCTTTTTTTTTTCCAAGTGATTTTTTTTTTTATCGCGCTCTTTCTCATGACAATTCAATATTCTTTTTTTAAAAATTTTTTGACACGAACCCAACGCAAGAAGCAGCGGCCCCGTCCGTCGCAGCTCCTTGAGCATTGCGGGCGGCCCGTTTCCTGAGGCGTTCGTGGGTGAGTGACATTGGGGCAGGAAAAGGAAGTATGCGGTTGTGGCCTTATCTTCTTTTTTCTTTTTTTTTTTCTCTCTCCTGCCTGTGCAGCACTTTTCACCCCAATGGGCCCCCCTCCCCCCCCCTCTTTGTCATCCAGCAATTCATTTCAAACCATCCTTACGTGATCCAGTTCAAATTTGAAGTTGCCCGAAAAATATGACCCCCCCCCAGAAAAAGGATTATAAATTCAATATGATTTTATTTATTGACTCTAGTTTGTGTTTATTTTTGATCCAATGAAGGAACGAATGTGCAGGAGTGAACTGCTCAGGCTGCACATTTTGTTTCCTGTTGGACGATGAGCGTCACACTTTTCCTTCTTTGATGGCATTCAAAAGCGAAAGCCAAAAGCGAGTCGGACTCCATTTGAGTTTGACTTTGTTGGCCTCTTCAGCCCCAAAATGTCGCCGCGGTCGCCCAGTTGTCCTTGTCCGGGGCTTGTTTGCTCACTTGCACGTTTTGTGTTGATAACGCAGAAAAAAACGCCCGGCAAAGTCAACTTCCTCTGCGAGATGAAAAACACGTTTGTTTGGGGTTTTTTCCCCCCTCCACGTCTTCCATCGGTCGGGGGGGGTTGAAAGCGTTGCGTAACGTAAGCAGCTTGCAGCTTTTTCCTAATGATGAGGCCTGCAAAACGCCTGGCAGATGTTCTTCCCTTTGTTTCTCCCTCAAACTTTCTCGTTTGAAATCGAGCCCCAGCAGTGTGATTGTTACAACGCCTAGCCCCCCCCCCCCCGACCCCCATATTCGCAATTCTAGCCTGAAGGTTTTTTTTTTCCCCTTTCCATATATTCCTCAAAAAAAAAAAAAAAAAAGCAAGGAAAGTCTTTTCTGAGGCATGTAGGTGCAGCTCACATTTCATCAGTCCCCCCCCCCCCCCTCTGTGCCGTAATGTTGCAATAAGTTCCACGCAAAAGCCAATTTCTCGAGGGGGGGGGGGTTCTGCTCCTGCTGACATAATGGGGTCATTGTGCGTAGACCAGCTAATCCCCCCCCCCCCCCCCGCCCTCATGTCTGAAGGCTCGCCATTGCGCTCTGAAACAACACGTTTGATTGCGTTCCAGCCTTTAGGCTAAACCGAAGCCAAATGTGTGTTTCCCTTTTTTTCCCGCACTTTGCGGTTGTGAAGAAGGCACTGTGGGGGCCATCGCGGCATGCTGGAGCGGGACCGAGAACACAAGAGCGCAGTTGAGAACCAGCAATCGGGCTCGCTCAATGGGTTCTTCCACCAGGTGAGGCGGCGTGCGCCCACGTGGCCGAGAAGCCAAGCCGTAACGTGGCCCCGAGGGGTCGCTTTCCTCCATTGGAGGTCAACGCCTCAACACTGTTGCGCAATCATCATCCCACCAGACTCCCCAGGGCACGGCCGGCGTGATCGCGGCAGGCCGAGAACCCAGTCGAGAAGAGAGAAATGAAACCGAAAACCAAGCCAAAGCCAAATCTTAATTAGCTGCAGCATGTGTAGCTAATAATGAGTCGGGAGTCGCTAATAACGTGTCCCGCGAGCCACCGAAGCGTCCGATCGGATCGATGCTCAATCAACAGTTTGCGCGCTCTCATTAATGGCGTTTAAAGAGCTCCGGGCTGCGAGCGAAACGCGTCCTCGTTCCGACTGTCGGCCGGCCAACCTTGAAGGAAGCGATCTTTACAGCCCACTAACGAGCGCTCGCCGCCAGCCTTTGATGAGCCGCCTAATTGCTGGAATAATGAGCAAATACACACGCCGATGACCGAAACCTCCTTCGTAAGCGCTCGGATCATTCGTGGCTACTTTCTCGCTGGTGCTGAAAGGAAAGAGGGAAAAGGCCGCCGCTGAACGAAGGAAAAGACGTGCTCGGGGAGCAGCGTGGCTTTGGATTGGGGGAGGCGGCCATATTGGAGCTCGCAGGCGTCGTCGTCACGGCGGCGTCGTCATCCGGACCGTTGCGCGACGATGACCTGCAGTTGGAACTCCAAAGACAAAAAAGTCTTCTCGAAAGAAGAAACCAGGGGCGACCGCATTTCAAGCCGATGCGACTCCTTCCGTCGGAGGTCAAAGGTTAACCAACCGCGGGCCTCGAGCACGGTTTCGAACCCACCTGACAAGTGGTGCTCAAGCACACGCTACGAGGGTACGGGAGCATTCTCGAGTGCGGCCTCCAATCCGAGAAAAAAATCCCGAGACCGCAAAGAGGCGCTTGTAAATTTGTCTTTGGTCCGACGTCCAAGACGGAAGAAAATCCTAGCGAGACCAACGTCTCCGGACGAGTCATTCTAAAGACTGGCACTGGACCGGGACTTGGCGGCGTGCTCGCCAAGTCGAAAGAAGAGTCCGAAGGGCAATGCCGCAAAAGGGCTTCTTCCTTGATTGGAGGTCAACGGCTTCACAAAAGTGTTGTGGTCTCTTGTCACAACACAGAAATCACACGCACCAGTTGCCCCGACCCCTGCTAGCTAGCGTGCTCCAGCGCAGCCCAGAATCTGCGGGAGACGCCCAAGGACGGCCTGCGGGGCCTCGAAGAAGTCTGCGCTAATTCAAGCGAGTTGGAGTCTTTGTCTCTCACTTTCTGTCGCAAAACAGCGACTTGCGCTGGACCAGGGACCCGCCGTCGTGCTGGAGCCTCGCCTCGAACCGATGTTCTCAAGAAAAATCACAAGACGCGATTGAAGAAGTGAGAAAGACACAGAGAGCCAGGCACCACCCCGCCCCCCTCGCCCCCCTCGAACCATTGCCCATTGAGCGCAAGCATGCATGTTGTTTTCTGACCAATTAGGCAGCCATAAAAGCAGAGCAGTCCGGACCCGCCGGCTTGGGGGGCGGGGGGGGCTGGCTTCTTGCATCTAGGCCAACCTCTTCCTCAACGCTCTCTTTTGTTGGCGGGGCGGCGCAAACGGGGGTGGGCTAAAGTGCCATTCCCTATATTTGTTCCAAAACATCCATTGGGGCGGGGTGGGGGGTGTCAAGGACACCTTCCCAGGCAGGGGGGACGGCGGCGTGCTCAAGTGCAGCCTGAAACCCAAAAGGTCACATTTGTCACCAGTGAGTCGGAGGCGCAGCGATGGATCGCCGTTTATTGACGAGGCCGACGCACACGTGCGGTCCCCCGAGGCATCGGCTATCGCTCGGGTTGGTAGCCGCGGTGTTTAGATATGCCACGCCTACTTTGGCGAATTAGCTCTCCACGAGCGAACGTGCTCTGACGAGCCGATTGCAGCAGAACGGGCAGACGGGAACAGATGTGCGCAATTAAGTGCGGATGCTCACGTCGGCGTGCGTGGGTGTCGTTTTACCCAACCCCGCGGCACTTGAGGACTTGAGACCGCCTGCTGACTGGAAACGTACACGGCCCGATTCAAGAATGACATTTTCTGTCGTCTTGTAGCTTGTGAACATGATGCAGGAATTTCTCGCAAGTAGCGGTGGCGTATCTGGCTATGGGGTGGGGTGGCAAGACAAAAGAAGGTGGAATCATACATACCTGCAGTCGTGGTCCTCCACGTGCCAACATTCTGCCTGTCTTGGCTGGAGCGAGAACTCATGAACGTGATGGAATTCTTGCCACAGTTAGGGCGGCGGAAAAAAATCATTGGCACCGCCCTACCCACACTTGAGGACTTGCACACTGCAAGAATCAAAACAAGGGCACAGAGAATCCTACTGGATCCACCGCTCCCTGCCCACCACCTTTTCCAGCTACTCCCCTCAGACAGGCGCTTCCGATCCATGCGCACCAAATCCAGCAGACACTTACACAGTTTCTTCCCTCGAGCCATTAACTCCCTAAACAGTCAAAATGTCCTTTCATACTATTTGTCATGTCCTTGTTTATGATGATACTAATGCAGCGTGTTATACCGGAGTCAAATTCCTTGTGTGTTCTACATACTTGGCCAATAAAGATGATTCTGATTCTGATTCTGATGCCGGCTGAGTCCAACCTGACAACCGTCTAGCCGTGCGTATATTTCGATGGGGTAGGGTGGCAAGACCAGAAAAAGTATCAAAGCAAACATACATGTCAGCCTGGAATTTCTGCCATTTGCTGGCCGAGTCCGACATGTGACGACAATTTCCTGTATTCTTGTGTTTGGTGGGTGACCGGAAGTGGTCTTCTTCCAAAGCAAAGTCACAAAGGAAAAACGTCCAAGCATGGCCAAAAAATGGACATCTGCAGGAATTTTTGGCACCTAGTGACTGCGTCTCCATGTGACCAGTCTCTGACTGTGGAGAGGTTTTTTTTGTTTTCAAAAATCATCCAGACTAACTAAGCTTGGTTCCGTGTCGACTTGGATTCCCTGTTGCCCCGGCAACAGCCCTTTCCCCCCCCCCCCCCCTTTCATCGGGCCCCGAGTAGAATGTGGCGGCCAGACCGGGTTGCGATTGGAGCGCTTTGGGAAACGGCACGCTGGCATGAATTTGAATGGCCGTTGCTGTCAGCGGGCCAACGCCGGTGACGTCTCCATCAAGAGCCCTCGCTCGCTCGCTCGCTCCCCTTCGCACTCGGTCGGCTCTGTTTGTTTTGGTGGCAGTGTACATTTTTTTGTTGTTGTTGTTGTTCTTCTTGGTTTTTTTTTCCCCTTCCTCTGCTTTGTTAGCACCCTTTGGCTCACTGCGCTCACCTGGTGTGGAAAGGAACATTGCGGACTTTGCCGGCGGGCAAACATCATGGATGGGGGAGAAAAACAAAACAAAACATCATCGCAAGCTGAAAGCAGGTCTGGTCTTTTGAAGGGAAGCACTAGCTAGCCACCGCGCGTACCGTATTTTCCAGACTATAAGTCGCAGTTTTTTTTGTAGTTTGGCTGGGGATGCGATTTATACTCTGGAACACATTATTATATCATTTCACATGTTATTTTCACATTGAACCGCCAGAGGGCGCGCTAGGCCTGTGTTGACTAGGCAACGATGAGTCTGACGGAAGCGACGTAGAAAAGGAAGCGCTGCCATCTTCTCCCTTCGGAGTTGGTGGAGTTGCTTTTAAAGTGACACATAAGATGAAGATTTCATGGGATTTTGTGATTTGGGGTGACACTGATGGTTTGGTCAACTTGTTAGCATGTTCTTTAGGCTAGGCTAATTATGTTACTTGAACATACCAGGCATGTTCTCAGTTCGTCATTTATGCGTCATGTAACGTTAGCATATTGTACATTTATTCAGCGTGTTGTTTTCTATTTTATTTTTTTTAACCCTCATGCAGTCTTTTTAAGCGGCTGCATGAAGGGTATTACGTCCACGAGGATTGTCCCAAAAATGTCCCTCTTCCAATGTGCAACAACTTTTTTCAGTTTTAATTTATTTTCACTTTCAACCCCTCAAAATGTTCAGTGGGAATTGGCCAAGACATGGATATACATCCTATGCAAAATTTCAGCTTCGTGCAGTTATTTGTCACTGTTTTGTCTGTGGTGTCCATTTGTCCAACGGTCCAAAATCGTCCAAAGTGTCCGAAATGTCCAATTTTGGGATAATTACTGCATGGGGGTTAAAATTGCCTTTCAAGATGACTTGTCTGTTCTTGGGGTTGGATTTTATCACATAAATTTCCCCCCAAAATGCGACTTATACTCCAGTGCGACTTATGTATGGTTTTTTTTTCTTCTTTATTATGCATTTTATGGCTGGTGCGACTTATACTCAGGAGCGACTTATAGTCCGGAAAATACGGTAAAAGCAATCTCCCAAACTTTCTACTAACGCATGGAACGTGATGTCTTTGTCCAACACGTAACGGCGAATCTCCCAAACGTTCCCATTGGACCAAGATGGTGACGAAAGGAAGAGATTCCTACCAATGTGAAGGACCAAAATAGAAAGTGAGCGCTAAGAACGAAAACGGGTGGGTGACGCAGCAGGTAGTTCTGGCATGTCGCGTCTTGTCATCGGTCTGTTTTATTTCGCCGTACGCCAGAGTTGGGTGGCCAAATGGACTGAAGCCTTTTCTTTGCAAAAAAAAAAAAATTTTTTTAAGCATCCGAGACTGCAAAGGTTTTCCTCAAGCACACAAGGAGGAATTTCTGGTCCATACTGGCCAAGTCCTCCATCTGAGTCCAGCAGTATTCTTCTTGCTTCATGAAGTTCATGCGCCAGGGCTACAGGGGTAGGCTAGCAAGCCGGAGGAAAGAGCCCGGAGCCCGCTAAGCGCCGTCCGTCCTTCTGTGACCTGGACAAATCCCACTCCTCGAGAGTCTCACGGGATTTTGGCAAATGTCACGTTTCCCGCTCGTCATCGTACAAAGCGGCGCTAACCTTTAGCGTGTGTGACAGCGCGCTGCGTTTGTGGCTCGGCGGTTCTCATCTTGCCACGGTGGCTTCACTTGCGAGTCCCGCAGGGGATTTTTTTTTTAATGCCAGATCAACGAGAAGTGGGGCGAAAACGAGGCAGCACCGCCCCCCCCTGTCCTCACAAACCGCGGTGGAAAAGGTCACCAATAACCCCGATCAGATGAGATGAGCGTGAAATGGCCTCTGATGATTCAACCCAACGGTCGCTGGTTGACTTTTTAACTGACCATTTTGTTGGATTTTTCCTTCCCAAAAAAAATTCACCGCTTGCCACGTCCAAGTGCGGCGTTCCTAAATACAGTCTTAAACCCACGTTCTGACCAAGACAAGCGTTTAAGCTAGCGCAGGCTAGGCTACGTCTCGCGTGGGACAACAGCTTGCGCTTGCATTTCAAGCCCGGAGGAGACAAACATTTGCGGGATGCCGTATCTTTAAGGTTTGGGCAGAATTGATTGATTGGTTGATTTCCAAGACAAAGGCCAAGAGGGCCAATTGAAAGAAGGATCTGGTTCACTGAGGGAGCAGCTCCACTTGAAAACCTCAAGCTGACTCCGACACAGCCCAGACCAGGAAGCGTTTAGAAAAAAAACACGCAAGCCTAAAACTTCAAACGGCCGGCGTGCAGCTGGACAGATTGACGGCATTTCTGGGGCAGCTGAGATGAGTTGACCTCTGAACCCAGTCAGTGACAACTCATCGCGAGCTGAATCGTCGATTGGGACTCGTCGCCGACGTGTGACATCACAATTTGGAATATTCTTCCAAGATGCCTGCACGGTGAGGTGGGAAAGCCCCGCCCCCTCCTCCCGGTTGCTGGCTGTGTCTTTGTCACTGTAAAACCAGCCAATGACAATCCGGACTGACAAATGCAAAACCAAAGTCTCAGAGAAGGGACGATGTGATGGAGCTAGGAATTCGGGATTTTTTAATATCTTTTCCTGACAAATTGTCTCGTGATGTGGATAAATTGTGATGTTCACATATGTGGAAGTGGGCTGCTGAACCCCCCCCGCTCCCTGTCCCCGCCCCCTCCTACATCATCAAGGCTGACATGAATAATTCATGAGCAAGCGACATGATGGTGTCAATCCAAAATTGCGCACGTCTCGCTGTGGTTTTCACGTCAGTCGCCTTGTCGTTTCTTCCCGTCCCATCTTGCCCAGCCGATTTCATCCGCCCGAGGTCTTGTCGCCGGAACGTATTGGTGGGGGGGGGGCGGTGGGAAGGAGGAAGACGGATGCTTTTCTTTCATGTCGCTCCAACTGGCGGACGAAAGCAAGCTGACCTGGTGAGGAGGCGCCGCCGCCGGGCCTGCCCGGTCGAGGCCCGCGCTGGCTCTCTGGTGGCAACTTTCATCGCATCCGGCACAGCTTTTGAAGTCAAAATGAAGATGGCCACTGGACAAGTTGGGCAGCAGCAATTTCACTCCCATTTCAAACCTGGAAAATCGATTTGTTGTTGTAGAACAACAACAACAAGAAAAAGGTTAGACGTGATGCGCACGCTACCTGATTTTTACCAAGCGGAAAATCCTCGACGCTGAAGGAAGCCAGCCGTGCGGCAGTTTTCGAAAGGGGATTCAACAGAGTCGTCGCGGCGCTAACCTCGCGCTCACCGGCTTCTGCCTCGCGTTGCCGTCGTGTAAGATGCTGCCTGCGCCTCGACAGCCAGCTGCTGATCAATCAGCGCTGAGGAGGCGAAGACTTCCACGCTCAGAGAAAAGCTCAAGAGGAAATCAAAATGGCGAGGGGGGTGGGGGGGGGGCAGCTGGAGGACGAGTGGTTGCCCTGGGCTTTTTCTTCTCAAATCAAAACGGAGTGCTCACAAGGGGGTTGGGGGGGCTTCATATCCTCTTGCACACAAACACCTGAGGCCCCCCAGGTGTCCAACTCGTGGCCCCCCGGGCCAGATGTTGTCACGATTCTGACCCACCGAATCAAGTTTTGGGATCCCAAAAAGTGTAGACGTCAAATAAGGTCTCCGTAGCAAAATGAATGTTTTCATGTACAAAAATCGCATTGACAAAGTAGTACAGTGAAACTCCTCTACAACGAAATCATGTTTGCAGCAAGACATTTTTCACAACAGGGGTTTTTCACTGTAGCAAATCTGATCTCGGATGGAAACACACACACACACACACATTTTAATGCATGAAGATTTTTTTCACACGAGGGGGTATTTTCGCCCATGTAGGTTTCATTGTAGAGGAGTTTCACTGTAACATAAAGTGCTGGTCAAAACAGGGACCGGAGAGCACAAAAAACGAATAACAAAAAGCGTTTGCACAAAAGGCAAGGAGAGAAAAACAATGTCACCAAACACACGCAAGCAAGAGCCCAATCACAAAATAAAAACCATACTTACAAAAAACCAATGGTACCGAGAGTTCAAAAGCGAAAAAAAACCCGACAGGGTCTATGAGCAAGGCGGCAGCAAGGTGTAAAGAATACTCTGACAACAGCCGGCAGCAGATGGCTCCTTAGTTACAGAGTCCCTTGATTAATAGATTGGCAGCAGGTGTGCAACCAGAAAGTCTGCCCAGGCTGCCACCCGCTGGCCAGGCCAAACACAGCACGTGACAGATGTGGCCCGCCAGTGCACCAAAGCAAATTTTGGATGATGCTTGCTTGAAATTCTCCGATGTCGTCGATAAGAGCGACATTGTAAACATTTTCTTGTGACCCCTCATGACAGTAACTTCAACTCTCGTGGGTAAAAGCCTCTTTCTCGACTTTTTTTTTTTCATGGTTTCACAGTCAATGGAAACGGCAACGACAATGTGGCCCGCGACAAAAAATGAGTTTGACACCCCCGACCCGACGACATCTGAAGCCTAGCGCAGCGTTGATCATTTTTTTGGATCTATTAAAAGGCTCGCGTAGAAAAGTTTCTGGATATTCTTCCGATGAATTCATCGACTTTTTGGAGGCCCACCCTGGCAACTAAGCGATGTCATCCAACGATCCGTCCGGCTGCAGCAGGATGTGGTCTCCTCGTCTTTCTCGTGTCTGCGGGGCAGGAAACAGGAAGTTGAGTCAGGCCCGACGGTTTCGCAGCTCGCTGATCGGGGGTCAGAGTTCACCGAGCACACCCGTTCCCATCCGAAACGAAACGGGACGCTGCCCGTTGACGCCGCAAACGTGTCGCTCAGCACTTTTTTTTTTCCCCCCCCCTTTTCCTCCGGCCGCCTCTTCTTGGGACTCCACACGGAGAGATTTATGAGTCATGTGACGGCGCAGAGAAACATTCCGCGTTTCTTAGCTAAAGGCCACCTCCCAAGTCACCGTTCATCACTTCCGTTTTTTTTTTTGTGCCTCATAATCCCAATTCTGTTTTTTGGTTTTTTTTCCTTGCGGGGTCGGTGGGGGGGGCGCTCCGGTTAGAAATGTGCCGGAGATCAGCAAGAGACGACTTTGCTAACCTCGCTCGCTTGGAATAGAAATGCAGTTGCTCTTTGTGTCCGCACTTCAAGCCGTCTCGTAAAGCGAGAAGAAAGTTCAGTCGCCTCGATATCGTGCGGCACTCGGGGGGGGGTTGTCGCCTCCGCCGAGGGGCTTCTGCTGGTTTCTTCTTTGCCTTTGAGTTTGCGCTATCACAAAACACGGCTGGAGGGATCCGGACGCAACTTTGCTAGCAGCTGTAAAAATGAAAGCTGCTTTGTCTGGCATCATTCTCGCCATGCCGACACGTCAAAGCAATGGATCTCACGGGGGGGGGGGGGTGGGGGGGCTTTTCCACACCACAACAAGGCACTCTAAAGTCGCCCAATACCTCAGTCCCATGACAGCGTCTTCAATCTTTTTCAGGATCCCCGAGTCACAATCTGCTGGGAATTTTTTGTGTGTGTGAAAGAGAAGAGATCGGTTTCCAAGCCGGGCCTCTCACTGCCGGCTGCCGCTTGGTCCACCGGTTTTTGGACCAGCGACCTCGAGGCGGGACCGGTCATCACGTTAGTGCAAATGCAATCCAAAGAAAAAGAAAATTGGAGGCAAAGTCGGGAGACGACGGCTGACTTGCTTCAAAGAAAGCGCCAGCCGCTCTCTCTCTCTCTCCTCCTCCGCCGTTCCAGGCATGAAAAGACACGTCTGCTCGGGCTTGTTGGATCGCCGAGCCAATCCATTCCGTCAGCGCCGTAAGACAGCGTTCGCCTCCTCAGCACAGGAAAGACCATGACTCAGCGCGCAGGGAGCCCAATTGGATCTGATCGCCGTCCGGCCCCTTTCTTCTAAGTCGCTCCGACACAAATTTGTCAACGGCGGGCGGGAATCAATAAAAGGCGGCTTTTTGCCTGACATTCAGCTTATTTATTCTGGTGGGACGGCTGATTGCCGGTCGATACGTGACCGGATCCCATTCTTGAAATGCAAGCGTTCACGCCTTCTGCTCTAAGGCCGTGACGAGGCACCATTACCTCCGCCGAGCATGATGACGCAAAAAGCGAGACAAGCAACACCTTTTTTTTTGGGGGGGGGGGGGGTCGGCAACCCAAAATGTTGAAAGAGGATAAAATAGGACCAAAAATAAATAAATAAATAAATAAATCTGTCTGGAGCCGCAAAAAAATAAAACGTACAATGAAGGAAACACATGCGGTGTAGGAGAATTTATTTTGTGATTTCCTTTTTGTTTCGGTGCCTTATTTTCACTTTTCTTAGTGTCAGTGAAGTCATCATGAATTTCCGTTTTTTCGGAGGCTGTCTTTGAACGCCTCTCGAGTTGAACGAGAAGAGAGAAGGCACGGAGTCGGACGCCGACGTGTCTTGTGTTTGTCGAGACTGTTAAAAAGCATAAATAAAGTGTACGTTTTTTTAAAAAAAACAACACCATAGCTCTCGTTTTTCGGAGCTGCAACATGTATCGAGATCTATTTGAGCGATATTAGCACACAATCAAAATCTTTTACCATTTTCAAACATTTTTTTTATAACTCTCCAGAGAGCCACTAGATGTCGCTAAAGAGCCGCATGCGGCTCTGGAGCCGCGCGTTGCCGACCCCCCGGCATAACTCAACTACATTCATGCTTGTTTATGCTCCGGGCTGTCGAGCGTCTTATCGGCCGCCTGAGCCGTAAGATAAAGTCGTCTTGTCTTCTCATTTGTGGCCAAAACGTGACATTTGGATTGACGCACGCGGGCGGAAGGAAGGACCGGACGAGCTGCTAAAAAAACGATAAACGTGGTCGGTCCGGAGACTCGTGGAGATGCCGGCGTCGCTCGCCTTTGTGTCCTGGCCGAGACGTCTCCCGGCGGCGGGAACGCTCTCGTGACGACCCGACGCCGCGTTCTCGTCTGCGCCTGTCGCCGTCCGATTTGACGGAGAGCGGACAAAGATGGGCTTTGTTTTAACTCTCTGCTCGGAGTGGAGAGGCGGGGGGGCTTACATAGCCACACAAGAAAAAACAAAAAAACAAAACAAAAACCCCCCCCATGGGGGTCGCCTCAGCACGGGCCTGACACGTATTTGAGCAAAGGGCCCTGGGAAATATCTTGGGGAAGTCGAAAGAAGAGGCTTGGAATGATCATTCCACGGGCATGACATCATGGCTGCTTTTGTTGCCCCCCCCCCCCCCCGCCACCCGTAGCAAGCAACAATTAGCATGAGCCTTTTTGGCTTTCAGGCAGCAGCAGGAGCGGGCTTCAGCGCCTTCCAAATGCCTGCCAAGTGCCATGGCAAATGTTTCTGAGGTGCAGTCGGAATGGATGTTGGCTGTGTGTGAAAGGCTGATTCGGATGTGGGGGTTTTGGTGTCAAAGGTCAAGTCCGAACAATCCAACCTGCGGACGTTTCAAATTGACAGCGCAGAAAATGCAAACGCGTGCATTAAGAGTCAGTAACTGGTTTGGTCGGGAACCTGTCAGAAAAATTGGGCCAAAATGTTGCTGGTTAGGTTTTTCAAAATAAAAGCCGCTGTTTGCAAATGTATCATTTGAGCAGCCCCGCCGTTATCGGCCAGGCTGGCGAATTGGTAACGGCGTGCGTGCTCGTATCGTCGCGTTTCTCTCTGCTCGCAACTTTTTCCTGTGTGTGTGTGCGCGAAATCGTCGCTTGAAATCATTCGCCCTGAAATCCGCCAAGCCTCGGCTGCTCCTTTTTTTTTTTTTTTTTTTTTTTTTTGTGTGTGCATCTTTTAAGACGGAACGCTTGCTAATTAAAGGGGCTGGATGCTGCATGTTTGCACAACATGAATATTGATGAGCGTGGAAAATAACACGGGCGGCAGCTCGTTTATTTGAGCGTCATGGCAATTCATTAAAATGCGCTTTCAATGGGGGCGCCTGATGCGTGAAAAGCCTGATGGCGAGCTTTTTTGTTTTCTGTTTTTTCAGATACTGTCTGCTTGTCATGAGCATGCAACAAACAAACAAAAAAAAACACGTCACCACCCTTGACAATTCCCGCAGTGCTCGTCGCCGACTCGTTCGCACTTCGTTTTGCGTTGACTTCCATCCCCATCGGGAGGGCTGAAGAGTGAAGATCATGTTGACAGTTTGGCAAAGGAGATGATGGAAGCTTCCATCGGACGCTCCAACTTTGATTGGAGAAGCAATGTTGAAAGCAGGGACGGGCAGCGCCGGCCGGTCCTTGAGGGCCGCAACGCCGAAAGTTTTCGACGTCTCCCCGCTTCGACCCATCAGGTGTGTGGAGCGGAGATGCTACCCCCTGCTTTCACGTTCAAGGCTATCACTGCGCTTGTTAAATGTCAAATGACATCAAAGACAAATGTTGCGCTGTCGAGCGCCACGTTGTTTGCCACGAGTGCGCGCACATCACCACCGATACCAGGCGGACAAGCAGCATGTGGATCAGGGCTCCGGGCTGGCGCGTGTTCGCTTGAGAGTGCCTCATTGTGTCCCATCTGGCGGGATATATTGCCGCCGCTGGAGGCTTTTGACGGATTAAAAATAGCCGGTTGGCGGCCACTGCGTGTTTTTTTTTTTCACGATTTAGAAATTTCATTTCATTTGGCAAGCTTTAGGATGTCGAGGCTCAATTCAACTCGAGTGCATTTCTCGAGCACTTTAAAACAACCACCGCTGTATACAAAGTGCTCGACATGGAGCAAAGATCATATACTGTAGGCAACAGTAAACCGTAAATTCATAACAGAGACATTCGAAAGCAGAAAAACTAAGTCCAACTAAGATCTAAGTCTGAATCATGCTGAGTCAAAAGCCGAAGAATACGAATGAGTTTTGAGACGAGTTTGAAGGATGGGCAGCAAGGGGGCTTGCCGAATGTTCAGTGGCAGCTCATTCCGAAGAGAGGCAACGGCAACGGAAAAGACTTGAAAAGATTTGAAAACAAATACAGTCAAACCTGAGTTTTCGTCCATAATCCGTTCCAGAAGGCTGTTCGAAAACCGAAATTGTTCGAAAACCGAAATTGTTCGAAAACCGAAATTGTTCGAAAACCGAAATTGTTCGAAAACCGAAATCACGCTCTTTTTAAAATAAAAATGTTGACTGAACACGTCTGCTCACGATGGTAAGCAACACGAGGAAGCATCACTTCCTCGTGTGAGGAAGGGGGGAGGAGTCAAATGGTGCATTCAAGTGCGCTCAGTTTGTTTGAGAACCGAAATTTGTTCCTCATCCGAGGTATAAAAAAAATCTAAATTTTTGGTTGGAAACCGAATTCGAAAATCGAGGTTTGACTGTAATAGCATCTTAACCCTGGAGAACCCACGGGGTCAAATTTGGCCCCTATAAATTCTGCTATTCAAATGCTACCCTTAAATCCCAAAGGGTCAAATTTGGCCCTTATCCTAAATTAAGGCATTGAATATTTGAAAAAAAAAAAAAACGAAACAAGAACCCTGCAACCCAGATGGTGGAAATTCCCTTGTTGTCGATGAGAAGTCATGGTGTTTTATTTGTTCTGCAGGGTGGGCGGGGGGGAGTCATTCCTTGCTTCCAAAACCACGACGGTGCTTGGAAACTGTCCCATTTCAGTCATTATTACTCACGTAGAAGGATCATCATTCATGTGGGGGCCACGATTGCTGAAGTTGGCGCAGGCTTTGCGCCCAGACGTCCCCCAGCTTTGGCTCTCAACCTCCTCCAACTTTTGTCTAAGGGGCTGCGGCCTCAATGTCGTTTTTGACTCTTTCGTTTTCCTGAAAGTTGGACGTTGTGACGTGTGGAGGAGAAAAATAAGACAAGATGTCCTTTATTTGTCCCACATGGGAGAAATTTACAGTCTACAGCAGCAAAATTGGGGGGTAGAAAGAAGACATCTTGAATCTGTGCTTCAAGATGTGGAGGATTAAGGAAAATGGAAGAAGAGGCGGAGGGAGACGTGCCAGACGTTGACATTTGGCTTATCTTTGGCCTTTTTTGTTGTCCCTAAAGCGCTCTCGCTCTAACTGGGGGGGGGGAAAAAAAATAAATTCAAGCTGCAAGCCGTGACGAACGAGGCCCTTGCGCTGCCTTTTCCTGGTGAAGCCATCAAATGAGGATCCAACGTCCATGCAACGCTTGCCCCAGATTGCGCAACATAGGGGAACAGATCTTTGGGCACCCGGGCCACCGTCGACGCATCTGGGACACACCCGCTGACGATCGGGCCGAGGACACAGGGGGGAGACTCTTGCTGCCCGCGGCCGCATCCGGACCACTCGATGCGAAAGGTCAAAGGTCAATCCGTCCTCCCATCCGTTTGCCAGCGCTTCTCTGGGTCTGGATCGAGGGAGCGGTTGGCAAGCGGCATTTTTCGGAAAGGATGTCCGGCCTCGCCTGACGCTCGGGCTTCACCGGAGGGACAACGAGGACGAGACGTCGCCCCCCCGGGCATGTCCTAAATCTGCCCTCAGGCATCCTCCTGCTTGACGCATCGCCACGGCAACAACCCAAAGGTCTTGGAGACAGCCGTTATAATTAGATGCTGCGCCGTCAGCTACGCGAAGCCAAACTTTTTGTAATGAGCCCGTGCAGCGGTCCGGAAATTTCCCCCCGCGCACAACAATTGGTTGAGGTTTGACTGGACTGTTTCTCGCTTCATGTAACGCTCGTGCCATTCGGAACGGACTCAATGATGTCCTCCTGACCTGACGCGCGATCACACCATCACGTCTCCCTACACCACAAAGACCCCCCATCCCCTCCCCAGGCTCAGCCAGTCTATTTTGTTGATGGATCCGGGATTGACTTTATGGCTTCTTGCGCCGTCTGCACGGGAGCCGACATGCTTAGTTTCCCCCGCGTTCGGAGGGAGCTCGCTGACGCAGATGGATGGGGGCGAGCATCCATAACTCTCATTTGCTGTCTGCTCCCCTGGAAGTTTTATGGCCGCCGTGCTGAGGGGATGTCGAGGTTGGGCGGGGGCAGGGGGGGAGGCTGGCGGGGGGTCGGGTATTTCCGCCCCTCAAAAATCTACCATGAATTTGATGATGAATGCGTCAGCCAAGGATGACGAGCAGCTGGCGAAATTGAACGTTTTCGGCTCCCAAAAATTGCGATTAGGATGAGATGAGATGAGATGAGATGGAATCAAACTTTAATGATGCCCCGAAAACGGTCGGATGACGCTAACCGGTGCAGGCAGAACATTTGTTTATTTTGATGCTGTTTTTGTGGACACGTTCCTGCCAGCACGGCGCTGTGGAAACCCGTCTTCTTTCTCGGGATTTCTGTCTGTCACAAGAATTCCATTCATTTTTGATGATGCTCATCGTTCTTTTATAGCGTCAAACACGAGATCCCAGACCGGACGGCCTCGCGTGGCTCGAGGAAGCCAAGAAATAATCATTTTGGAAAGATTTTTCTTTTTCCTCCACCAATTCAACATCCGTGCTCAATCCTACCATCGGAAATTGCCGTGTGCTCGATGTGAGCAAAGTACGGATTCCTCGGAACAATCCAGATTTTGGACAGATTTTCCGCAAATTAGGGGCAAAAGGTCACGTGAATTATATATGACATGTCCTACCGTGCTGAAGTCCATTCTTGCCACCCTACCTGAGTATGGTTTGGAGCTTTTCCACTTGATCCGAACCTGGACCAATACAAGTTGTTGCAAATTTCTCTCTCGACCCTTTTCCGAGGCGGGACCATGCTTTTCTGATTTCGGACACTTACTTACTGACAAATACTCCACGTGAAATTTTGCTATAATATCCCACCAGGTAATACCCTTCTGCAGCCCCAAACTAAGAGCCCACCAGGCTCGAAAAGAGTTGATTTGAAACAAATTTAGGCTGCGAATATCCTGGTACGGTTTGAGCAGTTTAGCTTTAGCGCAGTCAACGCAGTCAATGCGCGGCACGCATCACTTTCGCTTCTTAACGGGCTGTCGTTCGTCGAGCCCCAAACTTTGCTGCAAAACTTTTTCGGTCGGTAGATAGAGAGCACTGGATAAGAAGCCGGAAACCTCTTGTGTTTCCGTTTTATTGTCACATGGCCATAAATCAAAGCCTGACGCAGAGCGCTAGTAGCGCAAACCGATTTTGCTTTTGACACGGAATTATCTCTTCGATATATTAGCAGCGGTAAAACGTTTGGCGCTCTCCCGGTTGACGGCAAAGTACGCTGCGCTTGAGCCTGGCAAGAGATTTAGAATGAAAAGTGGTTAACTGTCGTTGGGAGAGCTTCCGTTTCAGCGAAGCTCGCCGTCGTCACGCAACTCAGAGAAGTTTTCAGAGTCGGCTTCACTTTCTAAGCTTGCCAAAAACTCCCCTCCGCCTGCGCTTTGTAACAGCCCGTAATCGACTCGTTTGTCTAAATAGCCAAATGTGTCCGTCCCCCCCCCCCCCCCCCCTTTAACGTTATTGATGGAGGCCGGCCGAGGAGGCGCAGCCGGGGCTTTTGCTATTTGCTTTTGTGCGGCTCGCATCGACTCTTAATGGCCTTATTGGATCAATTAGAACGCCATTCTGCAAAAGGTGCTCGCTAACTCATGATTTAGACAGCCTTCATCAGCTTATTGGACTCGTTAATAGGCTTAGTCAGCCTAACTCTTGTCGGTGCCTTTGTTTGGACTACGCGGGAGATTGTTTGGGAGAAGGGAAGGGGGGGGGGGGGTGGTCAATGATCAATAAAGGTCCAAATGGCTGTGAAAATATTTCCTTTGTAGTGGCTCGTAAGAAGGAAGCACTTGTCCCGATTGTTGTTGTTGTTGTTGTTCATGACATTTGTCTTTTGGGTCAAAAACTTTGTCTCCACTGGCAAGTTTTTTTTTTTTTCCAGAGGAGTGAATCCATTGCACGGTAAATTCCGCTTTTCAAAACAATTTCCTCAATGTTTGGTGGCTTCGTACTGGCTTTTGAGTTGTCATTGCTGCAGGATTTTTGGCCATTCGGACTTGCCGTAGATGCGTAGACATGACGCAAGGTTAGCGTGTCTCTCCAAATGACGAACCCCCCCCCCCCAAAAAAAATTTCAACCACTAAAGCAAATGTCTGTCAGACTTTTTGGTTCAGATAACGTGATGAAAGTTGAAACCGTTGGTTTCAGACTGAAACGTTGGTTGCGCTCACTTGGGGGATTTTCATAGAACACTAGCACAATGCTAATGGCGTCCCTGAGCGTTTGCGACTGCTGGTAGTACTACGATGTATCGTTAAATGAAGCGTCAAACTACTGAACGTGCCCTGACGGCTTTACCGGTGTACGGTACTTCCTATATACAGTCAAACCTGGGGTTTCGTCCATAATCCGTTCCGGAAAACCGAAATTGTTGGAACACCGAAACCACGCTCTTTTGAAAATCAAAATGTTTACTGAACATGTCTGCTCACAAGGGCACTTCCTCGTGTAAGGAAGGCGGGAGGAGTCAAATGGTGCATTCAAGTGCGCTCAGTTTGTTCGAGAACCGAAATTTGTTCGTCATCCGAGGCATAAAAAACTCAAAATTTTTGGTCGAAAACCGAATTGGTCGAGAACCGGGACGTTCCAAAACCGAGGTTTGACTGTACTTTTTTATTTTATTTTATTTTTTAATCATGTGAAGTGGAGTTTTGCAGACAAATGACCCGCTCCATCTAATCTGCCTAGCGACCGACGTCATGTGACATCGCAAGGCAAAATGGCTCTCAGGAATCCGACTTTTCTTTCTTTCTTGAGTACGCTGAAGAGGGCATACGGCAAATCTGACTGCCAACTGCCCCTTTCTGCCTTTTGAATGAGTCGCTTTTTTCATTCTGCCGAGGTAAAAACAACAGAGGTCACCAGGAGGTAGTTCGACATGAGCGAGCGAGCGAGCGAGGGGGCGGGATGCATGTTTCATCATCGCTTGCACCGTTCAGGCTTATCTCCTTCCGTGAAAAAGGACGTGTTGACGTGCACGTTGCAAATGAGATTAGTCCCATTCAAAAACCGAGCCGCTTGGTTTCTCGCGCGCCGACTCCCACTCGCCCCCCCCCCCCCCCCCCCCCCCGCGACTCGACACGGCGCCTTGAGAATTAGCAGCGTTTTGAAGTGATTGCATCCGTTTTCTCTGCTCTTCCCGTTCGGCGTCGTTTGGATTTCGAAAGTGCCCCGCAGCCCCAGCGTGTTGGAAAAGCAACAAGCGCGCACGCCGGTCGGTGGCGTTCGAAGCCGGCGGCTGCGTCGAGTCAGAATCAGAATCGTGTCTCTGCATGTTTGTGCGGCGCCAAAAGCGGCCTTGACGGCGTGGCGAGATCGAGGCGCTTTTTGGGTTTCCCATCACAGGCCAGAGTTTTACTCAAGTGTGCTTGTGTGTGTGTGTGTGTGTGTGTGTGTGGGTTTTTTTTTCCTGAAATTGGGTCACCTACAAGTTCAGACAAGCAGGATGAAGGGGAAACAAGAGGAGGAGGGAGGAGGGAAGGTGCTCATGTTGATCGTCACAGAGGCGAGCCTGACCTGACCTAAAGAGATTGGAAAAAAAAATCAGAGCCGTCCACTTGCGCCTGTTTCTCTCTCGCTGTCTGGCGTGCAATAAACCACGACCAGTTACTCACAATCGTTGCCACCTTGCACAATTCAGTCAAACCTCGGTTTTCGAACGTCTCGGTTTTCGACCAAAAATTTCGAGTTTTTTTATGCCTCGGATGACCAACAAATTTGGGTTCTGGAACAAACTGAGCGCACTTGAATGCACCATTTGACTCCTCTCGCCTTCCTTACACGAGGAAGTGACGCTTCCTGGGGTTGCTTTATGGACGAAAACCAAGGTTTCACTGTATTTAAAAAAAATCCACAAGCTCGTGCCCACGCAACGACTTCAGATTTTTGACATCAGAAAGAATCCACTGAGCTCCAAAATCGTGTGCACCTGCGGTCTACGCGTCGCGATGCCCGCGACCCTTCTTCTCGCCAGTTGTCGCCGATCGCGTTTGAAGCGCTGCGAGCGATGGAAGGCGCTAACTTGTGTTTTTGTCTTCTGCCCCCTCTCTCTTCCATTTGCCGCCCTCCGTGATGACTTCCCTCCGTGACGCTTCATCAGGTAAAGTCATTTCATTCTCATCTCTTTGACGTTGACGTGGGTTGCTCGTCTGCCGAGGTTGTGCGTTGAAGGCGGCGCTCTGAGCCACGGTTGAAGAATTTGCGGTCATGCGGCGCCGCAAATGATTGGCGTTCCCAGTCGCGCTCTGTCATATTTTAACCCACATGCAGTAATGATCCCAAAATTGGACATTTTGGACGATTTTGGACTGTTGGACAAATGGACACCACAGACAAAACAGTGACAAATACTGCAAAAATACTGCATGAGGGTTAAACACGACATGATGAAGTCGAATAGAAAGAAGGAAGCGGTTGGTGCTTGGGAGTCACGTCAACGCGGCTCCTTCTGTTGTGTGCGGCTTGGCCACCGGGGGCACTCTAACACAGTCAAGCAAATGAAGCGTAAGCGGCTCGCTTAAACTGCGGTCATCTCCGTTGCTTTTCACAGAGGATAAAGAATATCTCCGTGCGTCGTTGCCAATTTGTCTTGAAACTAACTGCCGCTTTCAAAGCTGGGAACGAGCGCTGTAGCGACATTCCGGCGCGCTTTTGCCGTGGCAGGCGGTGGAAGCAAAAAAAAACACCAGCCGGCTTGATTTGCATGTTGCTCGACGAGGACCAATCGCCCTCCTTTTAATCTGCACCGGCCCATCTGGTGGACGTGTGTGTGTGTGTGTGTGTGTACGTGTGTGTGTGTGAGAGAGGGAGAGAGAGGATGTCACACTGCCCTCATTCCCAACTCTCCCTCCATATTTCCCTAAATCCTCGCAGCCGGGCGTGGGCCTCCCCTTTCCTCGCTCTCTCGCCCCCTTGTGACATTTTCATCAAGGCACACTTTTATTGTCTCTGAAGACGCCCTCCCTCTTTATTACACTTGTCCCCCCCACCCCTGCCTCCTTGACCTGCCTTTTTATTCTTGCCAAGAAGGTCACGGGGTGGGGGGGTGGGGGGGGGACGACTCCTGCCGGTCATCACATGGCACTTAGGTTCGAGGTCAAGAAGTGTAATTGCCTCTCGCGTCCGCGGAAACGACATCGTGCCCAATTGGAAGATCAGCGCTTCCGAGTCAAAGCTAATCAAGGTTTGAACTGACCGGGGGGGGGAACGAAATGACTCAAGCGCGTCGCTTCCTAAGGCTGCCCGCTCGTGACCACCAGTCGGCTCAGCGCTACTGGTTGAGTGACGTTTGAGTGACGTTCCATATTCGGGGCGCCGTGAGCGGTCTGGACGATTTTGCAACGCCGTGTTAAGGTCGTGATTCGGTTCACCCTGGAGACAATACCGGATCGACATGCGACATCGTTTCTTGGGAGGAAAGTGACACAGGACTCGTTTTGAAGAACTGAGGCAGTGATCATCTTCCAGTTTGAGTCCTGCGGGACTCGCTGATCAGAAAAATATACATTGATGATAGGTTTAGTTCTTATAAACAAATACTACCAACATTTTAAGAATTCAGGCATACAAGATTTGCTGAGAAATCAGTTCTTATTTCATCCCATGGTTCAGTCTTGGAGTTGATCAATTCTCCTCTCTTTACTCATTCTTTCGCAAAGTCAACTTATAATCGCGAAAAAACGATCCAACTTTAGCTGCTTCCTTTGTGATATCTCTTGCTACGCTAAGCTAACGCTTGTTCGCAACGCTTGTTTTAACGTGACACAACTTGGCAATCGTCTGCCGATCTCTCCAATCTCGTCTCGCGAGAACGGAAATCTCGTCACGCGAGAACGGAAATCTCGTCACGCGAGATTACGCAACGCGAGATCAAAACAACAATGGCGGCCATGGTCAAACTGCGATCGTTGCTGGCAAAAAAAAAAGTACCGTCGTTTTGTTGTTGTTGTTTTGACGGAGAAATTTCCTCGCATCCCAAAAACGCACATTATTTGGAACTGTGCGTCCCGCGGGAAAATTATGCGTCTAGAACGCGGGAAGATGGCTGCTGAATGGCACAGACAAGTGCGACCAAAAAACCCAGTTTGAACAGACTCCATTATTTGATTTTGACGCCGACGTCATTTGTTCTTGCTTTTGCCCTGAGAAGTGTTCTCAAGTTTGACATCCTGCCAAAAGCTTAGCGGCGACCGCAACGTCCGTCAATCGGTGACCAAGTGGACGGTGTACCAGGCAGCGCGACTTGTTATCTTCCACGCTGGGAACTCAATACGTCACGAAAGGAATGCTCCGCGACGTAGGGGGGGGGGGGGAGACGATGAACTCATTCCGATACGTCAAGCGGTCCGGCGTTAATGGATCTCCAAAGGTGGCGGCGAGGGGAGGAGAGGCGGCGGCCGTGAGCTAAGGAGGTGCGGGATTATCCGGATTTAATGGAGGGAATAAAGCATCCCGAGGGCCCAAATCCGCTTTGTGTCCGCCGTACAGATTTCCATCACGCTGATGTGTGGCGAGGTCGTCTCGGTCAAGTGCTTCGGGCCTTGAGCGCGCCCGCCGTATATTGTGTCCTGTTAACGGCGTGGACTGTGGCTGCCGAGGGGATCGAATGGACGCTCCGAGATCCGCCACATTTCCTTGTGAGGCGCTTTGTCTGAGCAGTATTTTCATGGGTAGCAGCGAAAGTAGATTCTTCTTCTTTTCTTGTTTTTTTGCGTATTGCGAGCCGAACTTGGGGACTCTGTATCAGTATCGCTCTGTCCTGGTGAAGACGTTGCTGAGCCAAAAGGCTAAGCTCTCGAAGGACCAAAACCACTCGCGATAAATGAAAATCCGCGAAGTAGCGACCAGTAAACATATTTAACCCTCATGCAGTATTTTTGCGGCTGCATGAAGGGTTTTACGTCCTCGAGGATTGTCCCAAAAATGTCCCTCTTCCAATGTGCAACAACCTTTTTCACTTTCAACCCCTCAAAATGTTCAGTGGGAATTGGCCAAGACATAGATATACATCCTGTGCAAAATTTCAGCTTCGTGGAGTTATTTGTCACTGTTTTGTCTGTGGTGTCCATTTGTCCAACTGTCCAAAATGTCCAATTTTGGGATGATTACTGCATGGGGGTTAAAAAAAAACAAAAAACATTTATTCCGCAAAAAGTTCGCAAACGGTCCGGGAGAAGCTGTGAAAGTCAGCACATAGAGCAACATATACAGTACTGTACTCCCATGTATATGAAAAAAAAATATATATATATATGTATATATTTATATATTATTTATTTATTTTATGAATATGTTTGAAAAAATCTGCGATGCACTGAAACCGCGATAAACGAACCGCGAAATAGCGAGGGACTCCTTTTCCTCTTTGCCACGAATCGTCCTTGGCGGCATCGCTCAACAACAACAACAACAACAACAACAAACAAAACGGCAGGCTTCAGCCTTTGGATGCTCATCGCGCCTGAGTGTGGCAGCTCCATGCAGATCTGCTGACCTGCAAAGAAAACACAAAGCAGGAAGTGGAAGTGTTTAGATTCATGGCCGCCCCGCTATCTCTAATCCCTTGTTCAGCAAATGTTTTAGCGAGGGACCAATGGAAAAACTGCCGGCGGGCGCACTTTTTAGCATCCGGTGACGGCCATTTTTTTTTTTTAATTGATGCTGCATGTGCGAGAACTTCCATCAGGCATCCAAAATCCACCGTGTTCTTAAAATGGACATTGTGTCGTTGGTATGGAAGCGAAGTCGTCGACAAGCCAGGGTTGCCGTGACAACGGCAAAAGGATCGACTCTTGTTTGCGAGCCAGTTTTGAAGGTCATCATCCACCGAGATGCTTTGGTCAATGATTTTTTTTTCTTCTTTTTTTTAATATCATCGTTGTCGCTCAGTGGATTGACGCAGCCGACCTCGGTTCCGCGCCGCGACGACTTTCACATCCTCGGTGAACGCCGCGCCGCCTGTTTATGAAGCCGGAGCAGTCCGCCGCCTTCCTTTGATGTACACGAGTCAATATGCGACACGGCTCAGTCTGAATGGAGGCCTTTTTGTCCGAGCGAGTGCGCGTGTGTCGTCGGTTCCAATTGAAGTGGAAAAGAAGCGGCGTGGGCCCCCCAATGTCGCCGCGTCGTCCTATGATTGCGAGGACGTAATCTGCAATTTGCCGCGCTTGCTGAACGCGCCTCCTCGCGAGGCAGCCAAGGATTAACGACGGCGGACATGTTTTGACTTCCTCGACAAGGCTTTGACGTCCCCAAAAACAAATTCTCGTCCCGCCGCCTCGCAAACAAGGCGCCGCGCGAGCGCGTCCGCCAATTACCGCTTATCTCCGACGCCCCCCCCCCCCCCGACCCCCTTCCATTTTGTCACCTGCAACGCGGGGCGTTATTAAACTGAGCTCAGCGTTTTCAGCAGCAAACAGCTGCTCGGGGAAGAAGGCGGCAAATAAATTTCCCAGGTGTCTCCGTGTTTCCCCGTGCGCGGCGACCAGTCCTCCCCCTCGCCGATCCTCGCCACTTTCCCAATTAGCGGCCTCGATAATTGGTTTTGGTTTCCTTCCCCAAAATGTTTTGCGACGCCTTTTTTTTTTCCCCTCGCTTGGCGTCCTCGGTTGGCCGACCTGACCGATGAAGGCGGAAATAACGCGCCGTCGATCGGGAAACCATTCAGTCCGTCATGGGATCGCCCCCTGGTGGGTGGGCTGCATATTTCGGCCGCACTCCAGTACGCGTCACCTGTGTCACAGGACGAGATCGAAAAGGGCTACCATTCGCTCGTGCGCTCATCATATCGCTGGGCGGCGAGCGAGAAGGCCGTGCACGTTTACCGAAGGGGGGGGGGGGGGGGGGGGGAATCGATGCGGCGATTGAATGACTGACTGTCATCTAGGCGCCCGCTCGTCTCCCCCAAAGGTGGAATCACCGAGGCGGGAAAAAGCAGCGCGCAGCCGCCAGGTCATAAATCCCAGTCGCTCGCCTCGGTTATTCGCCGCATGTGTTTGATATGCAAAGAACGCCGACGCTTCAGACGTCTTATCAAGTCGGTGCGGGGGGAGAAACGCGTCGGTTCGCTCTCCCATCAGGTTGCAACATTGCAACTAAAAATTCTCTCCGATCTCCAGGAATTGCTCAGAAACGTGTGTCTCAGGCTATGACGCAACTATTCCTTGACGAAATGTTGACATTTAATATTTATTCGACACATTTTTACGATTTTTTACGATAATAATGTTTGTGTCATATTTGTCCTCTGACAGAAACCACATTAAAACCCAAAAAATATTTCTGTCCCATCTTTTTCCATTTCAAACATTTTTGAAAAAGCTCAAGGGAGCCACTGGGGGGGGCGGTAAAGAGCCGCATGCGGCTCGAGAGCCGCGTGTTGCCGACCCCCGGCCTATGCTAATCTTATGAAAACGTCGATGACTCATCACATGTAAAGCAAGCAAGGCTCCGGTTTGGCGCACCAAGCTCGGCACGAGCAAAAAAAAATATTCTTTTGCCGCCGTGATCGACCGAATGTTATTTGACAAGCCGCTGAGCCGCTCGGGTTTCCTTCCTCTTTTATGACCGCCTAGCAGGCGATCTCAAGTGGGCCGAGGTGACAGCCGCCACCCCCCGCAGTGACGGAGGGGATGCGTTTAACGCTTTAAGAAGCCCTTCAGCTTTCGGCTTCCCGCCGGCCGGCCGTAAAAGGCGAGCGCACGCGCGCGTGTAAGACATTGACTCGCCGGCCTTTACGACGCTGCGGGGTTCGGCGCTACGCGCGCCCGAGGCGCTCGCTAACCGCGGCGCTCGCTAACCGCGGCGGAGGATGGAGCCGCTCGCGCTGTCCACGTGAAGGATCTTTTAAAACGACATCGCTCGCCATTAAACGGTCACGTTGGCCTTGATGGCGAGCCCGCGGCGCGCCATCTTTTTTCCCGTCGTCGCCCCGCCCGAACACGCCAGGAAGGCTGCTCTGTATTCATTGCGCGTGTTTCATATGCAAACGGGTTATGTTTGAAAGTCAGTGTGTGGGCGCGGAAGGTTGGGGCGTGGGGAGTGCTACTTTAATCAAGTCAACTCTCAACCAGGCTTCCCACGGGTCCTTAAAGTTCATAAAAATCCATAAAAAAAGAAGTTGTAAAATTATGTTCTTAATTGTCCTTAATTTTCACAGAAAGCTTCTAAAATCAATAAAAATCCTTAAAAAAATAGTTTTATATTTTCAAAATGAAAAAAATTCTTAGTGTACTTTATTTGAAAATGAATTCAAGTTTTTTTAATTTTCCTACCTGTGTTACAGGTAGGAAAATGAAAATTTGACATACAGTATGTCAAATAAACGGTTAGCTGATTGCCCCTAAAAATAAAAATGTGCCCTTCCTTTGGCAGCAATGATTTGAACACCTGCTCAGTGATTTGTGGCTTTCTGTTCAGCCCGCATATTGCTGAGCGGGCATTAAATCCACCGTGTATCCCCAGCTAAATTGAGAAAAGGTCCTTAAAAAATGGCTACATTAGCCCTCAAAAGTCCTTAAAAGGTCCATAAATAAAAAACAAGTGGAAGAGTGGGAACCCTGTCAACCCAACGGAATCTGTCGGCTTCATTTCCAGCGGCGAGCGTCTTTCTTTGATGCAAAGGTGGCGGTTAGCATGAATTTCCGGAGACGGCGTGAATGCACGAATGTACGTCGTGCTGCTTTCGTACGCGGCCGTATGCCAGCGTGTGCACAATGGATTTATTTCAATGTGAATTCTTTCTTGGAGTGACATGAGAAGAATTTCACCCATTTTGGAAAACTTGAGGCAAAATCGCAAATCTCAAAGCTTTGTCGTGAACCGTTTTCCACGTGGACTCCGTGGAAGTAAACAAATTGGCAACGCACAAGAAGAGCATCCGTCAAAGAATGCGGAATCAAATTGTCACCTTCCTGTTCTTGGCCTTGCCAGCAGGTGGCAGACTGAGCGGACTTCCTGGTTGCACAGCTGCTGCCAATCTTTCAATTAGGGACTTTGGATTTCAGGCCCCATTGTTTTTCGTTCGTATTCTCGTTTTTGTTTTACTCCCTTGCCTTTTGCGCAAGCGCTTTTTGTTGTCGTTTAGTTTTTGTACTCCCTGGTCCTTGTTTTGACCAGCGCTTTATGTTTCTACTTTTAACGGTGCGATTTTTGTATATTAAATCTCTTTGTTACAGAGTCCTTGTTTGGCGCCGACTATTTTTGGGATCCAAAACATTACAGTCAAATCTCGGTTTTTGAACGTCTCGGTTCTCGTCCAATTCGGTTTTCGACCAAAAATTTCGCATTTTTTTATGCCTCGGATGACGAACAAATTTCGGTTCTGAAAAACAAACTGAGCGCACTTGAATGCACCATTTGACTCCTCTCGCCTTCCTTACACAAACGAAGGACCAATCGACCGCCTTGACCAAATTTCGGGTGCGCACTTGAATGCACCATTTGACTCCTCTTGCCTTCCTTACACGAGGAAGTGACGTGTTGCTTTCCATTGTCAACATGTTCAATTTTATTTTAAAAAGAGCCTGGTTTCGGTTTTCAAACAATTTCGCTTTTCGAACAGCCTTCTGGAACGGATTATGGACGAAAACCCAGGTTTGACTGCATTCGGTTCATCTGAACCGTGACACAAATCTATTCCGGCTGGACTTGGAATAAGCCTGGTTCTGGTTCTGGTTTGCGTGCTGCTTGGGCCCCCCGAAACGTTGCTTTTGCTTTCTGTTGATGTTTTTCTTCCTCATTGGGCTGCCAAGTTTTGCGGTCGCTTTCGGGTGAAGATGGAGCCTCTGTCGTCATCTCGCCAAGGACACTTCTGCAGGCTGAAAAATGTTTCTTGTATTGGAGACGTCCCCCCCCCCCCCCCCCCCTTCCCCCTCCCTGCACCTCTGTGTTTGTGCATGTTTCTGAAGCAGCGCCCAACAACCTCTCCCTCTCTTTTCTTTATCTTTATCTTTTTTTCCAACAGCAAGCATGAAAAATGTGCTGCGAAAACTGTTCTGTCACGCGGGTCGCCAAGGCTCTGCGGCATAGAACTAAAAACCCACCCGCAATCCAACGACTTCATGAGGGATTTGTATCCGCGCGTTAAGTTTTATGTGCGCTCACCAAGCAGCGAGTGATGGATGCACTTGCCGTTCTGAAATTACCCGTTAAGACGTCCCCCCCCCCCCCGCTACAAACATGCCATTTACTTACTACGGGTTCCGAGCGGGTAGTTAACTCGTCAACCTCACAGTGCAGAGGCTGCGGGATTCGATTCCGGCTGCCGCCTCCCTGTGTGGAGTTTTGCATGTTCTCCTCGTGCCCGCGTGGCTTTTCTCCGGCTACTCCGCTTGCCTCCCGCATTTCAAAAACATGCACGGCAGGCTGATTGAACACCGGATTAGGCCGCGATCGATACGCAGTCGGTGAGTCGCGCCGTAGCCGCGGGCGCTTGGCCCCGCCAGGAGGCCTCTCGACCCCGCGATGGCCGCTGATAAGCGCGCATGCACGCACGCACGCACGCACGGGGCCGCCCCGGCACACGCCTCGGGAAGCCCGATGACGGAGTCTCGAGCTCACATGATACTTATTGATTGTCGAGGCCAACGCTGGCGAGATGCATTCACATGCCCACTACTAAAAATACAAATTTGGAATTTAGCTTTTGTTTTTTTAACCCCCATGCAGTAATTATCCCAAAATTGGACATTTCGGACACCACAGACAAAACAGTGACAAATAACTCCAGGAAGCTGACATTTTGCATAGGATGTCTATCTATGTCTTGGCCAATTCCCACTGAACATTTTGAGGGGTTGGAAGTGAAAAAAAAAATTAAAAGTGAAAAAAGTTGTTGCACATTGGAAGAGGGACATTTTTGGGACGTAATACTCTTCGCGCAGCCGCTTAAAAACACTGCATGAGGGTTAAGCACATTCACAAATTGCCGTGAAATTGATAGACCAGAATTGTGATTTACAAAGGCCTTTGAATGAAAGGAACATTGTCTCATAGACCTCCACCCCCAACGTGTACAAACTCCTCAGAAGACGAAAGCTGAATGAAACTTTTGAGCACAATTTTCCCCCCCGTTTTGACCCCTGAGAGGTATTTTGATATTTATAGCCGAAAGGCTTATCGAGGAAATCGACAGACGCAAGATTAAACAAGGGGGAAGGCGATTGTAGCTGAGATAGCTAGAATGCGCGAGGAATCCCGAGTGAAAAGGAAAAAAACGGTACAGGGAGGAGGACAAAGCGAAAACAAAACAATTGTCGTGTAAAAAAAGAAAATAAGAAAAAAAGGCGCGGCAGATTGTCCCGTCCTCTGCTCGTCGTCTCTCTGGATGTTCTTTCGTGGCTCTTGCCCGAGAAAGCAATCTCCCAACTCATTCGGCGTTGCTCCCAGGATGCATTTTAGGGGCGAAAAAGGGATTGAATCTCTGGCACGGGAAGATTTTCCCAGATGCCGAACGGATTGAAGAAAAAAAGCCAATGCCCGAAAAGCTCCCGATTTTCTTCCACCGCGATCATTTCAAATCACAGCAGCTCTGCTCTGCTCGTGCTCTTCCGGTGTCGGTGAGATTTGCCTGGGCGTGATGCGCTTCAATCGAAGGCTCGCTTCAACAAAGTTTCAGCATCACGCGCGCCGAATTAGCAGCCGATCACACATTAGCTCGGTCCGTCCGCGGCCAAGTCGCCCCGATGCAAAGACGTGTGAAGATGAGGACTTTGACGAGAGGGAGCTTCAATGACGCCGCTCCAAGCCAGGTTGTTGCCTCCAATTTTGGCTTCAAACGGAACTCTGCGAATGCCCGCTGATCTCGCGAATCGGTGAATAAGAAAGTCTGGTCCCAGAGTCCCTGGGAGGCCTTCGGGGTTTGGGATCCTCACGGGATGCAAAAGACTCCGTTTTGGAGAGCCCGATTGATGACGGGATCGGAGGTCCCTCTGGGCTCCCTTCCGCGCTCCCTTCTCGGCGCTTGGGCTCCCGAATTAAGATTTGGCGGGCAGCGCTTTTGGCTTCACAGTTCGGAGTTCGTGGTTCCAATCTTGGCCCGGTCCTTGAGTCCTGGAGTTTCCTTGTTATCCTTGCGCTTATTATTTTATTTATAAATATTTTTTTCCAGGTATAGTCAAACCTCGGTTTTCAAACGTCTTCGGTTCTCGACCAATTCGGTTTTCGACCAAAAATTTTGAGTTTTTCATGCCTCGGATGACGAACAAATTTGGGTTCTCGAACAAACTGAGCGCACTTGAATGCACCATTTGACTCCTCTCGCCTTCCTTCCACGAGGAAGTGACGCTTCCTCGTGTTGCTTTCCGTTGTGAGCAGACGTGGTCAGTAAACATTTTTATTTTAAAAAGAGCATGGTTTCGATTTTCGAGCAATTTCGGTTTTCCAACAGCCTTCTGGAACGGATTATGGACGAAAACCCAGGTTTGACTGTACTTCGTCTTCCTGCCGCTTTGCCAAAACTTGCACGTTGGAGTCTCAATTGTCCACCAGCCAGCCTGCCAGTGTGGGGGACAGTTAGTTGTTGGCTCTCGGCGTGCCCTGCGATGGGCCGCTGAGCAGTTCAGGGTGTCCCCAACCCAACGCCTCATGGCCAGCTCGGCCACGATGAGTAAAAGTGGTGCGGGAAATTATTTCCACGCAAAAGGTATCGACAGATCTTCGTCACCTGCCCCTCTCCGTTTGAATTTGCTGAAGAAGAAGCTGAATTTGTGTCGCCAGTCGCGGAGGAAGCACTCCAACACCAAAGCGCCGCAGAGTTGCAATCCGGCGTTCGCCCATTCGCGCATCGCTTTTCGGAAGCCATCCATTGGCGCAATCATCTTGGGGCCAAGCAACTGCTTTGGTTGACAAGAGAGAAAAAGTGTCGCAGTCAGTTGCAATTTATTTATTTGGGGGGGGTGCTCATTGTATTACAAAACAAATATTGTCACTTGTCTAATATGATGGTAATCCTCTCATTAGGAAAATAAAAATGGCGCCGTTGTTTGAGTTGATCTGGAACAAATTGACTGTGTGCGACTGGAATCAAGATGGTGTGGAATTTGATTGACGCCTGCTTCACTCCGTGCAAACTTTGTCAACAAACAAGCGAGGAGAGTCCATAAAAACAAACAAACAAAACAAAAAAAAAAGGTCTCTTTTCCCCGACTTTGGACTCGCGACTTTCATTAAAGTGAAGGAATGCTGCTGTCAAAGAGCGCTGACAGGATGACGGATGTCCTCTGCCGCCTCAATGTGAGAAAAAGGAAATTTCAGGAAACTTTCTTCCACCTGAGTCCACGCGGCTCACAACAACAACAACAACAAAAACCTGCAACGTAATCTCGTCGTTTTATATTCATGCTGTCGGAAGGTGAGAATAAATGTAAAAAGAAGATTTCCTCCCAGAGGATATTTCTGCTTTCCTGTGCGTGTGCCTGACTCGGTTATTGAATTAGACTTTGGAGTCTTGCCTGTTGTTGTTTTTTTTTTTTCCTTTTTGAACAAGACGGAACGCTTTGTTGAGAAAGACCCGATCCGCGTTTCCACCCAATGGGAGCGTCGGGCTTGCTACGAAACTTGCATAAGCAACGATCGGCGGCGTTGCAGGCGGTCCAGCGCCACCATTTTGTGATGGGCACGAAAAGGGAAAAACTCTCTTCGCCGTCCGTGACCTTGCTTGCATTTCAAGGGTGACCTTCCAGCAAGATTTGAATGTGGCCTCACATCCCCAATGGCCCCCACTTGCGTCTCTGGTTTGGCCGCCGTTAAGCCACTGATGCTACGTTGCTAGCATGACTTGTGAAAAGGGAGTGTGACCAGACCACTTCCAGGAATTTTTGCAAAGGGACAATCAATTAAAACTCTTGTCTCTTTGTCTATCGCTCAATCTCTTGTCTGTCTCTCGATCTTTCTCTACCTTCTCTCTCTCTCTCGCAAAGAGTGAGCGCATCGCTTCGGGACGCCGCGTAATCGCCACGGAGTGTTTTTGAAAGACCGAATGGGGCCAGCAGGTGCGATAAGATTTAGACCGGCGACTTTACTGCAGGGTGGTGTTGAGTCCGAATGTCCTTCAGAGACCCGCGCGACGCTGTTGTGGTTTCGATCGGGTAGGAAATAGCAAGTCGGGGTTCGGTCCGGGGCTCGAAAGGCAACGGGGGCGCGGCTGCGGCTGGCAGCCGTAAGAGCCTCGGATCGGACCAAGCCGATTGTTTCCTTCCAGCGGCGCGATTTTGACAGGACCGCCGTGTGATTTATAGGCTCGCCGTCCGCCGGCCTGGCTTGTTGAAGCAAGCATAACAAGAGCATTATAGAATGTTCTGGGCGAGTGTCAGGAAGTGTTATGAGGGGCGTTATAAATATTCACGCGGCCCACCTCGTTCCGGTGCTACGAGATGACCCCGGCGGTCAACGCCTCGATGGAACGCTCGTGTTGCGATGCCTTGAACCTCCTACAAACTCTTGCGCTGATTTATGTTCCCGCTCATTTGTATTATTTTTCTTGAAATATAAAATTTATATAGGCCAAATGAGCAGGTGTGAGGTAAAAAAAAAAATACACACACACACACACACACACACACACACACACACACAGTGGAGAGAACAAGTATTTAGACTAGAAGTTTTCCCACTTATAAAGCAGGTAGGTGTAATTTTTTTTAATAAAAGTTACACTTCAACTATCAGGGACAGAATATAAAACAAAAATCCAGACAATCACACTAGATTATTTTTAACCCCCATGCAGTAATGATCCCAAAATTGGACATTTCGGACACTTTGGACGATTTTGGACTGTTGGACAAATGGACACCACAGACAAAACAGTGACCAATAACTCCACGAAGCTGAAATGTTGCATAGGATGTCTATCGATGTCTTGGCCAATTCCCACTGAACATTTTGAGGGGTTGAAAGTGAAAAAAAAATTAAAAGTGAAAAAAGTTGTTGCACATTGGAAGAGGGACATTTTTGGGACGTAATACCCTGTATGCAGCCGCTTAAAAATACTGCATGAGGGTTAAATATGTTTACTGGTCGCTAATTCGCGGATTTTCATTTATCGCGAGTAGTTTTGGTCCCCATTAACCACGATTTTATGTACCGTATTTTCCGAGCGATCCGAATCTTTCCATATTGACTGTTTTTTTGCATGCCTGATGCGAGATGACCATTTTTATGAATCGCGTTTTCCTCAGTGAACGAGACACGGTCGAGTATGGCAGCGTTTCTTCCAACAGTCGCAAATTGCTACCTTGGCGCAGACGATTTCCGATGAGAGAGAGCGAGCACGTTGCTCTGAGAACGGCCGTCGCTCTGACAGGCTGGCATATACGCCGCTTAATAACCCTCATGCAGTATTTTTAAGCGGCTGCATGAAGGGTATTACGTCCCAAAAATGTCCCTCTTCCAATGTGCAACCACTTTTTTCACTTTTCATTTTTTTTCACTTTCAACCCCTGAAAATGTTCAGTGGGAATTGGCCAAGACATCGATAGACATCCTATGCTAAAATGTCAGCTTCCTGGAGTTATTTGTCACTGTTTTGTCTGTGGTGTCCACTTGTCCAACAGTCCAAAATCGTCCAATTATCCCAAAATGTCCAATTTTGGGATAATTACTGCATGGGGGTTAAGAGAAACGTCTGCAGACCGACCCAGACTTGAACTGTCCAGATCGATTCCAAATTGACTGCTGAGCAAACCGGGCCGCGCCTTGTCAAAATCGGCTCGGCACTTTTTTTTCCCCCAGCTTTTGCAGTTGACAACACAACATAAATTGAGAAGAAGGGAAAAGGAATTGGACGGATTGACAGCTTGCGTGTTTACAAGGCGGAATGCGAACCAGGCGGCATTTACGACGACGATGCAACAGATTCGGAGAAGCGGGACATTCCCCGTCCTCGTGTTTGACGTTGACGGCTCCAAGAATGATAAATGGGCGATTGCGGAAGCTGAAAAATGATTTGTTCATTTCCTAATGCTGGCAAAGCGACGGTAACATTTTTTTTTTTTTAATTGCATAAGATCTTTTTTCTTTCTTCTTCTCGCCACGAGCACTCTTGAAGTTAAAAGGAAAGCTGATCGACGGTTTCAAAGCAGGCGCCGCATGGAATTGGCATTGAAAATGGATTTCCGCTTGACTTTTCCACGTTTTAGTTTGAGGTGACGCTGACAGCTTTTACTTTCCACTTTTTTCGTTTTTTTTTTTGTTTGAACTTGAATCCATGATGGCGGCACAGCAGTCGACCGGTTGGCACGTCGGCCTCACAGTGCAGAGTGTGGAGCGTAATTGCAACCCTCTAAATTGTCCCGCGCCGTGAGTGTGAGCGCGGATGATTGTTGGTCTCTGTGTGCCCTGCGATTGGCTGGCGACCGGTTCAGGGTGTCCCCCCCCCCCCCCGCCCACTGCCTGGGACAGGCCTCAGCACGCCTGCGAGCTTCCAGAGGATAAAGCGGATCGGAAAGAGTCAGTCAGTACGACTTAAGGAAGGCGGGAGGAGTCAAATGGTGCATTCAAGTGCGCTCAGTTTGTTTGAGAACTGAAATTTGTTCGTCATCCGAGGCATAAAAAAAACTCGAAATTTTGGGTCGAAAACCAAATTGGTTGAGAACCGAGACGTTCGAAAACCGAGGTTTGACTGTACCTGGAAAAAAATATGAATTTTAAAATACAAACAACTAACTGTCCCCCACAATTGAGACTCCAACATGCAAGTTTTGGAACCGAAGTACAGATTCGTCCATTATCCGTTCCAGAAGGCTGTTCGAAAACCGAAATTGTTTTGTTCCATTCAAAATAAAAAATTGAAACGTCTGCTCACTCGTCACTTCTCGTGTAAGGAAGGCGAGAGGAGTCAAATGGTGCATTCAAGTGCGCTCAGTTTGTTCGAGAACTGAAATTTGTTCGTCATCCGAGGCATAAAAAAAACTCAAAATTTTTGGTCGAAAACCAAATTGGTTGAGAACCGAGACGTTCGAAAACCGAGGTTTTTCCTTCAAAATAAAAACTCTCTCTCCCCCACAATTGAGACTCCAACTGCAAGTGTATGGCAAAGGCGAGAGGAGTCAAATGGTGTATTCAAGTGCGCTCAGTTTGTTTGAGAACTGAAATTTGTTCCTCATCCGAGGCATAAAAAAAACTCGAAATTTTGGGTCAAAAACCAAATTGGTTGAGAACCGAGACGTTCGAAAACCGAGGTTTTTCCTTCAAAATAAAAATCTCTCTCTCGTGTAAGGAAGGCGAGAGGAGTCAAATGGTGCATTCAAGTGCACTCAGTTTGTTCGAGAACTGAAATTTGTTCGTCATCCGAGGCATAAAAAAAAACTCGAAATTTTGGGTCGAAAACCGAATTGGACGAGAACCAAGACATCCGAAAATCGAGGTTTGACTGTAGTTTGAAACTGCCGCCTCAGTTTCTCAGATGCGTTGTCGCTGGCGACCTTGAAAGAAAGGAGGAGCTTTGTTTGCTGTCCCCTTTTTTTTCCGCTTTGTGCCGTTGGAGCCGACGGAAGGCTTGAAGAGACAGACGGGGGGGCCGGCAATAAGAAGAGCGCGCAATGATGTGACGTCGTTTGATCGGGCGAGGCGCGATTTGGTGTCGGCACGCCGTCACGCGCACTCAAGTTCTTTGGTCCCCATCTGGCATCTCCCGCGGATGAGGTGAGGAGGCGGCGCTTTCATCGCAGCGGCTTTGTCACTTTGTGTGATTAGGAAAAAGAAAGGAGATGCGGAAGCTTTGCGCTGATTATTTCTTGTTGTTACAAGTTTCCTTCAGATCATTGGGCAAATGCTTTCAAACGCCCGTTTGAAGTCTCACCGCGCCCCGTGTTTGACGCTTGACTCTCTGGATGGGACCGGGCTCCGGTCCAGTCTGATGGTTGACCGATCCCAAACGGACTGGCGATCAGTTAATAGGGTTAATCCACTCCAGGGTCTCGTTTGCGATCGGGCCGTTTGGAGGGTTTGGCGTTGTCACTTTTGAAGATGTCGCTAAAAAAAGTCTCGGCCCATCTCGCGCGAAATGTGACCTTTCACCTGGTGATTTCCAGGTGACGTTTTATAGCGGCCGCTGTCGGGCGAAGGTCAGAAGCGCTTTATTTTGGGAACGCGGCATGAAATTGCACGCTTGTCCTCTGCCGCGCCGATCAATAAACTATCATTCCAGTCGCCTGGAGCTCGACAAATTTAATTACATGTGCACTCCATCAAGCCACTGACTGCTGCGCTTGTGTGTGTGTGTGTGTGTGTGTGTGTGTGTGTGTGTGTGTGGCTTTGTTTTGCAGATGATGAAGTTTGCCTGGGACAACTACAAGCAGTATGCCTGGGGCAAGAATGAGCTTCGGCCTTTAACTAAGAACGGGCATGTTGGCAACATGTTTGGTAAGTCTTTTTTTTTTTTTTATCGGCTCTTTTTGAAATGATTTCCTTCTAAAGCCGCCGAGGGCAGGTCTGAAATTGGCTGCCGTCACGTCATCCTCGAAGAGTAAAGCCGCACGGTTGCCACAGGTGCGAAATTTTCAGGATGGCAATATTTCATGGATGCAACCAGAGCGATCTTCAAATTACCACGATATCACGATCGATTGTTCAGAGCGGCGCTTCTGTGCGAAGAGGCCATCTTATTTGCCTTCAGTGCGGTTCCAGCACCCCCTGGTGGTTAGTTTATTGGTGCCGTTGGATTTGAATCAGCCGCGCTTTGGCCACCACCTCCGTTTAAACACCGCAAAGTGTCCGGTGTAAATTTGAAAATACGTTGAAATCAGAAAAATAAGACTTCAAATAAAAGAAATAAACCTGCCAACAGAACAAGGCCAATTTTCCTCGACAAACATTTTGGGAAATGAGAAAATAAAATACGAGGCTCATCTCCACCACGGCGGTCTTGAAATGATCGTCCGAAATACAGTCGACGCCTTCGAAGGGGTGTTTGTTGTAATCGGCAAATCGGCCAATGGAAAATGAAGGACGTGAAATCGGGACTTTGAAATATGAACTGAAAAAAAAAAACAGACGCCGAGCGGTAGTTTGGACAGCGATACCGTCGACGGACGGGAGCGTCGTTGTGGCGGTGCGCAGCATGAGCTGACTCTGATTGCCGGCTTCTTTTTTTTTTTTTTTTTCCCCGCCGCCTTTTATAGCCGAGCTCATTACGCCTCATTTATCGTAAACTGAAAATGCATCTGAAAGCCAACATCATTTCCATTCAAACACTGTGAGAACACATCTTTTGGGGGGGGGGGGGGGCGACCCAACCCGCCAAAAGACTGAGAAAAACACCTCTTTTTTTTTTCTTTTTTTCCCCCCCCCCACAAGAGTCTACAAGTGGTGTTTATCACCATTCCATCATAATGTCGAAGCAAACCTTGACTACTGCCGGTGTTTTTTTTTTTCTTTTCTTATCAACACGTGTTTCAAAGCAAATATCGAAACAGAAAAGACAGAAGTAGACGCGAATGTCGTAAGGCAGTCGTTGCAATGTCGTAAATATCGGAAGTACGGCAATGCCGTTCGTCGGGAAAATTCCCGTGCGCGGTGGGCCGGGTCACGCTATTTTTAGCCCGCGTTAAATCCTTGTCAGCTTTGCCGAGTTGCAGTCAAAACATGTTGGACGCTCGGCTGGCGTAAATCTCGGCGTGTCCGGCCGTATCGAGCCGCGGCGTAGGAGGCGCGGTCGCCGCGCAAGGCTATTAAATCCAAGTGGACCCCTCCCCCCTATCCTTATCCCTCACAATGATTTTTAATGTAAAACTCAAAGGTTTTGTGAAATTGCGAAATTTCCCAGCCCTGTTTGAGAGCGTTGGATTCAGCTTCCAACATGGGGTTGGGTTCGGGTTCCAAGTCAATTGGACACTCTTTTCACATTTGGTTTCAGGGTTAAAAACAAGGCTTGCTTTTCAGCTCGGATTGCAGTTGAAAAAATACCGTATTGGCCCGTATATAAGACGGCCCTGATTATAAGACTACTATACTTTACTATACTATACTTTTTGAACACCAAATTAATTTTTATATAGAAAATAATGACAGTACATCTGAAACAAATGATTATAACAAGATATTTGAGAGAAAAATCTATTTTGCCTCATTCAAATCTTAATACCTGAACATTTAAATATGTAAACTAAAGTGCAATCACATTGGTAAATGAATGGCTTCTGGTTTTTGAAATGTAAATGACATCATAACTTTTGCTCAGCTGCCGGGGTTAACCTGGCCGATCTTCGACCCACTTTTCTCCAGATTGTCGCTACATTTCTCCATTTTCTGTTATCTTTTCTTTCTTACCGCTATTTTTTATTTTTCTTCTTCGTGCTACCGCTATTTTTATTTTGATTCTTTTCTTTTCAATTTCAGCATTCGCTTCAATGATATCTGGCGCCATCTAGCGTCGCGAATGGGGTATAATGTCTAGACCCCGAATATAAGACGACCCCCACTTTTTCAGTCTTATTTCAATGCAAAAAAACGCCGTCTTATATTCAGGCCAATACGGTAATACAGTACATTAAAAAGAAAATGTGTTTCGAGGAACCCTGACTTTTCCATAGTTGTCATGTTTGGAAGAGGGGGTTTTAGTCTTAAGATGGGCCAAGGTTCTGGTTGACCTAAAAAAAAAAAGAGTTTTAAAAAGATGTGCGAGATTCAATGGAGAACCGAAAGTGTCAGGAGGGCGAGGACGGTGAGGGAGCGGCGAGCGTCTCTCGCCGGCCGGCAGCTTGAAAGGGAGGGCCTCCCAAATGGCGTCCATCGCGGCAGCCTGTCGCATTACGGTGCGCTGGCGGAGCGAAAGGCTCGTTACCGTCTGCCCGCTCCACATCTCCGGGCCATCCGTTTTTACATCCCGCGGGCTCCCCCCCGTCATCGCGCGCCAGAGATCATCTGTCTCCGCAGCAACCAGCATTTCGCTGACAAATAGCTCTCGTGTGTGCACGCGCGCCCCACAGGGAGTTCAGCCACATCGCCTCTTCTTCAAGTCGTCAAGTGGGAAGTGCTGGCTTGGCATTTTTTTTATAATTTTTTTTTTTTTATGGGACGGATGTGAAACTCTGGATGATGATTGGAATAACGATTAACACATCGTGAGCAATGATTCATACCGGAGCGTGTCCGGTCGGCTAGCTAACCTGATGCTGATGGTAATACTCCACTCGAATATCTCGTCCTTTTGACCAAGGATGACACCATTTGTCATCTTTCACTCGGGCTGGATCGATAAGATACAATCGGACGACATTACTTTGGCTTGGGTTTGATCGGATGCAATAGATGAGGGGTGCCCAAGATCTACTTTTCAAGCAACCGACCTCCCTCGATGGGCACATGGATGCGTACAAGCGGGCGTGCGTGCATAACATGGACGAAACAGAAAAATCAAGTCGAGACAAAAGTTTGGGCGAAAAGGAAATCACTGCCGACCTGACGCGCAAGCCCGGGATGTGCTTCTGCAGTGCGGAAACGTACGTCCGCTTGCTGTTTGAAAACGCTTCTCCCGGCACAAACATTGTATTGAGAATAGTGACAAAACAAACAAAAAGATAAACATCGCAACAGCTTTAATCGCCAGTTGCAATTGCAGACTGCTGACCGCGAATAATTTACATTGGTGCACAATCCAGTGATAGTTTTCCAGTTTGAGCTCATCAGAAAAGTCTGAGTCCCATGATGCATTATTTTACATATTACCTGCTCTCTTATTACATTTGTACAGTTTATGGTGTGAAATTGTAAAAAAAAAAAAAAGTGGTTTAAAAAAGTTGATTTCTTGACTTGGAACGGATTAAAACATTTTACATTGATTCCAATGGGAAACATGGTTTCGGTTTCCGAACAATTCGGTTTCCGAACAGTCTTCTGGAACGGATTAAGTACGAAAACCGAGGTTTGACTGTACATTGATAATAGGTTTAGTTCTTATAAACAAATGATGCCAAAATTTTAATAATTCAAGCATACAAGATTTGCTGAGAAATCGGTTCTTATTTCATCCCGTAGTTCAGTCTTGGAGTTCATAAATTCTCCTCTCTTTACTCATTCTTTCTCAAAGTCAACTTATTATCGCAAAAAACGATCCAACTTTAGCTGCTTCCTCTGTGATATCTCCGCAATAAACTTTCGCAACACTTGTTCGCAACGCTTGTTTTAACGTGACACGACTTGGCAATCGTCTGCTTCCCGCGAGGTGAAGGCCGATCTCGCCGATCTCGTCTCGCGCAGACGGAAATCTCGTCACGTGAGATCACTTAACGCGAGATCAAAACAACAATGGCGGCGATGGTCAAACTGCGATCGTTGCTGAAAAAAAAAGATGTACCGTAGTTTTCTTTGTTTTGACTGAGAAATTTCCTTGCGTCCCAAAAACGCACATTATTTGAAACTGTACGTCCAGCGGCAAAATTATGCGTCTCGGACGCGGGACGCAGAGCTAACGAGATGGCTTCTGATCTCCAGCGCCGTAGGTTAAATGTGACCTGCTTTGATATTTTATTTTTTAAAGATTTTTTTGTGACCGTGAAAATGATCGGATTCTTAGGGTAAGGTGTGCACTAACCCAAAAATAGAGAATATTAATAACACGCACACAACTCTTTAAAAAAAACACACCCCTCGCGATGGACTCAGGACCAGTCCGCGGGCTACCGGTTGATCGACGTATTGGGCACCCCTGCAATAGATCCCGAGCAAAAACAACACATGAGGACTGTGCATGATCGGATACGGTAAGAGGAGCTCCGATCGAGATGACAGAAGACAACGCGCAACGGGTATACAATAGTACAATAGCGCAGGATAGAATAGACTAGCTGTTGATCGAGGTTATGACAGGATCATTGACAAGACACCAACAGGACACAATAGATGACAAGGCGATAGGACAAAGCACAGTAGGCCGCGAGACAAGACTATTTGACAGGGTACAATGGGACAGGAACGGATCGGACACAATAGTAGGCGGCGGCATCCAACGCAGTACGATTCGGCGGGACAAGTATGACAGAGTACAAGGGGAGACGACGTTAGGTGACAGGAAAGGAGACGGTACGGCTGGATCGGTTTCATCAAAGAGGACTTTGCTCTGTCAAACGTCTGAAATTGTGGCTTTCGTCCTTTCATTGGAAAAATTGGCAACAAGGTTATCAAGCTAAAAGCGCACAAGTGTGGCACCGCCTGCCGTTATCACCGCCACCAAATTTGTCCTCTTTCTTACGGGGATTACAGCGAGCCCCCCCTCCCCCCTCAGGGGAAGCGCAGACCCGTCGTCAAGCCTCTGCCAAGGGATTAACGGCAAAATGATGAAAATCGCGTCGCTCCATGTTTGACCGAGCTGCCGGATTACCCGCGGATTGGGCGTCCGTTTTAAAGTCAGGCTTCTGCGGCAGGCGCATGGCGACGAGGCGGAGGGTCAGATGGACGCTTGATGTTGTTCCCCCCCCCCGACGGCCTCGCATCCCGCGTTGGCGTCATCTGATCAGGGATAGCGCTCTCGGCGGTGACGTCACGACGACCTGAGACGTGGCGGCGTCATCGTCGTCGTTTGGCGGCTTTCATCGCCGACGTATCCTGCCAAGCGCTTAAGACGCCGGCGGTTTGGGACGCCTATTAATAAACTGCGCTTGATTTAGAGCAAATATCCGCTCATCTCCATAAAAGCCGACGTGTTTCTCGGAGCATCGCCCTCGTCGAGCCGCTGGCTGCACACCCGCCGCCGCCGCCGCCGCGCTAAGGCGTCGGATTCCCGAAGTAAAAGACCTCGGCCGTCCCGTCGTTTGTCAAGCGCCCTTGTCCATTGCCCTGCGTCATGTTTTGCCGGCATCGCTATTCCCAGTCGGACGCCCCCCCCCCCCCGCGGGGGGAAATGAAGGGGGTGGGAGGTGGCGGAAATACAGGGCGAAGATGCGTGAAATGGATTCGCGAGGCTCGAAACAACTTTGGCACCGCGCTTGCGAAGTTTTCCGATTGTAGGTCGTGAGTGATCCCAACTGCCCCCCCAAGCGCCCTTGGAAGAAAGGAGGGCGACGTCCGACGTCTTCTTCCCTCAAGGCTACGATGACAAATATTTGGCGCTTTTAGCGCTAACCGGGTGTGAAAATGAAAGCAAAGGGCGGCGTCCGAGGTGTCGCTTTCTGCGTTCCGAGTCAAGCGAAAGGTCAAGCTCCCGTCTCGGCTCCTCTGAAGGCTTTGCTGTTGTTGTCTTTTTGGTCTTTTTTCAGCCTAATCAGATCTTCCGGCTTTTACCTTCCTGTCAGAGTTTTGCGGCTCGACAAAGTATCAGAAGCGCGCTGGCCATAGTGCGTTTGATCGATGGCGCGGGAGGCTTACGGATGGCGGGGAGGATGCGAGCACTCGATAACACGGTGTAATCTCATCGGAGAGGCTGTCATATCAGCCATCCTGACACACTCGCCTGACACACACTTTTTCCCCCCGGGCGGCAAATTAGCCGATTAGATGGCGAGGTGCGCCGAGTCTGGAACGCAGGCTCGAATCAAGTCTGGGTTGTTTTGCATGCGGTCTTAGCCTTTGATTTAGTTCATGTGCGCAAGACGTTTTGATCGCGTTTCCATCTGGAACAAAAGCTGCCGGTCGGGGTGGGGGGAGGGGGGTTGGGGGGGGGCTGTTTTCAACGATTGCTCGTGGCGCCGCGGTCAAGAGTGCCAGTGGAGATCAAGCCTAAGGTTGATGCAATGTAAAAGGCTCGACTCCAAGGTGTTTTTTTGGGGGGGGCGGAGTGGAAAGGGGCATTGGTTTGAGCCGGTGTGGAACGCCTTCTTCTTGGGATCGTGCAAAGTGACACTTTACAACAATTGATCACCTTCCGGGGGGGGTGTGATCCTGACGTTTCTCCTTCTCACTCAGTTTTCACAGTCGATCTTCAGAATTGTAAAAAAAATGATTGATATGATTGATTATTATGATCCGTCTGCCGAATGCGCCGCATATGTGTCCTGAATAGCAAGCAGCTCGCCGCCGCCGCCGCTGACTCATCCACACGCCAACCCTGCTCCCATGGTGTCAGACGGCATTAGCGCTAACAAGACGCCTGTTGCCCCCTCCCAGCCATTGATAATTGGATGGCGGTAACCGTTGGCAACCGGGTGGCCGTGATGACTGTAAATCCGGGCATCCGCAGCAATTAGCATCCACCGCAACACCAAAACACTCAACTTACCTCGCCGAGGCATCTGTTGGGCGATGCTGCGGCTAGCTCGTCAAAAGGCCACATTTCGTTTGAACATTCCCAGACACTTCGTTAGCTTCCCCGTGCGCAGTCGGGACACAAGACGTGTCGAAGGCAAAGATGGGACTGCAACCAACATTTTGACTCGCTCTTTTCGGGAACCTCCGCCAAGCAACAAGATGAAAGGGCGCTTTTCCCAATCTTTTCATTTCTACAATTCTCTAACATGATTTGGAACCAATTCATTTGGATTGATTGATTGATTGATTGATTGATTGATTGATTGATTCCTTGCCAATCTGTCCTGTGCTTCTTCACGAGTCTAAATGCAACATTTTGATTCATCTTGTGGAAATGCGAGTTGAGCTGCCCTCTTCCGGGGGCGGCCATTTTGCCTTGGACTGCCACTTCCTGTCCACTGAAAATGACATCACAAGCACTCGGGGCACAACCAATCGCAGTTCGCCTGATGTCTTGAGTTTCGTCATGTGACTCGGCTAACATGCGTGTCAAATCCGCACTAAGACTCGACCAACCACAATGACAAACTCGTGGAAATTTCGGAATCTAAAACAGCTCAGCGGTCGTCAATGCAACACGGCGCATTTTTAAGGAAGTGATCAGAGTGCAGTTTGGCGCGGCGCTTGTAAACGTAGCAGAGGCGACATTTGGGTCAGTCTTCGGGGCGAAGAAAGGAAAAGAAAACGAAACATGCTCTTGGCTCACATGGGCGCCCCGAGAACAAACATTGAAGGATTGATTGATCGGCTCCGTCTGTCCTGGCGCGCAATCAATCTTCTTCACTTTAGGGTGGTGGCGTGTTTTGGTTTTTTGGTTTTCTTCCTCATATGGACTTTTCCACACGTTCATAAGCAGCCGGACATAAAAAAAAAAAAGAAGCGGCGTGAACCGGGGCCGCTCCAAAATGGGGTCAAATGACCATTTGCATGATTGCGTTGCTAGAATTGTAGCGCCGGAAGAGCGGATCCGTTCATCAGCAACGATTCCGCGATTCCTGTGATCCCTTTGCCGTTTTTTGAAAATAAAACATTAGCAAGATTCTGTTTTTACAATGTTGTTGCCAAATTTCTCACATTCCAGACCAAACTTTCCAACCTGTCATTGTTGTGTACATCGCATAAAATACGATTTTATGCTATACTGACACGCGATGAAGAAATGAGAAGCCGCTTTGTCAATTTGTCCGCCGTGCTTCCAGGTGGCCTGAGAGGAGCGTCCATCATCGACTCGCTGGACACGCTCTACATTATGGGACTGTTGGACGAGTACGACGACGCCAAGGAGTGGGTCAGAAATGACCTGGACCTGACCTCGGTGAGACCATGACCGGTTTTTTTTTCCCCCCCCCGCCCGTCCGTGTTTGTGCCGACATGCTAACCAATCGACCGCTGTCATCACTAAATTACATTTCAAAAACAAAAAACATTCATATTTTAAGTTAAGATTTGTATAATTGTAGATAATTGTATTTCTTTTGAAAATGTCTTCGTTTTAATTTTGGTCCTTAACTATTAAATACGAGATAAATCTATGAATCACTGAAACACAAGAAAACTATTTTGCCTTTTTTTTTTTTTTTAAATTCAGCACATAAATAATCAAAATAAATGTAATAACAGCTGCAGACAATTTTTTAAATTATATTTTTTTAAAAGATTGTTGATAAATAAAAAGGTTAAACATATTATGGACTGAAATTTGTTTCTATTGAATTTTTTAAAAGAAAATATTGACATGAATTAATATTATTGAGATGACTTTATTTTAATTAGTAGCCAACTTGTCATGTCAAGAAATGACAAAGCATAAGACCATTCAAATTTCTTATCTGTGGAAATGAGATATAGAAGAAAAAAACAAAACATAACACTGGTGTGCGTGTGTGTGTGTGTGTGTGGTCCCCATATGTCGGATAAACAAACGGACGTCCTGAAAATGCACCAAAACACGTATGTGTGTGTGTGTGTGAGTGTGGCACAGATTTTGCTCATATTTTACTCATGATGCCCTCACCGCGTTGATTGATGTCAGTCAGTCTGCGTCTCGAGCGAGCCGCCGAGGTTCCACAGTTGTCATTTCTCCGCCGATTTCACGACAAGGCAAATCTCAGACGATCGCCTTCTAAATATACACATTTCGACCAAAGGAAGACTACAAGTTGCTTTGATTGATGACATGATGAATGATCATCTGTGTTAATGCTTTGCTGTCATCTTCCACGCTGACAAGCCTGAGAGAGAGTGACGCCGTCTCGCTCTCCTTCTTTCTCTCTCTCTCTTGCCACAGAACGGCGAAGCGTCGCTCTTTGAGGTGAACATCCGTTACGTCGGCGGGCTTCTGTCGGCGTACTATCTGACGGGAGAGGAGGTAAGATGAAGAAATGTCTCGTGGTGTTATCCCGCTGCACTTCCTCCCGTCGAGACCCTCCCCCCTCCCACCCCTGGTCCAAAGTTTGACAGATGAAAAGACTTTCTGGGAAGTGTGTGACAGTATAGTACGAGTGTGCGTGTGTGTGCGTGTGTGTGTGTGTGTGAGATTGCCGAAAATGGACTCGGAATTTTTTTTTCTCGCTCGCATAATATGTCAGGTGAATTGGATTTACTGACGTCTGTCTTGTGTTGCATCACACTTGAGATGGAAGTGGAAAAATGGATTGAGATTTTCCAGGCTGGCAAAGTTAGCATTAATACTGCATGTCTGTTTCGGGAATGGTAGACCAAATACGACTTCTACAGTTCCAACATGCCAAAAAAACGTATGGAATGGAAGAAGTGAGGTTCCCCAGTCTGACAAAGTTAGCGCAAGGGTCGAAATTATGTTGACAATGAAAGTACAAAATACCATATACAGTCAAACCTGGGTTTTCGTCCATAATCCGTTCCAGAAGGCTGTTCGAAAACCGAAATTGTTCCAAAACCGAAACCAGGCTCTTTTTAAAATAAAAATGTTTACTGAACACGTCTGCTCACAATGGAAAGCAACACCAGGAATCGTCACTTCCTCGTGTAAGGAAGGCGAGAGGAGTCAAATGGTGCATTCAAGTGCGCTCAGTTTGTTCGAGAACCCAAATTTGTTCGTCATCCAAGGCATAAAAAACTCGAAATTTTTGGTCGAAAACCGAATTGGTCGAGAACCGAGACGTTCAAAAACCTGCAATATGACCAAAGGAAAAAAAAAAACCTAACAATGACATTTGACATGGTCCACGAGGTTAGTTAAAAAATGTTGAAGTTGGACTTTGGAACTTTTCGCTATATTGCAAGACACAAACGAACCATTTATGATTCAAAGAATCACACAATTGATCTTCAAAACACTGCCGTGAATCAAGATTATTCAATTTGAGAGGCAAAAATCATTTTCTTCCAATTTGTGCTCGATGAAGACGTCACATGACTGACCCTCAAGAAATTGTCTGAAAAACGCTCACCCGAATGCAGGAGATTCGGCTGCTGTTAAGTGCAGAGCTGGATCTATTCCGTGATATCGAGGGCTGTTGCCCGCCCCCACCACCCCCCCAAAAAAAATATATCCCCAACTATTTGCCTTGACACCTTGAACGAGACAATGCAAAGAATATCGGATTACTTTCTTGACCGACTTTAGCGTGGCGACACATTTAAAAGTGGTCCATTTTTCTGTATGCGGCCCTCAAACCCAAAATTTTGGACACCCTTTGCTTTATAGCCTCACACCAGAGACAAATGGAAAATAAATACTTGGCTTGTACTGCACGAATAGGAAATACCTTACGCAGCTACAAGGACTCATGGAAATTGGATGATGTTCCCCAAATTTCGCCTCGATGCGTCAACATTGCACTGACAACGACAGAACAAAAGACAAATTGCTGGAAACTCAGATCAAGATTTACAACATGCCGAAGCATGCTCAATAAATTACGTGAGGTTCCTCAGGGTGCCAGCTTGAGCAAAATGGCGGACGATAAAAACGATATAGCAATACCGTTTGTTGCATTGCAACACGGACGGCGGACACGTTGGGAAAGAATGGAGGGAGGTTACCAAGACAAGCCTTCATTATCCCTGAAGACTGGCGGGAGGTGAGCGAGGCGGCATCGTAATGAGCATCTCCCTGCAGCAAAGACCCCCCCCCCCACCCCCCCACCCCCAAGCCCTCCACTCCCCCCACACCAGGGGTCGACTATTTTTAACAGCAACCACATGCTACAGCTGCGTACGAGCTCATGGGGAAAGCTTGCCCACGGAAAGTCTCCGCCGCCTTTCATGGAAATGGATCGGAAATGTGGACCCGTACGTGATGTAGCAGAATACAGTGGATGGAGCCGATTTTCTCTTCGTACATGAAGGAGTGATGCTGACCAGTGAAGATCTTGGATTGGGACCAGTACTAAACTGAAATAACAAACAACATTGACATTTAGGCAAAGGGACAGGAATGAGGTTCCACACATGAACAAAGTTAGCATGACATGTTGACATTAACTAAATGGTTTTTATTGTACAAAGTGTAATACAACAACCCCCCCGCCCCCAAATAGAAAAAAAAATCACGGAAAATGTTCCATGAAAAGTTTGCATTTCATGGAACACGAATCGGTGAATTTTACAACCGCGAGTGTTAGCTAGGAAGGCGATTGTGAAGTTAGCATCTTCCATATTGTGGGCCGCTGCTCTCCAATTTGAAGATTTTCTAACCGCTAGCCGGGGGAAGTGAATGGAGTGATGTTCCCCCCAGTCTGGCAATGTTAGCCTATATTAAACCCTGGCAAACATCTTTTCACATTTTGGCACGCTAATGTTTCGCAGTGAGTATCTGTCGATCCGCGCTAACTCCATTGTGTGAGTATTAGCTGGACAGGGAATGGAGTGAGCTTGCCCAGGCTGGCCAAGTTAGCTTGTGTTTTTTGTCAGCCCATTCTGCTTTGATATGTCGACACGATTGACTTTGGACGAAAATTCATTCATGTGACGGTGGTCTCGTTGGCATTCCATTTTTGCTCGGAGCTTTGGGCTACTGCGGGTGGTTGCCTTGACACCACCGCGTCATCCTTTCGTCGAATCGAAACGTGAGCTACAACTGGTGATAATTCGTGAAAAGGATGTCGCCGTTTTGTGGCTGTGTGGTACATCCGTACAGTGGTGCTTTGCGTCACGAGCGTGATCGTGGACGAAAGTGAACTCGTATCTCAAGGCGCCATTCGACGTGAACGTTTAAAAATGTCGATTGGCCCATTTTGTACCATTATCTTGTTCCCGAAGAGTTGCTGGGCTTCCCATGCGCAGACTGTTCCTCCTTCAATAGCGTTTCTAACAAGCCGATATTTCCATTGAGTCGACTCACGACTCTTGACGTGTGTCAGCGGTCGGTGGTGCAGGTGTGCGCGCGAGCTCCATGTTTTATTCATCCATAGCAGGCAGACTGACAGCTTCTTGTTTTTCTTGTCGAGGGTCCGTCCGCTGACAGAAAGCCGACCAACCAAGAGTAGTTACAGTTGCTCGTTCGGGATATTCCGCCGTGCCCTTAATTTGAAATGAGAGGTGATCAAATGCTAACACCAGTTGGTATGCTAACACTTAGCACCATAGCGACTGGAGCACCAGACGCTCTCATGCATCTCGGCAAGCTAGCCTCAGTACAGCAAGCGCGGAAGCTGACGCATCAAAGGATTTGACATTGTAGGGTCAGGGCGCAACCAGCGAGGATTCCCTGAAATTGGGTCCTGGTTGAAATGAGAAATGAACATTCATTGAATCCGAACATAACAGATGATATGATCTGCAGCGGGAATCTGCAAATCTTCTGTGTCGCAAAAAGTGAAATGATGGTTAAAGTATTTTGGATTACGCATTCAGACAAACGGACTCAACCTGCACTTGATTTCCACGATGTGACTGCATATCAGATGGGGAGGACGCGCGCAGCCTGCGTTCGCCGCGTAATGAATATCAATTTGTTGTGCGCGGCGAGTGGAGGTCAAGATGCGACAAACGCATATAATGTGATTACACGGGCGGATTAAAACTGCAAACTCACTAAAAACACGCTCAAAGTCACAGGGGATTCAAATGTGTTACTGTCACCTAGTGGCATTTTTATAGGTACTACCGGGATCAATACGTGCCGTAATATTTAACGATTGGTCATTTCCGATCTTATTCTTCAAATAACTAAAACGAATAATTAAATTCATGAACCCTATTTGATGACATAATGAATTAATTCTAGGTTAGAAGTAGATCCGATAATGGATGGAGGGAAAGTTATTACCAATGCCAATACAAAACATGAATTATTTGATTGTTCATGATTTTGATGCTCATAACAACTCAGTGCAATACTGAATAAGGAAAATCCGGCGTGTAACAATGTGAAAGACAGTAGCGCATACAACAGATGGAGAAAGACGAAAAAATGAGAACTACATCCCACTAAGGTGGCCTTACATATTCTCGAGACTGTCCTTTTATTTTTGTTGATTGCTTTTTTTCTTTGAACATTATTACCTTAACCAGAGTAGCAGCGCTCCTAATTTCGTTGTATGACCATATAAGGGCTTTTGATTTGATTTGATTGAAGATTTATCCATGACATCACACATGATCGAAAGCCGTGATCAAAAGAAGGAACGCGAAAATTAAGTGACCCTTAATGAAGACAATGAAAGCCAAACTTGACTGAGCTTCTCATCTGTTCGTTGGATTCTCTCTGGCTTCGATTCAAGGCTTTCATATCTTGATCCCTTTTTTTTGTTGTTGTCTCTCACATGCGTACACAAAACAAAATCAAAAGAAGTTGGCCTTGGCAGCACGTAATGGACACAACGTCTTCGGAGCCGCTTTTCATCTGGTCTTCAATTCTCACTCGCTCAGACGCTCATTAGCCATTTTCCAGCCTCTCCTCTCTAGTTTATCGTTCTTTGTCGTTCGCCTTCTCCCTCGGCGCCTCTTCTCTTTTCCATCCCGCTCCATCCGTCTGTCGGCCTAGCTAGCTGTCCAGTTGTCACGATTTTTCTACCGAGAGCATTTGAACCGTTCTCATTTCAAATAGTCGCAACACTTCCTGTACCGAAGTTGCTATCCCGCTAGCTGAAAGCATAGCCGCCATTTCTCTTTTCAAATGCTATCAGATTCCATACAGCACGGCGCACGGTGTATTTGTCGAGCTGACGTAGCTTTTATTTATCAGCTTGCTATCTTGCTAGCATGTCAGCATTCATTTTAGGGTGAGGAAAAGCGCTTCGAGCGCCCACTGCTTCACTCCGACTGTTGGGAAAACACGTCGGAAATATGCCGTTTGGTACTTGAAAGTGCCGGAGGACACTCTTGTTACTCTCTACCTGGGGGCACCGACACGTCGCTAATGCGAGAACGGCGTCGGAACATCAAAGTCGTGGCGCAATCGAGCGTGTCTATTTTACCAAGCGACCGCGGCCATTATTTAAATGTGCAAATAGCAGGTTAGCTCACGCGAACTGATCAATTGAAATAAATAAGGAATGAACCCCGTTTAATTATTCAACATGTTAGCTCGTGTTAAAGTCCTTGTGGAGCGGCAAATCTAGACAGGGTACGCTGGTGTTGAAAACAAACACATTAGCTCAGCTCCCGCGCGGCCGAGACGGCGCTGCCTGATTGATGGGCGTCGTCATATTCGGCGTAGCGCAATTAGCTAATGGGCTGCAATGGGAACACCCAACGTCTCTCTTGGAGGTGACGATCAGGAAGGATGAACGGGTGTTCACGGGGAAGGGGGTGTTCTTCGCAGCGCCAATTGGCTAAAAAATAGCTTCTCGTCTCGACGCTAATAGAGCACGATGGCTGCAGATGATGTCCCCTCGCAGCTGGGGTGTCCATCAGAGAGACCAAACATTTTTTTTCCTTGATAATCCTTCGGACACCGCGTAGCATAAGATTGCAGCATCCGGTTTTAAGCCATACCCAAGAGAAGATTAGCGTGGAGGTTTTTTTTTTTTTTTTTTTGTCAAGCCAAATTTGTGCCCGGTTGTTGCTCCTATGCATGCAGAGTAGCGTTCGACTTTGTCGGGCAGCTTTTGGCGGCAGATTGGGAAAGGGAGACGGGAGATGATGTCTTGTACCACACACGACCAATCCAAGCTTCCATTTTAATGAAGCGAGTGTGTGTGTGCATGTGTGTGAATGATTGATTAAAAAAAAAAAATTGTCTTTTAAATTCGCCACGCTCTCAATGCGAAAAAAGAAAAAAAAAGGCTTCTGTGAGGAAACACTCTGGGGCCTTATTTTCATGTGCGGCTGACCTCTTTTGAATGTTAAATCCTGTAATTGTATTAAACGGGCTCATATGAAGGTCGTCGTTTCATCAAGCCGTCCACTGGGACGAAGGATGCGATTATATGCAAATGGTTCTTCATTCGTCTGTTCATTGATTTTTACGAGTGGTTGATGGTTTGGGAGTGTTTACATTTAGTCCACACCAGAGCCTCAAATTTGGCTCATTTGCAACTGCCGGGAATGCTTTCAAAATTCTGCCCTGAATCAAGTTTGCAGAGCAACATGAGAATTGGGAGACATTTCTGTCATGAGAAGACCCACAAAACGTCTCGAGAAGCCATACCTGAAAAGACAACTGGAGTTTGCCATTTTGGTCCTTTTATCACTATTTCCAGTGTTCCTACAAGAACAAACTTGTTTTTGAGACTTGTTCAGATTACTCCCAAATATGACCCTATCAAACAAGCAGGAAGTCCTTGAACGCTTGAAAGCGTCTGTTGCTGTGGAATATTGACAAATGCTCATGTCATCAAGAGTTGGAGCTACAATGGTCAGTGTGGCAATACTGTGCCGCAGGGGTGTGCAACATTTGCAAAGAGCCACGATAGATTTCAGGCACTATTTTGGGGGGTCAATTGTGAGCGGGAATGTTTGAATGTCTGCTGGTTTTGGTGCGCATGGTTCAATTGCGCTTACCTGCGGGGAGTAGCTGGAAGAGGTGGTGGGCAGGGTGCGCGGGGTCTGGTCGGATTGTCCGTGCCCTTGTCTTGGTTCTTGCCGTGTGCCAATTATTAATTTTTTTTCCCCCCCCCGCATTCCGAGCTGTCTTTTGCAGTCATATTTTGTCCATTTTAGTGGCGGGCCCGAACCAACATTTTCTTCATTGCACGTGGACAGAGAATGGGGGCAAAGTTTGATGACTTGCCAAAGAGCAACTTTCAAGCCATTTGTCTTCCAGTCCTAATGGAGAGTTTGGAACAGCGTGCACGCTTGCTGGCGCACAAAATAAAACATCGGCGCACCGCTACGCCGTGCTTTCAAATCGCAGCCAAGTTGCGCCGCGCAAAATGTTCTTTTCCGAAGCAATTTTCAGCTTCACAGCGGCAGGTTTCCCCCGACGTTGCGGTGGCGATGGCAGCAAGCTGGAATGATGCGCTTGGTTTTCCTCCCTTAGAACACGGGAATCAAGATGCGGCGTGCAGGTATTTAATAGGGCGTCAAATAGGCTGGCGAATGCAACCTGGAAGCCTCCTTTCTCAACGGAGCCTTTAACTGCTCTTCCTTTGCTCGCTGCCCCCCCCCCCTCCCCCCAAGGTTCCCACAATCTGAAAGTTTCCAGCCGTGAACTCTTCTTTGTCGTGAACATCACGCACGCAGTTTGCATTCTTCACTGACAGGCTTTTTTTTTTTTTTTGTGTGTCTGAGCAGAGCATCACGATTTGAAAATCACTGAGTAATCTAAGAATGGTAGAGAAAAAAAAAAAGCAGCGTGAGAAACTCTCGAAACCAATCGCAACTCATCCATTTTAGTTCCAAAAGACTTTTTTGTTGTTGTTTATAACCCAAAGTGAGCCCCAGACAGAAGCACTTTCGCCAAACAGATTCGCCATCGAAAAGTGGCCTTCAAAGTTTGACAATCACGAAAAAAAGCGCCCGCGGGGGCCTGATGGTCGCTACTTTTAATTCTGAATCTATCACATTTACGGGGCACGGGAGGAGGCTTTCTTCACTCAGCGGAACGCTCGTGACCATAAACTGAATGGAATGGCCGCCGTGTTTGTCAGAGGACGGAGAAAAGAAAGAAAGCCTTCGCCGACACGACGAGTTCTTCCTTGGAGTTCTTCAACAAATCCTCTGCGGAGCCATTCGGGAGAGTCGCTTCCTGTGAGAAGATAAACAACGGGGGGGCGTTTACTACCCCGCCTCCGAGGAAATGTCCCAAAAAAATGTGACTCTGATGAGGTCATCAACCTGTAATTGCGTCCCAGGAGCCGTGACGTTCTTCCCGCTCCGGAACACGTCCGCTCTCCAATGGCCGATTCCCCGCTTCCCCTGCAGTTGATTTTGCCGCCTGTGTTTTCCTCGTCCGTCCCGCAAAGTGTTTGATTCAGGCCAATTCCGCAGAGCGTGGCGTTCCGTGACAGCTCGTGATTGATCGCATGCCGACCTCTCATCCGCTCACCGTTGCCGTCATGAAACTTTTTGCTCTTCTGCTCAAGCTGCGGTTGCGCAATCACTGCTCGCTCACCCCAGCGCAACCCAATCAGAGCTCATTTCCCGCCCCAACAAACTCCATCTCACTTTGTTTTTTCGGCTCCGCGATTGCACCGCTCGCATTAACCGGACTCCCGGAGATGGGAGTTGGAAAACATTTTGGATTTTCTCGGTTTCTTGTCAGACAAACATGGGGGGGGGGGGAAATGCCTTTTTGGCAGGCCGGCCAAAGCGAGCGACTGGCAAGCGCGCTGGCAAATTGCGACCTGGAATGGACTTTTTTTTGTGCTGCCAACATGCGTTTCGTGGGCTCCAGTCAGCGACTTAACGCGGGGGAACGCAAGTGAAGCCCTTGATGATGGATTTCATGGCTTGATGAACAATGATTTGTCTCCTCCAAAGCTCGAATCAAGCAAGGAAGCGGCACGCGGGCTGGACCTGATGTCATTCTACCGACATGACGCACAAATTTAGGAGTGGCCTGAAACGTTGCAGTCACACATCGCAACCCGACTGAAAAAAAAAAAAACAGAACCTCGCGAAAAAGAGAAAGAAATGAGCAAACACACGACTTGATTTCAGCAAAAATATCTGCCATTGTCACAGAAACATTTGACTTGGAAAGATCTCATTGAGGCTTTTTCATGACTTATCCACACAATATCCACAAAAAAGTGTCAATTTTTTAAATAAAAAATCTTCAAACTTTGTACACCATGTAATACCCTCATTGTCAAATTTTTTTTAAGTTTTAATTGAGCATAGTACAAGGCAGAAAAAGATAAATCAAGGCGTGTCTGCCATCTGGTGGGGACTGGTGTTATTGCAACTTAAAACTACAGGTCGTCACCCACTCTTAAAATTACTGGGTCAAAAATGATCCAATTTGGTCCTGCTTTGTGTTGTTTTGCTACGAAATTTGCAGAGATTTTTATTTTGAAGGAAAAACCTCGATTTTCGAACGTCTCGGTTCTCGACCAATTCGGTATTCAACCAAAAAATTCAAGTTTTTTATGCCTCGGATGACCAACAAATTTCGGTTCTGGAACAAACTGAGCGCACTTGAATGCACCATTTGACTCCTCTCGCCTTCCTTACACGAGGAAGTGATGCTTCCTCGTGTTGCTTTCCATTGTGAGCAGACGTGTTCAGTAAACATTTTTAGTTTAAAAAGAACGTGGTTTCGGTTTTGGAACAATTTCGGTTTTCGAACAGCCTTCTGGAACGGATTATGGACGAAAACCCAGGTTTGACTGTACTTTTTAATTGAGCATAGTATAGGGCAGTATAAAGAGTAATCCAAGCCGTGTCTGCCATCTGGTGGGGACTGGTGTTATTGCAACTTAAAACCACAGGTCGTCACCCGTGAATTCACATACTCTTCAAACTACTGGGTCAAAAATGATCCAATTTGGTCCTGCTTTGTGTTGGAATGTTACATGACAATTGCTTTGTTTTGTTTTGTTTTGCTGCGAAATTTTATTTTGAAGGAAAAGTATTCCAAATACAATGCATGTTTTTGTTTCGTAGCGCTTTTCAGCAATGCAGAAATCGATCTTTATGTTTTGACATGTTTAACTAGCATGTTTGATTTGTTTTTTCCCAACACCAAAAATGAGCCTCCACAAAAAGCTTTTCTTCTTGATTTATTGATGTATTTTGCAATGGCATGTTGACGCTCTCTGTTTGGCAGGACTCGGTTTGTTTCATTTGGCAGCATCAGAAGCAAATTTGTCTTGAGAGATCGGCAATGTCAGTGCAACCTTGCGATTGTCATTTTCCCACCAGCACGCGGGTCGGCTCTCCAATCCATTGCAGCGCACTGACAAAATGTGAGAAATGGGCCGGACGTCCGAGATGACAGCGATGTCACTCATGTTTGTCCGCCTGGAGCCTTTTTTGCGTTGTGCCGCCACCCTCCCGAAAGTCTCTGAGCGCTGAGAAAACAGATGGCGGCTCATCAAAACTCTTGGAATTGACGCCTTTAAATCTTCCATCTCCTCGGAATTGGATGCACGCGCCCGAGCCGCGTTTCATTTTCCTCCTGTTCGCCACCGGCAAATGTCGACATCCCCAAAATAAACTCTGAGCCAGATGCTGAAGTTGTCACGTTCCGCAGCACAACTCTCGGATTGAGTTTAATAGGGAATGCGACGGTTTGCCCTTCGGTCACTGGTCGCATTCCCCCCCCCAAAAAAATCTCCCTCTCTCTCTTTTTTTTGGAACCGTGTTGGAGGGATCGTGAGCGGTTGGGCTCTTGACATCACAGAGCACAACTTTGCATGCCTGAGATTGTGTTTAACCCCCATGCAGTAATGATCCCAAAATTGGACATTTCGGACACTTTGGACGATTTTGGACTGTTGGACAAATGGACACCACAGACAAAACAGTGAGAAATAACTCCAGGAAGCTGAAATTTTGCATAGGATGTATATCGATGTCTTGGCCAATTCCCACTGAACATTTTGAGGGGTTGAAAGTGAAAAATAATGAAAAGTGAAAAAGGTTGTTGCACATTGGAAGAGGGACATTTTTGGGACGTCATACCCTTCATGCAGCCGCTTAAAAATACTGCATGAGGGTTAATGGGAATCGAACGGGTTTTTTTCCCCCTCGGGTCGCGGCTCGCGTTCTCCAACCGGTCGGCGGTGACTTCCTTTTTCCGTCTCGGCGAGCAGCTCGGTCAAATTAGCATCAAAAAGGAGTCGAGGCCGGTGCGATATCGGTGAGCGCTTGTGTGGAAAAGTGTCCAAACGATTCATGGCCGACCACGTTGCCTCTGATGCCAGTGGCTCGATATTTCTACCAGTGCTGATGCGGGGGCGGGGGGGGGGGGACCCTCAGCGGCTCTGTCTTTTCACAAGGAATGACCTCAGGCTAGTGGCCTCCGGTTAAAGTTCTCTCCGGTGCCGAGGCGGATGCCCTGAACAGCCTGGCTGTGATCAGGCAACACGTCAGTGGCTACGCAGGCCGTACCGCCACAACCGCGGCGACGAAGCAGGTTGCTCATGCTTTCTGGAGATGTGGACAAAAAAAAACCCCAAAACAAAACAAGTCTTGATTCTTGGCGGAAGATCTAGGGGGGGGGGGGCTTTCTCCGGTCCAATGGGTTTATAGACTCCGTTCTGCCCTGGTAAGGGTAGACGGTATTGAATGGGTATACCGCAAGGGTGCCCAGTTTATCGGCCGCAATCGACTGATGGGTCTGGCAAAAAGAATGGCAATCTGAAGGGCCGAGAGAAGCATTTTGAAACGGTACATCCGACGTATGAGAGTGTCTGCACTGAAGACGCTGCAAAAGTGCGTCCCGTGCCTCCCCGTCAGGTCTTGACGGAGCTCATCGGTGATTTGCTTTTCGCAGACTCACAAACTCTTGGATCGACTTCATTTTTCAGTTTCGTTCATGTTCGGGGCCGTTAGTTGCTGTTGCTCATCGTAGCGTGCGTTCACATACGATGACGGGTCGATCGGACCGGGGTTGGTTGCCTGAAAAGGAGATTTTTGGTCAAAAGAGGGAGAAATGGGAAATTGGTGGTCATGTTTCGGTTTGTGACCAACAGGTGGCACTGTGGGGATTTTGCCTGCAGCTGCACACCTGTTGGTCGTTAGGCAATTAAGACTTTAAAAGGACTCCCAGCCCGAGCACTCATTGTCGGGTCATTGTTTGCTTGTTAGCAGCTGTCAGGTTTGTTTGTCATGTTTGTTCCGGTCTTGTTTCGTTTAGTGATTGTTTTTGCTTCAGTCATGGTTTTGTTTGCTACTTTTGGATTGTTTTTGTTTTTGTGACTTTGTTTGTTCTGGATTTAGTTTCTGTATTTCAATACAATTCGTCAAGTTCACCCTGCTCCTCTCTCCTGCCTGCTTTTTGGGGTCCACCACCACCTCGCAAACGTGACAATTGGAAGCCCACAATTTGACAACTTCCAGAAAAAGTTGCAATTAGGGCACGTTTTTAGGAACATTCCAAATTTGGGATTTTCCAAGTTCTGAAGCTTTTGTAGGGGGCGTCTCCAAAGCCGCGCTCGCACTTTGTTTTTGCGCCTTCAATTCGCTGAGGCACGTCCAGAGCTGCCGTGAACAACAATCCTCTTTGCAACCCAGCTGCGCGTGCAGCGGAATGTCGCCTCGACCTCTCCCGCTGAGAAAATGAGCGGAATGGCCCGGAACCAATGACCGGCTTCGCACCGCTTCCCGTTTGCGAGCCATGGCAACAGTGCGCAACTGCAGGTCAGGGACCAATCAGAGGCTAGGAAGACATTGTCATGTCGGTTGTCGCGGGAGCGTTACTCACACCTCTGGTGGAAGGCGCAAGCTAACAACACCATCTGCTTCTTGTCCTTCGAGGCGCTTCACTCGATGAAAACTGAAAGTCTCCTCCAGGTCGGGGGGGGGGGGGGGGATTTGTTTTGTGACACAGAGCTGACCAATCAAAATTCAGGCTTGCTCTCAAGAAGCGTTTGCATTGTCTTGCAAAGCAATTGCGGTGTTCATTCTCCGTCATGGAGTCGTGGTGGGAGTACTCCGATGGCTTCAGGGGCGCAAACCCCCCCCCCCGCCCCCCTCTCCTCCCCCACAACTGTGTGCGAGTCTGTCGCGATCTTGCAAAAGACGACGCCGTTTATGGGGTGACTGGCCATTTGAAACAGTTCCTGACATTCGACTCGAGCCGCGTGGCGGCTTGCTAATGGGCCGCTTGTGCTAGTGCGAGTTTCCGGGCCAGTGCCCAGATTAGCACCGATTCTTTCCACCAGCGATATTGGCTCGAGCTCTCGCTCGCGTGCTTGAAACTCGGAGCTGGTTGGGCCAGACTCTGGAACAAACTGCGTCAGGGGGCGGGGTTACAACACAAGATTGTCGAGGAACGACTCCACGGACACGCGCAGGTTTCGCACCATAACTCCAGCACAATTGTTGTCCCGCCAGAAGAGCGATGGCGGACGTGTCCGGTTAGCGCGCGATTACGAAAGATGTCGACGTTTGCTGCATGTCCCTGACTGTTATCACATACAAGTATCATCGATGCTATGCTAACAGCGCGCGAACTATTATTATTATTTTTAATAGCACAGGCGCTCTTGGGTAAACGTCGACGACTTACAATGATGCTCCGACTTGCCTTGCTGGACGTCGTTGGCAATTACGCAGCAGGCTAGCAAGCAGTAATGATGACTCTCCCCTGTTATTGTTTGCCGCTCTGCGTTACCCGCACACAGATTTCGTCCAGTAGGAATGTGACCATCTTCCAGATGTGCCGTAATTGTTTGGAAACAACAAAGTCATCACTCTTATCGGGCGATCAACACGCGAGCGAGCGTTTGAGGGCTCAATATGGCGCTAATGCGCTCCAATTTAGCGCCGCGCAAAGGTGCCGCTCGTTTGTTTTCCAAATTGGGCTTTGGTGACTTCTTTGTCCCCCAGGTCCAAGATGCTTCTGCAGTGGGGAGGATGATGATGATGGCTCTTCATCGCATTGGGGGGGCGAATGGTGGGGGGGGGGGCGGGATTTTAATTAACTTCCGGGATGGCGAACGAGGCCCACGGCGCCGTTCCCGAGCCGCGGCCTTTAATTTAGCGCAGCGGAATAAATGGGCGAGCAGATGCCGTCCCAGGGCCGCTCGCCTGTGATTAACCGTGTCATCTCCAAACGAGCAAACGGCCGCCGCCGAGGGACTCGTGCTATTTTTAGACACGCCGGATGTGATTTGTACCCCCGCCGATCACGCCTCGACCTTTGCGTGCATCTGCCGGCGTTTGTCTCGCAATCATTTTTGGTGACAAACACCCTGAATGTCCATCCGTTGTCCAAACCGCTTTCCCACACAGGTTACAAAGCTGTCTTCTTCGGGTAGTAAGCGAGGGGACACCCTGAACGCGTCGCCAGCCCATCGTGGTGAACACACATCGATGAACAAGCATCACATCACGCCCGGGGACAAATTCGAGTGCTCGGTTTACCTACCGTGCGTGTTTTGGGAATGTCGCCATCCCGGAAGTTGATTAACCAGTAGTACCCGGAGAAAAGCCACGCAGGCACGGGGAGAATATGCAAACTCCACACAGGGAGGCCAGGGCCCGGAATCGAACTCTGCACTGTGAGGCGCAGGTGTGTTTAAAACTCATTCAGTACCAGCCAATTCTGGACCAAGTCTGAAAAGACGTTTAAAAACGTCTTTGGGAGTGAATGAGTTAAAAATGGATCCAGATAAGGCAAGGTTCTCCTCTCAATACGATGACAATTGAGTGTCATTTGGAGACCATTTTTTTTTGCCCAGACCCCCCCCCCCCCCCCTGCCATTGATCCCCCAAGCATCACTTTGTCTGTGAAGCTTCACTTTGCTTCACTCGCTTCCTTTCCGATCGCTCCGCATCAATCTCACACCTGACTCGACCCTCTTTGCTTCCCGGACACTAAACGCACAATTTGGCGATTGATGAGCCATTAGTTTGGCTGCCAACAGACTGGCCAAGAGAGGAAGGAGAGACACAGAGAGAGGGAGGGGGGGAAAAACAAAATGCTCTCTTCATGGGACAGCGTCCTCATGCGACAAGTTCTGTCGGAACGCTTGTTGGGTTCGGCGTCGACGACACTTTTCGGTTGTGATGCGTAAACTCCAGTGGGTGTCGAAAAAAAGGATTAGGAGGACGCCTCCTGTGCTGCGGCAGCACGTTTCTAAGTGGCTTTTTTTTTCCTTTTGCGTTTGTCCCTGCAGCTGTTCAAGACCAAAGTGCTGGAGTTGGGCGCCAAGTTGCTCCCGGCGTTCAACACGCCCACGGGGATCCCGCGGGGAGTCATCAACCTGGGGAGGTGAGCACCTTTAAAGCCTTCCAAATCCGATGCGCCTTGTGTATGGTCATCACGGTAATATTTTGGACCCCCAAAATGGCTCCTTTGCTCGAGACGTGCTGTTAAGTGAACTGTGTCGCTGATTTATTCAATAGATTTTTACTGACATCTGATCGTTCTGTTGGCATTTCCTCGAGTGTAGCTCCATCTGGTGGATGCATTGTAGATTGCGTCTTATATACGGTGTGTCAAATACATGGGGAAAAAAAAGACAAAATAGGCCTTTTGGTGTGAAAAATACGGTACTTAAGAGTCCAAATGTTCTGGCTGCTCAGTTTTGTGTGCGTTTTGCGCGATGTTGCAGCGGCGGCAGTTGGAGCTGGGGCTGGGCGTCGGCCGGGAGCAGCATCCTGGCCGAGTTCGGGACCCTGCACTTGGAGTTTGTCCACCTCAGCGAGCTCTCCGGCGACCCCGTCTACACCGAGAAGGTACAAACCCGTTCATCCGACACCCCCCCCCCCCCCCCCCTCCCCGGTCTTCCGCGTCAATTTCGAAAAAAGCCGTTCCAGCCGCAGGAGCTACCGATGCGACGATCCCATTGATGGTTTTTTTGTTTCCATGCCGTGTGCAGGTGATGAACATCCGCAAGCTGCTGAATAAGATTGAGAAGCCTCAAGGCCTGTACCCCAACTTCCTCAGCCCGGTCAGCGGAAACTGGGTCCAACGTACGTTTAACGTCACTCGGCTTGTACCGTCGTCGGCGCACCTTCTAGTTCGGTGGTGGCATGGCAACCAAAACACAAACAATCCGTGTGTGTGTGTGTGTGTGTGTCTCTTTGGAGGCATCTTTTCATGAGTACCACCTGTCCTGGTTTTTGCATTTCCTGATCATGCTTGTCCTCACTTGTGCGGTGACATCACGAGTCCAACTCTCCGAATGCGGCCTTTGCAGAACTGCAGGTGTCCCTAATGTGGTGGCCGTTTCCTGCCATTCTTCTCGAGCGTTTCTCTCTGAGCCCGCATTGAAATTCATCGCGGAATCGGATATTTTATATTTTGGCGGGGGCGTGCATGCGACTCCCACGCGCTGTTCTCCCAGCGCTGCTCGCCGTGTTTGTCCTTGACAAACACACACACACACACACACACACACACACACACGTACTCGCACACTGGCAGCTTTTGAGCGAGATAACGGCGACAACTAGCAACAATTAGCCTCTGTATTCATGTGGAATAACTGCTTTTTCGCCCCCCCCCCCTCGCCAGCGCGATCATTTTCACGCCTTTTCGGCTAAATCGGAAGGGATCCAATTTGCCAAAGTAATTGAATTCATTATCATTTCAATAAGGCGAGAGCGGCGGCGGCGGCGGCAGCGGCTTCTGCCGCCGCCCGCTTTGATGCCGCACATTCATAAGCGGAGCGTTTGATGGACAGAGTTGAGGCCTCGGCGAGGCGTCGCCTTCGCAAACGGAACGACGCTCCAAGTCCGCGAGCAATATTCGCGTACGGAGAATTGGCTTGACAAGAAAAGTTTTTAACTTTCTTTTTTTTTTTTGTATGTGTGTGATGTCACCAAAGGGCGTTACCATTTTTTTTGGGGGTGTGAAGCGGCCATTTTAGCGTCATTTTGGTCATTTCTCGGGATTCGTTTTTTTTTTTGGGGATGTGTGTGATGTCACCAAAGGGCGTTTCCATTTTTTTGGGTGTGAAGCGGCCATTTTAGCATCATTTTGGTCATTTCTGGGGATTCGTTTTTTTTTGGGGGGGGGATATGTGTGATGTCAAAAAGGGCGTTACCATTTTTTTGGGGGGTGAAGCGGCCATTTTAGTGTCATTTTGGTGATTTCTGGGGACTCGTTTTTTTTTGGGGGTTTTTTTTGTATGTGTGTGATGTCACCAAAGGGCGTTACCATTTTTTTTTGGGGTGTGAAGCGGCCATTTTAGTGTCATTTTGGTGATTTCTGGGGACTCGTTTTTTTTTTTTGTATGTGTGTGATGTCACCAAAGGGCGTTTCCATTTTTTTGGGTGTGAAGCGGCCATTTTAGCGTCATTTTGGTCATTTCTGGGGATTCCTGTTTTTTTTTAATGTCCATATCCAGAAGTGACCTCCTTCCTCACTGTTCCTCTCAGATCACGTGTCCATCGGTGGGCTGGGAGACAGTTTCTACGAGTACCTCATCAAGTCGTACCTGATGTCGGACAAGACGGACGAAGACGCCAAGAACATGTACTACAATGCTCTGGAGGTGCTGTGCAATTAAAAAGCCCCCTCCCCCCCCCGACCCCCCCGTGTGTGATCGTTCTCAGCAGCGTGACCAATCTCAGTTAATTAGCCACCAGCGTGACTGGGGGGTCAGATGAAAGGAAGCAAATGATGATTTCACTTAGCATTTGGTCATGTCAGTATTTTTGTTCCAGACAAAAAGACTTTTTCCTCATCCAAATTCATCATGCCGTTTTTTTTGTGTTTTTTTTTACAATGGTGGTTTTCTTGAGAATAAGACCGCTTCTTTTTCATCTCAATTATGATCATTTTGTGCCATTTTCTAATCCTAGCACTTTTCTGAAAAATGGGGCATTTTATTGAAAATACGGAAACAAGATTAAACCAATTGATGAATGCACTTTTTCTTCTCTGTGAAAGATCACATTTATTTTGATTGACTTTTTTGGGAAACGACTTTTACCTCGAAAACATAAAAAGAAAAAAAAACCAGTTTAATTTGTTCATAGTCTTCTTCTCTTTCAAAAGAGCAAAACAAAAAGGTGCCTTTTTCACCCCAGACAAATGCTAATACCAAAACGAAATCAATGCACATAAGCTTGAGTATGTGCCACCGTGGGTGCGGATTTTGTCTGGTAAGACGAGGACTGTCAGCGGTGTCGATGCTACAAGCTAGCTAAGTGTGCCCGCGTTCTCCGGCAGGCCATCGAAAGCAACCTGGTGCAGAAGTCGCCCGGCGGCCTGACCTACATGGCCGAGTGGCGGGGGGGCATCCTGGACCACAAGATGGGCCACCTGGCCTGCTTCTCCGGGGGCATGATCGGCATCGGCGCCGACGAGGGCGCGCCCGAAAAGCGCCGGCACTACCTCGGCCTGGCCGCCGAGGTCACCCGCACCTGCCACGAGAGCTACGATCGCTCGGGTAAGACTGAGCCAACCGCCGCCGTGCCGCCGTTCACGTCCGATTCGGTCTTCCACGCAAAAACCGAAACTGAAAACAATGCGCGGACTGGCAACTCTGTTTTCCCGAATTGCGGCGATCTCTGCGGCCGCAAAGTGCGGTCTAACTGCTGGCCAATGCCACTTTTTGTTGTTGTTGTTGTTTCCCCAGCCACCAAACTGGGACCCGAAGCCTTCCGCTTCGACAGCGGCGCCGAAGCCACGGCGACCCGGCTGAGCGACAGATACTACATCCTCAGACCCGAGGTCATCGAGAGCTACATGTACATGTGGAGGCTCACCCATGACCCCAAGTACAGGGAGTGGGGGTGGGAGGCGGTGGAGGTAAATAGCACACAACAAAATGAGCGCCTTGAAACAAAATGGTTCATGTTGACATTCGAGATGGCCTCCCGACGCTGAGAAAAACAAAAAAAACGTCTTCCCCACCCCCACCCCCCCAATAATAAACAAACCAGAGCCCGAACGCAAACCCGGCACCTCTGCGCCGTGTGGCAGACGTGCCGCCCCGTCATACGGATTTTAAGAAATCACGTCAACTTGCAATTCTGAGATGCGGGAGAAATGTTGTCAAGCAAAGAATTAAGACAATTCATTTTTTGCACTCTTTTTCTTAGATAGTTTTTAATATTATGATTGTCCTATTTTGGGATTTCATTATATGCTTAATTTGTTGTTCTGTTTTTTTTTAAATGTCTTTTATTTTGTAAAGTGCTTTGAGTGTTTTTAAAGCGCTGTATAAAAAGTGTTTATTATTATTAATTATTATTATTAATTATTATTATTATTATTAAAACCTCCCCCCTTAAAAAAATGAGAGAGGGATGAAGATAAAAATGTGTTTTTTGAGTCTGAGTTGGAATAGAATGAAATCAGGATGCTCTGAGAAGAAAGTGGTGTTTTTTTTTGGGGGGGGGGTTGTTTATTTGTTTGTTTTTCCTCAGTGACATTTGTGTTTTGCGCGGTAAAAGCAGGGAAGCGCGTCCTCCCTCAAACGTTAAAAGTCATCAAAGATGGTGTTCTCGAAAGCCAACGTCCCATGAGCGACGCTAAACCCTGTTAGCCTCCCTCATTATCCCCAGCTAGCGCCACACGCTATCGTGCAGATGATAGCGGCGCGCTCCGATGAGTGGACATGAGCCGCCATCGAGAGCAGAGGCTGAGCGGGATGGATTTGGCGCTTGCATTTAGTCGGAAGGCCCTTAATTAGCCAGCACGACGGTTGAAGGCGCCAGTACGAGCGTGCCGCCATCTTGGCTCACGAGCGTGTCGCCATCTTGGCTCACGAGCATGCGCGAGGCATCCCTTTGGAGCTAACGCGGCGCTCATCGGCGCCAGGGATTTCCGTTGCGTGCCGAACCGTCTCCGGGTGTCGACGCCAAATTAGAATCGGACAACCGGCGCCCATGAAGGCCCCACCTCGAAAGTCAAGATCCCCCCCCCAAAAAATGGAGATGTCGGTGCTTGTGGCTTTTTCAGGCGTTGGAGCGGCACTGCCGAGTGGAGTCGGGCTTCTCGGGGATCCGCGATGTTTACACCTTGACCGACAGCCACGACAACATGCAGCAGAGCTTCTTCCTCTCGGAGACGCTCAAGTAAGTTGGAGGTTGGGGGGGGGGGGGGGGGCGTAACTCATTACACTGAACATGTCCTTTGTTCTTCATTATATTTCGTTGTCATTTATTTCCAAGTTGATATGAGAGAGCAGTGATCGGAGCGCTCACGGGACAAACGAAACGCCTCACTCGAGGTGCCGCCATATGAACTGAAATCATCCAGAAATGTTTTTGTTTGCAGGTATCTGTACCTGCTGTTCTCGGACGACGACCTCCTCCCCCCCGAGGACTGGGTGTTCAACACGGAGGCCCACCCGCTGCCCGTGGTGCGAAGGAGCTGCCTGCAGGACCCCTCGGCCGGCGCGCAGGACAAGAGCAAGCTCGCCGCCGCATGACCGCCGCCGCCGCCGTTGGCGTCCGTCTGACCGCGAGGCCCCCCCCGAGGGAGGCGTTCGAGTTCCTCTTCCGGAAAAAGGCCGCGCTGGGTTTTTTTTTTTTTCCACGCCCGGATTGTATATTCTGTCTTTTGCATTGATTTTTTTTTTTCCGAGTGGACAATCAAGACTAAACTTTTGCGGACACTTTTTTTTCCTCCGTGAGGAAAAGGGGCTCCTTACTGTCGGAAGAAACCACTTTGTCAAGATGGTTTTGATGTTTTTTTCCTTCTTTTCCGAAAGGTATCATTTCACATGGCTGACCAAAGGATTTTTTTGGGACCCGTTTCTGCAGACAAAATTAAGCATTGAAATGTAATGACAAGTGTTGAGAGCTCCAAAATAGGCGGTTTGATGTCATGTTTCTAGCTGAAACTTTCTGAAAAAAGTGTCTTATGCATCCTGGGACCATTGTAGGAGGGGGGGGGGTGCTTTTTGGGGGTTGTGGGGGGGCACACAGCCATTCTGGTGATGCATCCCAAAACCAAATCAGTTTTCTTGTTTCTGTTCATTTTCCGTTTTTTCCGACCAACACTGATTTTTGTCGGTTTTATTAACGTTGTACATAAAAAAAAAAAAATCTTCCCTTTTTTCTTTTGTGATCTTTTCTCTGTTGATTTGCTTCCCTCAGGTGTTTCCGATACGAAAAAAAGGAGTCAAACTAACGTTAAAAAAAAACAAAAACAACCACAAATGTATTCAGATGTTAATTCTACTTTTTGCAGAAACTTGGATTTTTCTTCTTACGACTTGTTTGTTTTAACTTTGGTTGTTGAGTATTTTTGAAATACTGATTCAAAAAAAAAAATCAATAAAAAGCTGTGCAAATTTGTACCTTTAAAAGAAGAAATGTTTGGTGTTGACTGAAAGAATTGTAGCAGCGCAGAACTTCTGCATGTCGCTTTTATTTTGAAGTCTGATGACGTTCTTTTTCTTTTTAAAAACTCGAAATTTTTGGTCGAAAACCGAATTGGACGAGAACAGAGACGTTCGAAAACCGAGGTTTGACTGTATTTCGAATTCATTTCACTGAACGAATGCTCTGCAAATAACGTTATACAAGGTCGACGTTTACGGCGGCATCACAACATGATTTTGCCCACGTTTGAAGCGCGGACGGGTTATTGTATATTTGAAGTGCATCTGAAGCGCATATTTTGTTCTGATCATTGTTTTTGCATTTGCCGACGACTTCAGACTTGCAACGCGTATCCCATATGTCGAGTTTGGACGATGTGATGAGAGCAAAAGGGAGGCATCAATCGCGACGAGTCAAGACGCGAGGCGGCGGCGGCGGCGGCGGCGGCGAAGCGAGCGACAGCTCCACTTTTCCTTCAACGCGACTCCCGCCGCGCGCCTTTTCGCCAATCAAAGAAGCGCTTTTTCAAAAAGCTCTCAGATGTATTCTGGGACGACGACGGCATGGCAAACAAACAACCCGACGGGACGGGACGGGACGGGACGGGGCGGGAACGCCTCTTCTGTGCTCCCGCAAACGCATTTTTGTCATCAGCCGACATGAAAAGTTTTTCGAGCCTCTCGCAACTCATCGAGTTTGACAAGCGACACTTATTTTGTCGCATCGCATCTTGTGCGATCGCTTTCACAGCACATTGACTGGGAGGGGGGGGGGGGGGCGAAATGCAAGTCTACAAATATGTCATTGCTAGAATGTAAAATATGATTCCAAAAGATTTGAATCTTACTCCGAAAATCAGTATGTGGAGTCGCGTGGGTGTGGGGGTGAGGGGGGGCGGATGCATCATCAGACGCTAACGCGGCTAAAAAATAGAACACGCCACTTTAAGCTCTTTAGGGCCTCCGATCTTACAGTTGGAGGGCCAGGTGGACTTGAGGCCCGGCTGAAAACAACATTCTGAGTCACACTCGGTTCCGATTCACCAAAAGACCTCATTTTGTTGTTCGCTCGGCACATTCGGCAGATCTCCTGTGCACGAATTGTGGCGAGTAAAAAAAAAAAAAAAAAAAAGAGGCTCCCAAATTAAAATACGTCAGTGTGTGTCTAACTTCACGCCACAACATTTGCAGGCGTGGTTTAAAAGGCTCATGTGACAAAACGGCCGTCGCACTTTGTGTCTTAAATGTGGTGTTTAAAAAAAAAAAAAAAAGCAACAACACCGCAAGACTTTGCAAACCTCCATTTCCTCTTCACAATTTCCCAACAGGAAAAAGGTCCAGATGGCCTCAAATGGTCTACAGTGATCCCTCACTCTATCGCGGTTCGTTTAGTGCGGCTTCAGTGCATCACTGTCCCCCCCCGCCCCCCAGTATACTGTATTCGGAAAAAAAATTGCCGAATGACTCAGAAGTTTTGTGCATGGCTGTAACTTGATTGGTTCCCAACGCCGACGTCCAGAAATCTTCATCGCGGCGCCTCCGAGTGGTCGACGCCTGCGGTAGCGTCTTGCCTACGCCGCCATCAAATCTTCTGCTGCGGTATGTAAATGAATCGGAGCGCGGCGCTTTGCGTCACCTCATAATGCTTTGATCTTGGTGAAGCAGCATGTCGCTCATTCGCCAGGGTTCCCTCAAGGATTGAACTCAAACGGATGCGCGCGCCGCACGTTCTTCTTCATAATGCGTCCAGGAATTATTCAATAGCGCCGCAATAGATGCTTTTTTTTTTTTTTTTCCATAATTGATGAGATCTACATGAATGAATGATGCATGACTCCAACATATAGGAATTGGTGTGCATCGCGCGCCCCCCCCCCCCCCCCCCTTCCTGTGCTCTCTCTCGCTCTCTCTCATCCTTTACATAAGCGCGACATTCTGAGCCCGTTTTTGTGCCATGTGGACTTTGGAGCTTTGTTTTCGCTTCACTGTGTAAATTTTTGCTATCCAACGTGAGCTCCGTGCACTGCTCGCCTTTTTGTCGTCAGCGCAATGACTCGTCGGGTTTTTGCCGCCGCCCGACGACATTTGCGAACACGAGCAGCACAACGTTGGGATGAGCACTTTGGTCTGCATGGGCGGAAAAATCTTCATTTCCCCAAACGGACGGCGTATTTCCGGGTCATCATGGCTGCCACTGTTTACTTTTTCGTAAAGGGCAGCGCTCGTCGGCGAATTTTGTTCATCCGACTGGCACGCTGAAGTCGCCCGACTCGCGAGGACGTGAATGAATTCCATCCCACCCACAGTCACGCAGCGAATCGCAGTCGAGCAGGGCACAGAGAGGTTACGGTTGCCACGGCAACCACCACCAGGCCGTTCTCATCACGAGGTCGTTGTGGGTGAAAAGGGGAAAAACTGAAGTCGAGCTCCAAAGAGAGATCCATGTATGTTAGTGTGCTCACGTCACGCTAATTCCGGTGTGTCTTCGTCCAACAACAACGTTGGAACAGAATGAGCGGAGACGGCGGGGAAACAAACGTCCTGATCGGCTTCACGCTCCAGCTAATCACAGAGCAACTGGGAAGAGAGAGAGAGAGAGAGAGAGAGAGAAAGCAAAAAAAGTAACATTTGATCCAAAATAAACATCAGCTTCAGCTCTCCCAAGCGGCTCATTGGTCGATGTTGTGGCTGCACCAGCAGGGGGCAGCAATTCTTATGCACGCAATGTGAAAGCGTTCCCCAAAAAGGGGGAGAGGAAGGAAGCGTTGTTATTGTTATACGACAAAAATGAGTTTGACACCCCTGGAATAAAGGCATAATATACACTGAGTGTGTTGTGCAAACGACGTGTCATTGTTCATCTCTCGATACCAGCGACATATAGCGCGACGATCTGCATAGGGCAGTACTCGAACTTTTCATCCTTGGTGTCCAAAGGACGCCACACACATGTTAGGAAGTCATCTGGGAACGATTTCCCAGTTGTGACAAAGAAAAGCGTGTCGTGCAATCGGTCCCCTTTGAAGTTCTGACAGAATCCACAAACGCTCTCAAACCCTCGAAAAGCGAAACCCTCCCAAAACAATGTCGTGACCAAACGACTCCCCAAATGCTTGGAATACGCGTCCAAACGCCGCCAGACTCGCTTGTTGTTGTCGGGATTATTTTTTAATGGCAGAGAACCCGTAGAGTCTTTTTTTTTCTTTTTTTTTTTCCTTTTCCCGGAAAAGAGAGCGCACTGGAGATAAGATGTGACAGTCGGATTGCTGCTCACCGCTCTGCAAGGAATACTGACGGTCATGGCAGATGGGAAGCGGTGGTGGGAGGGGGGGGGGGGGGGGGAGACGTGACCTTTTTTTGCAAATGGATTTCTGTAAACTCACACTGGGCGTCGTGACATTCTCGTTGCGTTTTTCATTTGCCAGGATCCACTTGGATCGAACAGGCAGGCAGGCAGGCAGGCACACCCGTGGGCTAAACCGGGGGGGGGAGGCAAATTGGGTCCTCGACAGTCTGCGGTGATGACAAGGGCAAGGCGGACGGCTGATTTCAAAGCCTTTGTGTCACGTTGCGAGGTGGTGGAGGACCCCAAAAAGCAGGCAGGAGGGAGGAGCAGGGTGAACTTGACGAATTGTATTAAAACACAGAAACTAAATCCAGAACAAACAAAGTCACAAAAACAAAAAGAATCCAAAGTGGCAAACAAAACCGTAACTAAAGCTAAACCGTAGCAGTTAGCAAAACATGACCGGAACAAACATGACAGCAGCAAAAAGCCACAATGACCCGACACCGAGTGGTCGGGCATCAAGTCTTTTAAAGGGGCACTAATTACACAATGACCAACAGGTGTGCAGCTGCAGGCGGAGCCTCACAGTGCCACCTGTTGGTCACAAACAGATCCATGACACTTTGAACACGTTCCTTTGTGCGAGGCTTCACATGACACAGAAAGGATCCATTTTGATTGAAAGTGACGACCTTTGGCCACAATTCAAAATCTTTCACGGATTTAGGATGGACATCCAAAATCCGCTCCACATAATTTGACACTTCACTCCAGAAAGCCAACTATTTGACCCAAAAACTCACTTTTGCAAAACTTTCAAGATGGACAGACGGACAGGTAGCGGTGTCACTAAAACGATTCAAATAAGATAATCGTTATTTTTATTTCAAAGAAGCGAGCGCATCAGATCAAATCGCCACATTAAAATGGTTGGAGATGCGAAATTAATCGGCGTTCGTTGGCGAGACAAATCGGAGGATTGACAAACGCCGCATCGACAGCGCTGACGTGTTCAAGCTTACGTGTGTACAACGACAACTAAGTCTTTGCATCGTAGCCTCCCAAACTGAGCCGCACGTTATCGAATCAAATCGAATTATTTCATACTAAAAAAATTTGAACCATCCTTGAATCGTGTCACATCCCGTGTATCGATATATGTCTCGAATTTAAGAGATGCCAACGCCAAATCAGTGGATAGGGAGATTAGATTATCTGGATAAACAGAGAGAAAATACAAATACAGTCAAACCTCGGTTTTCGTACTTAATCCGTTCCAGAAGACTGTTCGAAAACCGAATTGTTCGAAAACCGAAACCATGTTTCCCATTGGAATCAATGTAAACAATTTTAATCTGTTCCAAGTCAAGAAAACAACTTTTTTAAACCACTTTTTAAAAAAATAATTTCACACCATAAACTGCACACATGTAATAGGAGAGCAGGTATTATGTAAAATACTGTACAAGCAAACTGTAATATGTTTTATTTTCACCAATTTTAACATTAACATAGGAACATAAAAATTGAAGGAACATCTCTCTCTCTATCTGAACAATACAAAAACGTCTGCTCACAATGGACGCTACGAGGAAGCGAAGCCGAGAGGAGTGAAGCGACGCATTCAAGTGCGCTCAGTTAGTTCGAGAACCGAAATTTGTTCGTCATCCGAGGCATAAAAAAATCTAAATTTTTGTTCGAAAACCGAATTGTACGAGAACCGAGACGTTCGAAAACCGAGGTTTGACTGTATATACGTAGAGAGAGAGAGAGAGAGAGAGAGAGAGAGAGCTAAAGTAGCGAAACAAAATATCATTGAAGCGATCGATCAGTATCAAGGAGACGCTATCGGAGGTTCTCTCAGGAAGTCCTCAAGGATCGCTCTCCTTTCTGCCACACAAAGATGGATGCAAAGCGTTGCGAGGGCGGCTGCGAATTGCTTTCGGATAACCTTGAGCGTGTCGTGACAGATGAGGTCCGAGCCCACTCGGAACACCCCCCCCCCTCTGCCCCCCCCTCCCAACAGAAGGAGTCAAAGAGCCCCATGGTGACTGAACATTTTAAAGACAGCTTATTTACTCGTGTGATGAATTGGGTTGAAAAGAGCACAATGTGAAGCAGGACGCAAAGCGGGCAATGCGGACAAGTCCATTGTTCCGTTGTGTACCTTTTGGCTTGATTTCATTTCAGAGTCGACTGCTTTTGAAGGGCGCCGTTATGCCATTTAAGTCAGCCGTGTCGTCCGAAGCGGCTTTGCCGCGGGAGCGGATGCCCGCAGAATCAACTCTAGCCGGCCGTTGAACGGCTTCGTGACAACACCATCATGGCGGACGTGACGCTCGGCCCACCAGGACATGCGAGCGCTGATGACTTGACATGTTCAGGATTGAGAAACGATCTGCGGACCCTCCGAGTTCTTTCTATGCAATGACGCAGCAGACAGTTTTCCCGGCACAGAATCGGTTCACTTGCCAAACACGGTGAAACCTTGGCGTATTCGTCGAAGGATTTCCATCCGTTTTGCGCCGTACTTGTTTGGCACGACGTACGTTCTCACCCCCTGACCTCGACTGTCGTGTTGAATGAACTTTGTCCGCCATTGGTTGCCAATGAGCCCCGAAGATGGATCTTTTCAAAAGGCCTTCGCGTCTTTGCGCTCTGTTTATTTGGCCCGCCGAGCGATGGCCGTTTGATTATGCGATGCAATTGGAGCGCAGCCACCTTTTGTCTTTGCTACGTTTGCCCTTCCATGCAGCCGCCCTACTTTTGAGCTCTGGTGTCGGCTCAGCGCAAACAACGGTCAATGAAATGATTTCGCCGCATCGGCCGGCAACAGTGAATTGAGGACCAAGAGTCGTGGACCTCGGCAACCGAAAACTGAAAGCTCAGGGCCAAAATGTGGAAGTAGAACTCGGTTCCTTCTTTGTACATTCAAGAGGAAGGATCCATTGACTTCATGTTTACATGAACAACGATCTGTGAACTAGCGCCATTCGCCTTTGGGTGCTTACTACTCAAAAAATCCTCCCTCCGAAAAATGTGAAAGTCCACTTGGGTCTCCTCTCTCGTTTGGATGATCATTCGACAATCCTTGGACAAAAACAATTCCAATTTGGTTGTCTCGCAATTTTGTACCAAGAAATCTCAGGCCCAAAAATGGGACAGTACGTTTTTTTGGTGCATTCATTGTTTTCTTGTTTGTTGTTGTTTTTTGTTTTTGTTTTTTTTTGCTCTATGTCCATCCAGCACTTGTGCTCGAGAAATCCAGCGGAGTCGAGTTGAAACCCAAACTTTCAAATAAGAGTCACTCAACTTTGGAAGCAGTTTGCCTCAACATCTTTCTGCCGTTTGCCAGCAAGCGGAACCGTCCGATAAAACATTGAGCACATACCGCACCAACCCTGTGGGAGAACCTGAAAAACGTGTCTCAAGGAATTGCATTTTAACTTTCACTTATGAGGGTCGGGGGGTGGGGGTGGGGGTGGGGGGTGGGGGGGGGGGGGTCATGCTTTTGTCGGGTTGCCCCAGACAGGAGAATGACTCATAAGTAGGAAAGGTGAATTTAAAAAAAATGGGCGGGACAACCTGTGAGCGGAGTATCAGGAAGCAAGGTGACAAAGGTGCACCTGCACAGCCGAGGCACACGGCTTCTTGGAGCAGACAGAGCAGAGCGCCCTGGCAGAGGCGTGAAAGCCGAGGCCGCTTTTTGCTCTCACCCTGGTGTCGGAGCGCACGTTGGATGGAGGACATTCCTTGGCAGAACTTGAAAAAAAAGATGTGGTCTGTCAAAGTCCTTATTCTGCTTTTCTTCTGCTATGGTGAGTGCACATTTGTGTTGCCTGTCAATCCAACTTTTCCATCTCTGCTCAAAATACCAACAAGTAACTGCTTACTTTGTTCTTCGTCACGCGCAAAGAAATGGAAAAAAAAAATCCTGGAATTAAAGGCAAATTAAATGATATTCAATAATACCTAAATTAATTTGTATAATACATTAATATAAATTAATAATAATAAAAAAAAAATCGATCTGAAACGCCTTGGATGTTCAATAAGGCAGTCAGCGGTGGAGGGCTGGGGGGGGGGGGGGGGCATTTTATGATCAACTTCTTCACCTGACGCGATATTCCTGAACTCCGAAAAAAATCCCGGCTCATTGGAATGGGAAAATATGCGACTTCTTTATTAGAAAAGGGAGCGTCGGAAAGGGTCGGGCGACTTTTGCAGTTTTGCGGAGACGTGAACGGAAAAAATATATGAAACTGTTTTGGCTTTCATCAAAGTATTTGTATTCTGTACTCAAGTATCCTCTGAAATGGACTAAAGTACAAAAGTGAAGATTTTCCGTTTGTCACTTCTAGGCGGTGCCGCCATATGAGGCACAAAAGCTTCTCTGTAACCGAAAGCTTGGTGAACTGAATCACAAAACGAATGCTGAACTTTGCTCAATGGCAAACAGAGGGAAATGATTCTTTCGGATTCAATCGAGAATTTTGCTAGCCAACAAGCCAAAGGTGTTCGGACTTTTTGCCCACACCTACAGGAACATGACGACGTCAGTGAACTGATTAAACACGTTTGTTTGAAGCAGGCGAGGAATTAGCGTCCAAACAAATGATTCAGTTAGACTTTGTCCCCCCACCCCTTCTCATTTTTTGTCTCTCCGGCAGCTTGTCTTCCCACTGGTGACGGCAAAGTGTTCTTTCAGTCCAAGAACTTTTACAATGTGCTCCACTGGCATGCGGCGACGCCTTCGTTGGCGGACCATAAGGTCCTCTACAGCGTCCAGTACAAGAGGTACGGAACCCAGAGTGCAAATATTGCGCAACCTCAGACTGCTCTTATGCGTTGGTCCATGAAGACGGACGAATCCGAGCGGCGTGGGCCACGTAAGCCCATCGCTACCGACGTTGGCTGGAAGATACAGTGAAAGAAAGTGCAGCTACGGCTACAGTCCATTCTCCAATCGTTCTTCAGCCAGCAAAATAATGTACACGCTCAGATCGAGGAAATGCGCCTTGCCTACTTTCCTTTTTAGGAATACAGTGAAACTCCTCTACAAAAGAAACCTACATGGGCGAAAATACCCCCTAGTGTGAAAAAAAAAAACCTGTTGCATTATACGAAATCTTTTTCTCTACTCTTGCCTCGTGACAAGATTCACTACAACGAAATCGAATCCAACCGCAACCTCTACTGCCTCGTTCGGAAACGGCAACAGCAACCACCACACTGGTTTACACATGCGCAGTAGTCCGGTTTCAGACGCAGCAAGAACGTTGCATTGCTAAAATGGCTCCATTGCTAAAATGGCTCTGACGCTGGAAGAGAGCGGAAAAGTGATCAAAATGAAAGACGGAGGAAGCAAAATAAAAGACATTATCCAAGAAATTGATGTAAGTGAAAGCTGATCGTAAATTTGCGTGTACACATACATTTGTGTGCGTGTGTGTGTATGTGTGTTTGTTTACATCGGAGATCAAATTTGCTACAGTGAAAAAACCCCTGTTGTGAAAAATTTCTTGCTGCAAACACGATTTCATTGTAGAGGAGTTTCACTGTAGTTTGTCTTCTTTTGAAGCGAACGATCAATGCAGACAAGTGCAACTGTAACCGTGAGAAACGTCCGCCTCATTTCATCCGCCCGAATCATTCCAGGTACGGTTCTGGAGATCCTTTCCGGATCAAGAACGAGTGTCACAACATTACAGCGCTGCACTGCAACCTGACTGCGGAGACGCCGTCGCTCCCGGACGTTATATACCAGGTGCGAGTGTACGCCGACGGCAAGTTGCACGGGAACATCAACAGGTTCAACCCCATCGCGGAAAGTAAGTCGGGACGTTCATCGAAGGTCGTTGTACGCGAGCCGGGTTGAAATGACCGACGTTCCATGTGCCCCCCCCCCCCCCGCAGCTACTCTGGGCCGAGTTGTTTTGTTTACTGGCGCGACGGCGACGTCCCTGTTTGTTCAAGCCGCGCTTCCGCTGGGGCCCAACGGCGTCTCAGTGGCGGACATCATCAGAAGGAGCAAAAGCGGACCCATCAATACTTCGATTCTATACACCTTGAACCTCACCTTCCCCGAGTGGGCCGTACAGGTAAACCCGAATGGAGGAGCCGGAGTCGGGTCAGCTTCGTCGCTTTGAGTCCGATTTTCTTTGCCTTCAGGGAACAGTAGTTCTGAAATATACATAGTCTTTTGAAAACATTTCTTTTTTTCTGTGCGTCTCCAGTCCGACGAAAGACTGTCGGATCAGTTTGTCTTCAACTTGAAATCCGACGGAAACAAGTACTGCGGCAACGTGGTCTACAAGCCTTTGTGCCAGTGGGGTCGTAACGAGAGTGAGAAGGCCTACTTCTGTGAGACCCTACCGGGTGAGCATCGATCGCTTCCTTTGGATGGTTATGGTGCAACAACAACAACAACAACAGCAACAACAACAAAAAGCTGTCAACGCCCAACTCTTGCGGTATTTCAGACCACAGAAGGTCCTTTTTGGCCAGAGTTTGGATGTTTTCCGCATGCTCACATGGGGTTTTCTCCGGGTATTCTTGCTGCATCACGCAACCACCCCTCCCCACAACAAAAAAAAACATGTATGTTAGGAATAGGGATGAACTGGTTTCATGGGCAAAGCGCTATCATGTCAAAGCCAAAAGCGTGGGGGGGAATTTGTGATTGGTGCAAATGGAGGAGATGGGGGGGAGGGGTCGGACGACTTCTAGGGTTGTTTGAGATCAAGTCAGCCCTCGCCCAGTCTCAGAGCTCTAGCTCCGCCTCCGGCAGTCATGAAGGTGACAATAGGCCTGTGAGGATAAGCGGGGTGAGGGGTCAGGACAGGACAGCCCTCCCCAAGCGGGTTCATTCCCATCCACCTGGAAAAAGCTGACTTGGCTCAAAGCACCGGCCGACAAGTGGAAAACACTTGGATGTGGCTGATGCGTCGGCACCCAGCCGCACGCACGACCTGACGGGCGTCATTGTTCTCTCCCGCAGGCGACGCTGCCGAGATGTTGCTGTGGCCCCTGGCGGCCACCGCCCTGCTGGCCATCATCGTCACGTTGTCGGTCGGAGCCGCGTGCGTCTACGCCAAGGGCGGCCCGGATACGAAGCCGCCGCACTCACTGGTGAGCAATGTCACCCAATGCACGGAGCTTTCCTTCCGCCGTCGTCTTCGCGAGCGTTTCAGTGACTTTTGTTGGGCCGGGTTAGGGTTAGGGTTAGGGTCACAGAAAGCGGAGCCGCGGGTTCATCATGAACCCGCCGACCGAGCATTCCATTTTTCCCGCGGGCATTATTCCGAGCAAATAAAAGCTGTTCGATCAATCTATCAATCAATCAATCAATCAATCAAGACTCGTTTCAAACAGCACTTTAGTGCTGCACGTGCAGTTCAGTTTGGCTGCCCTTATTTTTAGCTGTGTGGTTTTTTTTCAATGCACTGCATGTTTGCGTTGCGGTTGAGAGGAAAGACATTTCATCGGTGCGCCATGTTGCACATGGAACATATTTGACAATAAAGCTGACTTGACTTGACTTGACATTATTAAACAACCAAAACAAAAGAAAACAAATGTCACATCCATCAACATGCACACACGCGCAGGCACGCACGCACCCCCCCCCCCCACACATACACACACGCCATTGCGTTTGGGCGCAATCATGAAGTGGATTTGCTTCATTCGCTGCCGCGCGGCGGTGCAACGGCACGCAAGCTGCCAATCGGCGGTGATAAATAACCATCTCGAAATGTGACCAAACCGGAAAATCGTGGCAAAGGATTTGGCGTGTCGGCCCGAAAGTTGAGGACAATGAACGACTGTGTCAATATTGACTTTTAGTGAGTGAACAGAAATCAGGAGGGAGACAAATACTTTTGCACAGCACCGGATTTGGGTGGACGTGGAACACAATGGAAAACGAGCTGCTCTCGCGTGCAGTCGAACCTCGAGGGACCATCACGAATCGTGATCGCCATTTCCAATAAAATAGGAAATTAGACTTGGACGTCTAATACGGAATGAACACTTCTAGGTGGAAAAACATGAACTTGTCAATTGCAAATACAGTCAAACCTGGGTTTTCGTCCATAATGCGTTCCAGAAGGCTGTTCGAAAACCGAAATTGTTCGAAAAACGAAACCACGCTCTTTTTAAAATAAAAACGTTTACTGAGCGCGTCTGCTTACTGAAAGCTACACGAGGAGGCGTCACTTCCTCGTCTTCCTCGTGTAAGGAAGGCAAGAGGAGTCAAATGGTGCATTCAAGTGCGCTCAGTTTGTTCGTCATCCGAGGCATAAAAAACTCGACATTTTTGGTCGAAAACCGAATTGGACAAGAACCGAGATGTTCCAAAACCGAGGTTTGACTGTACTGTACGTGGATACATTCTGAAGAAAAAAAATGAAACCAAGAAACGGTCGCGTTCCAACTTCCTGTCTGAAAGCAAATGAAGTTCAGGATGTGTTGTTGTGCCCCGAAGCCGTTGACGATCATCTTTCAATCTGTTGTCGTTTTGTGGCCGTGACGAATGATTGTCCAAATCGTCGACTTTGCCAACTTGGCTAAGCGCTAATTGGTGGCAGCGTACTTCACAACAAGCGGCACATAGCGACAGAACCCAAAAAGCATGATGTTGACGGTGGCGAATGCTCCCCCCGGTGTTTCAGCGTGCGCTCGGTCAACATTTCATCCGGTCGCGCAGCGCGAGGGCGCGCTTCGAGTGCATCCACACTTCCTGCCTTTCCTGTGTAAACGACATCAGTGGATATCCGCTGGAGACTGGGCGCGCGTCTGTTTTCAGTGCTGCGTGCAGAATGATAAATCTTGTCATTCCGATTGTTGGAAAAACACAATATGCACGGCGCATGTGCTTGGCCACAGACTTGTTACGTTGGGACGCTCCACTGGTAAGCCAAGGCGTCATTGTGGGTGCATCCGAACCGGGGGTAGGTGGCGGTTCACGTACATTTCCTGATGAATCGCGAGATGGCAAACTCGGGAAATTCATTTGTCTCAATGTGTCCTCGACAGGAAATCGGTGCTGCCAGTCGAGCGCCAGATCTGCGGCAAACCCCGGAGCAGAATCTGCTTATTTGCAGAGCAACGGTCTCTGCTCAAACTCAGCAAATCTTTGCCTTCAAGTTTGCTCCCGTCAGGCCGAATCCAGAGGGGCCCTGCGTTGGACCTCCCGGAAGCTATTCCCCGCAGGATGTCGCTCGGGCGGAAGGGCCCAACAGCCGAGCATCCGACAGCCAGTCGTCCGTCGTCTACAGCGCCTTGGCGGCGGCTGCTCCGGCCGAATGGAACGAGCTGCCGAGGGCCCTTGTGGAAGATGGGGAAAAAGCCTCGCCTCCACCGCAAAACGCCGCCTGTCTGGACGTGGATCCGTGCGGACGACTGCAGTTGCACACAGTGCGGGACGCCAACGGACAACTGAAGTTGCCCTCCCTCGCTTTGCAGGCAGAGAGCGACAGCGAGAGAAAACCTCTTATGTGCGAGCGCCTCCAATCTGACCGGGACGGATCGGTTTCGGCTCGACCGAGGCGCTTGGATTGCTCCGAATCGTCGGACTCCGGGTGTGGCGACGTGACGCCGATGCATATGGACTGCAACCAAATTCCGCTTGGAATTTACCGACGCGATAATTGGCCGCCCGGTGACCCCGATCCGGCATCGGGGTACAAACAAAACTGGATGCCTCTTGACACCGCACCCAACACTGATCGGGACTACATGAAGAGAAAGCACCCTTGGACTTTGGCCAGTCCTCCAGAAACGGAGGATGGTCAGTGCAATGACAATGGAGGATTCCGAGGAGTGTTTCTTGAAGATTGGGTGTTACAAATCCAAGAGTAACCCCTTACTGTTTGCAAGATGTCCTTCACGCATGAGATGAAGCTATTTTTGTTTATTCCCATTTGTACTGTGAACGACTAGCGACCGGTTGATGGTTTGTCTGCGGGATCTGCCCAGCCAAGTTCTAGTGATTGGCCAGAGACTTGGTTGGTTCCATCATATTTGTGCAGCGAGTGCCATCAGGAGCCTCGAAAGCAGGAGTCCCCGTCTCCTGCTTTCCGTGATCTGAGGGCAGATGGTTCAACCGCCGGCACGTGTCGTCGGACAAATGTCCCCACGAGGCACTCATTTGCAGCGTGGGAAGTGTACACTTGAAATACTTCACCCCTGTTTGCGGGGCTTGTCGTCGTTGAACGGTGAAAAGGTGCAAAACAGACTGCTGACTCCCAATTTCAAAAGCATGGGTAAGAATGACCAAATAAGTCCATAAGTGTGACTGATTTTCTTTGATATTTTCCGGTGTGAGTGACGCAAAAAAATATGAAAAATGGCTCTTCTGTTTACTGTTTACCCTGCGGTCTGGCGCCTTCGCTTCGCTGTTTGCTGTTCCTGCGGCCCTGCGTCAATAAAGCGAGTCAACTGACTGAGAAAGAAAGGGTCAAGGTTCGAGCGGTGCCGATAACAGAAATAGGTCACCTTATCGTTCGTATTCAAGCTGTAAAGTCATCACGGGAGCCTGTCCGAGATAAAAACCGGGAGGTGGCTCGCGGAGGAGCAAACAGGAAAAATCGCAAGAGTGAGCGCCAAACGGTGTTGGCGGTGACGAAACATGCTACGGCTGAAACAGGAACACGCAAAGGGGCGCAAGTGCCGAGGTGACCGCGAGGTTCAGAATCAACGGCTCGGCGCTTGGTTTTTATCCGGGGCCAGAGATGCCGATGGAAGTCTTGAAAAAGGAACGTCTGGGTGTTTACACGCGACGAGATCACAGATTCCGAATCGAAATCAAAGCAGAAATACGAGCTGTTATATCTCTGGCTTTCTCTCCCATCCCCGCCCCTCCCGTCCTGAAGAGGTTTTTATGATTCTGTGGAAATGAAATTTACACGCCGATGTCCAAGTGCATCCCAGCAACGTGGACATTTATCATGTTTTTCATTTGCCTCTCCGGGCTTACTTAAAATAAATATAAAATAAAAAAAAAACACCTATAAGTTTGCCTTTAATTTCCCATGAGTGCAAGTGTAATTAGCGCTGGTCAGTTGGAGGTTTGCGCCGTATCATATGAGGAGGTGTTGCAGGTAGCGGGTCAATGGGATGGTACGGAACCGATGAAGCCGCTCGATGATATTTGTCTGAATATCTCAAGGGAGATCTTTGCTTTTTGCTTTTGATTTAGGATTGAAAGGACAGATCTTGTGCATTTTTACCAGCGACCTGCACCCTTATGGAGGGTCTCATCTATGACCGCTTGACAAGAAATGTTCCTCGCCATCTTGATCAGACCAAAGGACGACATCACTGAGCGTTCCCACTTTTGACTTCAGAGCAAACGCGAGAGGCTATAAATGTTTGCGGAGAGCCCAGACCCGATCGGCGCCTTGTATTCATAATCCATAAGCGCCAGTAGGGAACAAGCATGAATGATTCAAATCGAGTCGTTTTTCAACAGTATGCCGTTCACGTCGGCCAAACTCATTACATATTTGGTACCTCGGCTGATCTGCAAACGAACACACTTTTTTTTTTTTTTTCTCCAAGCAACAACACCAGTGCAGTGGTGTCAAACATACGGCCCACGGGATAATTTAAAAGTGACAAAAAAAAATGCATTAAAGACAGAATGAATATTTTAAATAAAAATGCAATTCGTGGATTATCCGCTAGGGGGCACACTATTTTGATCACAGTAGAAGACAACATTTTTTTGATCAGGGAAGAAAAAGCAGTCTCGGGTCTGTCACCGAGATAGACCCAACGCAGCAAATGATATGAAAGCGCCAATCGATGCTTCTTGAGAACCAAAACAAAGGAAAGAGATGACATTTTGGTGATTGATAGCACAGTATGGTATCATGTTCATGGTTCGGCCCACTTGACATCTACCGAGTCCGTATGTGGCCCACAATGTGAAATGAGTTTGACACCCCTGAACAACAAACACCCTTACCACCACCTTTTCACAACATTGTGACATCCATCTTTAAAAGTGAGGATCTGAATGTTCTGCACGACCATTTCCACCCTAGCATGGAGCCAAGAGGATAGCGCGCTATACACAGAGGCTGATGTTAGCTAGCGGGCTAGCCATTCTGTTTTGCCAAATTTCTGAAAGCTTTGCGATATATCTGGCGGTGCCACGTCAAAGAAAACCCACAATGATGTCATCGTTTTCACTTTGAGTCATCAATGGTCATTTTATTGTCTCTTGGTGGCGCCTCTTCCTGACAGAAATGATGAGAAGGTCCAAGGCGGCGTCCGACTTCCTTTGCTCAAATATGAAGAAGATCCCCAATAGGAGTGTTTTTGTTGCTCGTTTGACGTTGGGTTTTTGCATGCACACCCTCCCCACCAACTCTGTTGAAGTTTAAATGGAAAGCCCCGTTGAGTAATTAAAGATAGCGCTGATCCCCGGCGGGGCAGGAAGTCTCCCCAATAAAAAGGGGAGTCGAGTCGTCTCAGCTGCTTTGTCTCCCGGGTTATTCTTAGTCCAACTGTCATTGCTGCTGTCATGATGAGACGGGCCGGCATGCAAAGCCGAGCTCATATTGTGCGCCGCATATATTCCACAGGCAGGTGCGTGCCCCCCCCCCCCCCCCCTCCGGGCCTTATAAATAACGCTCCAATTTTCCACATCATGACGTGCCCTTGAGGGCAGCATTTGCAGAGAGGAATTTTTTTTTTTTTTTTAACCCACCACCCCACCCCTAAAAAAAAATAAGATAAGATAAGATAACCTGTATTTGTCCCACACTGGGGAAATTTGCAGTCAACAGCAGCAAAATTGAGGGGGGTGGGGGGGTGTTAATATATATATAATAATATCATATATTAATAATTATATTAATTAAATAATTATATTATAAATAATCATAAAAATAAAAAATACAGCTCACACCACTTTGAACTGCACAAAATTTAAACGAGGTTTATTTGTTTCGCTCCATTTTAATTGACTCTGATTGCACCCACTCAAGCCCGAATGAACCTTGCCAGTTTCGATGAATTGGACAAAATTGTGCAGGTTTTGGGGGTGAAAAAAAACCCCACCGGCTGTCGACAGGTAGCACCTCGACTGCCTCAAAACAACAGTATCTGCCCCCCACCCCCCCTCCCCGTATTTGAAAAAGAATGTTGTGTGCGCTGAACTGGACACATTAGACCAGGGGTGCCCAAGTCTGGACCCCTAGGGACCCCTGTCAGGCCTATTTTCGATATCTCCCTCTTCCCACGCTGCTGATTCAAATGATCAGCTCATCGGCAAGCTCCAAGAAGCTTGAAGGCGACCCGTTAGCGTCGCTCGGGACTGAAAGTTTGGTCAGAGGGGCGTGCGGTGAGACAAGAGGCTATCGCCCGCTGACTGTGAGGAAAAGATGACGGACCCAAAAGATTCTGTGAGGACAAAAGAAGAGAATCAAGGTGCAAACACTTCCACCAGTCGACCTGATGAAAGTTCGGAAATGGAAGCTTCGGACCCCCGTTCCAAATGCCATTTGATCCTCGCCAACAACACAGTCGGGGGGCCCTTTGGGGGTTTGAACGGTGCGCCCCAAAATCAGGGTTCAGTGACTACCCTGGTTTGAAGTTCACGCTGGTTTTGGTTCACACAACGAGAATCTTCTGTCTTTGTGTTGGTGTTGGTGTTGGTGTGGGGGGGGGCAAAAGATCAAAGCAGGTTAGGTTCATCCTCGGACACTTGAACCGAGGCCTGGCGAGGACTTGGGTCAAATTTACCAATGGCGCTCACTCGACCGCATGACATCACAGGCCAAGTTATCGAGAAGACGTGCGCGGCCCGTTGTTCTCCCGAGAGCATCCCGGCTGTTGCCGTCAGCTGCTCGGGTCAGTCATCATGTCCCGCCGCTTCGTCCCGCAAGTCTTCTCCATTCCAATCCCATGACGTGTGCGTTTCGCGTCACGGGTCTATATTTGCCGACTTGACGGCTTGGGCGCTTTGTGTGGCTTTGTCCGGATTGGGGAATCGGGCGGTAACAGAAGGCGCGAGGGGTTACAGAGCGAGGGTGCTTCGGCTGTAGAGAAACCTTGCCGTCCGGCGGATTCCACCTGCCTCCCTTGAGGAAAAAAGTGAGTGACATGCGCCGGGAATTTCGATATATTTGCTCAAGGGGAGGATGTTCACAGTGCGGAGTTCGCGGGTTCGATTCCGGGTCCTGGCACTTCTTGTGTGGCGCTTGCATGTTGCCTGCGTGGCTTTTCTCCGGGTGCTCCTCTTTCCTCCCACATTGCGAAATCGTGGACGGCAGGTTAAATGGAAGACTCGAAAATGTGTGGATGTGAGCGCCGGTGATTGTTCTTGTCGACCGGTTTGGGGTGTGTCCCCCGCTTGCTGCCCGAAGACGGTTGGGGGGCGGGGGTGGGGGGGGGGGGGGCTCCAGCCTGCTCGCAACCCTCGTGAGGAGGAAGGCGTTTCGTAACACGGATGGATGGATTCATTGATATCTTTGTTTGGGCGCATAAGGCCATTGGCTTACCGAAAGCAGCTGTGTGATTAATGGCGGCGAGGAGGGCGGCGGACCTCGACGGGAGAGTCATTAGCGGCAAAACAAAAGAAGGCCCCGATTCATTTCACCAGGGGCAGAAATAACACGTGTTCGCCAGCCGCAGCCCATTGGCATTGATCCGGCAATGGCGAAGCAAAAAAGCGGGTGCATTTTTCCACCGTTGGACATTTTTCCCCACGCAAACCAACTTGAACACGGAAAGAATGGCCGAGAGATTGCGGAGAAAGTTTCCAAATGTTTGCCAAAAATTGAGCAAAAAAATGGCACGCATTTTGGAGAATTCAACCCAACAACTTAAAGAACTGATGAACAGATTTCTTTGACAACTTTGAGCTGGGAAAATCATTTTGAGATTGTCTTCCAGCGCCTGGTGGTTCCAAAAGCAGAGAGACGGGGAAGCAAGGTGGGCACTGAACAAAAACGCTTCCAGGGGCACACTTAGAAAAACAAACTCATTGACACCCACAAAAAACACCCTGAAAACGCCCCTCAACCAAAGTATGAAATACAAAGAAAAAGCCAGGAAGGAAGCCCAACGATCGAACCCCGAGCGGTCGGCGCAGAGTCCTTTTCACTGAAAAGGACCAATAACGTGATGAGCAACAGGTGCGACACCGCAGGAGAAGCCCTCTGACAAAACGGAAGCATGACGCTCAACTTTGAAACGAAACCAAATCTCATCTCACAGAATTTGAACAGAACATTTTGAGAACGGGTGGTCCCCTCGTGGCCCTTCGCAAACAATTGGTGTTCAGAGGTCGCGCTCAGCCTTTCACTTTTCACCGCCCGCCCGGCGCGTCAAAAAATACGACGGCGGAAGTCATAATTGCGAGCTTGGCTTGTGATCGCGTTGCATTGAGGTGAGCTTCAGAAGAGAGGAAAACCTCTGAACCTCTTCCCTCCCTCGCACCTCCGCAGGCGCCTGTTGGGGGTTACCATGGAAACCAGGACGGCGATGCGTCGAGAGCGGGAGGAAGAGTCGTCCAGCATGGCGAGCAGCGTGAAGGTGTCCTCGCGTCGTCACAAGAAGACCTTCGCCTCCAGGTGCCCAACCGAGCCCGACACACCAGAACCGCGCGGAACCCCCCCGGGAACGCCAGCATCGCATTTACGTTTGTTTCCCAATCAGCGTTTATTTATTTACAGTCAAACCTGGGTTTTCGAACGTCTTGGTTCTCGACCAAATTGGTTTTTAACCAAAAATTTTGAGTTTTATGCCTCGGATGACGACCAAATTTTGGTTCTCGAACAAACTGAGTGCACTTGAATGCACCATTTGACTCCTCTCTTCTTCCTCACACGAGGAAGTGACGCTTCCTCGTTGTAGCGTTCCATTGTGAACAGACGTGTTCAATAAAGATTTTTTTTTTTTTTTTTTTAAGAGCGTGGTTTCGGTTTTCGAACAAATCAGTTTTCGAACAGCCTTCTGGAACGGATTATGGTCGAAAACCGAGGTATAAGAAGGTATGACTGTATTTTTAAGTCCTCAGTACTCCGCAAAGTTGGGACCGAGGTGTTCAATTCAGACCCTGGTGTGGTCAAGCGGACGGTGGGGCACCGCGTGGTCGTTACTACATTTTGCAGGACCCCGAGTCGCGTGAAACCTGCGACTCGATGAACAGCCAAATCCTCTCCCGTCACTCCACCGAACGTTCACGGCAGGTTCAAAGACGAAGCCCGAGACCCGCCTCGGATGGATATGTGCCAAACAGACCAAGAACGCAAATGACAAACGTGCCTCCGGTCCGGACTGCGGAGCCGACGCTGTGAAACGTCGTCCTCCGTTGGAAGGCTTCTGATTTCATTGCGGAAGCGACTGCATGTCGGGCTCGTCGTCGCTGTTGACTCTCGCACCGTATTTATTTTTGTTTTTTCACTCCCCCCCCCCGCCTCACTCCCCCTTTTGCAATTCCCCTTTCTGCGGGAAATTGAGGAAGTCGTTATTAACGTTGTCAAAGCGCAAACAATACAAGGTGGCGCACGCGCCGGCGTTGTTTGTCAGTCCTTTGTATGCATGCGACGCTGCGAGGGGCCGCGGGCCACCGCGCTACATGATTCGACGGCCTCGTCCTGTCAGCGTACTCTCAAAAGGAGTTGACACAAAGAAGAAAGAACAAAAATAAGGCCTCACCCCACCTCTCCCCCCACCCCCCCAAAAAAAAATGCAGAAGTTGTGCCGCGATGAAACGTGAGGAAAATTTCCCAGGCTTGCAAACAAAAAGAAAAAGGAGAAGTGTCACGCGGATTTGCATCCGCCTGTTGCGAAGCTCGCGACCCGAGCCGCCTGTCGCACCCGAGTAAATACGAGACGCCGTTTGTTTTGCCACCAAACAGCAGCGCACGTGTTTGAACGAGACACCTCGTTGCGCAACACCTCGGGGGCGTTCGGTGAAGGAAATCCACTCCACGTTGCAGCCGAGCGCGGACGGAAAACGGGCGGCGCAGGACTCGCCCCGCGGCCCCGTTCTGCTGATGGGCCGTTGGGATTTTCTCCCAACTTTGCAAAGCTATCATTTGAAAATGTCGAAAATGAAATCGCCAAAGATGATCGGTGTGCGTCGATCGGCACAGTTTGCTCATTTGGAAGTGTCTTATGAGCAACTTTGGCCAATTTGCTCATCTCCAACCGATCGCCAAGGTTCGTCAGAATAGCGAGGCCACAGATCGGGACCTGAGTTTGAATCTACTGGGTGGCCCGGTGACCGAGTGGTTCGCGCCTCGACCTCACGGTGTAGAGGCCGTGGGTTCGATTCCGGGTCCTGGCCTCCATGTGTGGAGTTTGCATGTTCTCCACGGGCCCGCGTGGGTTTTCCCCGGGTACTCCGGTTTCCTCCCACATTCCAAAAACGTGCACGGCAGGCTGATGGAACACTCTTGCACTGTACAATCTCAGCTCCCAATGGACTGAGGTGCTCGTTAGCTTCACCTCACTGAATGGAAAACAGGTCATGCGGCGCATTCGATTTTGTGCCACACGAGCAGAGAAGGCGTCTCCTGGAAGAGAGAAAGGCGCTAAAACAAACACGGCGTGCGACGCCACCGCGCGGCGTCCCGGACGCTAATCCCGGACGAAGGCTTCTTTTGCGGGAAATCACAGATCGGCTTGCGGCGGAGCGCGGCCGATCGGCAAACCGCGCCTTTGCCGCTCGCCGGCTTCTCCGCAGGCGTCGTGCTGACAACGGAGTACGAGCGCCACTGACGTTTTCAAAGAGCGCCCGCCTGTCAGACGCTCTTCTCCGCACTTTGTTGCTTTGTTTATCTTTGTTGACTTTCGCGCCCCCGCCCCCGAACACCTCAATCCCACAACCTCCTTATTTTCTGCCGAGATGAGAGTTGCCGCTTTGCCCCCCCCCCCCCCCCCAACGGCATACCAGGAAGCATGTCAAGAAATGTCAGATTCGTTCGACAAAAGGAATGAGCTCATTCCTTCTATTATGAGAGGATCAAGTGTCCGCTCTTGTTTTGTTTTTGGGTTTTTTTCAGTCGCTGTTCCGTATCAATTTTTGATTTTCATTCTCTCTATTTGATAGCGACGAGGAAGTCCCATACTCTGATGTCGTCCCCGTCATCCCTGCGGACGTGATGTCCGCGAAGGAGATCCTGGAGATGGGAAACCTCCCCCGCCACAGGACGTGGTGAGATATTATCCAGTGACGACGATGCGCTCGCGGGATCAATCCGTGTTTGACTGGCCACTCCGCAAAGCCTCGGAGTCACGGCAGCTCTTGGTTCGGCGTGCAGGGGAACCTTCTTTCCGACCTTCGGCTTTGGGCAATATGGCTGCCGATATGGCCCAGTTCCCGAAAATGTGATTTAAAAAAAAAAAAATTTTAATTAGTTAAAAGGAAAACAAAAAAATGCAAAAGACTGAAGCCCCAAAACTTGAAGCGCAAAGTGGCGAGGGATCACTGTCATCAGCCCCGAACGTGTCGCAGATGCGCTTGATAAGTCAAAGAGCCAAAGGACAGGCGCTTGACTAGATTTTCCACCTTTCTAATTTCTATTCTGAATTCACCTCTGAACTCCTTTTTCAATTCGAATGCGAAACAGATGAATGCCGCCCGGGGGAGCATTTGAAGTGAAGGTCTGAGGTGATGCGATTCTGTATTTTCTTTCTGACAACAAACTCGAAAAAAAAAACTGGGAAATATCATGAAAAAGTTGGACGGCAGAATCCGAGAACTGCATCGACCGCAACCTCAAACCACCTTTCAGTGTCGCTTAGCAAGCCCAAAAAAAAAAAAAAAAAATGGTGTTGTTGCTGTTCTTGATCTTTGGGGCTTTTTTGCTGAGAGCAACAACGGACATGCACGTCATTTCCGGCATAGTTAGGAACAATCGGCAACATGTCTTCAAATGGAGCCAAAAAGTAACATCTTAAGAGTCAAGCGGGAAAAAAAAAGAAGATCAAGAAGAACCGCGCAGGCCCCCAGTCGGAGATTTAACGATGCTGGCAGGCACAAACAAATCGGCCGTCGTTTTGGCGCCCGCCTTTCAACCAAAGCCACGGGAGGCACACATTTGTTTCCAAATCTTCTTTTTTTGCAAAAGCTTTTTGTCGGCACCAAACGGAGCACCAATGAGAACTGAATGACTTTCTTCCTCCTGGCCAGATTTCCGCTCGCTACTTTGCGAGTGGCTTCAAATCTTTTGCCCCTTTGCGGCGCGTGAAATGTGGAAAGCGGCGTGGTCACGTCTTTTCAGACGACGCGGTCTTTACAAAACGTCGGAAATCGGGGCTCCTCACCCCCCCCCCCCCCTCCACCTCGTCTATCTGCGGCAGGCCAGCTTGTCCTCATTCAGCCAAAAGACCCCCGCAAGGAGTCATGGAGCGCGGCCTTTTTGCATTGACGCTCACGGCTGCGCCCATTCATCCATCTCCAAACGCATTTTCTCTCCCGCTTGTCCTGAATGGGGCCTCGCATTTGAACGGCACGCGGAAACTCCACACAGGAAGCCGCGATCTGCACTTTTCAAAACTGTGAGGCAGAAGACGTGCCAAACACCAAACGGAATGAGATGGAAATGGAAGACTCCTTCTAGTTGATTTCAAAAGGAAATGGAGATTCTTGAAAACGTCTTTGAAAAAATAGCGCCAAGTCCAAGCTTTGTTCTTCATGTTTCGACCTGCGCACAAGTACTTTATGTTCCACTTGTGACATTTCAACCATATTTTGGGGGGGGGGGGGGGGGGGTGCAGGGAGGCCTTCATTCTCTTGTTAATCCTCAACTCAACCCGTTTTTTTTTTCTTTTTTAACAAGAGAACGTTTGTTTTTTTAAAAATTTTTTTTTATGTATTTCCGGGTCATCTTCCGGGCTTATGAAAACATCAAAGATGGAGGGATTTCACTCGTGGGCAAGTTTTATAGAATTTTATTTTGAAATTGGAATGCAATGCAAAGACGCAAAATGTGTTCTTGATCTTAAACACGGTTTCAAAATACGCAAAAGACCTCTGACACATCCTGTTGTCTCTCAAACAGCCGCACTTTAGAGGCTGCAGGATGCTGACCCACCCGGAAGTCCATAAACCTGCATTGAAAAAAAATGGTTGTTTTTCCTTTCATGTCATCTTCAAAAAAAAAAAAAAAAAAATCATAGAAAAGGGGGGCTAGATGAAAACCAAGGTTACACTGTATTTTATTGTAAAATGTGTTCATATAGCCTAATAATGATTGCATGAATGACTTCAATGTTAAAAAAAGGAAAACACCCTCGGAACATTTGGCTCCCCTCCACACATCCAGGCCCTTAAGAGCAACCTCTTCGTTATTTAAAAAAAAAACGGGAAAAAAAAACCCCACGACACTTAGTGCAGGTAAACTATGACCTTACAGAGAAGTTTAAAAAAAAAGTGGGGACACGGAAATGTGTCAACGGCGAGATTCATTTGTGCATGTCTACATAGTCAGTGTGTCTCCAAAATGGCCGCTTTCCCATCAGTTCCTCTCAGGCGTAACGTCGCATTGACAGATGGATGCGGGGATGTTTTGTCTCGACAGGAGCTGTCCTCTACATTGCTAATAAATATTCAGAATGTCCTCCAGTGCAGAAATTAAGCCATAAACAATCTCACTCCTGCAGGCTGGATGAGCTCTCTTGCCCTTTTGCTTCGGGACTGACAGACTTGATTTAAAAGAGAGAAAAAAAAAGTTTGTGACAGGAAAGGTCACAAATAGGATTGAGGTTGCCACTACTTTTTGCCGAGTGGCGTTGCACACATCAGCATCCGTGTGGATCTCTGCCGTTTGTGCGCTCGGCTGCCAATTATCTCCATGATGCGTTGAGCCCTTCACGCCAGAGCGGCCGTCGTTGATAAGAGCTGCGTCTGTGGATATTGAATCACCAAACGCAGCGCCCCTGCCGTCATATTTCAATCATTCTACTTCTGCATGTTGAAGTGAGTGCTGCACATAGACGACGACAACAGAAAACGTGTTCAAAGAAAACATGAAATGTACGACCCAAGTGTCATCACGAGCCTGTGAAATCGCTTATTCCTGCTTCATGATTTAATATTAAGCTTGTCTGGGAACATTTTTCTTCATATCTGAAAGAATAAAATTGAAAAAAAAGAAAGGTCCTGTCTTCAAGGCACAAATTCAACAAGCCTTTAACACATGACTGGGGAAAAGATGAACGTTTTTTCCCCAATAGCGGATTGTACGTGGAGCTAACTGTCTGGTACACACTTGTTTGTTTTTTTTTAACCTTTTTTAAGAGACCCCACACAGGACAATAAAAAAATGAGGCACGTGTAGTGACTTCTCTATACATAATTCACCACAAACTGCAAATACTTGAATGCAATGATTAGAAGTAATTGCGGTCCCTTTAAGGACCGCCATGTTTAGTTTTGCTTGTTGCTATGGAAACTGATTTTCAGCGGTTCCCGGTTTGGCGTGGGAGTTCTTTCGATGTGAAAAATTAAACGACACACTTGCTGTATGTGAACGTGAGAAATTGTCGCCTTCTTTTACAATTTCCACACACGGTTTATTTTCATTGAAGTGCAAAATAATTCTGCAAACTATGCGTTTTAGGGTGAACACGTGATATAAAAACAAAGACTTGAACTGTAACCTAGCCACTTTTTTTTCATTATTAAACAATCTTTATTGAACAAGTCACAATACAATTCTCAGTAAACAGAAAACAAAACGAACGCGTTATTAATGCATGTTCTTGAGCTGGATATCGAAAAGATACAGTCCGATCATAAACGTCATTCCACCACTGACGTCACTCTTAGTCGACGTCTCCACGACATGAAGCGATGGAAAAGCGTCACCTCATTGCCCCTCCCCCCCCCTCCCCCACAATAATGCCACCACCTCCCGCTTCGCTGTTCTGTCGATATAAAATGATAAAACAATGACCCTCCCGACACGCTGCATAATACGGTCTTGACTTCGGTCGATACTGCCTTGTCGAAACTTTGTCATTCGCGCGTCGCTCGTCGTCCTTTTTGCGCATGCGCACATCGACTACGCATTTGTGTGTTTTGTAATCAGATCATTAAAAAAAGCGGATTTAATTTTTAAAAATCTGAATTGGGCATCGTGCGAGTACGGCATCTCGCAGCCGGAATGAAAACTAAAACCCGTGGCAAATTCCTCAAACGCCGATTCCTGAGGGGACTAATGACTTTATTTCGAGGATTTGCCACGAAAAATGTCAGCGTGGCTTGCTTGGGCCCGTGTGGTTGTCATGTTTTTCTCCACAATCAACCAAATTCTTATCGGGCCTTTTAATGGACTCTTGGGTCTGCCAGGGAAATCCTTCGGGAAACTCAAGCGGCCGACGAAGGCTACCATCGAGACAAGTGGACGATGTTTGGCAACGAGGCGGAGAAGTTGGAGGCGGGCGTGATGCGGAGCCAACGTTTGCTACGCACCCGCGTGGACAAAACGGCCCTTCGCAAAGAGGTAAATGTTGGGATGTCATAACACAGAATCCGAAATGTGGGCTTTTTGGGTGACTTTATTTCAATCATTTTGCCAACTTTTCTGGTCTAACGTGAATCAACTACAGTCGCTTATTTCATGTTTTGCCGAATTTTATGAGAATTTATTTTCCTTTTCTTCTCTCGTGTGTGTGTGTGAGTGTGTTTTATTGTGAAGAGAGTGATGTCGAACAGATTTTGAATCATGGATACAGTTGCCATTCCCACGATTTCCGACCTGGGAAAAATTGTTTCTGTGCTCATAATTGGTGCCAATGGATTTCAATGGATTTGTGTGTGGTTTTTTTTTTTTGGGAACGCTTCAGGCACAAAAGAAGGCATCCGAGCACTTGGAGTATCTGGAGCGTCTAAGTCAGAAGGTGCCAGACTTCTCCGTGCCCCTGAGACCTCACACTGTCTGGGAGGGCATGACGGTGCAGCTCGCCTGCGTGGTGCAAGGATGCCCGCCGCCTCAGGTCACATGGTAAGATGCTCGCTAGGCAGTCTGGAAGGACCCCCTCCCCTGAGCCGCTCCATTCGGTTGGTCTTTCTTGCATCAAGCTGACTGTTGGTATGCCCCATCACGTGTTTTAGGCAGTTGTGAGGTCACCGGTCGAAATCTCAGCGTCCGCCTGCATGTGTGGACTTTGCATGTTATCTTTCTCGGGCTACGATTCCCGCGCACATTCCAAATGGCGTACAAGGTGGAATCGTTCCCCGCAACCGGATTGTTGCTTCACCGTGTCTTGAAGGTATAAAGATGGCGCGGTGCTGAGAAAGCCCGAGATGCCGTGGAATTACGGGCTTCAGCAAGCATTTGGGCTGAATTACCTGGAGATCAGAAGGTGTGGCGCCGGAAAGCTCTCGATGCCGACGTTCGGGAAATTCACCTTCCCCGCCGACTTCCCTCTCGTATTTCCCCCATCAGATGCTCTCCCGATGACGCCGGCGTGTACAAAGCGGTGGCCAAGAGTCCCCTGGGCGAAGCCATGACCTTCGCCACGCTGGTGGTGAACTGTGAGTAATTCGCCCTGCGCCTGACCGACGACTGCAGGCATTGTGAAAGCAGTCTTTTACTTTTGGTGAGAGTGCCTCATGGAACGCGTCAGGTTCCACATTCGGCACCGTCGCGTGGACGCGGTACCAATCCCAATAGTCCGTGAAGCGAAATGACGAGCCACAGTTAACTGCAATCAAGTGTCGCTGAATTGCGACGTCGACCGACTCCAAAACGATTGCTCGCTTCCAAATTGCACGTGTTCGTTTCTGCCTATCTTGCACTCTTTCCCAAACTCTGGAATACGTGCGCAGCGTTTCTGGCGGCACGTTCCCCGCATAGTCGATGCCGGTCGCGTCGGCCCGGCGCGTTTGAACCGTTGGAAGCAAAACTGTTGCGCCCTTCCCCTTCGCTACTACGTCGAACATCAAACGGCTTTCACAACCTTTTCGCACCGAGCTAAAGATCTTCTAATTCACGTTGGTGATGACTTTTCATCGCTCGCTTTGGTGGGATGGAGTCGTCTTTTCATCGTTGAAGTCTAAGGAGTCGGTGTTCTTTGAGGAAAAATCCCACTTGCGCCCCCTCCCCCTGGCTGCCGTTAACATGAAGCGGGTTTGATCTGGATGAGCTTGATCATCCACCAGTGCGTCCTCTGAATATGAACCTCTTTTCTCTTTTCGGATTGGGCCCCGCTTCACCACGCAGCGTACAAAGGAGCCACGGCCGGGTCGGATGATTCCCGGACTCGGGGTAAGCTCGCTCTCGCCAGTTTCCACATTTATCTGAACCTTATTAACTCATTTAATTGCCAGCCGTTTTTCTCCAATTGGGAGAGCCGGCGCTCGCCATTCTTGAGCATTTGGAATCATTTTTGAAGGCCTAAATGGAGTTTTCTCGCTATATACGACTAGCAAAGGAAAGCCTTAACCCTTTTCTTCTATCAGAAAAAAAAAATAAAAAATTCTACCTTTTACCATTCTTTCGTAAAAAGCAGTTGTTAAGTTTCATGAAACTACTCGTGTCCAAGAAAAACGTGGAGACAAAGAGCTTCTTGTGAAAGGATGCATTTCAAGCACAACTTTCACTTTGATGCTATTTTTAGTTGTTGTTAGTCGAGTCGTCACTCATCCTTCAAATGTGGTCTGAAGTTACTTGCTGTTTGTCATCATCACCATCGTAGCATGCAAAGGCGAATCGGTCAATCGGCAAAAGCGGCGATGCAAAGGCGGGGCCTGTGAGTGATGACAAGCGAGGATTCGAGCGGGGTGATCATTATTAAAAATGTATACACCCCATTTTTTCTGATTCATTCCTGACAGCAGCTTTGACAAGGCCTCACAGCACCCGTCGCGCCTTTTTTTATTTATTTATTTACTGTGAGAGAGAGATTGTGTCGCCTCCGTGCTTTTGACAAGCGCTAGCTGAAGTGATAGCCTGCCAGGAATTGTTCACTATCCGCAAGCTGTCACATCTTTTGGCTTTTGCGTCTTTCCTTGAGGGAATGCCTCTCTCTCATGTTCCAGACTTGCATGAGATGGGTTTCACGTCATCTGCGTCGTTCCAGAGAACCCGGCAATTCGGGAATCTCTGATCTCAGACTACCGTACGGTAAACTCCCGTTTCATTCGTGACCGTATTTAAAGACATAAAAATAAATAAAGGCGTTACCACGCGATGGCAAGAGGGAAGAAGCTATTGGAATGATTTTAGTGCGCATGGTCCGATAGCGCCTATCTGAAGGGAGGAGATGGAAGATGTGGTGACCCGGATGTGGAGGCTCTGAGAGAATTTCTGCGCGTTCTTGTCTGGATGAAATACCTTCAGGCTACGTTTAGCTAGGTTGACACCAATTAGTATGGTTCCCTTTGACATGTATTGTAGGATTTTTCCGTTGTTTAGGATGCCCAAATACTGGAAACATACCGTCACATTTTCAGTAGCCCTCCATCGGGTCGCAAAAGCAGCTTTCGGTAGGCCGAGACACACTGCGATCCGACTTGCGTTTCAAAACAACTGCCCACCTTCTTCTGTGGTACAACGGAAGCGTTTTGAAACCGATGCCGGTGTCGTCCTGCCTAACTCCAAGTGCGATCCTTCCATGCCACAAGGTGTAAAGGAGGTTTTTGAATTGCTCTTTGCAGCCTCGCAACAAGCCGGCTTTGCCAGCGCCTTCCCACCAACCTGGGTGAAAGAAGGCGACAGTCTCACCCTGCACTGCTCCTTCACCGCCCCTCTGCTGCCCTTCCAGCAGGACGTCACCTGGTTCCGAGACGGTAAGGTCAAAGACTGAGCCGGACAACTTTCCAGGGTGACCGAAAAGCATCCGTCGGTGTCGCCGTTTCAGATACGCCACTGCTCCAATCCGACGTTGTGGACACAAAGACAACAAACGGCACCGCTTCGATGACGCTTCGCACTGTGTACAAGGAGCACGAAGGAGTTTACACAGTGCGCCTGAAGACCTGGGATGGAATCGTGGAGTCTAGTGCCTACGTCTACGTCGAAGGTGAGGACCATAGAAGGCTTGCATGGCTTGCGACCGGAGTTCTTCCTCTCGGCTGCTTTCGAAGGAAATCGGGGCCATGTGTTGCATGGACTCCTCTGCCGCGTCCTGCCAGACCAAATAGCTGCCACATCGCATTCGATCACAAAGACAAGCTCACCCCACCGCATTGCAGTCTGAAATGTGTGCTTGCATCCCAAATATGAGGGTGTACCAGCTCTCGTCTTTTGCGCTCCCAAATAGTTTGTTTTTGATTGAATTTTCTTCTGCCGCACGTTTCCGTTCTGAAACCATATACGCGAATTATTATTCCACCGCCTGGTACTTTTTGCGCAGAATCCAATCACAGCAGTCCTCACATCAGACCGTCTCAAACCCTTGACGCGCGTTCCGCACTGAGCAAAGCGACCGGTGACGAGAGGACACGGCGCAGCTCCCAGATGACGCCTCAAAACGCCGAAAGTGTGTCTAGAGTTGCAGTCTCTCCGTTTCCCTCGTTACAAAGCCTGTTCTTTGCCAGAGCCGGAGGTATTAATTAGTCGATCCGAACGGGGCCGCCTCCATTCAGCAGTTGCATTTGCATGACAAATACAAGATTGCCGAGCCCAAAAAACAAACGCGGGAGCCGCGGGAAAATAAACAAGAGAGCTGTGGTGGATGATACTTTTTTATCTCGCGTAACCTCAAGTCAAGGCTTTGGAGCGTGTCAGATTCCGCGACTTCAGGCCGCCGTCCATAAATGAAGAACATTGGTTCTTTTCTTTTGGTTCTTCATTCGATCCGCCAGCTGTGCTTCCCTGACTCGTATGTCTCAACCTTAATCGTGCAACTCAGATGCGTCGGCCACAGCGGTCGGAGCTCCCGCCTCTCCCCTGTTGGTCCGGGTGTCGGATATCCAAAAGGACTACGTCTTCCTCACTTGGCAGCCGCCCAGTGCTGACGGAACCTCACCCGTCGAGGGCTATTTCGTTGAGAGGTAAGAAGAAAGAACGTCGTAACGCGACCCAGCCGAGCGCGACAAAAGTGGACCGTCACAGAAAAATGACGTTTGGCGACTCAAACTCGCGGACTGCGCATATTGTGACGCACCGCAGTGGAAAAAACTGCAGCCCTGTCTCCCTTTTTCAAGGCTACGCATACATCCAGCTGGACGGTATCATTTGTTACCGAACCACAGAAAGAAACGTGGAGTCAATGTCAAGGACCATGAAACGAATCGCAACTTGTTTTTTTTTTTTAGCGTTCCGTGACATCCCCGTTCAAATTTGAAATGGCCACAAAATTTGTGGCCCACTCATGCAAACCGATGGCCGTAAACCACACACCACGGTTACGTCGCCTTGAACCGCGTGGCTCGCCTTGAGTTGCCTTCGTGGGATTTTCATCTTGAGGAAATCAATCAGTGGTTGAAAAAAAAAAAAAAGCAGCAGGCAGGCAAGGACGGACGGAAGAGCAGCGGAGATATTTTTCATGGCACGCGTGATAATGATCAGCCCTCGACATGCTGCGAATAACGGAGTCACAAACTCCTGCCGGAGAAACGGGTGCCGCTCGTATGCTCTCGGCGCAGCAGCGATCGATCAGGTTGATCCTCCGCGTGTGGACTTGGTCTAAAATCCACTCTCTTGCGTTGTCGTTTGGGAGTCTTCTGCAAAGGCCCTCGTTCAATCCCTGCGAGCTGATGGTTACTGTGCGTGTTTGTGTTGGCTCTCTTTTAATTGGATTGAATTCCTAAACATGCCTGCTTTCTGGCTTGGAGAGGACAAAATAGCTCCCCAGTTCCCTAGCAACAGCCTTCTGCTTAGTGCAAATCCCCCCCGCTCATCTCTCTTTGTTTTTTCCGGAACGCCGCAATAGATTGCTCTTGAAGTTCCCTTCTCCGGGAGGGACCCTGCGTTTATCTTTGGAAAAGAAGTTTTTAAATGTGTTTGTTGGAGCGCCGCGGTTATTACGGGGTCTTTAGCGGGGCGGTTAGCGCTTTAGATTTGTGGCGCGGCCTCGCCGTGACGTTAGAAAGTGAAACTCTGAAAAGAAGCGCCCTCGTTTAGCCATCAATCTTTTCTTTTGCAGGTGTGACCTCAGTCAGGGCGAGTGGGTGCGCTGCAACGAGCACCCGCACAAAGCCTGCCGCTACCCGCTGTTCGGGCTGAAAGAAGGAGCCAGGTACCAGTTCAGAGTTCGGGCGGTCAATCAGGCCGGCGTGGGTCGCCCCTCCAAGGCGACAGAACCCGTTCTCACTGAGGACCCCCTTCAACATGCCAGGACCATGGGTAAGGCACTGCCGCTGACGGACGGCATTTCTCTGGGGGTGGGGGGGGGGGGGGTGACACAAAATGGGCCTCGCCTCAGCAATAGTGGAGGCGCACTCTGAGGCGTGATCGGCGGGGCAGTGGAATATCAGAATGCCAGGACAGGGCCAACGCTCCAGACGCACTTCTCCCACCACGTTTGATTGAAAGCAATTTGAACTGTCTAGACAAGGGTTTGACACTGGTGCTCGCGATCTTATCAAGGGATGATCGATGGCAATGAAATCAAACACGACCACGTGAAAGCGTCCAGTGGCAGCAATGGCCCGCCTTCGCCGGGCTCTCGATGGAAGGCAAATGCGGCTTTTTAATGCGGTTGAAAAGTCGAAAAGTTGAAAAGTTACAGGCATTGGTCAGTTGAGCTTGAAAGGAGTACCCCAGGGTTGTGTGTTTGACCCCCTCCATATCGCGATATCTATCTTTATCTGTAGATCTGGAGGGAGGGATTGATGGATGTATGGATGGATCGATTGATTGATTGCTAGCTTGTGTATGGAGAAAGAGGGCGGGTTTAGTACACATCCCAGCGGTACTCCTTTCAAGCTCAGTAAGCCAACTGACAATGCTGATTAACCCTCATGCAGTATTTTTAAGCGGCTGCATGAAGGGTATTACGTCCTCGAGGATTGTCCCAAAAATGTCCCTCTTCAAAAATGTGCAGCAACTTTTTTCACTTTTCATTTTTTTTCACTTTCAACCCCTCAAAATGTTCAGTGGGAATTGGCCAAGACATCGATATACATCCTATGCAAAATGTCAACTTCCTGGAGTTATTTGTCACTGTTTTGTCTGTGGTGTCCATTTGTCCAACAGTCCAAAATCGTCCAAAGTGTCCGAAATGTCCAATTTTGGGATCATTACTGCATGGGGGTTAATTTTAAACACAACAAATGTGTATTTTTTTCCCTGATATTAGTCATATAATATACAAACATTTTATATATGATGGTCGCTTGACTTAGGAGTGCTCAAACTGAAAACTTACTTAAAGTTACAAACTGTTGCCCGGTCAGTTTTTTTTTTTGCAAGGCCAAATTGAAAAATGTTGGCCCTATTTCACTTGATTTTAATGAACACATTTGATTTCCCTTTACTTGTAAGCTGAGTTGCAACCTCAGCCGCAAAGTCGACCGAGTCAACTTCATCTGCCGGTATTTGTTTTGCATTCAAGCGTCAAAGCAACGCTTCCTTCGGGGGCGGCCTGGCCAATGGCCGTGTTCCGCTGGGCTTTGAAATCTGCACTGAGATGCGGCGTCCGTGCGTCCTCGTGTGTTTGTCGTTCACGATATAATACGGAGGGCAGATGGGCCGTGGTCCCCGTTGTGCATCATTCGACACAGATGAAGGACAAGACATCAGGTTGAACGCGTCCGGCCTGCTCTCCATCCGTCCGTGTTGCTCCCTCCCACCTATTTTTTGTCCCGCTCTCACGCCAACCGGCGGCCGCCCGTTTCACCGACTCGCGCCGCGGTGATGCCCGCGAATGTGACTTCACTCGGCCTCTCTTTTAACGGCCTTTCTCTCCTGCTCCCCTAGTGGTCCAAGTGCACGGAGGAAGGACCGTTGTCATCAATCAAGGTGATCTGGAAGGTGAGAATCATGAGTTGTCATTCCAGCATTGAAGGAACGCCCGCAAAAGCACCTTCCGAAAGCAACGTTGCCCGTTGCTTGCGGCCCAAATGCATTTCTCCAAACGAACAGCCCCCAGTGGCTTCTGGGTCAATGCGGAATCTGGCGGCGGGCGCTTGCGCTTGTGACGTCGCTCGGGGGGAATGCGTTTGCGCCGTCCTCCACGCTCACGCGCGGAAGGTGAAAGCAGGCATCGGGCGCGGCTTCGTTCATCTCAGGCGCATTTTTCGGCGAAGGAAATATTCATCGACTAAAATGGCACTCAGTGGACCGGTCCTCATTTGGAGCCAGTGGCGCATGACTTTCAAATGCCGCATTTGTTGGTGAGTTCACCGTCTTGTATTTTGCCCCACAGAAAAATGGGGTTGACAAGAATAAAGCTAGAAGAGCGCAAAGAAAATAAATGGTCACGTTTCGAGAAGACCGTTCTCTTTTCAAATCCAAAAACTCTCTCAAAGTTCATTTTGGAAACGTTCCTACTGTACGAGACGTCCGAATCGGCGGCCATTTTATTGGAAAACGGGTGACGACCAACTCCCGCTATAATGGACAGATTCGTTATGTCGCAGGAGGTACGTTGGAACCAGGTTCGACTCTCGTATAGTCTCGTTGTTGTTTCTCAATGTACGATTTTCTCATGACCACTCGTATTTCGTAGATGAATAGGTGAATTCCGCCTGTCACTACACATCGCTGGCGTAGATATCTGAACAAAATGTAAATGAGTCATCGTTAATAAATCATCATTTTTGCAACAATTGAATAAAATGGCATCATTTTCCCAAAACATTATGACAGGAGTCCCCAAACTTTTTCCCTGTAAGACGCCCAAACAACTTTTCCCTTCTTGGGGGCGGGACTCTTTTTGGAACCAAAACCTGCATCTTCGGTCGTCTTCGGTCGGTAGGCGGGTTGCCAGCCCATCGCGGGGCACACATCGTCCAACAACCGTCGGGGCTCAAACTCTACGGAGAATTTAGAAAAGACAAACGCCATCTGGGGAAAAATGCGAAAAACTTGAGAAGGGGCCGCAGATGGGAGAATCCCCCTTTGCAGGACGACCAGGTTGTAATGGATGCCGAGTGGGTAACATATGACACAATATTATACGAAACTAAAATATGTATTTTTTTCCAAAAAGGGGGACAAAAATCCGAAAATAAATAAATCAGCTGAATCCATTTTTCTCTTACCTAATCTTTTCGGCATTATTCCGATTTATTTGACCGGGGTGTGTCCAGGATTTTTTAAATTTCATTTTTGAGGAGAATACGTGAGCATTTTATTGTTTTCATTTGAAAAAATACATTAGCAAAACATTTTTTTTAAAAGTTTTCACGTCATGATTGTATTACGATTGGTGATCAAAATAGTGCTTGGTATTCCTCCATAGCATGTCCATTGTTCTGAAAAATCCGATGATGAGCAAAGTACGGAATTATACAAACAACAAATTGTACGATGACACAACTCCCGTCCACCTTTTCCCACCGAACCAACTCATCTTCTTTCATCTGCTCGTCACGCCACAGGTCAGGTCCGCATTCCCCTCGCCCCCACCGACGTCCACGCCTGCGAGCTGAGCGACACGTACGTGGTGCTGAGCTGGACCGAGCCCGAACCCCGAGGGAAGGAGCCGCTCACCTTCTACGTGGAGCGGGTGGGTGCAACTCAACTCAACTCAACTCACTCAAATGTATTCATAGAGCTCGTTAAAACATCCAGCGCTGTCTACAAAGTGCTGCCAAAAGAATTCATACGACAACCAACAAGAAAACAGCGCACGAGGAGAAAGCACAAAAACAGTCGAACCACAAATCGAGTCTCATGCCGAGTCCAAAGCCAAACAATACAAATGACGAGCTTGAAAGATGGGCGGCGAGGGGCGACGCTCATTCCAAAGAGCGCGACCGGCAACGGGAAAAACGGCTTCGTCCCCGCTGAGCCTCCGCTTAGTTCTGGCGATCTCGAATACCTCCAAGTCGAAGAGACTGTTGGCTTAAGATCAGGAGCCAGAAGGCATCAAGGCTCGATTTCAATTTTGAATCCAGCTCCTTTTATTGGATTTCATTCAATGCGACTTTGACTGTAGCGTCAACCTGCTCCGATCAGCCATCCTTTCCGCATGCGCTGAACTCCAGGATCGAGGTTGTTTGATCGTGACGCGTTTCTTGATTTCGGCCCGCCCGACGCCGGAACGTGTGGCCGACTAAAAAGCTCCCAACCGCAGCTCTGATCTAACGAGACGGCTGCAAGGGAACCCGCGCTGACGCACGCCCTGCACGCGGACAGGCAGGCATCTTATGCGCATCGGTGATTCCAAGGTCGGGTGCAGTTTAAGGTCAGCGCTCTCTCATCACGGCCTTGCTGAGTGCAGCGGGAGGCGGGCAACGCACCACCTTTGTTCTTTTATGCCAGACAATCATTCAAAGTTCAAAGTGATGTTGAAATAAGATGACTTCCCCCAACTCGTGCCCCCCCCCCCCCCCCAAGCTCAAACGGCCCAACATTTTCCACCTCCATCAGGAACGCGCCGCAGGAAATCTTTTTTAAAACTTTTTTTATTGCACCGTTATTGGTTACTGAGGTAATAAAAGTGTCAGCGCTGTCAAAGGCATGTATGGAATCCCAAAGTTTGCTCCTCGCCGTCCGCAATGAGGGCCGCATTCCAATAGATCTCTCGCCCTCGGGCGAGCTTTCGATATCATCGTCGCTGCCTTTTCTGGCTCGCGTTCCCACCTCTGCCAAAGTGCCTTGGAAAGTCAAATAAATGCTTCGACAAAAACGTCTGGCTTTTGAGTGAATCGTCCAAGTTATCTGTTGTAAGCGCGAGTAGGGCTGTCACTGTCGGCTAGTTTTACAACCAATGATTCATTTGATGAATCCATTGATTCAAAACCTTCTTTTGTATCCAAGTGGATGACAAAACCGCCCCCCCCCCCGCCCCCAATTTGTGTTGTTTGTACGATATTGTTTCGGGATCAAAACAAAAAAAACAAAACAGCGAAATAACCTTTGTGAAACCGATTCAATCACAAAGTAAAAGCGATAGTTTGCAACTGTCTGGTCTGCTTTCATGAAGGACTACAGAAAGCACTCGTGCCAGTCCATTTGTTCATTACGGCTCAAAGCTTCATCAAATTGACAGCAAGCTGCACGTTTGCCAGAAGGCCTGCATCTGGTCTAGACCGGGAACTCCCGATTACGGCTGCTTTCGCGGTGTTCCCGATGTCGATTTGGCAGTTTTTTCATTTTCAAATGCAGTTAATGAAAAAAAGAAAAACGACATCTCTGTTGTAAAGCTAAACAAAAACAAAAGGCCATTTGATTTTTTTTCTTCATTAATGGGCTTCTTAATTGGCTATCAGAACTTTAATCTGCCACATCTCGGCATCGGGCTCAACAAAATCCATCTCGGTCGGGCCCCGGGTATTTTTTGATGCCATTCGCTGACGTGAAAACGCTGATCTATCGACATGAGTTCTCCTCATAATTGGGAAACATAACTCTCAACATTTGGATTTCGATCAATATCTGCCAGTGTTCACATTTTCAAATGATCACTACGACGACGTTCCTTGGAAATCTCAATGTCCCATCACTGGTGAGCGACAGTATTTTTTGGGCTCCTTTTGTGGTCCTTGGGTAGGAGGGGCAGGGGGGGGGGGTACCTGTTGCCTGTAGGCACCTTGTTGGTGAGCCCCGCCCTCGGAGAGATGTGTCAGCGCGTTGGGAAGCTGCTGAACAAAGACAAGAGGCTCGTAGGAAGTGGTCTGACTCGTGACTTGGGCTCGTTTTTAGTCGCAAGAAGGGAAGAGCGGCTGGGAAATGGCCAGTCGGGATGCTGCGGTCAACTCGCCCAGGTTTCCTGTCTTGGACCTGCTGGAGGGAACGCGCTACCACTTCAGAGTGCGGGCCGTCAACAAGTACGGTGTCGGCGAGCCGTCGGAGCCCAGCGGCCCCATCTGCCTGGGAAAACCGCAAAGTAAGGAAGTGTGTGTGTGTGTGTGTGTGTCCGAGCAAACAACCGACGAACCACTCGATCGACCCATGAGCCATTCAACCAACCAACCAACCAACCAACAACCGTGTGACCAACGCAACGACGGACCAATCAAACCAACCAAAACCCGCAATGAGCGACAAATCGACAAAGTGAATCAGATTAGTCAAATAATCGACGTGAATTTTCTGCCGGTTCTTTTAGCGTTACTGCTCGCTATACTAGCATCAACTATAGGATGCTGTTCTTTCCCTACTTTGGTGATTGAATGATGCCAAGATCAAAACGCGGGCGTCTGGAGCCTTTGGACCACACGGAGGTCCCCCTGTGCCTCCGTGCTTCCTTTCCTTTTACTGGGAAAGGCGCAGCCGATCAATGGGTCGGAATTTTCCAACTTGTGACTCTGCGGCCTTAACTGGATGGGGAGAGCGAAGCCTGAGCAAATGGAAAGGTCACGGCCATGTAACTTGGAGTCACTGATCGAATGGACCAAGTAACTGACTGCCCAAGTAACTGACTGCCCAAACAACCAAAGGACCGTCTAGATAACCAAACAACTCCATCGTGGACAAACCAACTCGTTCAACCGGCGCTGTTAAACAGCCGACCACTCACAAACCATCCGAATCAAAAGCAGACAGACCAGGAAGAAACGTGCTTGTACAAGGTCAGCGTGTTGATGGGAATGTTGCGCTTTGTCCTAGGTGCCCCCGCTCCGCCTTCCTCCATCCTGGCCTTCCGAGACACAGACTCCTCGGTGTCGCTTCAGTGGCAAGAACCCAAAGACGAAGAAGGCGTCCTGGGATATTACCTGTACCGTAGGGAAAAAGGTCAACAGGACTGGAAGGTCATCAACAATAAACCCATTAGCGAGCCAAGGTGGCAGTGGACACAAAGCCCCTCCCCTTTTCCCATTCCATCAACATTTCTTGAACCGATTCTTCTTTTTGCCCATTTCAGGTTTACAGTCCACGGCCTCCAGACTCGTAAGGAGTACGTGTTCAGGGTGAAGTCAGTGAGTCAAGCGGGAAAGAGCGATTACTCGGACGAGTCGCTCCCCATCCTGGTCAAAGCCGCCATTTGTAAGTGCCTTCCGGTTCAGCGCTTACTGTGAGAATCAACCATTGAGAGGTACCATCAGGTGTTTTCACGGACATCTGGTTGACTTTCGATGCGTTTGGAGCTGGCCGCAGGCTCAAACCGATGACAACCCGGTCAAGCGACGGACTGACGGGTCGACGGACCGACTGACGAAATCCATCGACTGATTGACCACCTCACGCATCAATCCGTCAATTGACGGACTGACCGATGAATAAACCGGTCCACCGCCTAACCGACAAATGATGGACCAACCAGCTGACTGACCGCAACCGACCAATCAGTCAACGGACTGATGGATCAATCAAACAACCAACCGACCAAGCAAATGACGGCCCAACTCACCAAATGATGGACGGACTCGCCGAATGAATGGCTGCCCAACCGTTCAACTGACCGACGAACCAAGAAACCATTCAAACAACCAACTGGGACTGACGGCCTTGCCAACTAACCGATCGACCGATGACCGAGCCAATCAGCCGGCCGATCGACTGACCAAATGACCCAGCGACCTTACTGCTGACCAACTTCCAACGGCGGACCGACCCACCGAGTGTCGGGCCAAGCAAAGGTGCTTTCTCGAGACTCCGCGTCAGCTCATGTTGACTCATTTTCCCGCCCTTCACTCCGCGTGAGAATGAATGGCCTTCAACTTGAACGCAGCCTCACGTGAATGCCGATGGGAAGTCTTTGGGAGACGCGGTTTTTATCTGCCGCCATTCGTCATCTGCTTTATTTCCCGCGCTGCAGGCGTGCCCTCGGCACCTTCGGCCATCGCGTTGCTGATGTGCACGGGCTCGGAGATGGTTTTGGGCTGGAGGAGGCCTCGCCGGGACGGCGGAATCCCCCGTGAGGGGATACTACCTGGACGAGCGGGAGGCGGGCACCGACGCGTGGCGAGAGGTCAACGTGAAGGCGGTCAAAGAGCGGCGGGCCACGGTCGGTCGATTCCCTCGCCTCTTTGATGTTTCGTTTTGTTTTGTTTTCGGGGTTTTTTTTTCCTCCCTTGCTTCATTTCGAATGAGTCTTACAGAAATCCATTTTGCGCCTTTTCACACAAATGACTCCAGTTGGCTTTGGCCACGCCATTAGGCAACTTGCCGTGTCCGTGGGAACTCTGCGCGAAAGGTCTTTAGTCTGTCTCGAGGAGACCGATGAGTGGATGCCTTCTTGAATGTTGGAACCTAATTTTGACAACTCGACAGAGATTTTACGATTTTTAGGATGCAGCGGTGAGCTGCAAAAATGACAAATGAAAAATGGCGTTTTGAATGACTTCATGACTAATAATGGAGTCTCGGAAGTGCCTCATCCATCAGGTGTAAAAACGACAAACGCGTCCAAGTAAATCTAATGCTGGAGCGGCGTTTTGTTGGATGCTGCAGATCAGCGTTGGCGAGGGTTACGGGGAAGGTGCGGGCTTTAGGCAGAGTGGAAAGCGTTGGGGGTTCGTGTTCGGGTTTGGTTTAGTTTTCGCGTTGGAGGTTAGGGAGAGCTGGGTTACGGTTGGTTGAAGGTTAGTGGTTTGGGTTGGATTCAGGTTTTGGGTTGGGGTAGGGTAGGGTTGGATTTAGGGTAAGGATTGTCATGCTCAGGATAGGGGTTTAGTGATAGGGTTGTGGGTGAGGTTCGGGTTAAGGTGGCTTAGTGGTTAGGGGTGAGCCTTCGGTTTCGGGCTAGCTTCCGATAGGCATGATTTCCTCGATCAGCTCGTCAAGTTCTCTCTCTCTCTTCTCTTCGGCTCCACCTCGGTGGTCGCCGTAACAACAGCGGGACTTGTCGTTGGAAGGAGTGGCACCCGTTGTAAGCTATACAATAATAAAGGCGATTCTGATTCTGATTCTGGATAATCGGTAGAGAGGGCATTTGCATGAAACGGCGCTCATTTCAAGGGGACAAGAAATAAATAAGATGTGTCGGAAAAAGCGAAATCCAAATGGAATCTTCTTGGCACAGACCTGCTGTTCCCAAAAACGCATTCAGAGCTTTGTTTGGGCAGAAAATGAAGAATTTTTCCATCATCCACTTTCCGCAAGATTTATTGAACGGGGCAGAAGCGCTATCCAACACCACTCGTTTGGCCCCAAGTGGATGCTGAGTGTACTTGGAATCATGATATGTAATTTCAAGCGTCCCTTTTTTTTTGGGGGGTGCGGGGGGGGGGCGATTCCACCAACCAATCCGAGTGCATCGTCTCGCCTCGGTGAATAAGGCGAGAGCGTCTCAACCGAGGCGATAAGAGCCTTCATGCCTAAGTGGTTGCGAATCGTCAGATCAATGTGCCGATCGATAAGGCCCAATCCCCTCTCTTTCCAAAGCAAAAGTGTCGGTGGGGTGGGGGGGGGTCTCAAGAGAAAAACGCTGCGGCCGCTATTGCCTTCTCAAATGCCACCCAGGAGCCATAAATCCGATCAAACGTTGCAGGGAAAAGACAGATGCAATGCCGAGTCCGACTCACTTGGGCTTTATTTGCTTTAGTCAACATTTAACACGCTCCACTCAAGTCATGATTTGGCCCTTGTTAGTTACCTGACAGGTTTTTTTTCTGGGGGGGGGGGGGAATAGGTGTCCAACTTGAGCAGCGGGCTTTGCTACCAGTTCCGCGTGTTTGCCGCCAACGCGGTTGGCGTGGGGGAGCCGTCAGAGCCCAGCGAGGCTTTCCTGTGTGAGAATGGACCATGCCGGAGCCTGGTGAGTCGGGAAACGGGAACTGGGGGTGGGGACCGGGGGGGCCCATCGTGAAATCGCTGCTTTCCCAACATGTAATGGGCACCTGGCCTTTCAAAATATTCAGCACAATTATCTCATATCGTAAACAATTAGAAAAGGATTCCCATGAAAGTTGTCGAGCTGTTTTTTTTTTTTTTTAACCCCCATGCAGTAATTATCCCAAAATTGGACATTTCGGACAAATGGACACCACAGACAAAAGAGTGGAAAATAACTCCAGGAAGCTGAAATTTTGCATCGGATGTCTATCTATGTCTTGGCCAATTCCCACTGAACATTTTGAGGGGTTGAAAGTGAAAAAAGTTGTTGCACATTGGAAGAGGGACATTTTTGGGACGTAAAACCCTTCACGCAGCCGCTTAAAAATACTGCATGAGGGTTAAAGTCGCTAAATAGAGTGAGCAAATTACAAAATTGGCAACACTGCTTTTGCAAATGAGCTTCTCTCAGTCGGAGCCAAGTTGTGAGTGCAAGTGGTGAACCTCACGCGGGGGCCGATTCGCAAAAGGATGCCACTCAAAATATCACCCTGGAACGAGTCGATCCAATTGAGGAAGCGGTTGTGCAGCCCCGAATCCCGACAATCCCCAACCAAACGTTTCCAGTTTGAAATAGCCAACGGGTCCCATCTTAACTCGAACCAGTGAAATTGAGCCCACCCCCTTTCCGGATATTTCCCAATTCTTTGGAACGGCCGTCATGAGGTGGCGGTCGAGGTCATCGCCTTCACGCTGCCTTCTTCGAGCACACATCGTGTTTGTTTCCATCAGCCGCCGTTTCATCACGTCGAGGTGCAGGAAGGTCCCAGCTCGGCCTTCAAGAGTTGCCATGGCGACGACATGAAAGCCGCCGTGCGACCAAAGCCCCCTCGGGCCGTGTCTGATGATTGCATAGAAACGTGAACGCTTGCCCTCCCACCCGCGTTGCGCCTGGCGCAGCCGCGCGTGACATTGTCGACAATGGAACGAGGCGGCGCTCTCCGGCACGTGCCGTTTTCCGAAGCGCGGCTCGTTCATCCCGCCCGGTGGGCTTCCCTGGGCGGCATGAATAACTCTCAGGTGGGCCCCCCCCAAATCATTCGGCAAACGCAGCGGCAAACTTTTTTTTGCTTCTCGATGGCCGTCGTGGTGGCTCAGCGTCCAATCTCTCTCTCTCAGGTTGTCCCTTTGACTTGGAGGTCCGCGAGGTGAAGGACCACTCGCTGGTGCTCCTGTGGGCCGCGCCGCTCTACGAAGGTCGCGGCCCCGTCGCGGGCTACTCACTGGAAATCAGCCGGGGCGAGCGGTCCGACGAGTGGACTGCCGTCAACGACGAGCCCGTCGCCGGCACTCATTATAAGGTGAGGAGATACAATCGCGGCACGCGTCGAGGAGACCTGCCGTGTTCTCCGTAGGTTTAACCCGGGGGTCGGCAACATGCGGCTCCAGAGCCGCATGCGGCTCTTTAGCGACATCTAGTGAAATTGGTCCTCTGAGAAAGTAGTCCTCTTCACGAAAGGCGGGATCTGCCAAACCTGGAATGTGACCAGGACACCCGATCGATCCTCCAGGACATTTTTGTATGATGAGCACGCTGAGAACTTTGCTCAACGTTTTGACGCCCTTTCTTCTGCCGACCAGGTTTCAGGTCTTCAGGCGGGTCAGATCTACCGTCTCCGTGTGTCGGCCGTCAATGAGGCGGGAGCGGGAGCCCCCTCCCTCCCTTCGGAGCCAATCGTGGCGCTCACCTCGCCAGGTCAGTGCCACGAGACACCATCCATTCATTACGGAGTTTTTTTTGTTTTTTTTTACTCTCCAACCAAATCGCTTCGATCAGATAAAAGACAAAGACTTTTGATTTTAATTGTTAAAGCAGAAATATACTGCTTGAAAGACTTTGATACCATTTGGAACTCGTTTGATAAAATTACCCGAAGAAATAAATGGCTGGCACATGATTTGATTTTGTAAACTGAAATGCGGCATCAACTCCCTTGTAACTCCTCCTCCACTAAACTGAGCTCCCCCCCCCTGGTGCACCAAAGCAAATCAAGCAGTGGAGACAAGTCACCGGCATCCGAGTTCCTTTTGGGATTTCTGGCGCCATCCGGTGGCATTTGATTTGATTTGAAACATCACAGCGTCAATCTTGCTGCTTATCACCCATGCGCAGACAGCCCGAACATTGAGGCGGGCGTGGACGACGACGGCTTCATCTACCTGGCCTTCCCGTGCGACCACGTCGCCGACGGCAACGAGGGTCTCTGGACCAAAAACTACAGCCAGCCCATCGACGGCGAGAGAGCTCGGGCCGACAACAGCGACGGCAGGTGGGTGTGGCCCGATTGCTCGGTGCGGCTGTGATGCGATGCGCACTCGATGCAAGAATCCGTTTTACTGTCTCCACTAGGTCTGTCCTCACCTTCAGCGACCCCTCTGAGCAAGACCTGGGTCTCTACACCGTGGAGATGAGCGACGAGCCCAGCCTGTCATCCAGCTATCTCCTCACTGCCGAAGGTTGGCGACCATTCAAAGTCTCTCTCTCTCCATGTTCTCTCCACCAACCATTTGAATACCTCTTTTAGACGCCGCCGTATACTGGAAAACCCATTCTGAGTCTTCACCGTTTCACGAAACGGTTTGGAGAAGGGTGGCTTGAGGGGGAGGTGCAGCAAAAAAACAAAACCTTTTTTTTTTTTTTTCTCAGGTGGTTGCAATTATTCTGGAGGGGAAAAAAATGGTTTTCATTTGTTTCACTTTGGAAATTCTAGAAATTTTATGCAGACTAAACGAAATATATTTGTCTTTACTTTAACATGACTGAAGTTAGCTTTGCAGATGAAAAAAAAAAAAAAATGGAGATGACGTTTCCACCGCGTTTTCATGCTGTGCATAAATTCCGCAAACGCAAGATTCACAATCGCCGGCGGGAGCGATTTCATCTTGTTGCATGGCAACTTCTCGCAGGGTCGATAAGCCGATAAACCGTCATGTTCTCTCTGTCCACTTTTCAAAATGTGATCAATGAAGTCAAAAGATTCACGAACCGCTTGTCCCTCTTGCAGACCTCGAGCGCCTCAAAGAACTCAGCCAGCAAGTCCAAAATCCACGTATGCCTCGTCATCTTATTATTGAACTCGTTCTATGAGGATGAATTCAGTCATCATTGTGGGGGGGGGGGGAAAACTGGGAATGTGTCTTCCTTCGCCAGTGATCGCACTCAAGTCGGGTTGGCATGTGGAGGTTACGGAGACGGGCGGCGCGCGTCTGTGGCTTCACACGGAAAGTCTGAGCGACGATGCCGAGCTGCGGCTCGTTTTCAACGACAAAGAAATCACCAGCACTCCGGTAAGCGCGCTTGCTTGATATAAATAAAATGTATTATTATTATTATTATTATTATTATTTTTTTTTTTTTTAAATAAAAAATCATTGAAAATATCCTTGTCCACTGACAAATATGTCAGGGGGGGGAAAAATGGTTGGGATGATTCTAGCGCCCCCCACGGACATTGGCAGTATGTTTAAAAAAAAAAATGATGAATAATGTTAGCAACAGGCTAACAGTCCAGCTGCATCAGCATTCGTCATTTGGCTACGAGGACATGATGAGCGAGCAGACAAACAACAGTAACAAAGTTGGGGGCGGGGGAGGGGGGGGGGCCTTCATAGACTGAAATCGCCTGAACCTGGGCAGAGTCTGGAGGCTCTTAAAAAGTGCTGGAAATTCCACAAAGATTTGGACTTTTGGAAGACTTTGAACAATGAGGAAACAAACACTTGATAGCCTGAACTTGAGCATCCCGACCCCCCTGGATTGGCAGCCCAGGACGGGGGCCGCGCGTGTCCATTTTTCAGCCTGTCTGGGCACACTTGGACTGAACTCGGACAATCCTTCAAGCCAGTGGCCTACCAAAGTGCCGTCCACGTCCATTTTTCAAACCCGCCGCGCAGCTTCTATCCAGCCTGGAGTTTCGTGCGCGGTGAGCGCGTTACTAGGCAACGATGATGCAATGCGGGGGGGGCAGGGCTGCCTGCGTGCAGGAAGACAGACAGAGGATTTGGTACAGAGCGGAGGAGAAGACACCGGATGAATCCGTGTTTTACCCGAACTTACTGCTAACCCATTTCTCTTCCACTTGAACCAGATCCCATCAATACTTGGCGGAGGTTAAAACAAATAAAATAATAAAAAGGCGTCCTTGAGTTTCCCAACAAAACGCAGCAGAACAATTTCAGAAGCGGGCCGTAAACGCCATCATCAGCGGCGGAGGCAAATGCAACGTGGCGTCACCGTTCACTGGCGTCCTTGCAGCAGCTGCCACTCAGGCGGCGCTGGCGCCTCATTTCCATTGGCTCCATTATCTGCCCGCCATCCCCCCCCCCCCCCAGTTCCATCTGAGGAGCGCCTGATTACGCGCCGTTTCGAAAATGATCACAGCTGAGGTTTGCGAATCCAAAAGGCCATTTAGCTGATGAGCGCCCTCCTCCTCAGCTCCACGTCAGGAACATAAAAGCCCAAATGATGATTTTTACCATTTGCGCGGGTTGCCAAATACGTGCGAATGCGCGCGGCGGGTGAGTGGCTCTCACGTTCCCCACCTGGTCTGGTCTCTCCCGGCGCCGCCGCAGGGTCGCAGGATCCACTTTGACAAGGCCGGCGGTCTCGTGGAGGTGCTGATCGATCGCATGAGCCACGAGGACGAAGGCACGTACACGGCCCAGCTGCGCGACGGACGTGCCAGGAACCAGTTCACCTTGGTCTTGGTGGACCACAGTGAGTCAAGCGCTCGGATCGAGTCCGCGGATTCAAGCGCTCAGTCGTCCTGACGCCCAAAGCGCCATTTGAATCCGCAGATTCGACGTTGCCGTGACAGAAATGTCATAGGCCGCAGCATATTCCTTCAAATCAAATCAAGTCGGCATTTTATCAGTTCGATTCAAAAACAACAATTTCAAAGTGTTACATGCTTCCATTGTGTAAAAAAATTGATGACAGCTATAAACAAATCAAATTTTTGGGTTGTTATTACACGATATTAAAAAAAAAAAAAAGTCTATTGTTGTCAAAAATGTCTCCATAGATGCATGGACCAATGTGTTGCGTGTAAGCAAATGCATTATTTTCTTTTTTTTTTTCCCCCCACGTTTTTTCGTAATCCAAAAATATCGTTCGTATGTCTGATGATAAATGGAAACCCCCCCCCCCCCCACGCAGAATTCCGCGAGCTGCTCGCCCTGGCCAACGCCAAGCGACGCGACTGCGAGAGAAAGAGCGGTGAGACGTCCGCGCGTGCCTCTCTGCAAACACGTGGCCGCCGCCGCCGTCGCCGCCTCATTCCGAGAAGCGATGGGCGGCGCCGGTGACCTTTTCGGCGGCGTCACGGTTTGCTTCTCCCCGTCTTGCCGTAGGGCCGTACTTCGAGGACCTCTTGTCGTGGGACGTTAACGAGGATTGCCAAGTGACCATAAAGTGCAAGGTACTCCATTGCGCCGATGACCGCAACGCCGCTGTTTTTCGCCCGCCGTTGTGCGACGGTCATTCGCGCGAAGCGATAAAAATGCCGAGCCCACGATAGATTCGCCCCGGCGGCAACCCCAAAGGGGACTCATTTGTCAAATTTGTACTTATGTGGGTTTGCCATCAAAAGGCTCATCATCCCAAACAATTTGCAGGAGTCTTCACTTATTTTCGTCATAAATCGAGCGGGGGTCTTCGGGGGACTTCACGAAAACTGAAAGGAAAAAAATGTTGCCCGGCAAAATTTAAAAATTAATATTGTTCAATATTAATTGAACAATATTAAAAAATATTAATTGAACAATATTTTTGTTCAAAAAAAATAAATTCTGTATTTTGCTCTTTGTTTCGTGTTTATTCTCTATTTTTGCATTTAAAAAACAAAAAAAAATCCCTATTTGTGGTTACAAACGAACAAAAATAATCCCTCCACATGATTGTAAATACACTCGATTGTTGCAAAATCGAGAAGAATCGCGTTTTATCACGGTAAAAAAATGAGTATGAAACAAATTTGTGTGTGTTTGATTTGAATTGTCCAAAAATCCTTTGCATCCGCTGCGTACGACTGGATGACACGTCGTGACTTCCGCAGGTGACCAACGCGAGCAAAGACACAACCCTCAAGTGGTCCAAGGACGGAGCGGCGCTGCCGCAGGCTGACTACGACCCCCCGTCTGGGGTCGCCGCGTTCACCATCCCGCAGGTCGTCCCAATGCTCATCGATACGCGCGTCCCTCGTGAATGGCTAATTACCGGAGATGCATCGTGTGTGTGTGTCCCCTCAGATTGAAAAACAGCAGGCGGGCTCGTACAAAGCGGTGGTGTCGGACGCCAGAGGAGAGGACGTCAGCACCTTGGCGTTGCAGCATGAAGGTGATGAAAGTCAAGTCGGGGGTTTTTTTATTTTTTTTTTGACACAGTTGCCAAGCGTGCATTTTTTGCCCCCTTGCATCATTCGACCGACCGTCATAGAAACAAGCGAAATCCGAGGTTAAAAATGACGCTTGTGTAGAATGAGCAGCGGGCATGCGCGTTGATGGACCGGCAGGCTCACGATTGGCGCGTTTGGCCGTAAACGTCGCACAGCGCCGACGACTGAGACGTGCTGTTTCTTCACAGAGTACGACAAGCTTCTCCAGCAGCTCAGCAAACAATGCGGTGAGCCAGTCGCACTTCCGGAGGCCCGAGACCCCGCAAGTGTTGACATGACGACGACATCTCTCTCGCCCATGCGTCCGTCCGTCCGTCCGTCTCTGCAGGATTGTCAGCGGGTCCGCTGAGGGTTCAGAGCACGGCAGAAGGTTTCAGGCTCTACTGCTGCCTCACGTATTACATCAGCGCCCTGAAGACCAGCTGGGACTTCAAGTAAGGTCGAGCAGTTGCTCGCCTCACGCCATCGACTTCATGCAGGACTTTGTTCAGACGCGGCCGTTCGATTCTTGGACGACTAAAATGTCCAAAGGCGGCACGGGGAGACTGAACTGGAGCTTTGTCTAGACGTGCCCTGCGATGTACCGGCGACCAGTCCGGGGCGTACCCCGACCTCTCGCCCCAAAATCATAGTACAGTAATCTCGTTTATCGTGGTTAATGGGGACCAAAACCACCCGCGATAAATGAAAATCCGCGAAGTAGCGACCCCCCCACCCTGTATAGGTACATGTACATGTGTATGTATAAGGTAATGGTATACATGCATGTAGAAATATAATTATAATTTATGCCTTTACTTTACAATGCAATATGTTCACTATTGTGAACTGAGTAAATTTTTGTAGTAATTAACATTACTTAATGATACTAATAGATTTAAACATGTATAAGAATAACAAAATACAGTAAACATATACATGTAGTACTGTATATGTTGCTCTATGTGACTCGCTGTTGTTTTGCTGACTTTCGCTGCTTCTCGCGGACCGTTTGCGGACATCATTTTTTTTTTTTTTTTTTTTTTTTTATGAATATGTTTGGAAAAAATCCGCGATAAACGAACCGCGAAATAGCGAGGGATCACTCTACATGGACAACTGGCAATGATTTGTGTCAACTGCAGCCAAAGGACAGTCTCAAAAGAGAAGGGAGCTGCCACCAAAACCTAATCTTGAATACATTTTTTTTTTTTTTAAACATTCATTCCATAAGCGTATCCCGTCATTATTCGTGTTTGCATTCATCAACCTCCTTTAAAGAAAAGATCCATTTCGTTGATTTGACTGAAGCAGACAGCCCCAAAACAAAAATCTTTATAGCATCGCTGTGCCTCGGACAAAGAGAAATGTGGGTGGGAACGTCATCGACGACGACGACGGCAAGTTTGAAACTGAGCCTGCAGCACCACCTGCTGGCAAGACATTGAACACACAGTGCAGGCCCGACAGGCCCTTTGCACTGTATCCCATGTTCGCCATTGTTTTTTTCATGTTTCTTCGTGTGCAGAGCGTGCCTGTCAATTGGTCATTTCGTTGCACGAACGTGTAATGACAATAAAAGCAATTCATTCATTCACTCGTCCACAAAAACCAGCCTAGCAACGTCGACAACGGCCGTGCGGATGTTTGCTTGTGTCGCAGGGGGAAACGGATGGAACCCCAGTCCAGGATCAGGATGGGCAACAACGAGCGCATGGTTTGGATGGACATCTTCAACCCCACGGAGAACGACAAAGGCAAATACACCCTGGAGATGTTTGACGGCGGCGAGACGCATTGCCGTCACTTGGACCTGTCCGGACAAGGTGTGTGTAAAGGGGGTGGGGGGCGGCGCCTTTGAGATGGCCTCGTTGTAAGGAGATTCCATGTTTCATTTGCAGCTTTTGCAGATGCCTTGCTGGAGCAGCAGAGGCTGAAGTAAGCCCGTCTCTTCCTTGTAGTTTCAAGGCCCTCGGCGTGATTTGCTCGCTGATGCCGCGTCTTGTTTTCATCTGTGCAGGCAAGAGGCCGTCATCGAGAAAAGTGAGTGACAAAACTTGCAAGGAACGGCGATGGGCGGCTGACTGAGTTTGTTTCAACTGCTCGGTTCTTGCATCGCTGACGTTGGTTGTTTACCTGACATGTTTGAGTGGAAACATGTCAGGTAAATAGCAACTTTAACCCCCATGCAGTAATGATCCCAAAATTGGACATTTCGGACACTTTGGACGATTTTGGACTGTTGGGACAAATGGACACCACAGACAAAACTGTGACAAATAACTCCACCAAGCTGAAATTTTGCATAGGATGTCTATCGATGTCTTGGCCAATTCCCACTGAACATTTTGAGGGGTTGAAAGTGAAAAATAATTCAAGGTGAAAAAAGTTGTTGCACATTGGAAGAGGGACATTTTTGGGACGTAATACCCTTCATGCAGCCGCTTAAAAATACTGCATGAGGGTTAAAAAAAAAAAAAGACTCTGTGAATCAATTCAAAGGCAGAAACAGAATGAACCGTTATTCAGTTCTGAGTTTGTTTCAGATCGGGCCAAAGTGACAAAAGGTCTGCCGGATGTGGTGGCCATCATGGAGGGCAAGGTAGCAACTCGCCTTCCCACAGCACTTGGGTGATTTTGTCCCTTTCCAAATTCCACAACCGTCTCCCGCCGGCAGTCTCTGTGCCTGACGTGCTTCATCGAGGGCGACCCCACCCCAGACGTCTTCTGGCTGCGCAACGAGCGCGAGATCGCCGGCGAAGACCAGTTCTTCATCACCAGGGAGCCCGGCTGCAGCACCATCACCATCAACGACGTGCGCACCGACAACTCGGGCAAATACACCGTGCTGGTGCGCAACCGCTGCGGCTCCGAGTCGGTGGAGGTGACGGTGAGCGTGTACAAGCGCGGCGAGGAGCCGCCGGACGCCGCCGTGGAGATGGGCTTGTGAAGGCGGCCTGCGCCGCTCCCCGCGGGGCCGCGCCTTTGCTTGCCGCCCCCGGGCTCCATTTTGTTTTGGTGCAGTGTAGCCCCGAGTGCACGTGGTGTGCCGTGATGGATTAGTCTTGTTTTGTTTTTGTTTTTTTTTTTCCAACGGAAAGCTTCCCATGCTAAGTGATACGAGAGTATCGCGCGCTTAAGCTACTTCCTGGTTCACGGAGGCTGATGATTGATGGGCGGTCGACCCTAAAAATCCTGGTTCCTTACGTCCCGTCGTTTTAAGGCCACGGTTTATGGTCCGCATTGGCTACAGGGAGGGAACAAAATGCACAAGCCAAAGGAGCCAGTTTGTATTTTCAAAGGGCAAACAGTCCACGGGGTCGTTCACCCCCGCCGGTGGGCCTCGGTAGTCACGTGAGGAGGTTCAACGGCACCGCAGAGAGAGGAAAGGTCGCAGACGTGTCCGAAGCCAAGCCCAAATCGTGCGTTTCCGCAAAGAGCGGCTTTTATTTACTCAACTGCAGAAGTAGGAGAGGCCTGCTCTGAGTGCGAGGATGCTTTTTTTTTTTTTTAAAAATTAATTCACCCACGCATCCATCCGTGTTTTTTTTTTTTTTCTTTTCATAACTTCATTTGGCTTGCGTTAAATCTTACTGACTGGAGCTTATAACTTCAAGCTCACTTTTGGCCAAGAGGCGTTGTGTGCCCCTCGGCTGCTCGCCAGTCTCCACATGATGTGTCTTGGTGGGTGCTGCTGTTTTGGTGAGCATGAGCACATGGGCTCCACGTGTCGAGAACATCCATCAACTGATAGAATTGATAAAGACATTTATCGCATCATTTGCTTATTCAAAGCGACTTTAGCTTCGATTCCAGTAACGTTAAACAATATGACGTGAAAATGGCTGACCGGAACAAAAAGGTCGTCAAGGATGGATGACACCCAAGTTGGAGAGCAACCGCACGGCGCCGTCTCTTGGAATGCACATCGCTGGGAAAACCATGGCCGCCGCACAGATCGTCATCTATACGAGACTGTTCACGGGCCTCGGTAGGTGGAACAAAAGTGTCGATGAGCTGAGATTGTGGCGCGTGTTGATGGTAAACAGGAAGTGTTTCTTTGTGGAAAGCACTGATGGCTACGTGTACGGATTGGTTTGGAAAGAAAATGATTTTGCGTGTGGACGAGCGTGCATTGCCCGTGTGTGTGTGTGCCTTGTGCTTCTCATTAAATCAAAGTTTCATATCATCAAATGTACGCACCATTCTGTTCCTAAGTCGTCGTACAGATTCAACTCCTGTGCTCAACAGCACAAAAGTACAGACAGGAATGTACTTGAGTCCAAAAGTGCATGACAAAAATGCCATTTTTACTGTCAATTACAGTCAAACCTGGGTTTTCATCCATAATCCGTTCCAGAAGGCTGTTCGAAAACCGAAATTGTTCGAAAACCGAAACCAGGCTCTTTTTAAAATAAAAATATTTACTGAACACGTCTGCTCACAATGGAAAGCAACCCGAGGAAGCGTCACTTCCTCGTCTAAGGAAGGCGGGAGGAGTCACATGGTGCATTCAAGTGCGCTCAGTTTGTTAAATTTGTTCGTCATCCGAGGCATAAAAAACTTTGGAAATTTTTGGTCGAAAACCGAATTGGTCGAGAACCGAGACGTTCCAAAACCGAGGTCTGACTGTATATGTCCACATACTCGTTTTGGTAACTTGGGGAGAAAGAAAAAAAAACGTGCACTTGTTTTTCTTTTTCTTTTAACAATGACCCACATTTGCCGACTTAACGAGTAGAAAACACATCACTTGGTTTTCAGATGCGGGGAGCCAAAACTAAAAAGACATAATAAAAAAAAATACAGACACCTGACATATCTGTCCGAGAACAGTCGGCAAGTATTTGTACGTGGTTCCTTCCCACCGCTCCGTGCTTCATGAATCAGAACCTCTTGATCCCAAAAGTAGCAAGTGACCTCGGGGTTGTTCAACTAACGTCCGATGCGGTTACTAATTAAACGCCTCGCCGGCGGAGTATAAAAGCGAGCACGCCGGAGCAGACTCTCCCCCACACGGTTGAGCTTCACTACCCCCCCCTCAAAGACCCATCTCAGCCTCCTTTTGGTCAACATGGACTTCAATGGCACGTGGCAGGTTTACGCCCAGGAGAACTACGAGGCCTTTCTCAAGGCCATGGGTGAGCCAAAAGAACTTGGTGGGGGGGGGGGGGGGGGGGGGGGTCCTGTCTTGATACGGCAATGAATAAGATTCTTATTGTTGCTGCTGCTCTTTCGCTCACCAGAACTCCCCGATGATGTCATCAAGATGGCCAAGGACATCAAGCCGGTGACGGAGATCACGCAGAAGGGCAGCGCCTTCGTGGTGACCTCCAAGACCCCCGGGAAGACCGTGACCAATTCCTTCACTATCGGCAAGGAGGCTGACATCACCACCATGGACGGCAAGAAGCTCAAGGTGAGGCGCTTCTGACAAAAAGCCAGAAGCTTTTTTTTGTGTGTGCTTGTTTCAGTGCAACGAACTGCAGTATTGCAAAGGCATGGAACGTATATGGGGAAGCATTAGGGGGCATTTTATGAGCAAATCAACTGGAAATGTGGTCATTTATAGATGTCACCATCCTATTTTAATTTGTATGGATTACTTTCTTGAACAGATGAATTGAAAGAAAGAAAATTGATCAATAGGTGTCAGTTCATCTCGGTTTACGTGTTCAAAGGAAGTAGGAACAAGTACAAAACTTAACCGAGTCATGCCTCTCGTTCTCTCGTTTGTTTTATTGCAGTTGTAGTTTTCAGCTGGTGTGCAACTGGATTTTACATATGGAGTAGTTTCTGCATATTTTGTAACTAAAAACAACAGATGGTATCTATATCTGACTGTTTATACTCCTTTATGTGACGCCCCCAGTGCGTTGTCACCATGGAGGGCGGCAAGCTGGTCTGCAACACCGGCAAGTTCTGCCACATCCAAGAGATCAAAGGAGGCGAAATGATCGAGGTATTCTGAACTCATCACTCGCAACACGTAGTCAGATGTGTGGTGTTGTAAATCTCCATCGTCCTATTTGTCTATTTTCTCTCGTTTCAGACCTTGAGCATGGGCTCCGTAACTCTCGTCAGGAAGAGCAAGAAAATGTGAAAAATCGGAAGGCGAATTTTGAAATAAATGTCTATTTAAATAGAACACAGTGTCGGCCTTCATTGATTTAATCATCCGTTTTTTAAATTTACGAACCCTGAATGCATCACGCTTGACCGTGGAGATTTCGCACTGAGCATGCGCACAAATCTGCGCCGGAAAAAGGACGAGCATGCGCATTGTGGTCACACCATTCCTACAGAGCCTTTACTATTAGAGCCGACGGTCGGGCTTCGCCTTAACGGGGACTGTTTAAAACAAACATACACCCCCCCCCACCCCCTGCGGCTAGCTAGCAACTCGTCGTCACAAATGGCGAGGTACCTGCGACCCCCAAACTCCTCTCTCTTTGTCCGGAATATCTCAGAGGAGTCCAGGTAAGTCCGCACAGCTAACCCTATGCTAGTTACCTATAGCACCAACCTCTCCAAAAAAAAAAAAGGCTCACTGACGTCGTTGCCGGACGTTGACAGCTTGAGCCTAGTAATGTGCTTGACGTTCCGAGCAAATGTCGGCTGCTTTGCAGACGAATTGGTGGTTCGAGGAGAGAAAAAAAAACGCCATTGTTTTATTTAGGAGATTTAGTAACGTCCATTACGCGAAGAACGATTTGATAGTTTAGCCTCGCAGTGGAGCTGAAACATTTAAAATAGGAAACGTTACACTAGAAAACTGCCAGTAACACCCAAAAGCAAGCAAGCAAGCAAAAAAAAAAAGAAACGAACGCCGTCACCAGGCAAAAAATACTAACGGTGGTCGCTGGAGATGTTGGGGAAGTTGAACATCCGGGTGCCGTGTGACGTATTCCTTCAAACTCAGTCGCCGCCATCTTGATTAACCTGGAATGTCGTCTTAAGCGTTTGTGTAGTTTTTTTTAGACGTTTATTTAACACATATGTTTAACTTTAAAGCCACTCAAATAACCTCGACAATGTACTAATTCATGTTATTGATTGTAATCTATGTATAATGCATGCTTATTTCTACGTTAACACTTAAGCGGTTAACCCTAAATATTGTGTACATCTTTTGCCTTTTTTTTTTTTTTTGTCCAACAATACCAAAAGCTATGGAATAGTTGCACGTTTCATAATTAGCTGATGATATGTAATCAAAATGTTCAAGATAAATCGGTTATTATAATAACCTCCATACTGGCTGCCGATTTGTTTTTACACTGAATACATGTGAGTGACTTGCCTCAGTGACCCCCGACAGTAAGGCACTAAGCTGAATGACAAACAAGCATAATTTAAATGCTAAAATATGTTCGTTAGAATATTTGAACATTTCTAGATTTTACATGTTGAACGATGGGATGACTTCTATTTGATATGTGACGTCACATTCCTATACAGAGATGATCATTTTAAATATATATATAAAAATTACTTGGTTCTTATGTACAACATTGTTATTGGTACGCTGTTTATTGAGAATCGTACAAACTGCTGCGTTCTGGACATGGAGGACTGTTTATTAATTCTTGTCGAGCTTAATGTCTGTTCTTAAATTACACGTTTATCTACAGAAACAGACCCAAGTGAATAAAAATGACATCACAGAAATCTTTTTTTGAACTTGGTGTGTTTTTGGGAGCGAGAAAATCTTCCAAACTACGGCCATTTGCAGCTTTTTGTCATTAGCTTTTATTCAGCTCTGGGCCTGTGAGATTTTTTCTTATTTCATGTTTTTCTTAATTTGAAGTTTTTATCCAAACAATTAACCAAAATAACTCGTTCACACAGTGGGCGCTATCTCGGGTGGACTCATGTCAAAAAAGATCAAAATGTGCTCATTTCATTATTTCACGACACTTTAGGCCAGAAGATATGCGGCGTGAGTTTGGTCGTTACGGGCCTATTGTAGACGTCTACATTCCACTTGACTTCTATACGCGGCGGCCAAGAGGATTTGCTTACATTCAATATCCTTTCTTTTTCTTCTCCTTTTTTTGTGTCCTATTTGTAACTACTATCTCTTCTGTTGTTACCTCAGAATGGTAAAGATACAGTTCTGGAGAGCCCGCCCTCCCCCCTCTACCGCTACACACAGAAAAGTTACCAGGTAGAGTAGCCAAAGCCAAAGATCAAGCGCTGTAAAAACCAAAACCAAAAACAAAACTCACACAGCAAAAGCATCAAGATGCAAAGAGGGGCGCGTGCAAGAGAAAAGAGAGAGAGAGAGCGGCCATTTTGTCTGCCAAAGGGAGCGCCTCCATTTTATGGGCCAAAGCGAGGAAAAGCGGGCGAAAAGTGTTTATTGGGCAAAGACAAGCGCTACTCCGTTCCTCTGCCAAGGCAATAAAGAACAAGCTCAAGTTCAAAGTTAAAAGGTAAAGAAGACAAGATTTTTTTGGGGGTTCTTTTTCCCTTTATGTATCCTCTTCCAATCTGATCACTATTTATTTATCTGTCTTGTCCACTCAATGGCGAGACTCTTCAGGGTCTTGTGTTGTGCTTGATTATATGAATGGTGTACCAGCACTGATCTCCCAAATGAATGTGTACAAATGAAAACGTGACCAACGTCCGTTTGTCGGCGAGTCTGTGCGTGCGTCTGCTTGCTGTCTTGTGTCCGAAAATCAAAACCTTAACCGCATTGGCACGTTTGAAGATGTTCGAGATGCCGAAGACGCCCTCCACAACCTGGACCACAAGTGGGTGTGCGGGCGCCAGATTGAGATCCAGTTTGCCCAGGGTGACCGCAAGAGTAAGAACCCCCCCCCCCCTTTTTTTTTTTTTTTAATATACATGTAAAGATAAAAATATTTAGAGGACTTCTGAAGTCTGGGTTTTGTCAGAATGAGCCTCTACTAAATTGACATAAAACTTTGGAGGATAGTTCAGTGGGCTTCAGAGTAGCATGCGTGTTGCTTTTACGTTGGATTTTGGCACGCATGTAAATCCATCCATCCGTGATCTGAACCCCTTTATCATCACGAGGGTCTCGGGCGTGCCGGGGCCTCTCCCAGCCGACATCAAAGGATTAAGTCTGCGGCTCGCTTTTTTTCAAAATGGAGTCAGCATACGTCGCATTTGTGTCGAGCGACTCAGCTTGCAGGCTAAAGGTCGCGTAGAACCGCTGCACTTTTGCTAGCTCGCCATTGAGTTGGAGTCCGCGCCGTTCTTGACGGGCTCCCTTGCGCCACTTCAATGTTGTTAATCCTGTTCCCGTTGTTCCCTCGAAAGCTCCCAACCAGATGAAGTCCAAGGAGCGCCATTCCCCCCGCAGTTTCTCGCGCTACGACGACGAAGACCGCCGCCGCCGATCCCGCAGTCGTAGCTACGAGCGCCGCCGTTCGCGCAGCCCCTCGTACGACCGGCGGCCGCGGAGGTCGTACAGCCCCAGAGAGTAGGTCCTTCACGCCCTTCTGCTGAAGTGGATGACACACATTCAAACCGTTTGCGCTTCATTCCGCCCCCCCAATTACGGTTGTTTCTTACGGTTGTTTCTCCTTTCCTGCTCCAGCTCGCGCTCCTACGGCCGACACAGACGCAGCAGAAGCCGCGAAAATGATGGGTACGTTCTTTGATCGGACGAAACAAGGCATCGAGTGCGTTTGTGCATCAGGAGTTCCTTGCTGGGAACATGACATGGTTCTTTAACCCTCATGTAGTATTTTTAAGCGGCTGCATGAAGGGTATTACGTCCCAAAAATGTCCCTCTTCCAATGTGCAACAACTTTCTTCACTTTTCATTTATTTTCCACTTTCAACCCCTCAAAATGTTCAGTGGGAATTGGCCAAGACATAGATAGACATCCGATGCAAAATTTCAGCTTCGTGGAGTCATTTGTCACTGTTTTGTCTGTGGGGTCCATTTGTCCAACAGTCCAAAATCGTCCAAAGTGGCCGAAATGTCCAATTTTGGGATAATTACTGCATGGGGGTTAATGTGGTCTCTATCCGAATTGATCGATTGTGCTCAAATCAAAATATAGGAACCCCGTTAATCATGACATCACACCCACCCAAAGTGTGTTTAACAGCAAAGCTTACCAGCTTTAGCATGGCACAATTGCTCGAAGGAAGTTTGGACTCCAATATGCTGGGCACGATACAAGCACATTTGAAAGATAAACGATTCAAAGCGATACGATTAGGTTTGAGAGGTCAGGAGCCGGAGGTTTGAAAAGCTGAGCAGTCCCAATGCGAGAGTCCTGTGTCTTTTTAATCAGGCGCAGAAGCGGCCCGCAAGAGCGCCACAGGACCCAGCGCGAGGCCGGCTCCAGGAACCGCTCGGCGTCCCGCTCGCCCTCCCGCTCCAGGCCCAAGGGCCGAAAGAGCCGATCTCGGACGCACAGCCCCGCCGTCCAGGAAGAGGAATTCCACCTGGCTCCCGGTTCCCACAAGCGCGCATTTGGCCGCTCGCCGTCGCGCTCCCTGTCCCGCTCCGTGTCCCGCTCGCGATCACGTTCCCGCTCCTGGGCAGAGTACAAGTCCGGGGGGCGCTGAGCAGCGGTTCACTTGAACACTACACTTTAGGAACGCTCATCTGCACGAGTGGCCTACACTTTTCCAAGTAGATTACCAGAACACCATGCGTTGGATCGATAGACTGGCCCAGGACCTACACTGGACTCTCCCATGTCCAAATCATTTTGTGGGGCAAAAGGCCCCCCCAAGTCATTTCGATTTTCTCACCAGGGCCGTTTTGCCCTTTTGTTTTGTTGGTCATCACTGGCAGTTCTAGTCATTGATAACAGTTAAGTCAACATAGCAAAGCATCTGGTTGCTCAATCCCAGCAGTACCGTTGAAACACCACCAGGGCGGCAGTATCACCTTATCCCTTCCTGTCGAGTATTGGGAACAGGACGTTCCTTCTTGAACGTCACATGAATGTGACTTAAAATTCGCCGGGAAGGGCAAGTTTGAGCCGCATAACATGCTCACATTTTTTTTAGACTTCAGGAACTATTGTCATTTTTGGGTTCCCCTGCATTGTTCCGAACGACAACACTGAGGAAAATGCTTCGAGCGCAGGCCGGATCCAGCCAGCCACGTCGTTTTCTGTGGCCCGCGAAAGCAAATCCCGTGTGTGAACTTGCGTGATCCTTTCTAAAATATGCACCGAAATGTCAAATTGTCATGTGGAATAAATAACATTGAGATTTTGCAGTAATTTTGTTACCCTATTTACACTCACTCGAACTATTAGTTGACTGATTCCAATAGTAGGAATCCATTTTTTTAAAAAGTGTCCAAGTAATAATACGATGTGACGATCAAAATGTTTATTCGGTTTCACTGTGGTAACGGCCCTTCCGAGGAAAGACCCAACTCCAAAGTGGCTTGCAACAAACGTGAGCTGAGGGCCGCTTGTTGGCTGGACTTACCTGTGGTCGTTCCAAGAAAATAATTGGCCTCTTTCCCGCTGAGACAACAGACGTGCAATGAAATCAAGACAGTCAAATGGTTTGGGGGGGGAAGGGGAGGGGATTTTATTTTTATTTGTTGTCAAATTTAACTCATCAAATCACGTTTTTTTTCCTCTCGGATTCTTCAAGCCAATTGTTACCAATTTTAAACAGGGCATTTTCGTCTTGTCCACATACAATGACATAATCGCTGGGGATAAAAATTCAAATCCAATTAATGACAAGACGACTTCTAATTTAGCATGGGGAGACTGCAATGCGTGACTTAACCGGATAACCATCGTATTCGATTGTTTTAATTTTTTTTAAAAAAAATCAGCTGGCGGAAGAACAGCTGAGAGTTGTGGGTGCTTCTGGGGAAAAAAAAAAATAGGACATGATTCAAATTGTTTTTCGAAAGGGGCTCGAACGCACAGTTCCAAATTGATCCAGGTGAATGTCATGCATGAGCAAATCTCCCCAGTTCCAATGATCCAACTCTTCTTTCGCCCTACACTGCATCGTACAAAATGTTTTAAGAAACAAAACGTGTGCAAGATCTCCGGAAAGACTTGAGTGCAGGGCTCCCTCGTACTGGTAAATGCATGGTTTTCTTTTTTTTTTTTTCTTAACAAAAATATTCTTCAGCATCGGCAAAGTTGAGACGGCATATGCGCCTCGTACATTCAGTGTTATGAGTACTAAAAATACTTTTCATCCGCAAGCCTCCTCCAAACGCGTGGCTTGCAACTGTATAATATGCTACAAGAACTTTGTACATGTTGTCATGAGTCGTATTTACATGGCTTCTGAAAGACATGATCAACAAATGAGGTTTTGTCGTCTCTAGTCTGGCTATGAAGCAGATTCAGTTCTGCACAGGGGGGGGGGGGGGAAGCAACAACAAATCCAAAAAAAAAAAACAGCTCACGAAGAGAAGGAAAAACAAGATAGTCGATCGCGCGTCTGATTCAACAACGTCGCAACGCAGCCTGTAACGATGACATATCTGGAGCAAGTGCAGTGCAAAACGGGCTCATGAACTCATGATGGAACGTAAACAACGCTCACGTAACGTCACGAAATGGCGCCGCGGGGTTCTTCTCTCTCTCTCTCTCTCTTCAATGCCAAATGGTGCCGCAGACACAGGACCCAATGAGTCGGTCCTCTTCCGCGTGCCTTAGCGGCACAAGCGGGCATTGCAAGATGAGACCGAGTCGGGGGAACATCGGGGTGGGGAAGGGGTAACTGCTTTGGTTGACGCACGGCACAGCCAAAGCGCAACAAGACCACTTGGGACACCCGACAAACGCAAGCGCCGCGACTTGTCCGCCATTTTGCCCTTCGCGAGGGACATTGACACTGCCACACTTAACTGAACGTCTGTCCCGTCTTAACATTTGATTCAAGTGGGCGCCGCCCCCTTCGGGATGCTCCCTCCAAAAAAGGAGGACAACAGCAAGAGCGACGGAGGAAAAACTTTTGTCTTTGAGAGGCAGCGTGAACATGAGTGCCAGCCAGGCCTTACAGCAGCCGCCTCCTGTAGTGCATGTGCGCACAGCGCGATTTAAAAAAAAAAAAAAATTAAAATAAGGATACACAGGAGTCGACTGCCTAAGGCCTGCGTGCCACGATATCAACTTTCCATCAAACGGCATTAAAAACAATGTACAAATGATTTCCCAGCAGAATCGCAGCTGAGTGCCCCACGGTTTGAAAACGAGAACACTGGAGCGGCTCTCGTTCCGAAATGTGCTGCATAAAAAAAGGGGGAGATTGGACCGCGTGCCGGCAACTCGTTATCGAGTATCAAAATGAAAAATGGCTGTATGGGTCCACAGAGGTGGACAAGGAATTAACATGGGGAAAATAAGTGCGCACAATCTGCTTTGATAGCCAAAATAAAAAGAACGAAACCCGACGGAGAACAAAAAAAGGGGGGCGGGGGGGAGGGGGGTCCACTTAGTCATTGCCAGCAAGGCAAGAGCGTTGTAATATGTGATTTGGTTTTAAAAAAAAACAAAAACAAAAAAAAAGCTCTTTAAAAAGTGTACGGCAGCCATTTGCCCCGTCAGGCCGGCACCTTTAAGAGGCTCTTGAGCTGGAAGGTCATCATCTCCCTGCTCTCGCCGGCACTCATCGGGAAGGCCACCCAGTGACTGGGCGGCTTGGGCAGCACGCTGGGCGAGGGCGGCTCGCTGAACTTGGGGCCGGCGTAGGCGGGGCTGCCCCGGGCGCTCAGCAGCGTGTTGAGGTGGGACACGGCTCCCTCCCAGTCGTGCTGGTAGGCGGCGGCCAGGCGGGCGATGGAAGCGGCCGCCTCGGCCTGCCGCGCCTCCGGGGAGCATTGGTAGACCAGGTCGCCCTTGTCGTTGTTGTTGTTGCGGCGGCGGTGGTGGTTGTGGTGGTGGAGCACGCCGCCGGGCCCCCCGGCGGCCGACGTCACGTTGCCGTTCTGGTCGCGGCCCCTCTGCTTGCTTCGGCCCAGCTGCTGGTTCTTCTTCTTGGGGCGCTCATGGTGGGGGCCCGGGATGTTGCCGCACCGCTCTCCGCCTCCTCCTCCCATGATGCTTCAACTTTGATTGTCACCTAAGCACGCAGGTCCGGACGCGTTACTTTTAGTTCCACTTCATCGTTTTGGTTTCGATTCAAAAGTCATTCCCACCCCCTCGCCTCACAGCGACAGTCACCTTACATTTGGATCGTATGTTGATTTATTTCTTTGTGTCTGTCAACCCTTTGTCACGTTTGTTAAAACTAAATCTAAAAGCTGGCAAAACTAAACGGAAGGTACGCAAACTGCCTTGTGATTTCGACATCTTCGGCTTGGTTGAGGATTACTGGCAAATGGTTAGTAGCTGCAGTGGTCGACGAGTCGGCTTAAAAGCTCATCTGGGTTGAACAAATCAGCAAGACCTGGTGTGGGTTATTCGTTTGTGTAGCCGCTGGTTATCGCATTTTTTTGCTTCTCTTTTGACATTATGGCCTCCCCGTTTTTGTTTTTTTTTAGGTCGGCGTCACGTAAACAAAGGCGCCAGCAGCTAGAGGCATTTGATTGTGAAGTTTCTTGTCCTGCGAAGGAAGAAACTCGTCACGGGCAAATTCAGAATGACAATCCTCACAAAGTGTGATTTTTAGACACCCCCGCCGCGCGCAAAAAAAAAAAAAAAATGTGTATGTTTGCCGTCAATGAGTTGATCTAACATCAGATTTGGAATAAAAAGTAGTCATGACCATTTCGTCGGTTTTAAAGGGCCGTACTTTTGAAATAATTGCGTAACAAATCTGCCCGTCCTTCGCCTACGTGCGGAAGCGCAAGCAGCGCCCGCCGCCCCTCCCCCCACCAGCCCAACAGAGAGACGAAAACAAGCTGCAGGCACGCACCTCTTTGTTGCCACCAAGTTGGCCAGGAAGAGATCCCTCTTCTTCGTCCTTTTCGGCTCCCTTGCGCCTTTTTTTGACAGCGTCCTCCGTCTCCGAGAACAACAGCCGACACCAATGATGTCGTCGTCGTCGTCGTCGGCTCGACTCTTGCTGCTCCCGAGCGGTCTTGGTCCCGTCGAGTGTGCCGGGCTGGCGGTCGTCGAATGCCAATGGGCGTCGCTTGGTCGCGGAGCCGAGCTGAACATGAATTCACCTCGGCGCTCACGATACACCTCGAAGCCGCGGGACCTCAAATGGACGACAATCATTACCGTTACACAATTGGCCAATTTCGACGTACACTTCATGTTGTGACGTCGTTAAATTCCCCATTTCATACCGGGCATTACTTTCTGCTGTGTATGTTACGACGCGTTAATTAATCGAGCAAGTAAAGCGACAGAGTCGTTCAGTTCGCCGTTTCTGTTGTCGAGCGACGTACTTAGACGGGGGACAAAAACAAAAGACGCTTAGGCTCTGAAACGGTGATCGGGAGGAAAACAAATAAGTCTCTCACCGACTTCTTCAGGCTCGATCGTCGAAGCCTTTCGTCCGGTTCGTTGTTTCGGCGAAACAGATATCCCTTTTTCGTATTCCCTACAAATTCGGTTGGTGGTGACCCTAGTTGATGGGAAAACAAAACTCCGAGAAGCTATCGCCTCCTTTCTCTCTCGTCTTCTTCTCCGTCTGCGTCTGATTTGCTACAAAATGTCGCCCTCGACTCGTCCCCGTTGCTGATGGCAGGGCGCCTCCGACCAATCACGTCGCGAGCTTGATGGGCCCCGGCCAATCAGCGGCGAGAGAGACGGACGCGTTCACTCTTGTTGCCAGATGAGTGACGTCAGCGACCGACTTGTTTTCGCCTTTGTGCTTTCCGCAGTTTCCTCATAGAGAAGGCAGAAAACACGAAAAATACACAACGCGTCGAATGTACAAAAGTGTTTCGCTTTCTGAAATGTGTGTTAGGTAACGCGACGGGATTATACAAGCGGTACGGAAAAAAAACACGATAAACATCGGATTAAACCTTATGTAATGTCGATCCTTTGTCGAAACCGGACACATTTTGTTCCAACAAAACTATTTGAGGAGACAACGCGTTTGAGTATCTCGGACGCTTGTTTGTTTGTTCCCTTTTGTGTCGAAGCAGCAGCAACCAGGCTCGGAATGAAACCCTTCACCCCCACCCCCTCAACTCACCAACATTTTTGACTTTTTGGATACAAGTCAACCAACTGCATTCTCATCTCTTAAAATGCCTTTCCTTCTTCTAGATGACGTTGGAATGTCCGAAGCACTCTCCTGCTATCTACAAGTGTGTAACAAGTAGCTAATTGATACTAAATGTCAACATCAATTGATTGTGTATGTGGTTTGTGGTTCCATTACCAGTGAAAATAGAACATACAGTTTATCATTAAAATATCTCATTTTATGCAAGGTGGCGTGACCGATGGTGTTGTTGGAGAGGTAATAACAATTACTGTAGTTAGAAAAGACTGGAATGTTATATTTAGTGTACCAACAAACGCATGACCTCAATCCAAAGACATAAAATGGACTTGTGGACTTAACAAATGAGACTCCCTATTTTCTCAAAGGTATTTTGTTTACAACGATGCCAATGGACAATTTATAGTCTCCTTTAAACCGAACTTGTATTGTTTTCGACTGGGGGAGGAAGCCGGAGTACCCGGAGAATCGCACGTAAGCAAAGGAAACTGTTTTTCAGTGGGTTGCGTCCTGCGTAAATGGTATGTTGGTATGGGACAGGAAGTGTAACTGCCTCACGCTGCGGTCATGCGAGTCTACTCAGTCATCAGAACAATAACATAGCTTCCAAACAGCTTGCCGCCGCCGTCAGTTTGGGAAGCCCACGTTATGTGTACCTCTTGTGCTACTCTGTACATCACGGCTAGTACGACCTTGAGCTGGAAAAAAAAACCAAACAGATCGATGTGTCACAAGATCATGATCTGTCAGCCATGAGTGGCTTTATTCCACTGAAGTGCGTAAGTGGATTTCTGAAAGTTGCACAACAACTGAGCACACTGTCAGGCTGGGGGGAGGAGGGAGGCGGAGTCGGCAAATCACCAGTCCCAAACTATGGAAGGAAAGTAGGTCAGCGGCAAGACCTCCCGCAGGTCGCGTCGATCCAACAGAAGGCCACGTCACCATATTTGTCGACGTAAACATGACACCGAGACTGTGTACACACACACAAAACCATGTCATTTAATTCATAAAGCAAAAAGATGACATACACGTAGCAACTTTCCCCTTCCCAAGTTCACTCGAGGGCCTCGGTGTGTGACATCCTGTTGACTGCCTGCGTTCCATTGTTGGAGAGGCGTAGAAACTGTTTGAACGCGTTGTGATTTCGTAGCATGCTCAGACAGAGGTCCTCAAGGACAAGTGATTCGAAAAAGAAAAAAAAAAGGGCCGTCTGTCACTCTAAACAACAACAGTAAGGGTTTACTCTGTATCTCTGTTTAAAGGTCATGGTTGAGGTCACAGTTGTTTCAGTAAGGGAACAAAATGCAAAACAAACATGTTTTTCTTTTGTGTGAACAGGAACCCATTTCATGACATTTGAAATGAAAAAAAAAAATATGTTATGGCCGTAAATTCTCAGATCAACAAAAATAAGATATGAGGGTGGAACTCTTGTGTTTTTAGCAAAGTCCAAGATTAAGAGTTGAATAGTGGAAAAACCCAACGGTGTCATTTCCTGTTCCAAAAATAGAAGTGGCATTTGTTTGAGTTTGAAGAAGCTGGGAGAGGCTGTTTAAACGCTGGCCTAAGTGGTTTGCATCACTGTATTCATTGAGTTGCTGCGCCGGTTTCATGAGGAATGAGTGGCCAGATTTCAAATCCCGCCCCAAAGCGTAATGCGAAGAATGATATAATAATAATAATAATAATACATTTTATTTATAAGCGCCTTTCAAGACACCCAAGGACACTTTACAATCAGAAACAAAAACAATAAGATGTTGATTAGCCACAGGCTGAGCTACTTCCCAGTTGCCTCTTGTCCCTGAACTCAATGGGTGTGAGAACGCCTTCCACCTCTACCCTGGTCCAAACGTTTCTTCGCAAAAGCTCCCGAATGTAGGGCGACACCTTTACTTTGCATCTTTGAACATGATTTGGAAAATTTCTTGAAGGTGCTGGGAAAAAATAAATAAAATAAAAAATATTTAGTTTAGTCTATTGATTGCATATCGGGGAAAAGGATCGATCTGCTCAAAGCCGGCAGACCTCACTCGCTCATTAAAAATCAACCACCTCATGCGTCCACCAGGGGGGGACCTTGTGAATCTTCGTTGCCTGGAACTGAACTGCAGCCGCTCGAAAAAGAGACAAAAAGGGAGTTTGGTGACTCCTAATACTGTATATTTGGAGTTTTGTTATTGTTTTTATTTGTGTGTGTGTGTGGGGGGGGGGGGTACTACATAAGGACTAAAGAAACGTTTTAAAAATACACTCAAGTCATTTTCTCCAGAGCGTGTTCAGCGTGATCATGATCTTTATATCTGTTTGCGTTGAGCTCCAAATGACTTTCCATTCTGCCTGAAAAATGTCAATGTTCCCTCTCAGGTCTAAGTTCAACATTGACAGAGAGGACACGTAATGCCATTTTCTGATGATTATTGTTGTTGTCCCCCCTCGGTCCCCCTTACTCTCTCAGAAGGAAGCGTTGGCCCTTAATCGCTGCGTGGAGTGGAAAAGGTTGTGCTGGTTGGCGCCGATGAGGTTTGACATTTGGCTCTCTGCAAAGTGATTACTTCTTACGTATCATATTTTATTGTCGCGCTCGCAAAACGTCGACATGTATTTTCAAACACAATATGAGCGAGCCATTTTCCACTAGAAGTTCTTTTCCCCATTTGAAACAGTCCATTTCAGGCTCAGTCCTAAAAAAAACAAAAAACTTTGACTGTACAGGCAATGTGAGTCCTCTTAACCGCAACTTTAGAAGGCATATATTCCCCCCCACCCCCAAAAAAAATAAATTAGTACAATTCTGTCAAACTTGACTTATGAATGCCTGTACTTTGATTGCTGGCAGCCATTTTGGAAAATTTTTGAAATCTTCATTGGAACGTATGAAAACGTCATGTTACTCCAACAAGTCTTAACATGCCTGTCTGCACTTTGTTATGGCCGCCGTTGTTGTTAAGAGAAGTCAGGACATTAGCAGCACAAGTTGGAGGTTTCAACCTCCTCGTCCCAATCATTAACATTGTGCGTGACTACCTTGTGCCCTTTGCTTTTTCTTTGGCTATTTTTCTGATGCCCCTGCAGGAAAGGGGAAAGTATGATAATGAACCTTTTCTATCCATCCATCCATCATCTGATCCGTTTGTCGTCACGAACGTCGCGGGCATGTTGGAGCCTATCCCAGCTGTTGTCGGGCAATAGGCGGCGGGGTACACCCTCAACTGTTTGCAGGACACACACAGGAAAACAACCATTTGCACTCACAATCACACTGAGGGACAATAGAGTGTTCAGTCAGTCTACCATGCATGCTTTGGGAATGCGGGAGGAAACCGGAGTACCCGGAGAAAACCCGTGCGGCCACGGGGAGAACATGCAAACTCCACACAGGAGGTGCCGGCGTGAGACTCTAACCCACGACCTCTGCACTGTGAGGCAATGTGCTAACCAGCCAAGATTCGACACACACTCACACTCACTCTCTCTCTCTCTCTCTCTCTCTCTCTCTCTCTCTCTCTCTCTCTCTCTCTCTCTCTCTCTCTCTCTCTCTCTCTCTCTCTCTCTCTCTCTCTCTATATATATATATATATATATATATATATATACAGTATATACAAACACATACGGTATTGTTTTAGACGAGGGGAAAAGATTAATTCCCAAAATAGATTTTACGATTAGCTTATGTTTGATGCCACTTACCTGCCCACCTCCACCTTCAGCCAATGACTTCGGTAAGGAGTTCAACTCAAACCATTACGCCAGTCGGCGTAGGGGGGAAACCCTCTGTAAAAGGACGTCATGAAAAGTTGAGTTCAGGGAAAAATAACAATGTGTTAAGGGAAAGGACTAATAAAATGTCTGAATAAAATTTACCGGCGAATCAGAAAGGACAGCAAGCAAGAGGTTGCTGCAATATGATAACACCCCCGCTCTCCTTTGCTCATTGGTACGCTCCGCCATTGTGACGTTTAAAAAATTCAAGCAGGCTCACTCGGCACTTGGCTCTCAGACGAAAAAAAAAAAAAGGAAGAAAAAAAAGCCGTTGTCGTTGGAAGCAAGACGGACGCCCGGCACCGGCATTAACACGGACTGAATTTTGTTTCTATTAGTTTGACAAGGCATTTTTTTTCGCCGAACATGGCCTGCGGGGCGACACTAAAGCGCTCGATGGAGTTCGAGGCCCTCCTCAGTCCCCAGTCTCCTAAGCGGAGACGGTGCAACCCCCTGCCAGGAACTCCCGGCACTCCGTCCCCACAAAGATGCAACAACCTCCGCGCCGCCGTCGACGGCCCGACGCACTCCATGTCGCCGCAAAGCGTCGCAGGCGACAACAGACTCACGCCAGGTACCCTCCTATGCGACCTGCTTTGCTTTGTGTGTGTGTATGTGTTTTTGGGGGGGTGGGTGTCACGGGGAGGAGGGGATTCGGGTGGAGTTGTTAGCTTGAATCGGGGTTGGAAGCTAACGCTTAGCTCGCTAGGCTAACATCCGCGAGGCAATGTCGTCGTTGAGTTATTGTGCAGTCCTGACCCCTATTCCGTCATGTGCCCATTTTAAAAGCCTCACGAACGGCCCTCACTGTCAAATGCGTGACCGTGAACTCGAAATCGTTTTGTTCTCCTCAGAAGCTTCATTCGAAGTCGGAACATTTCACTTCTCAATGTGGACAGTCATCACGTCTTCCTTCCGTTTGTTTTCGCTTATGTGTCGTCATATAAGATTTAGCACAACGGCAATTAAAGGTTCGACAAGTGAGAGCCGGCTAACAAGGATTGCAGGCTGCTGCTACATTTGAAGATGGCACCATCAACTTGGATTGAGGTGGTGGGGGTAGTGGTGGGGGTGTTCATTATTCCTTTCCTCCTGAGGGTGGGAGGGCATTGTTCATTTCCTTGATGCCTTTGCCTCACCCTGTTCCTCAACAAGCGGAGGTTCGGAAGGAGGAATTCAAGCTGGAAACGGCAACAGAAGGAACCCCATTCTTCTCCGCAGCACATCCTCGAAATGGTCGACCCTCTTTGACGCCCTGCTCCAGCCGCGGCCGGTGGTGTACGTCAGCCATGTTCAGCTCCGGTCCTCAAGGGCTGCTGTCTTGTCAGTTTGAGATGCGTCTACCCCCCTGGCAACACACCGAATTCAAATGATCAGCTCACCAGAAAGCTGTGAATAAGCCTGAAAAGAATCCTGATCATTTGAATGTGGTGTGTTGCAGGAGGGATGCATCAAAAACCCCCCCGAGGGACCGAGTTTAGACGCCACTGGCGTGGATGAAAAAGCCTTGTAATTTGGCGTCGTCCAGCTGTCTTGAACGGTGGTGGTGTGCCGTGTAGAAAACAGAATGGCTCTTTGCAGAAAAATGTCGAAATCTTGACTCAATTAATTTCGACACTCAAATGCAAGAGGTCGTTTGTCATTCCTCAAGTCTGGGTTTTGGCCTGTTTTACTGCTGCTTCTCGTGTTTTTTTTTTTTTAAGGGATGATGTAGTGCCGTGACATTTTGCTTGCGTCAAATGTGCGAATTGCTCAATTCAGGTTGGGGAAACGTTGGTCTCGAACAGCAGCTTTCGAATGATTATTTGGACCAATGCCAGAGTAGTTCACCCTAAATGGCTTTCTGTTCAATTTTGTTTGATACGGGCCATTGAGTGTCAACGTGGCAAGCTTTCCTAGGAATGACAGATTATCAAAATGGCCGCTGTGGTCGGAATGGCCAACGCACCAAGAATTACGAGAATCAGGTATTAAAAAAAACCAATGTTTTTTTTAAAATTAATTTTTCATTGCGGGCCTAAACATGAACAAAAAGTCGTCAAGCTTGGTATAAACATCGGGCCTGGATGGGACAAGATGGGATGAGACAAGTTCAGCCAAGTTGACCGTTGCTGCGAGAGGCCCTGGCGTCAATCACCGTTTTATGGTAACGCCTCTAACCGACCGTATGCCCCGCCCACATGAGGCGTCGTTGCAGTTCATTTGCCCGCTTCTGTATGGCTGAATTCTCCGTTCATGGAAATGCGAGGCGCAGCAAAAGGGAGAGGTCCCCCGCACGCCCACTCTAATGCAGTCGCACCCGTCCGTGCATTCACATATTTGCAAAATGGCGCCGCATTTCAGTCACTGTCCATTTTTGCCGTTCTCTATCCACCGCGAATAACAGGGGGGGGGGGGGGGGCGCTCTACAGTGAAACCTCAAAACCTCCGCATCATCGATCCTTTCTGAATCCACCAAACATGTTTAACATTTTAACTTGTGAACCGCCGTCACAAAGAAAATGGAGACGACACACACACACACACCGAGGGAAATGATTGCGTCTCCCGGGAGGCGAGTCTCTTGACAATGCGACCGCAACGCCTGCCCTTTGTCGCGCTCTCGTTGCGTCAGCCGTCTCGTACCTCGCAACCAGGCCAGACGTGTCGCCGTATGTTCCGTTTCCTGTTTGGCGGGTGACCCCGCCCTTTTTGAGTATCGTCGTCATGCCAAAAAGCCAAAGAAAAAGCCTCGAGACTCAGTCGGCGCTCGGAGAAATGGTTGAAATGGGTCGGAAGATGGAGCAGCCCTCAAGCTGAGCGCGTGACCTCTGACCACGTAGCGCTCGAAAGGACGCGTTGGCTTCGTCTGGTGGTTACGAAGCATTCCGACTCCGATCCAATTTCGGGCCATGTCGCTTGGGGAACGAAACGGTGCAGCCTTTGAAGCAAACGATGGCCTTTTGTTGATCTGCTGTAATTTGAGCTGAGCCATCGTACGCTTCAGTGCCCCCCACAACTTTTTTTGTTTTGTGCCCGTGCGTGCGCACACACACACACACACACACACACGCGGTCGCTCTCTGGATATTCTCACAGTTCGGCCCACACGCCCTTGTCCAATCTATGTGCTGGATCTCATTGTTTGGTCAGCGTCTGAGGCCCTTTGGCCCCCCCCCCCCCTCCCCCCAACTCCCAGTCGGCAGGAAGTGTCTGCAATGCACTGTTCAGCCTGCGCATTGTTTCTGAGCAACGCCCCAGAGTCGAGTCAGCGGCGACTGATGAGGATGCTGTCCCAGCGTTTTACGGGCACATCTTTTTCTCTCTTTTCGTTCTGTCGCCCTAATTTCGGATGCGTTCTCACTCTTGTCTTCACAGCGGGAACACATTTGCATCCAATGATTTGAGTGACTCAGCGCTTGATGAAATGACGATGACGGAACGCTCCCAAGTCGTCATCGGTCACGTTCATTTGTTTTTGCTTGGCGTTCTACAGAGCAGATCTTCCAAAACCTGCGCCAGGAGTACAGCAGGATCCAGAGGAGGCGGCAGCTGGAGGGAGCCTTGAGCCAGACGGAGGCCTGCGGACCTTCCGACGTCTCCAGCCCTTCTTCATCCCTGCACGCCCCCAGCTCCCCTCCGGGTACGTGAAACACGGGGACCGTCGGGGCCCCGCCGCAGGGATCCGACAGGAAAGCCTCTGCGGGCGCGGGCCCTCCCTGTCCATGTGATATTTCATGCAAATTAGCACTTGCCACTGGACTACCATTAATGTCGATCCCTGCACCAGCTATCTAGCTAGCTAGCTAGCATTACTGAATTTTGGCATTTTGTCGTGTTTTACAACTGCAGTGAGACTTGGTGGAAGGACTGGTTGTATTGCAAAAATGTCCCATTTTTGTAAGCTTGTTTTTTTCCCCCCCCCCGTTTTATTTTGTCAGGCGCCTCGAGACGGGACCAGCCCTCGTTTACGCTGAAGCAGGTGAGCTACCTGTGCGAGCGCTTGCTCAAAGACCACGAGGAGAAGATCCGCGAGGAGTACGAACAGATCCTCAACACAAAACTCTCAGGTAACGATGACGATGAGATTCTCGCTTGATACACTTTCACAGTGTTTGGAAAGAGACAAAAAAAAAAGGACTCCATGTTTTTTTGGGGGGGGGGCACATGGCACTCAAGACACAGGAGTACAGGGATTGATTGGTCAATCGAGATTAACCCCTTTTGGCTTGGGGATTTTCTCCACAGAACAATACGAGTCCTTTGTGAAATTCACACAAGATCAGATCATGCGAAGATACGGCGCCCGGCCTGCCAGTTGTAAGCACAGCACCGCGTTCATTTGTTGAAACTGGTCTTCAAGCAGTCCGACTCACTGTCCTTTGCTTCTTTTCAGATGTCTCCTGAGCGCACCAAAACAAGTTGCCACTTTCTTCCCTCACACACAAGATGGCTGCCCTGCGAAGGCCTTCTCCCACTTGATTTGCCCCCCCCAAACACACATTCACAGTGCCATGATTTAACCGCTTTTTATCCAAAATTGTTGCTACTGGCCAAAACTCAAGACGAAATCTTGAGAGACGACCGACCTTTGTCCTTTTGCCCCCCCCCCCCCTCTTTATTTTACGTTTTTAGTTTGTCGTCTCTTGTTCTCGCTGTCTCCTTCTAACTGAAAACGTGGACTGAAGCCGTGTCCGATCCCTGGCCTGGCGCTGTAGACTACAAAGTTTCTGCTTCTTCTTCTTCTTCTTGGCTCATGTGATAGAAGCTCATTGAAGTGAGCAGCTGTATTTAACACCTCATGTCGTCACTCCTCGCTAGCCCTGTCTCTCCTCCAACAAGAGAATGTGCTTTCCACCCCCCCCCCCCCCCGCGCCACCCCCCCCTTTTGAAAAAATAAAGAAATCAAAGTTCTGTGATTTACAATCCCCAGAGAGATTCTTTCTTTAATTCTAATTCTTTTACATGGTATGCTTCTCTTTTGAATTCATTTTAATGGGTTTAAAACTTAGTTAAAAAAAATGTATATCAATGTCAGGTTGTTTCCAAAATAAGTGAAAATGTAATCACTCATTTTGTGCTGTTTGTGAATGTAAACGTTAAGATTGTTTAAAAAAGTAATTGAAATACTATCAAAGTAATTATTCAAATGAAGTTTACATGTTACACTTATGGTCGCTGTTGAAATAATTTTTGGGGTGATGGGGATAAAAAAAACAACACTTTTTTTCTAATTTTCTGTGACCGACAATTCTAAAAGTATACAATTGAAACCGTAACGTACTCCGAGATATAGCTGTAATTGTCCAAATGTAGCAATCGAGGACAAAAAAATAATCCGACTGTCTTTTTTTTTGGGGGGGGGGGCAGAAAGTTGAACCCCCCCCCCCCCCCTTTTGTTGCACAGTACTAGTTTACTTAAGGTGCAATACATAGATGCATTACATCTTAAGAACCACTGCAGTTTGTTTGGACTTTGAGCCCACTCAAAATTAGTCATACATTTTTCCCCAAAAAGGGCTACATGATATGGACTCTAGCGCCACCGTGTGGGCCATTAGTCAACCAACACGTTAGTTTCCTCCCTTGTTTTGAATTGGCTCCGTCGGATTCACATGACTCTGTGGCCTTAATAATTAACTGCTTGTTTATTTTCAATCCTTGCGATTGGCTGGCAACCAGTTGAGCGTGGGCCGCACCTTTAGCCCGAAGACGGCTGGGATACGTTCCAGCACGCCCGCGACCCGACCCTCGTGACGAGAAGAAGCTCGGAGAATGCAAAGTTCCTTTTTTCCCCCCCAGTTGTTCATGTTCCGACTACTGTACTGAGGTATGCAAATGGCACCTAGGCGTCGCGTCCCCGCTTTCCCGCTTCTGGGCGTGGCACATAGCGGGAGGCGGGAGATGACAGGTACAGGTAGCAGGTAGCGTCAGGTTGCTAACCGGCCCTATCAGGTACAATCGCGTAAGGGAAGCAAAGCAACTCTGCCCCGGCCCCTCCGGGCAAGCCTGGAACTTTTGTGGATAGGACGGTCAAATATTCCGTATTACGTGCGCCGTGTTTGTTTAGTCGCTGGGAGGAAGGAAGGGGGAAAAAAAAAAAAGCTGGGGGAACTATAATTATCTGCAAGAGTCATTTTTCTCCTCCAATTTTCATTGGAGACGGCGACGCTTGCTAGCAACGTCGAGGCTCGCTACTACTGAGCGAAACTACAGAAACGGACACAACGAATCCAAGAACGATTTAAGTCACTCATTGATCCTGTCAAGTAGCGACTCCGTACTTTGTTTGGCCGGCTTCCAGTTCAAGTTTGCGGTGAGTTTGCCGACTTCAATCACACTCATTTTGCCATACACTGTATTTGAACGTAGTTGTTGCCGTCTTGATAACACGGAACTTTTGCAGCAGATCCTCGGGGTTGGACTGGGGAGGAGGGGGTGTCCAGTTCTCCACCTTGCTTTGTTTACCCTGAAAGAAACAAGCCAGTGGTTTTCCTCAAAACTGAATGGAGGCCAATGTTTTGTCTCAAAATCTTAAGCTAACAAAAAACAGACTCAAACACGCGTGTCAAACACAAGGCCAGATTTGGCCCGCCATGTCATTTTTCATGTTTCTAGCTGAAATACCAAAATTGGGAATTGTCTTTGCTTTTAAAAAAAAAAGAACTATATGACATAATGAAGTAATTTGCTGCAACCAATCCTCTTCAAAATAGATTTGAGCCAACAGATTGTTTTGCCACCGCGCCAGTACGCAGTGGTCATGGGCGACGTGGACCTGGAGCAGCAGGAACCGTTCCCCGTGGAGCAACAAGATGAGAAGCAAGACCTCCCGACGGGAGACGCAAGTTGGGATGCTGTGAGAAGTTCCAGCAAAGCATCTCCAGGTGGATGCTTCCAGAAGACGCCCGCAGCACCTACCTGCAGAGAGCCAACTGCTGCCCGCCACCCGTTTTCATCATCGCCATCAGTGTCGTCGAGGTACGAGATCCGGAAGGATGACTCGGCTTGCGTTTTGGGCTTCGAGCGTCCTCCTTTTGTGGCTCATGATTCATTCTCGAAGGAGAACAGGAGCCTCCCAAAAAACATGTTGCTGTCAAAAGGTCCCTTGAATGACTGCATGATTGCGAAGGGTTAATCCTATGCGGGATGTGTGCGCTCTTGATATAAATAACTTGACATGTAGCGACGCCCAGTTTAAGGCACCAACAACTTGCGGGTTCAGGGCAAAAAAAAAAAAAAAAAGGAAAAAGTCATAATTCTGTGAATGTAATTGACATTTTCAAAGAAAAGGGAGGTCATTTGCAAGAATGGGCAAAGTCCTGCAACTTGTAATATTTAAGAGGAAAAAAACGTCATATCATGCAAATAAATTCAAAATTGAATGCTAAAAACAGTTCTTGGAGAAAATACTTTTTCATATTACCACGGGGACTTTGTGAGCTGACGTGGAAGAAAGTTATTTTCGCGGGTAAAGGCAAACAAATAAAGGATTAAATTGCAAAGTTTTACAAAAAGTTACTTGACGTGTATTGATAAATCTTATGAGGGAAACACTTTGGAGAGTAATTCATAATTTTATGAGAAAAAAATTCAAATTAATTTGTGTGTAATATATATATATGTGTGTGTATATATATTACAAATAAATTTTAATATATATATTTAATTAACATAGATATATATATATATATATCATCACCGTAATTTCTGGACTATAGACCGCACCTGATTATAAGCCACCACTATGTTTTTAAAGGAAAAAACATTTTGTACACACATAAGCCGCACCTGTCTATTATTGTTATGTGTACACAGGCGGCCGTTAAAAGAGTCTTTCTATAGGCCGCTTCATTAAATAAGCCGCCTGACAAAAGTCGCGGCTATCCGGAAATTACTTATTATATTAAATTTATAAAAATTTAAATTTTTCTCATAAAATTATGAATTACTCTCCAAAATGTTTCCCTCATAAGGTTGATCAAATTACACTTCAAGTAACGTGTGTGTGTGTGTGTGTGTGTGTGTGTGTGTGTGTGTGTATATATATATATATATGTATATATATATATATATATATATATATATATAGTATAGTCAGAAGTCAAACTGTCAAGAAAAAAACAATTGTTTTGGAACGTGAGAAAATGACCGTCTGTTTAATAGTTTTGTACGGAGGGGAAAAACGTCCTAACATGAGACAAAAGGCTATGGCAGGGTGCCCAAAAAGTGGTACCAATCAGTTCTTTTTGGTGCCTTGACAAAAGACCTTAATGCCACTAACAGATGTTTAGTTAATTAAAGCCAAAGTGTGTTAGCCGCTGACTATTACCTGGATTTGTGATGACTCGGACAGATGTTTGTCAGTCATCCAGGAAGTGCTGCAGTGATGTGTTCGATGACCCCCGCACCCTTCAGAACCCCCCCCCCCCCCCCCAAAAACAAATTAATGTTGGCGGACAAAAATGTTCTCAATGAGCTCGGCGCATACTAACCGTCGGCGTTGTGTTTTGTCGCTAGCTGTCCATGTTCATTTACTACGCCGTGTGGAAGCCGCAGAAGCAGTGGGTGACCCTGGAGGAAGGCATCTGGAACAGTCGCCTCACCTACCGGGCCGAGTACAGGCAGGAAGCGTGGCGCTTTCTCTCCTACATGTTTGTCCACGCCGGGTGAGTGCGGCCAACCGTACGTGTGAAGGCAAACAAACGGTGCATCTTGTCTTGACCTCCATAGCAGCTGCTTTATCTCGGAAGCCTCGCTTTCAGGAGAAGTGGAGTGTGGAAAACACGGCTGCTTTTCCATGGAGGAAAACCACGACCACTTTTAACTGTTCTAAAATTCAAACCAAAGTCTGCACACTGGATCATATAACTGTATAGGTATGAATGTATGTGCGTGCATGTAGGCATGTATACGTATGTACCGTATTTTCACGGCCGTACGCCGCACCCCAGTCTTAAAAGTCGCAGTGTCAGTTACCGGTGCTATTTCTGTAATTAACACATACGCAAGACGCATGGTACTACTGGACGCGGGCATGGTCAAACGTACGCTAGTTTAAACAATATGGTAGCACGCACGCACACTAGCATATGATTTTAAAACTTGAGTTGGCTTCATATTTAACAAACTAACGTTCCAATGATTCCACTAAGTGTGGAGCACATCGTGGGCAACCTGTTCATGCAACTGCTTCTGGGTATCCCCTTGGAGCTGGTCCATAAAGGCTTTGAAGTGGGAATGGTTTACCTGGCCGGAGTCTTGGCGGGTGAGCAACGCTCTCGGCACCGGCGGCGCATTCAAACGTGACTCAAGTCTTGACGCTTTTTTGAGAAACGTACGTCCACGCTAAAACATCATTTTCGCAACGTCGGTTTTGTGTCCATCCAATCAGGCTCGCTGGCAAGCTCCATCTTTGATCCGCTCAGCGCCCTGGTGGGGGCTTCCGGGGGGGTCTACGCCCTCATCGGAGGCTACTTCATGAACGCTGTGGTGGTGAGCCGCCTTACGAGCGCGATGATCATCGAGGAAAGCCTCAGCGGTATAGCATTTTTTTTTTTTTTGTTTCCTTAAACTTGTCTTGTTGCAGAATTTCCGAGAGATGATCCCGCTGCTCGGTGTGTTTCGCATCCTTGTCATCGTGATTATTGGTAGGCAGACATTTTGTATTTTTATTTCGTTCATTTATTTTCCTCTTCTATTGAGTTGCATGTTGTGTGTCGCAGTGGGCGTGGACTTTGGCTTCGCCTTCTACAGAAGATTTGCCGGCGACGAGGGCGCTATGAAGGTACGTGCGGCTGCTTGCTGTGTGTTTGCTGCAAATCCAAACGACGCGCCTCCAGCCCGCCACGTCCACTCACCTCTCCCACTCAATGGCTGACGCGCTTCTTTAGCTTCCTCTCGTGGTACATAAGCTGATCAGGTTTCAACTTGATTCATGCCGCCTGCAGCTTCTCATTTCTGGATAGCATTTGAGAAGAAGTCACAAGGCTAAACACGGCATGCTGATGAATGTTGCGTTTGCGGAATAAGAGTTAAGCGAAATCCATCCCTTTTTAGCCATCTCAGGGAGGGGCCATTTTGCCTCTTGCCGTTGGCTGAAAATGACCTCACAGTTGCTCAGGGAGTCACGGTTCAGCTGTTTTCTGAGCTGAGCGCAGAGCAACTGTGATGTTACGGCAACTAATTAGCTATTTAACTATCTTACAAACTAGGACGTGGTTAATGAGCAAGGGGTACTAATTACATGCAAAATTACAGACCTACAGCTAGCTAGCAATCTTTGCAACAAAAAAAATCTAACTTCACAGATTAATTTGTGGCTACTTTACGCACTGCCAATTAAAAAGTAATCTAACATGCTAACTCAGTGATTAACTAATTTACTAATGATCAGCCAACTCGCTGACAAAAAAATCCTACTGGCCAACTAACCAGTGAGCTTTGCCTGTAAAAAACAATTGTACCATAACGTAGCAGATTGCTAGTCAACTAACTAATCAGTAACTGACTAGCTCATGAACTGATTCACCAACTAATAGCTATCTTACTGACTAGCAATTAGATCGCTAACCATTTTACTAAACTAGATTGCAACTACCTGAAGTGTCTAAAATAACTAACCTTTCTGATTAGCTGGTAGCTTGCTGACTGCCGACTAATAATTTACCAACAATGAGCTAGCTAACTCTGTAAAGAATCCAAAAGATCATCTCATAGCTAGATGTCAAGCTAATGCGCTTCACTGATACCAGGTGTTTGAAGTAGTTCAAACCTGAGCTTTCTGTGGCGGGCAGGTGTCGTTCGTGGCTCATTTCGGTGGGATCGTCGCAGGAATGACGGTGGGCTACGTGTTCTTTAGTGACTACAACAAGAAGCTGCTGAAGGACCCTCGCTTTTGGATGTGTATCGTGGGCTACCTAGTCTTCTTTCTCTTTGCTGTGATTTTCAACATTTTCATCTCACCCGCTGCATCCTAGCCACTCAGTTATTTTTTATTCATTTCTAGGTTTATACTGTACTCAGCGCCTTACCTCTGACCATTTTACGTACATGATTTTATTGTCATTTAATACATGTCATATTAAAAGTGTCCCATTTTCAGTCAGTCTGTGTTACTGTGAGTTTACGCAGCTCTACCACATTGGCTAAAATGTGACTGTAGGTTACAGCTAGCCAATTTAGTAACTCACTTACTACCAGCTAGCTAACAGCCATTTTCAATACCGTAACTCAGGGGTGGCATTCATTTTTTGTCACAGGACACTTCAGAGTTACGGCTTCCCTCGGAGGACCGGCCGATGAAAAATTTCTACGTTATTTCCCATTACAATTTGACATTCGTTACAGATTTCAGGAAAGCTCCCGTGGGCCTAATAAAATGACGTGGCAGGCCGGATCTGGCCCCGGGGCCTCGACTTTGACACCTGTGCCGTAACTGCTAGCAATCTTATTAACTCACTTACTCAAAATAGCAGGTAACTCCCAGCGTACTATACAAATTAACAAACTAGTACTGGTAGCTGGCTAACTGGCCGCTACCCTGGGAACAATCATACCTGCCAACAAGTTGATAGCCAAGCCAAGTAACTGCTAACTGTAACAAAATGCTTAGAAAGCAAACAGAAAAACAAACGTACTACTTAATCTTGGAGTTGTGGAGTTTGTAGCATGTGAATGAATGTGCTCCAACCTCACATTTTGGCTTGCAATTTCAACAAAAAGCATCGTCATGTTACGTTATCCGGAACAATAAACTTGGTCCCACACTACATATGGAGTCATTTTATTCTCACAAAATCTGGCGTGACAACTAATTAAATCCATCAGACCCTCCACGGTGTGATTTTTTTGGTTCACCAAAATAATTAAACCACTGGATAGCATGTGCAAAACATGTTTTAATCATTTACATAAACTCACAGAAACGTGAGAAAATGTAGGATCTACTTTTGTGTCTATTTAAGTCAAGCACAACAAAAATATACAGCCCTTAGTGAATACAGTACAAGTATTGTAGTTCTACATGCAAATGACTTTCATTTTGGTGTTCTGCTTTAGTTGCAATCACTTTATGGTGACACGATTTATATACACATGTAACATTACAACCTGATCATATTAGTTTTAATCTGTAATTGTGATCATAACTACAGGAAGTGATTTGTGTGTCATTAAATATTAAGGTGTTATCTTCATGTCATAATGTGTGTGATGATAGAGAAAGGCACTTTTTTTTTTTTAATTACAGCCACAAAACAAAAAACGTAAAGCAACCCCCCCCTCCCCCTTGAGCTGAAGTCTATTCCGCAACAGTGCTGTCTTCAGGTGGCTCATGGCGCTGCAGCTAGAGGAAGAGGACATGATGAACAACTAGACAATACAACTGAAAACTAGTGAATGCAAAACAAAAAACAAAAACAAAAAACCTGAAGTTGAACTGAAATATGGTGCACTTTATATGTATAACGTCAGACTTAAAACGGTGACTCTGGCAAGGTAAATACATAAAAATCTCTGAATTTGGGAGCTTTATTTTGAAAATGTCACTGTTAAAAGTCTGACATTGTTGCAATGTGGAAATGGAATGTGGTAACTACTTTCCAAGATGTGGCCCGTTCCTATTTGGAATGTGAATGAAGGTGAACGTTCTCGGTTGAACGTCTCACTCGTGGATTTCCGTCTAGAGAAAGTGGCAGACTGGGAAAACCGTGACACTTACTCTGGCTTTGAGGTCTAGGTTCTCCTCCTCCAGACGGGCACACTTCTGCCTCAGGTCCACCACTTCCTGCTGCAGAGCCTCCGTGTCAGCCTCTGTAAGGCCGGGCGTGCCGAGGTGCTGCTTGACAAATCTGGACGTTTTGGTGTTAAAGGGATCTACAGCGGTCTTCATACTGAACGCAGCACTTAAATCGTGACTTCATTTAGCTTAGCCTTGCTTTGTTTAGCAAAGAGGATACTCCAGAGCGTTGGTAGGCTTCTCTGGTTGTTCATACAGTGCTACTAAAACTGAAATAGATATACATATGGATTATGACATAGACAACACGCAACATTACTCACATGGTGGCTGTTTAACTTACATTAAAATGACGAGCGCAATGAATTTTGTTTGCTTTATTAAACATAAAAATGACATACTGACAGCTAACTAGTAGCTCATTTGCCTATTATTAACTGTTGAACTACTAAGTAGCATACTTACAACCAAGATGCTAGCTACTTAGCTGAACCAATCAACTACTGTAGTAGTAGCTCGCTCCTTATCTTAAGAACATCAACTGGACGGAGAAACAAATTGGCGAGTTCACTACCAACCAGCTAACCAATAATCTAGAAACTAGTTGCTGAGCTTTCTAACCAATATGGCAAATTACAAAGTGGTGTAATACCTCATAACCAGCTGGGGTTTTTTTCTTAATGCAAAAACCGACTTGATTTTTCAACAATGTCCAGCCTTGGTCCCATTTAATGGGAGGAAAAAATGTATTGCTTTATTAGAGATAACTACAAATGATTAAAAAAAAAAAAGTTAACAGGCTTTTTTCCCTCGATTTTCTGAGAGTACTAATTTAAAAAAAATAGTTCAGCATTAGTTACTTGTGAATGGACAGACTGATATCAGGCGGCCATGGTTCAGTATTAAATAATCAATGGGGAGGGGGGAGCATGTGCAAAACTTTGGCTCCCCAAGGAAAAAATGTATGTACAGTATATAACCGCGCTATATTATCTATCGAAAAACAATTGTTATCTTACCACTGGTAAGACTGTCAACAACACCAGCTTTTTCCAAATATCGCCGAAACTGCTCTCTCTTGTGGTCTGGGGCCTGTCGACGTGGTTACAAGGTGGGGGTGGGGGGACAAACAGTAGTAAATAAGAGAATGAATGAATCACGAAAACGAAACATGGACGGAGGTTTCGCCATAAAACGCAACTTTGGCGCACTTCGTAAAACTGAAACACGATATAAATTCACGACTGCTTCAGTATTTTGTTGCCAACAAACGTAATCAAAAGTGCAGGTGTGCGACTGGTTGTTAATTACAATCATTCACTCGTCCGATGCTGGTTTGCGCATTAATAATAACTCCTCGTCAACGGTTTGAATAAAATAAAATAACTTGCCTTATAATGTGACATGTTGACGCAGAATGTCGAAATGTGTCACCACAAAGACGGCGACTGGATCGTTTTGTTTTCGTCCGGCTCGGAAACGGAGCTCGCCGCCGTAGACTATTGCAGATCTGGAGTAAACTATGGCAACATCCGATTCAGACCGGAAGTACAATTATTTTCAAATTATTTGGATTACTTAATTGTATTGCTTTTTTTGGTTTGTGGTATCTTTTGCTATATGTTATTACGGTTACTAAAAATACAAAATATAATCCAACCTATGTTTTCACATTCTTGTTGCGTCGTACTCATAACGTCGCCGATGTTCGACTCGATTCTCACTTTGAAACGCTGCCGTGTCGTCACGCTAGTTACGTTTAATTAGAAGTATACACACAGAATAAGTGGCGTGCGTTGTTTTAAATCTTTACGATTATTTCACTGTAAAAACGAATAACACTTACGCAACACCTTACGTCAGATCTAAACTTGTTACGCAGGTGCCAAACATCCTACTGTCTGTTTACTGTTGTATTTGTGAATGGTGAGATAGATACTCATAGAAATATCCTATTTACAATATAAAGTTTTGACTTCCAGAATATCTGATGGATTGATTGAACGAACATAACTTAAAAAAACAAATCAACGACAACGATATACAGAGCACATCTTAAGTTCAACGCAGTTTATATGTTCAAAGGGAGGTCGAAGAAGTAGAAAAGAAAATGATCTAGTCCTATCCCGTGTTCTTCATAAAATATTAGAAAACGTATCACCGTGTTAATACTGTATACAAATAGGTTATTCATATCATACATATATTTACCAGTATATCTATATATTTTATTGTAAAAATGTGCTCTTTACATTTTCCATCCATTTGAGCTGCTTATCCTCACTTGGGTAGCGGGCGTGCTGGAGCCTACCCCAGCCGTCTTGGGGCAGGAGGCGGGGTACACCCAATTGCAGGGCACACAAAGACAAACAACCTTTCACACTCACAATTGCACCTCGTGACCATTTCCCAGTGTCCAATTACCCTTACTGGTAAACCGCACATCATCATAATTTCTGATATTTTGACGAGTCCTTGAACGTCTCAAACTGTGTTGTCGCCATCTGTCGGTGCCGCGTCCCATTTGCGTACAGTACTACTTGGAGCGTATGTTTTGTTTTAGAAGACATATGTTCCGTATTTACGCAGATGAAATAATTGAGATTGTGCAAGGTAAGAGAATACGATTAAAACGTGTCTTTTGAGCGTCGCAAGCCAAGTCACGAAACAAGTCAGGTGACAGCGACTAGCACCCCTTGGAGTGACAAGTGATCTGGACCAATCGCATTTCGCTATGGAGGCCATGACCAATCTTATTTCGTATTGGAAACCAGTCAACCAACCAGAACCGAGAAAGGCGGGATGACATGTATTTTTTTTTTCAAGTAAGAGGAAATCCGAAGGAAACGTGTGGGTTCGAGCGCCGCGTTTGCCACTCAAATGGAGCAATAAGTACCCAACAGTTGCGCTGTTTGGCGGCTGCACTTAAGGTGAATCCCGTGGCTGAAAACACGGGCGTGGTGGCCGACAAGTGAAGGTTGGTGCGGGACCCGGGAGGAGGAGGAGGAGGACGAGGAGTGGGGATACCAGCGGGGATACTACCCGGGGGGGGGATAAGCCGACCGTCGCTTTTGGCCCAAAATGTCGATCCCATACGAGGTGGAGCAGCTTGCCGGTAGTTACGGGGTGGCCGACTCGTTTCCCAAAGACTTCGGCTACGGGGACGAAGAGGCGGATATCGAGGACAGCCCATCGCCGTCCGACAGCAAGCCGAGGATCCTGCTCATGGGGCTGAGGAGAAGTGGCAAGTCATCCATACAGAAGGTGTGCTAGCCTGGCCGACAAGCTCGCTTCGTCATGGCATGTCGCTCCAAATATCACACGCAGTAACCAAAGTACAGTACGGCAGTGTTCGCGACCAGCCAGCTAGCCCCAATGCTAAGCTAAATATCGTCTCCGAGTGGTAGTGGGCTGTAAATGATTAACTCGCGGGTCAGAGGCGCTCAGTGCATCTCCCTGATTATGTGGACATAACGTCATGTGACTTTTAAACGGTATTGAACAGTTTCCCCACTGGCCCCAGCACACCAAAACAACCGCACCTTCCCTTTCCTGTAAGGTGGTGGTTCTCAAAAGTTTTGACACAAAGTTGCACATCTGAAAGTACTTCTCCTCTTTGCGATTGCCGTCGTCACAAATGACATGAAAAACAGTAGTGTAGTCCCCCCAAGTGTTCATCAGAAACGACGGCATTCTTGTCTCGACTCACCCGTGCGGCACAGTTTGAACTTTTAACACTGCTCAAACATAGGTAAGTATGATTGTTGCACTTGAATTAAAAATAAAGAAATAAAACAGTAGTGAGCTATTTTTAAAAGAGACGCGCGGGTTCTCTGCGTGGTCCTTGGGTGCTACCTGCTGCCCATGAGCACCGCGTTGGAGGCCCCCTGCACTAGGGGGGGGGGGGGGCCTGCATATTAGTCATACAAAGTTGGAGAATCGCTTTTGAGGCATCTTAAAGGTTGCGTCGCCGAACAAGGTGGACGTTTGCCGTCGTTGCGCCGCACCCCGAAAGGAAAAATCTTCAACTTGGTAGCGGTCAGACGGGTGTCCTATAGGATTGGCGAAGTGATTTTAGAGTGTTAACAACAATCGACCAACCAACGGGCAATTCATTGATTTAAGTGGACGTGACTGTAGCCGCATCTTTGAATAACTTGGCATGGCATCTAATAGAACCCATTGGAGGTGTGGCATTGAATGATCCAATTGGACAAGTCACCCGGACGATGAATAGAGACCCGGTTTCTATTCTAGCCGAAGCTGATTTGCGCGAGTTTGAGGCATCAAATTTGAAGTGCGAGATTGAGGGGCCACGCCGCCTATTTGAGGAAGTGTAATTTCCGACCTGTCTTGAAGGTGGGTTTTTTTTTTCTTCTTCTTCTTCTTAACTTCAAACTGTTAGACCCGTCACGGCAAGTCAACAGATGTGCTTGCGTTGCCGTCATCTGTTTGCGGTGCAGACGAATGAAGTCACTATTTGAGGAAGTGTGTTTGTGTGTGGTTTTTTTTTTTTTTTTTTTCTTAAGTGCCCTTTTGGTTGTCTGGCACATTGTTGACTCGGCGGCATAACGGATAAGATTGGCCTGTGATATTTTTCGTATTTGTGGACACATTTTAGCACACATCCAGAGGTGGCCACGCAGTCATCGGCTTTGAGTAGGCCCGGCAAACATGCGATGTGGCTTTTTGCTGCCTCACCGGGCACACGCTTATCGCTTATGCAGCGGTTAGCCCTGCGCTCTTGCCTCGTCATGTGCTTGTGACATCTCTGTGACTCCGCCCCACAATATATGAAAGTACAGTACCGGAAAACGGGACATCAAGCTGGAGTTTATTGGAGGACCGACGTCACCAAAAACAGAAATGCTGCTGAGCTCAACGTCAGTCACCTGCTCGATTAGGGTTTCAAAATAGGGTTGCGAGCCAGAGTTGGGGCTTCCAAGTAAGGATTCAAGCATGGTTTCGGGCTTTGAGACAAGGGGCTTCAAAGTTCTGGGTGAATGTTTTCAGCAAGTGTGACAGTTGCAAATGTGTGTTTCCAACCTGGGTTTGGGTTTCCAAGTTTGGATTCATGCATGGCTTGGGGTTTTCCAAGGAGGGTTTTGAGCTTGGCTTCGGGTTAAGGCCTCAAATTCCAATTTTGAGCCTGACTTTAGGTTTGAAACAAATATTAGCGTTTCAACTCGGGTATCAAGCGAGGCTTAGGATTTCCACATTTGGTTTCAAGCCTGCTTTGGGGGATCAAAAGAAGGATTTAAATGTGGGTTAGGACTTGGAAGAAAAAGGGTTGCAGTTAGGGTTTGCGGACAGTGTTTGGGGGTTAACGCAAAGCTTAGCTTCAAGCCCTGGCTTAGGGTATGAAACAAAGAGTAGCATTAAAAGTAGGGTTTGAAGACAGGTTTAGTGTCTTTAGACCTTTAGAAAAGGTCTCTGGTTTCAAGCCTGAGTTGAGGTCTCAAAATGATCGTCCAAGTCTGTGTTAAGGCACATCGTCGATGAGACGTGTTCAGCGAGGACTTGTTTGTAGCCAGTGAGCTCAACAAAGGTTTTTTTTTTTGTACACCGCTTACAACAGCTGAAATGTTGTCAACGCCGGGATCCGGTTTTGTGCGTTGCAGGTGGTGTTCCACAAAATGTCCCCGAACGAGACTTTGTTCCTGGAGAGCACCAACAAGATCTACAAGGACGACATCTCCAGCAGCTCTTTCGTCAACTTCCAGATCTGGGACTTCCCGGGCCAGGTGGACTTCTTCGACCCCACCTTCGACTACGAGATGATCTTCAGGGGAACCGGAGCCCTCATCTTTGTCATCGACGCTCAGGTGAAGCCCGCGGCCAACGGGCTGCAAAATACACAGGCGGAATTCCTTCTTGCTTAATGCGCTGAAACTTCCTTGTTGCGTTTCTTGCCAGGACGACTACGTGGAGGCCCTGGGGCGACTCCACCTGACCGTGTCGCGGGCGTACCGGGTCAACCCGGAGATCAACTTCGAAGTGTTCATCCACAAGGTGGACGGCCTCTCGGACGACCACAAGATCGAGACCCAGCGGGACATCCACCAGAGGGCCAACGACGACCTGGCCGACGCCAGCCTGGAGAAGCTCCATCTCAGGTACGCACTCACCGAGCGCCCCCCGCCGCGCCTTGCGGGAGTTTAGTTTACGAGCGTTCGACGTTAGAAAAATCCATTCGGTCGCTCATGGAATTACACGGTGGCGTCCGTGGCGCGGCCAAACCCAGACGCTGCCGCCCTCCACTTTGCAGAAGCCTCTGCTGTTAATTGACCCTGATCTGTGCATCCAACGCAGCTCTGCTTACCATTTGGCTTTGACATGATGGCACGGGGTGTCACACCTTTGTGTCTGCCCGATCCTCATGCCTTTGCGTGATAGTGTTTCAGACGCTGGAGTCAGCTTGAACAGGTGTTCCCACGGGTCCTTAAAGTTCATAAAAATCCATAAAAAATAAGTTGTAAAATGACGTTCTTAATCGTCCTTAATTTTCAGGGAACGCTTCTATAATGAATTAAAAAATCCTTTTTTATTTGCTAAATTAAAATTTTTCTTAGTGTACTTTATTTTTTTTTCATTTTCCTACCTTAATAAAAGTAGGAAAATGAAAATTGGACATACAGTGTGTCAAATCAAGGGTTAGCTGATTGCCCGTAAAAATAAAGATGTGCCCTTCCTTTGGCAGCCAGGATTTGAACACCAGCCCAGTGATATGTGGCCTTCTGTTCAGCCCGCATATTGCTGAGCGATCATTAAATCCACCCTTGCTGAATGGAGAAAAAGTCCTTCAAAAATGGCTAAATTAGCCCTCAAAAGTCCTTCAAAGGTCCAAAATAAAAAAGCCAGTGGAAGAGTGGGAACCCTGTTGAAAGTGGCTCCGGATCTTCCCCCGGCCTACCCGACGATCATGTCAAGCGAGGCGCAACTCGACGTGGGGCTGTTAGGATGAAAACTGGATAGCATGTAAAACGCATAAAGCGAAGATGAACCGTGAGCCTTTGCCAATGGGCTCGGATTTGGTACCAACCCCTTTCTACAAATTTATATTTGCTTTTATTGTTATTGGGTTTTTTTTTTTCCTCCTACTGTGTTGTTTGCTACGAGGTCGGCATTGCCAATGAGCCTGCCTTCTCAAAGGCCTTCGCGAGATAACAAAAGCTTATTATTAGTATTGATTTATTTTTGAATGGAAGCTCCCAAAAGAATTTGTCGGCGCGATGAGATGGCCGCAAAAGCACTCGAAGCAGAGAGGATCGTATGCGTCCAGCATGTACGCGTTCATGAACTCGTGTTACATCAACGACGGTATTCGGGATTTGAGCGACTCGCCGTAAACAAAACCTTCACGTGAAGCTCATCAATCGGGTTAGCAAACAGATAGAGACGTGATATCGCACTGGAGATTCTCATGAGCTTTGCAGTTTGCCGCGTCACTGTGACATACCACTTGTTCGCTCTAATGGGGGGGGACAACTCATTTCTAGCAGCTGTCCTAGCTATCTTTGAGCATGACGTATACGGTAAACCCTGCTGGTTTTCTTATCACTCATTCCACATTTATTTATGCCTTTATTGTGTCGTTGAGTTAGATGGCAGCGGGGAACTTTCCATCATTATGGGGGAACCCCCCCCCCCCAAAAAAAAACAAAGCATGCTTGCTGCAAGCTGATGATTGCCACTCCAAGTTGATGCCGATTGTCCAACTTAAAAAAGGGAATGAAATACAGTCAAACCTCGGTTCTCGACCAATTCGGTTTTCGACCAAAAATGTTGAGTTTTTTTATGCCTCGAATGACAAACAAATTTTGGTTGACGAACAAACTGAGTGCACTTGAATGCACCATTTGACTCCTCTCGCCTTCCTTCCACGAGGACGTGACGCTTCCTCGTGTTGCTTTCCATTGTGAGCAGACGTGTTCAGTAAACATTTTTAGTTTAAAAAGAGCTTGGTTTCGGTTTTTGTACAATTTCGGTTTTCGAACAGCCTTCTGGAACGGATTATGGACAAAAACCCAGGTTTGACTTTGTGTACCAAACCAAATCACATCATCTTTGTCTTGCGAAAGACATGCGAACACACGCTGTGTCCAGTATTTTCCAACTTTTACGACCAGTGATTGCGTCAAGTGGCTCTCAGCGGCTCCCGTCTCGTCATACCGTTGCCATGTGACCGTCGGCTTGTGTCTTATTTTCAGGATATGAGCCGCTTCCTCGTTTCCTTCTGTTCCTTTTTTAATGTTGCTCTTTTTTTTTTTTTTTCCCCCCCCCCGGGGCTTAGCTTTTACTTGACGAGCATCTACGACCACTCCATCTTTGAGGCCTTCAGCAAGGTGGTGCAGAAGCTCATCCCGCAGCTGCCCACGCTGGAGAACCTGCTCAACATCTTCATTTCTGTGAGCGAAAAGCTTTGCCACGCCGCTTGTCGCTTGTCGCACTCTGGCTGCAAATTGCGCATTCCTTCCCTTCCAGAATTCAGGGATCGAGAAGGCCTTCCTGTTCGACGTGGTGAGCAAGATCTACATCGCCACCGACAGCTCTCCTGTGGACATGCAGTCGTACGAGCTGTGCTGCGACATGATCGACGTGGTCATCGACGTTTCCTGCATATACGGGTGAGCGCTCGTCTCGGGTCATCCAATCAAATTAAAAAAAAAAAATCAAAATTCAAAGCACACAACTTTTTTTTGCCAAGTTCTTGTGATGTGAAAGAAATGACCTTCTTCATTTGGAAGAAGGTCATTTGTAGTGAAATGGCAATGACTGAAATTGGATTTGTGTGGAAAACCAAATCTGCAAACGTATTTCTTTCTCTATTTTTATTAAAGCCATATGGCACAGCCCAAGTTTGACCACGAATCTTTTGCTATTTTTTTTTTTTGTCTTCCCCCAGTCTGAGGGAGGACGGCAGCGGCAGCGCTTACGACAAGGAGTCCATGGCCATCATCAAGCTCAACAACACCACCGTGCTCTACCTGAAGGAGGTCACCAAGTTCTTGGCGCTCGTATGCATCCTCAGGGAAGAAAGCTTTGAGCGCAAAGGTAAACGCCAAGCAAGTCGATTGAAAAAAAACAACAATTCAAACGGTATTAAGACGAAGTACAGTCAAACCTCGGTTTTGGTCCATAATCCGTTCCAGAAGGCTGTTCGAAAACCGAAATTGTTTGAAAACTGAAACCACGCTCTTTAAAAAAAAAATATATATATATTTATTGAACGGGCGGCCCGGTAGCCCAGTGGTTAGCACGTCGGCTTCACAGTGCAGAGGTACCGGGTTCGATCCCACCGCATGTTCTCCCCGGCTTGCGTGGTTTTCTCCGGGTGCTCCGGTTTCCTCCCACATTTGCATGGCAGGCTCGTTGGGCAAAATTGTCCCTAGGTATGAGTGTGAGCGTGGATGGTTGTTCGTCTCTGTGTGCCCTGCGATTGGCTGGCAACCAATTCAGGGTGTTACTGCCCGAAAATAAACCCCCCGCGACCCTAAATGAATCGGAAAATGGATGGATGGATGGATATTTATTGAACACCTCTGCTCACAATGGAAAGCAACACGAGGAAGCGTCACTTCCTCGTGTAAGGAAGGCGAGAGGAGTCAAATGGTGCATTCAAGTGCGCTCAGTTTGTTCCAGAACTGAAATTTGTTTTGTCATCCGAGGCATAAAAAACTCAAAATTTCGAAAACTGAATTGGTCGAGAACAGAGACGTTCGAAAACCGAGTTTTGACTGTACAATATATTCATGGTGAGAATATTTATTTCAAGTGACATTCAAAATTGATTTTGTTGGTTTAAAATAAGTGTAAAAATATACAAATTGGAAAAAATGACAGGAATGAAATGAATCTATGGTTTTAATTGAAAAAAAAAAAAATCTGATTGAAAATTCTCTTTGCAAATGCCAACGTTTCACGTCACCTCGGCCCCCCCTCTCTTGCCAGGCTTGATCGACTACAACTTCCACTGTTTCCGCAAGGCCATCCACGAAGTGTTTGAGGTGGGCGTGTCGTCGCAGCGCCCGCTGGGGACGCTGCCCGTGGGCTCGCCGGCACGCGGCAAGGCCGTTGCGCTCAACGGCACGCCGCGCAACACCGTCTAAGACTCTGGACACTCGCAAAAGACGCTCAGGACCAGCCAAAGGAAGAGGCCCAGGCCCCTCGCGCGCTCAGCCAGGGCCTCACGTGGCTCCCCGCAGCAGACAAGGACTTTTCTTTCCTGGTCGTTTGAAAGACGACCGTTGGGAGGGACCAATGGTCGCCCGTGTCGGCGGGATCGTGATGCACCCACTCGTCCACTTGTCAAGGAAATCCAAAAGAAACACTGAAGGTAAGGCACATGGGAACCATGGCCTTACCAAAGCATTCGAGACCTCACCCCCCCCCCCCCCCCACCCCCATTGCTGCTGGGACGCCGCTTCCTGTGATTGCACGCGTGGAGAGAACACGCTCGAAAGGAATTGGATGTGTGCGTGACTGCACCCGAATGCACGTGGGAAGATGCGTTTGTGTGTCGGGTTGAGCTGGTGTGATTTTGTGTGTTGTTGTTGTTGTTCTTCTTCTTCTTCTTCTTTTCCTCCACAATAAAGGCAACTAATTCCATGCTCAGAATAATGATTGTCGTTTGTAACGCACTTGACTTTGGAGTCAGCCAATCCTCCACTCAGCGTCTCACTCAGTTGGTCCAGAACGCTGCTGCTCACCTCTTGACTGGTACTCGTAAGAGGGAGCACATAACTCCGACTCTGGCATCCCATCTCCATTTTAGAGTTTTTTTTAATTGATTTTCAAATCTTTAAATGGCCTCGCCCCACCTCACCTCTCTGAGCTCCTCCCACATTACCCCCAAAAAGTCGCTTTTCCATCAGAGATTGGTATTCCAAAGTGGGAGTCATCAATTTGCAGATTTTCATTGTTCATACTTTTTGGGCAGGGAGCAACCCCCCATTATTGTGCAAAATACTTTTTGGCGGTTAATTAACTTGTTTGTTTTTTTTCTTCAAGATTTTGTTTCCTGCCCAAAACAATTTGAAAGGGCCTCAGTTATTTGCAGTTTTTTTGCTATTGGTGGGCCTACCGGGTGCCGATCTTCGTGGAGGTCCACTCTTCTCATAATGTTGTTAATATCAGCAAAATACAACTTTTTTTTTTTTTAAATTGTGTGTGACAGAAAAAAAATAACATTGACTTTATCACCCAAAAAGGTTTTATTTTGCCCTTGGGGGGTGTTGTTTTTTTAAATTTTATTTTATTTATGACTCACCCCAAAATATTTTTTCTTTCAACAGATGGCAGGAAAAACATATCTGGAGTAAAGTCTTTTTCCTCAAAAAATCTTTTTTTTTTTTAAACTTAATTGCTGCCTTTTTTTTTATTATGGTCAGGGTCTATTTATATAAATCAACATTCATATCTATGGTCGTCTTTTTTTTTTTTGGGGTGGTGGGGGCGTTGTTTTAATATGAATTGTGAATTGCTTGTGTTTGACCTTGTGACGTTTACCCCGTGACTTGTTCTAAAACCGCGAGATGGCGCTGTCAGACCGTTTGAAATATTGCAGCTTCGCCAGGCCTATTCGTGTGGATCAATGATGCTGGGGGAAAAAAAAAATACAGCATCTTTGTGTCTATATAGAAGCATACCCCCCCCCCCCCCCTTTTATCCCCAATTGAATGCCTCGTTGCACCTTGAAACTCTGTCTTTCACGTTGACTGAAAGAACATTCTAGATTACAGCCATAAATCGTCCTTGATGTGAATCGATGACTCGAGACCAACCATTTTAATGTTTCGTGCACATAAAAGCAACAAGTGCAGCGGGTTGGAGTCCAAAAATCCTCCCAGTCATTGTCAGTGTCCATGACAGCCGACGCTTCACACACAATTTAGCCGCAATAAAACACAGACCGCTATTTTTTTTTGTTGCCCTTATCATGAAGGCAGCCATTTTTTTTGAGGGGAAAAATACACCCTGGCTTTAATCCCGGTCGCGTTGTCGCTCTCTTTGCCTTGGAAGATCACTCGAACAGACGCTAATTTCAGCTCAATTATGCATCCGCATGCGGCCATGCCGGGGGGGCTGGAAAGGGTGACGCCGACACGAGGAGGGCTCGAGAATTCAGGCAAACGGAAGCCTCCCCTCCGCTCACGTGATGACGACGCCGGTCGTGCTCGACGTGCCGTGATTTGTTTGTTCAAAGGTCACGCTTTTGAAACAGGAACAATCTGACGTCACCCAGTACACGAATTGCGCCTTCCCAAAGTCAGCCACGTTCGCTTCTTTCTCTTGATTTCATTCATTGATCACGATTCGTGACCCCATCGAGCTCGAGCAAGAGCGGGCGTGTTGACTGGCGGTTCTCTCGGTCCTCTCTCTGCTGTGTGACGCAACAGCAATAAAAGTTACAAAAGTCAAAAAGGAAATAAACTAAAGTAACAACCAGTACAGTCATAAAAGTAAAAAAAAACAAAACGATTTTCAAGTAAAACAAGTAGTGGAGGAATTGTCGGCTTTACCTTAGTAAAAACACTGATTAAAAAAATAATTACGTAAGCTTTTGTTCAATTATTAATTATTGTCATTTTATATTTGAGCATTATATTCTTTTATGTTACAGTTACCTAAATTATATTCTGTTTCATACTTTCTGAACGATTCTTATGTTGCTTACATTTGATTGGCGAAGAAAAGCAGGAAGTGTGGTCGTTACCGGAAAGAGGGTGTTCGTTAGAGTTACGAGGCAGACGTTGAAAAATAAAATAAAAAGAACTGTGTTCACACGAAGTCTTCCTCCCCTTTTTGCCCATTCTAAACAATCCATCTAAAACCTACGAACCCCTCGATTTACAATTACAAGAGCAAATAAATAGGAAATATACACCAATCAAAGTCAATGCAATCGAATATGTGGACAAAGTTACTGGGAAAAAATATTCCTGTGTTCCTTTCAAAACTATGTACAGTATATCCCTATCCCAGCTGTCTTTGAAATGTTTTTTTTTTTTCATGCGATGGCCCACTCTTCATATATATCGTTCCAACCATTAAGCTCTTAATAAAGCGCCGCCGTTATCTGCCATCTTTTATTAGCTGCTGGGGAACGAGGGCCGCAAAATGAATTTTTACAGCCTAATACAAGACGCGTGACTTCATTTGTTCGATTATCAGGCAAATTATTCACACATACGGTAAACCCGCGTTTCGTTGCGGTTCGGTCATTGCATATTCACAGATTGTGAAGGGGATTTATCCTCTTGTCATCTCGTCGCTGTCTTTTGGTGCTCAGAACCAAATCGATAAATGGATGACTTCGTCGTCACCTGGTGGTGTCTCGCTGTTATGACCTTTAATTCTTGATGGGGTTTTTTTTTTTTTGTCCTCTTAGTTTGGGAGTCCTTCAATTGACCTCGCGCATCGTCAAAAGGGAAAGTGAAACTTTCTAATCTGTGTTGTCTACTTTGCCGTTTTAATTCGCCTGCGCTCCCTAACGTTTATTAATATATGTGAACGCCAGAGTTAGAATAGTTGGGGATTTGTCATTATATAGTTACTTTGACTTTCTTTTTTTTGTGTGAATGATTATTCACATTATTTAATTTTATTAATTAAATTTTAGAGCAGGTTTCTTAGTGCCTTTCCCCCCCCCCAAAATGTTTCACAACAGTTTATTCTGGATGAGTATTTTGTGAACAAATCGCTAAGTATTGTGTAACAAAGTAAAGAAAACTACAATTCTCAAACGACTCTTTGACCATCCTGCAATTCTGTACAGCAATTCTGAAATCACTACTCTAAAAATGAACCCCAAAAGCTTACGTATGACAGTAACTGAGAAAGATTTAAAGTTTCATTTTCAATTTTAGTTTAATTTGGGAACGCATATATTAGTTTATTATTTCAATGTTAGTTTAGCGAATAGTTCGTTGTTCGTGGGTGATGTGACGTCATTTTGCGCTAGCGTTAAAACCAGTATGCTAGCTAAAACTATCAACGAGCCTCATTTAAAGGCAGTTCGTTAGTTTCTCGAACACGGGTTTCTTGTTGTGCACTTGCTCGATGCACTGGCGCTTCCTGATCCTCTTCGTTTTAAGTGTTGTGCCGCCATCTTCTGGTATCGATATGCAATTCCAAACCCCTTTTTTGGGAGGGTGCCCCAATCGTTTGTTGATTTTATTTTTTGTGGCAGGGTTGGCTACCTATCCCCCGTTTATGATGGCGGCTCACCGTGCCTACGAACAATTAAAAAAAAAAAAAAACATTTTAAAAAGTGCTCAAGTAAACATAACGCAGAATGCCCAGTGAGGTATTCCGTTTGCCATGCGTTTCTTATGGCGGCAGCTCGAGGCAAAGGATGAGGTTTTGTTTGTGTTTTCGTGTTGGTATGAAAAGTATTTGGCACACTTCTTCTTCGCAAATTAAGCTTATTAGATGTAACGAGGACACACCATTAATTCAATGGCGTCTCCTTGTTGACAATTTGAAAACATTGGGAAAATGGGCTTTAAAAAGAAAATGCTAGGATGCTCCCCCCCCCCCCCCCCCCATCCCCTTTCCTTCCAGTTGATTTTAGGACGGCTGTCTATTGTGGGTCACACGGGATAGAAAAAAAAAAGAAGATTAGCATGTCTCCCTCAGAGTCAGGAAGTCAACCGGGCCAGATTCCATCTTCCTACAACTTTAATGATGTCAAACATTGTCAAAGATTTGTCCGTGCGGTAGTTAGCAGCTCACGTTCTGGTTGGCGCAGAACGATTTGTACAGTATCAGTGTCTAAACCGTTTCATTCAGGAGTTTCCATTCACAAAGACTTGCACTTCAATGACTCCAAAATTTGTTAGTATGCCTGCCAGGCCACAGTGGTTAGCGGGATCCTTTACATCCAGCTTAATCGCTATGAAGTATCATGCTTGTATCAGCGATATTGCCCCTGTATTATGGATTTAGTATTGGATCGATAGCCAATTTTGCAGTGTTAGATTTAACAATTTGATTTGGGTCCACCTGAATTATTGTCAAGTATGGGCGTCAGTATCAGCAATGCTGGCCTTCTCGTTACTTGGTATCGCATTGGTTCCAAATCTTGCAGTCTCCAGAGCAGATGCGTTTCCATGCATATCGCCAGCATATCTTGGCCTTGTTACACCAACACACACGACGGATCAGTCAGCCGTCGCTTCGCTTCCAATGCACGCGGCCTCGGTGAACATGCATATGACTTTTTTGGGGTTTTTTTTTTCTCAGAGCCCGATTTCTTCACTGCGAGGGTGTTTGCGCACCCTCGTTAAAATAGGCGCCGCTCAGCCGAGGATGTTCTGGTCATTTGCAGGAAGCAGAAAATAGTGAATGTCGAAGAGGGAGCATATGAAGTGGCAGCTTTGCGCGACCACGCGGTTGTCGACAGCTTGTCAGCAGCCTGCAGCCATTTGTTGAGTTTTGGGGAATTTGAAAAGGGGCGGGGTGGAGGGGGGGGGGGGGGGGGGTTGAAAATAAATATTGATTCTTTTCTCAAAAGGCTGCTGTGACATTGTGTCCTGCTGTGTCTTGTATCGTCTACGTCTTGCTGGATAGCACACTTCAGCTGAGGAAGAAAAAAAGAACAAGAGATTCCCCTTTCATTTTGTTGCATCGTGTGTTTAAAACAAATCAACTGCTGAGAAGCATTTGGGGAGCAATATGGCGGCTTTAAAAATGAACAAACAAACAAACAAAAAAATGCTGACAATGCTTCCCAAAGAGTGAGATGGTCTTCAAACGAGCTTTTGGAAACATTTGGTCCTCATATGATGTATTCCAGTTAAGAATAGTCAATAAGACCCCCTACACTCCCTCAAAAAAGAAACAATACTAATTTCCTTCCTTTTTAAAAGTAGCACATAAGTAAATGGGAAGGGAAATAACTTACAAAGTATTCATCTTTTACGATATGTTTAATAAGGCGAGAGGAGTCAAATGGTGCATTCAAGTTTTTGGGTCGAGAACCGAGACGTTCGAAAACCGAGCTTTGACCGTATCTTACACCGGAGCAAATTTTCTGGAGCGTTCACACGTAAAAAGCTGCTGACTAAAGCGAAGCGTGTTTACCCCCGGATGCAGCCCCACTTGCGTTCACACGGCACTTTCTGCAGTTGCGCGATACGATAGTGAACGACACGACACGACGGGCGACCTGGTTTGTGATTTGCTCAGGGTTTTGTGCATCGTTTCGCCCGCTCCGTAATATCCTCCACATCCATCGTGTCCGAACCAAAGGGTAAGCAGAGCTGCATTGAGTTTTGTTGGATGCACAGTGAGCAGCATTTGCTTCCGACAGGTGCTGCTCAATATGGTGGCAGACCTGGTGGCACATGACACAGTGCAGGATATGAAGTCTTGCAAGTAAAATCATCCCCCCCCCCCCCCCCCCCCCTGATTTTTCACATCCAAGCTCCACTTGAGTTTGAATCCAGGACTCTCCGTTGGCCCAGCATTCTATGCAGCCAGTTTCCCCAAGCGCTCATGTGCATGAGACGGGACCGCCCCCTCAAAAGCATGTCATCAAATTTCTATTAAGATGTCTGGGAACTATTTTAAATCGTGAAAAAAAAAAGGGGGGGAGTGGGGGACATGTGTCTCCCTTAATGCGGTTATGCAGCACACAACTTGCTGGATCGTGGCCTGCACTGGAGCCTCTTGCTCAATCTGCATTTCATCCCCGCTCTCAACCATCGTGTGTGACGGACTCTGTTTTGAATTTGTGCTACACACACACACACACACACACACACACACACACACACACACACACAGCAGGAGTTAGGCCTACAGCCCTCCTGGGTGTTTTGCGGGTCGGATTCACATCGCTGACTCCTCTGACTGTGCCATTGTTATTTAAATGTGCGAGGGCGATCAGCGGCGGGCATTAATGGCATCCGCAAGACACACACACACACACACACACACACACACACACACACACACACACACACTTGAGTGTCAGCCTTGTGGATGCACCTTGAGGGCCACATGAATAACAAATAGCAGGCGACTATTTGCAGCGTTTTCGCCGCATTAGTCAGCAGTCTTCTCCCCGCCGCCAAACATTTTTAAGCAGGGGGGGTCTAATGGTGAACTCGGGACTCGCCGCTGATTAAAGTTGGTCCAAGTGGGACGGGACGCGGGCTGATGTTTTTTTTTTTTTTTTTTTTTTTTGGGGTCCCGTCAAGGCTAATCAGAGGTCAGTCGGAGCATGTGAGGTGATGGGATTGTTTTAACACCGGTGAAGATTCCCAGCCCCCCCCCCCCCCCACCCCCTTCCACTCACTAAAATTGGTTTAGACAGGCACCTCTGGCCATAAAAACAAAATAAAAACCTGACTGCTGTTGGAATTGGTGGACGCACCGGTTCTCAACTTGGTGACCTGATACAATTATAGGAGGGTTATCGATCTAGCACCGGAATGTCCAGGAATTTTTGGCCTGCGCTCCATTTTTCAGTGGCCTGTGGTATGCATTAACCCTCATGCAGTATTTTTAAGCGGCTGCATGAAGGGTATTGCGTCCTCGAGGATTGTCCCAAAAATGTTGAAGGACCACTGATTTTTGTGTTGGCATTGGTTGCTCTGAGGCCCACTCTGTCACACTGCCGTATGGTGTTCCACAGGGTTCAATTTGGGGGCCCCTGCGGTTTTCATTGTATTTGCTACCCCTGGGTCCCATCTTAACCCTCATGCAGTATTTTTAAGCGGCTGCATGAAGGGTATTACGTCCCAAAAATGTCCCTTTTCCAATGTGCAACAACTTTTTTCACTTGTCATTTTTGTTCACTTTCAACCCCTCAAAATGTTCAGCGGGAATTGGCCAAGACATAGATAGACATCCTATGCAAAATTTCAGCTTTGTGGAATTATTATTCACTGTTTTGTCTGTGGTGTCCATTTGTCCAACAGTCCAAAATCGTCCAAAGTGGCCGAAATGTCCAATTTTGGGATCATTACCGCATGGGGGTTAAAAATGACATTTGACATGGCCAATCAGAAAAAAAAATAAAACAGAGGGCGGAGGTGGGCAAAGTGAGAACGTCGGGTGTCAGAAAAAAAAACGAGGCCACTGTTGAAAATAAACGACTAAAAAAACGGAACACTACCGCTGGAATTGTTGGGCTTGTCGCCTCTGAAACCCGTCTCCCGATATCATTAAATTAGAGTTATTGATCAATGCCAGGCAATCAAATCGAGCCCCACTCGGCATCGAATAACCCCACAAAACAATCGCCATTTGGCTTTCAACTAAACTCTCGCTGTCAAGACTTTGACAGCACCGCAAATCGCACATGAGGTGTTGGGAGATGGGCGGGGTTTCGGTTTCGGAGGGGGAGGCCGCTTTGACGGGTGGGGTTTCAAGTTCGTATTGCGGTTCGGATGCCGATGGTTGGTGTTGATCCGGAGGTAGCGCTGACTCTTTTGATCCATCGATTAGTCATCAACTCATTCACTCTTGTGGAGGTTTTCATTCATGGACTGGGATCCACCCAGTTATCGCCACCGTTTTTTCGGACCCTTTATTTCCATTTCTGTCGAGTATTTAGTCGTGCAACCGATTGCTGCCTCACCATAAAACAAAGCCAACTAACACGCAAGAGATGACCACCCGAGCATTGTTCTCGCCAACGTTCTCGCCCCCCCCCCCCCCCCATTGTTGTTTGTGTGGGACTGTGTGTATTTGTGCATGTGCGCATGTGTGTGTGTGTGTGTGTGTGTGTGTGTGTGTGTGTGCTCCGGAGTGTTGTCACAAGTGATCCCATTTTCATTACTCACCGGCTCAAAGGAGGAGGTGAGGCCCTGGCTGGCTCGCCACAGTGATAAATGCATTATGCCAATAAACCCTGTCACCACTAAGGTACTGAATGCTGACCCCCCCCCCCCCCCCCCCCCCCCCCCTGCACACACACACCCCAAGTGAGAAAAGAAGAAAGAGGCTGCCAGCAGGGAGAGCGATAGATAGATAAAGGGAGTAAGGAGACAAGCAAATGGAAAGAGAGAGACTGTGACAGCCCACGTGAGATGAAAAAGAGAAGATGGAGGGCGAGGAAGCAAATAAACAGAGGCGAGAGTGGGGGGGGGGTGGTGGTGAAAGGAACAGTGACGGATGCTGACGAGCGACAGGAAGGAACTGTGATGGACAGGAAGTAGAAGGGAGGAGGTGGGAGGTCATCCAGGTTGAGGTAGAGCAGGTTTTCCTTTGAGTGCCGCCTGCACAGAAGTGAAAGGGCCCAATTTCTGAAACAGACTTAAGTCAGTGAAGAAAGCAATTCGAGATTGTTTGCGTCGTCTCGTTTGGGGGGGGGGTGTCGCCAACCTTTTTGAGAGCCACCTCATGGCTCACGGGTTATTTAAACGTATTCACTTCGACTGCATTACACAGGTTTTAAACAAACAAAGTAATGACATAATGACCAACAGGTGTGCAGCTGCAGGGAGAACCCAACAGTGCCACCTGTTGGTCACAAACAGAATCATGACATACACGCAGCCGCAACAAATGCAAACAACGCAGTTGCGTACAGAGTTCATCAAAAGGTACTGAAATGGCGTTTAGCTGACATTCATCTTGTCTTTTTATGGTTAATTTGGGATTATTTAGGTTGAAGGCTTCTTTTTTCCGGACACTGGTCTTTTTTTAGAAGGGGGCGGTGATTGTTTTGTTTTTTTTGTTTTGGTGAGGAGAAAAACTCTTAGCTGGTTGACGGTTTCGGCTGCCGCTTCAGCCTTCATCTGAGCTGGAAATACTTCCTGGTGACGTATCGTAATGTCTTCTGATGAAGGCTGAAGTGACAGACAAAAACCGGGTAACAGTTTTTCCTCTTCAAAAAAACCCTTAAATGAACCGAAATGAACAGCCATTGCTGGGGTGGATCAGATTTGCATCCACCTTTCAAAGAGGTTTGATTCCGATGTGAAGAAATCCGATACCCTGCATTTTTGTTCTTATGTAGCGCAATTTGTGCAACTGAAAGTCGTGCGTCTTGAATCTTTGCAAACCCGAGCCTTAGAAGTTCCGTTGTATACGCGGCACGGTTGGCCCTCCCCTTTCTCCTCAGCCATTCCGCCTCCTCTCTCACCTTCGGCCTCGCCGGCCTCGTCACCTCTGGTAATGAGGTGACGGTGGATCAGCACCCTTAGCGCGAGCGGGGTCCCGGTCCCGGTCCCGGAACTTTCCCTCATTATCCTGCCGTCGCAAAAGCTGGCGGCAGACGAAATACAACCGGCAGAACCGAGGGAGAAAAGTGGGTCTTTTGGGATGCTTGGGGTGGGGGATGGTGGGGGGGGGGGGGGTCTGTCGGGTACAGGGAGAGCTTGAGAGGGGTAGAGGGCAGCATACAATTAAACAGGACCAGGGAGTAAGGAGGGTGGGGGCTGGGGCGGGGCTGACCTCGTCATTTGAACTGAGTGGCTTTGGAGGGCGGGCTACGTGCGCCACATCATGAAAGGTTGAACTCTTGCGGCGTCTGGGTCGGCGGAGCAAATCAAGTCACCTTCCGGGAGCGCCGGTAGAAAAGGGGAGGGGGGGGGGGGAAGGAAACAAGAGGCGACCCGGACGACTTGAGGACAGGCGCAGACTTTAACGAGGGAGAGCAAAAGGGGGCCCACGCCGAGCCCGCTTCCCTAATAGGCGGCGAGCGTGGCGAGGGAGGGAGGGAGGGAGGGTGGGACGGCGGGAGAATGGAGGGCAAGCCCCCCCCTCCCACCCCCCGCCTTTTGGCTGCCACGGGGGCCTGAGTGACAGAAATTAATAATTAGTGACAATGATTGACAGCGCTCCCTCCATCTGCGGCTCCTCGCCACGCCGGCCTCCGCCGGGCGACCGCGGGCACAATGAGCTCCGGAGGGATTGCGGGAGACGCGCGTGATTGACATCTGCCTCCTGGAGAGCAAGTGGGGGAGACTTTAAAGGGAGGGAGGGAGGATGACGGTCCTCTCCATCCCCTCCCTTTGCCTTAGCCTGCCCATCACACCTCCTCGGACTGCTCATCTCGCCGCCCCATTTTGCGGCGCTCCACGCCATTATGCAAAAAGTGACAAATTGACCACGGGAGGGGGAGGGGAGGGAAGGGAAGAGCAGGGAGAAATAAAGAGGAGAAAATGAGAAAGGAAGGCCAGAACGGGGAATTTGTCACTGTCCCGTCCTTCCATCCTCGAAAGGCCCTCCTTTGAGCGGCGACGTAGCGGTGACATCATCGCGCTGGGGTGGGCTCAACGCGCTTCATCCCGAAATGGCAACGTATGACAGAGATCGTGTCTGAAAATGTCGATGAGACGTTTTTTTTGGGGGCTTCCCTGATTTTTGCGTGGAAGGCAATCTGAAAGTAAGCCGGCGTTCTCCTTGAAGGTCCGCCTTCTTTTTTTTTTTCATCCGGCCCGACTCAAGTGGATAACTTTGCTTCAACCCTTGAAACGCACACGCGCGCCTGCGCCACAGACGGCTCGGCGTGCATGCGGAGTTGACAGCTGGCAACCGCCGGGCCCAGCAGGTGCAGGGTGCGTGTGCTCCCCGAGGGTTCCTGACTCATGGCCACAGAAGCTCGAGGGGTGTGTGTGTGTGTGAGTGTGTGTGTGTGTGTGTGTGTGTGTGTGTGTGTGTTTTAGTACTGGGACCAGCCCGGAGTCGAGTTCACTTCGGCTCCGGTGATTGATAGGAATTGGCCCGGACGTGGGCTGACGTATTGCCTTTGGTCACGAGCTTTGACTGGCTAAATTCCATCAATAGAAGCGCAGCCCCCACCAGCACGTCTTCTTCCTCCTCTTTGTGTGCTTTTGTGGCCATTTTGTCAACTTTGAAAATCCTGTTTGTTTGCGGGTTTTTTATTGTTTTTGCGATGTCACCACAAAACAATTGTAGTGATGGCAAAGGTATTCCAAGGTGTGAAAAACGTTTTCAGGCCAGGTCATCGAAAGTGACCTTGTGAACGAGGACCGTCAGGCTCGAGATCGTATCACGTTAGGACAAGGAATGTTGGATGGATGAGGCATCAAAGGTTCCGACGAGGGCAGGGGTCGGCAACGCGCGGCTCCAGAGTCGCATGCGGCTCTTTAGCGACATCTAGTGGCTCCCTGGAGCTTTATAAAAAGAAGGCTGTTCGAAAAGCGAAATTGTTTCAAAAACCGAAACCAGGCTCTTTTTAAATAAAAATGTTTACTGAACACGTCTGCTCACAATGGAAAGCAACAGGAGGAAGCGTCACTTCCGAGAGGAGTCAAATGGTGCATTCAAGTGCGCTCGGTTTGTTCCAGAACCGAAATTTGTCCGAAGCATAAAAAACTCAAAATTTCTGGTCGAAAACCTAATTGGACGAGAACCGAGACGTTTGAAAACCGAGGTTTGACTGTACGATGCTTGTCAGAAGTGCGCATGGACGTGTGGCTGGCGCGGTGCAAGTTAGCTTAGCATTCAGTCCAGTTCTTGAGTCGCTGGGAGGATGAATCGAGTGGAGGCGTCGTTATTTTGCTATTTTTCCTCCCAGCTTGGAGCCACTGGGAGGCTGTCGCTCCTGCAGGTCAGATGTGATCACTTCATCAACAGTTTGGCCGGTTAAGTCCGCATATCTCCTGCAGGCCAGATTGATCCAGTGCACCGCATACACGGTACGGACATACGATCGCGATAGAACCTTACCCTGTCGTAGCAGAGGTAGGTTACGACTTTCGATCTCGGTCAAGGGGCGGGTTGAAACTGGAAAATCAGAACTCCACGCAATAAGTTTTATTTGTAGACTGCGGTGTACAATAATAACGCTGCCGCAATCGTCCTGACTGTAAAGCAGATGGGTCAGACTTTTGCAGTTCACACCGTAGGAAGAAAGAAGAAGAAAAAACCCTTTCTTTCTCGGTCCCTGGTCAGCACTTGACGGACCAGCGCACTTCTTCCCCCGGCGCCTCCTCCAGCGCGCTGACATGTTGAAAGGCGCAGCGTCTGTGGCGCACACCTGGCCCCGCCGGCTGCCTCTTTGCCGCGGCTCACCTTTTGTCAGCGGCGTGTTAATGAAGGCGCTGTCAATGTCCACCTATGGCACGCCGGGGCGCCTTTTAATGAGTGCGCCGTTTGATCGCCACAGACACTGCGCCGACTCGCTCGCTCTCATTCCTCTCTGGCTGGAGGAAGTTCGCTCTCGCCCAAAAGGGGGACGAAGGCTGCTCAGCTGATAAAAGAGCCAATGTGTACCAAATGAAGAAACTAGCAACTGGGATTCGAAGCGTCGGACGAGGAACGCCAGTCTCCAGATCGGGCAGGACCAGAACGTGAGGGCAAGGCAGGCAGCACTCCCGATCAAAGGTTAGGACGGCACTTGTTGGGATGGAAAACGAGGATTCGGAATCTCGAGAGAGCTCACTGAAGACAAGGAATGTCGGAATAAAATGGAACAATCTGGATCAGACCGGCAGAACGAATGATTGAAGCTTTATGGCAAGGAATGGGGTCGCAGGTCATCACTTGTCATGTCGCCATAGAAAATGAAGACAAGGTACGCAGGGTTTGGACTAAGAATGTAAGACCTGGGGTTTGAGTACTTTAGGGGGCAGAAACCGCAGGTACGGGAGAGGTTTGGACTCAAAAGTTAGGACCAGCCGCACAGGAAGAATCGAACTTTTGGGCTTGAGATAGGAAGACCTTGAGGCAGCCTAACCCTTGAGAACCCACGGGGTCAAATTTGGCCCCTACCAATTCTGCTACTCAAATGCTACCCTTAAATCCCAAAGGGTCAAATTTGGCCCTAATCCTAAATTAGGATTAAAGCATTGAATATTTGAAAAAAACATTTTGGTGTTCAGTGAACATATATCAATCATTTAATGTATCATTCTCCAAAGAAGAAAAGGGGTTCTAGGGTTCTCCAGGGTTAAGGCAAGAGAATGTCAGACCAAGGGCCCATTAGGACTAAGAATGCCTGCGACGTTACATTCGGACTCGGAATGTAAGGACGAGGGATCGGAGGACTTTGTGGAACGGAGGCCGGCTGTACGGAACCTTCAAAAGCGGATGCCGGTGCACCGAGATGGCGGAAAGGGGGCACGATTGCCATCGTGAGGTTTGCACAGAAGGCCAACGTTTGTCCACGCTGCCATGGAAACCTGCCCGACTCACATCAGACAAGATGGAGGCAAGAGATCGGGTGGGACCATGCTAATATCCAGAAAAAGAAATGGAGGACTAGGAATGCGGACTCTGGCAGTTCAGAGTTGGCATGTCGTCATAGAAACAGAAACAAATGGACAAGAAATTTTGGGCTGGAGCTGGAAGATGAAGTCGGAAGAATTGAGGACTTGGGGCAGAAACTCAAAGAAGTGAAGGTTAGAACAACAACAACAACAACAAAAAAAAAGGAAGAAAATCATTTTGCGTTTCTTCTCCTCCTCCTCCTCCTCCTCCTCCTGCTGCTGCTGTACCCGAGTGCGTCGCAGCCGAGATGAAAGCGGTCCGGGGCGAGGGGCTCCCGACAAAAAAAAAAAAACAGTGCCAAGTGATCACAAACAAACCTTCAGATGAATCACATCAAAGGCGGCGGCCCAATTGTTGGCCCCCTCGTATCTGCGAGAAATTGGCTCATTAAGGCCGGGGTGGGGGTGGGGGTGGTGGGGTGGGGGGAGTGACATTGTTTACATTAGCCGGGGCCCTGATTAGCGTCGGCCATGTTTGTTGTTGTGTCCGCTTACACGGAAAGGCCACTTGAACGGCGGCGAAACACAATCGGCCCCTTTGAAGGCTTTCGAAAGCCGAGCGACCAGAAGAAAACGCGGCCCCGACGCCCACAATTGGCGTCGCTGTCACGCAGACAATGGCACGCCGCCGCCGCCGCCTTTTTCTCTTTTTACTCCTCGCCTCATCAGCTCTTTAGGACTAATTAGGCCGCCCGCGCAAACAGATCGGACGCCCCCCCCCCCCCCCCCCCCCCCCGCCCGCGTTTGTCTCGTCATTGTGCTGATCAAGCGGCCGAGAGAAAGCGCCGCAATGAAAAGGCCCGCCGGCGCCTTTTGTAAGCCGGAGACGCCATTTTGGTTCGCTTTAAGTAGCGCGTTTGATCCCCCTGGTCTGATGCGCGAGGGTCCTTCTGCCCTTTCACGCGCCCCTCCGGCGCTTTTGCTTTTTTTTTCTCCAGCGCTTTCGCTTCTTTTGCACGTGTTGCATCTAGCGAGCCAAAATTGGTGCTTTCATTTCAGGCGCGCTTCTTTGTTGGACGGTCGTGAGGTCACGTTTTTGTCGCCTTGGAAGCAAAATAGCGTACGCCTTGACTCGGGCATTTTCTGGGCTTTTGTGGGTTTTTTTTCTTTTTGAATCCATTCGCAAAATGTTGCCGGCATACGATCGCTTAAGATACACGGGGGCTTGCCAAATAGTGGGGCCAACTTGAACTTCTTGACCGCAAAATAAACAAAATGGGCATTTTTTGGGTCAGGATCCAACCCCAAGTGGGGGCGTGGCACAAATTCAAATTATATTTTCAACTCGCAACCTGCGATATTATTTGTCCCCATCTTCCGAATCAGGTCCTGTTGAAATGATTGTCGACCAAAATGTCTTGATTCATTTCATCATCTTTTTTGTTCTTTTTTTGCTTTGTTTTTCCATTCATGGTTACACCTCTACATTTGACCCCCCAAAAAAAGCATTTACCTGATAGAAACTTTTGCCCTTTTGAGTTGTCACTTTTTTCGGCAAACTTCTCCGAGCAGATCGTTGACGAAATATATTAAGATTCAAAAGACTTTTTCATTTTTTTTTATTTGAGAAAAAAAAAAAGATCTGTCTCCACTCGGCGTGGTAGTGAAGAAGAGTGAGACTTCGAGGGGGGTGGGGCTGAAAGTGAGGGGTGAACAGGTCACGGCGCCTCGCTAACGACAGCCGGCGACCCGGCGGCCGCCTCGCGTTAGCCTTCACCTCCCGTCGCTCCCCCAGGCCGCCTCACCTTTGCCCCCCGCCGGCGAAATGGAGTCAAAATGATAATCGCTGAGCTCGCCCTCCCCCGTCCCCCGTCCCCGTCCCCGCCACCGCCGGCCCCCGGACACTCAGCCCCGGGTGCCCCCCCAGGTCAGCTGGCACATTATGAATCCTCTCTCCTCGTGAACTCTGACTCTGCATTTCCATATTTTCTGCACATACTTGCCGTCTTTCTTTTTGCTCGTTTGAGGCACTCTTTAGCGGGGATGTCCCGATCAGGCTTTTTTGATTCCCCCCCCCCCCAATTTTTTTTTTGATGCTACACTTATTGCACATTCCGATGCTCGTATCAGCACTTCAGGTTTTTTTTTTGTTTTGCACTGAAACGTTTCATGGGATTTGAGCCTGAAATTGGCAAATGCAGGCAGGATGGCCATGACCTTGAAACGAAGCGAATGTGACCTTGAAACGTTCGTCGTGTCATTTGGACGATTGGCCGGAGAATGAGGCGATCCTCTTTGCCCCCTTTGATATGGCGTATGGCAAACCATATGCGCCTTGAAAGGGAATTTCCAAACGTGGTCCTCCGTCGAAAATGTCGCTTCGGCCGCACAGAGCGCCGAAGCCATCGGAAACCGATAGGAAGTGAACCAATGAGAGGACGGATAAACTCGTACGGCTTTCCACGGGCAAAATTCGACAATCTCGTTGGCTAAAACAATTTCAGCGGCGCACGCGGTCGACACCTGCACTCTATTGATCGATATAGATCGATAGATTACAGCATGTATTTCATGACGACAACCCCCCCCCCCCCCACCCCCCTCTGCCTTTCGCATGCCTCGTTCGTGTCCTGCTGCGGTGTGCGTCGTAAACGAGCGTTCTGGAAAGAAGCGGCGCGTCTCTGCGGGAGGGCGTGCATGTTTGCCAACGCGCAGCTGTTTGCTCGGTGTTTTTTTTTTTTTTTTTTGACAACCTTTTTATTTCCAGGGGAGAAGGGGATAGGGCGGCCCCACTTCCATTTGTCTTAAAAGGACCCATATGGAAAATATAAATTGGCAGCAGCGGGGAAAAAAAACGGCTGAAGCCGCCACTGTTCTCGGCGTACCATTTGAATTCATGAGGTAACGCTGAGCCTTTCTTTTTTGCCTCGGAATCAAAGAATGGTCGCAGGAGGGGAGATGCGACAAAAAAAAAAAAAAAAAAAAAAAAAGCGGGCACTCATCCAGTGGCACTGGCATCATTTTTCTGGCGATTCTCATTTTGCAAAGAACAAAATGCATTTTTAAAACATTTGAGTTGATAAATTATGCAGCGTTACAAAACTAAAATAAAGCAAAACTACTCCTTGAAGATGCTGAACCAAGTTATGGGGTCACTTTGTTTGTTATACTGTGGCTGGTTTTGGAATTCCCCCCCAAAAAAGCAGTTTTTTGGGTGCTTCATGCTCCAAATGTGACAAATATCTTAACCCCCCCCCCCCCCACCACCCCCCCCCCCCCCATCAACAATTAAACACGCGATATCAAATGATCAGACATGAAAGGAACAATTCTCTGGAAAAAACAATGAAAGCCTCACATCGGATGATTTGACATGGCCGTCCGTGTGCTTTGTCGTCTCTCTCCCCAGTCAACGACGTGGACAATTCCTCCCGCTTGCGCTTTGTAATTCATTTCCCGTTGGCTGACTTGAGAATTTAAATGACAATTTCATCCCTCATTAGCGTCGGGAGTTCGGAAGTATTTGCTTTCTGAGCCGTTCCCCTCGGAAAGTATCCCTAAATACTCGGCAAATTCAAACCTTGTCACCTGCGGGAGGGGGGGGGGGGCGCTCCGGAGATGAAATACAATGCCACACAAATACGTTTGGAAAAAAATCAAAAACATGATCAAAGCATTGATAAATATTAGGAAAAACATACCCAACTGGAAAAAAAATGACATTATATGCCCCCCACTGCCCTCCCCTAAATAAATGCAGTTATTTCAAGAAAAATAGCTACAACAGAATAAGCTAATTGACAAAAAAAAGATGGAAAAAATATATTTGAACTGTAATGAAAGTAGACTCTTCATGTTTCATTTGTGCATTTCTTTGAGCATAACTTAACAGACCAAATCGTGCGTGAATCAGTCGGGCTGCAACTGAAGCTTCGTTTATTGATGGAATCATTATTTGGGCAATTATTTGTTGAATAGAATCAAAGGAGGGGAAAAAAAAAGGGTTGCAATTCCAGGACATCATTAATGAAAAAAAACAATTTGCTGATGATGAAAACACATTTTTGTGATTGATTCATGGTTGCACCTCCAATCATGAGTCTGGTCTTGCCGTCCAGATTCCTTTAATTGTTTGTTCCAAAATACAACAGAGAAGATGGCCTTGGAAAAACATCTGCATGTTCATCACAATGTCTCAGGGAGGGAAGGGCGGGGGGGGGGGGGGGGGGGGAAACAATCGCAATGAGGTTCGATTTCGAAAAGCCGAGTTGGAGACGACTGGCTCGAAGCTTTGGGTGGGGACCACATTAGGAAGAGGTGGCGTGGAAGCCGCGGGACGCCAGAGTTGACGGCGAGCCTCGGAGGGACCATTGATAAAAAGGGAGCGGGGGGGGGGGGGGGGCACAAAGCGCCGTCCTTATCCCGCTTCTCTTTTTTCCCCAACGCGCCTTGCCGAGTCACCGCTATCTGCTTCAATGGAGCATTATGCAAAAACCAGGAGGATTTTGGCACCGGGGGTGTGGGGGGTGGGGTGGGGGGGGGGTGTTCATAAAAGAGGCTTCATAAAAGTGACTGCTGTTTCATTCTATCAGAGCCACCTTCCTGGACAGGTAACTCACTTTGAGGATTTGCCAAGTGGCAAATCAGCCGCCAATAGCCGGTGGCTTTCTCAATATAAGCCACCGGCCACACAGGACCCCCCCCCCCCTCCCCTCCCCTTTCTTGTTGGGGGGGTGGGGGTTCTGCGCAATAAAGGCCAATGTAATATGGCCGCAAAGAGAATTTTCCAGCGTGAGTTAAAGGAAAAAAATCAACTTGACTTTGAGCGGGAAAAGAATTTGAAAGCCATTTGCAAAAAGTCATTGCGGAAAATCACATACAGGGAGTTGGCTTAGGAAGGTCGTTCGTATCCCGTTGCACAAGACGATCATGGATTTAGTCTGGCGCTGCCCGAGGTGGAAGGGGGAAAATTGGTCAGAAAACACAATCTGAGTGCGGAGGGATGGGCGCACCCTGGAGGAATGTCGCTGTTATTGCTCAAGACAGCTGGGTAAGGCTCCTTGTGAGGACAAAACGGATCAGAAAATGGAGGGATGGATTTGGCACCTCGTCCATTTTGGAGAAAATTTCAGACTTTGACTTCGTTCGTCTTCGGGTTGTGAAATGCGATCATTGTAAAGCTGACTTCCTCCATCTCTTGACGTCACACTGATGACTTGCCAACTCGTGGGCTCAATTTCCCCTGAGGCGATTCCCCCCCCCCAAATTAAAATAAGTCACCCCACTCCGGCAAATTCACGCACACACATTTGTGTCATCGCGTTTATGTCGCGCTCTAGGGATCCTCGGCTTATTTGAATGGAACTTTTTTTTTTTTTCAATATTCCCAGCGCCTTCTTCCCGTTCAAGTCGTGTGTCACTAATGAATAAATAAAACACACACAAGCAGCGGATTGACTTTCATGCATGGCTGCGCCGACTTTGATGAGTATAACAACACACACACACACGCACACACACACACACACACAAGCAGTTGAGTCACACTCGGCCCGACGACTCCAGCCGTGCGCCGTGAATGCTGATGCCCCCCTCCTTAAGTTTTACAAGGCCTCGGCGAGGATCAAATAACACTAAAGAGCAAGCAATTCACAGGCTTAAGCGGGTGAGAAATGGACACGACCCGATTAAGGCTCCTATTACCTCCCCCAAGGCAAATTTCACGGATGCGTCAGAGGGCGAGATTATCAAGAGTGCGTCAAATGGATTCATTGAAACTTGGTCGGTGGCGATGATCGGCGATGTAGCAGTGGGCAAGACAAACTACTTCGAGTTTTGGTTGGGTCTGATCAAGATGATGAAAAAAAGGTCCCCTGACGTCTAGTTTTTTTTTTTTAACCCCCATGCGGTAATAATCCCAAAATTGGACATTTCAGACATTTTGAGGGGTTGAAAGTGAAAAAAAATGAAAAGTGAAAAAAGTTGTTGCACATTGGAAGAGGGACATTTTTGGGACGTAATACCCTTCATGCAGCCGCTTCAAAATACTGCATGAGGGTTAAACACTGTTTTTCTTGTTGTTCTTGTCGGCGATAACAAGGTGAAGGGCAATCCTTTGGTGGACGTCGGTTGCATAGCTTCGCAGTGTGAAACAACTTTCACCAAAGCGTGACCAGCAAAAGCCATTCGGTTTTGCTCCAACAGACCTCTAAACCCACAACCGCAAAAAAAATTGCGCGTCCTCCCAAACTTTCCCTTTTGTTCTTTTGTTTGACCTTGCCAGAGGTCTGCCCTCCGCTGAGTGCCACTTGAGTTGTTCCCCCAGCCCTCTTTCGCAAATCTCCGAAAGAATACGCGAGTGCACGTCAAGCTCGGCCTTTTAACTGCCAAGGACCCACCCGGCATGTTTGGCGTGGCGCTGGGACGCCGGCGCTAATTGGCGCCGTAATGGCATCATAAATGGCGGCCAAATCGGGATGGTTTATCGGGCGGAGGTTTGAATGGAAAGTCGTGGCGGGACCCCCTGCCCTCGCCCTTGGACGTCCTGCGGGCCGCCAAGGTGATCCGGCACGTCGCAACCATCCGCAACGTGTTTTCTGGAGGCAATGTACAATTAGTGATGGTGGTGGGACCAGTTTTTGGTTCCATTCAAGAACATTGAACAGGCATGCAGTCAATTCTTCATGCCCCTGTGGCGAAAAACCCCAAACCAAACAACCCAACACTATCGCAAGCCGAGTCACTCAGTTGACGAGCTCTTTGCGTGTTTACGGTTGGCAAGATGGTTCGAAAGGAATGTTTGGAGGTGCAAGCGCGGCCGCAGAACAAACGTGCGCATCCCAACCAACTACACGCGATTTAAAAGTAGCCCGACGAGTCAAATGATAGTCCGACCGGATTATTGTTCACCCGAGGCACGAGATATGCAAAAAACATTTAGTCCAAGCCTCTGGATTTAGTCACAACATTCCGAGACCTTATCAGACATTCCCCCCCCTCCAGAGTATTTTGCGCGCGCATCTGCTTATTTGTGCGACGTGGCTGAACGGGGGTGTGCGGAGCTGGAGTTGCCTTTCCTTTGGAGGAGTGCTGATTGACGGCCAAGTTCCCCCGAGAGTGCGCCGATTGCTTTTCCCGGCGGGGGATCCAAAGAGTCTGGTTTGCTTCCAGAGCCTTGGCACAGGTTGTCCGATTGGCACGCCAGCGCACCCCTCGCGTCAGCGATAATCTCTCAAAGCAAACAAGAGGCGGCGAAAAGGGATCGGGGGTTTTGTTCGTGGAAATGCCTTTCTACCAATATCTCCTCCCGTCGTGACCGCCCCCCCCACGCAAATACGCTTGAATTTACGATCGGAACGTCTCCCCGTCATATGCTAATGTAGCGCTAATCCTTGACAGCAGGGGGGATTCATTCCCAAACCTGATCAAGACCTCAAACTTTTGCAAATCCTCATCGCGCTCTGTCGTCGGCGTGGGAAAACGTTTCGCGGTGGCACTGAATCGTGCGCTTTTTTTCGTGGGATCGAGTGGCCCCGAACCAGGGGAACTGAACTGCTAGCGGACGAAAGCTTGCTTTCTGTCGCAGGGGTCGATGGATCAGCCCCGTCGCTCTCTGATCACGTTCAGTCTGAGTTGAACCTTGCCGAAACAAAAGATCTATGGCAACATCTCTGATGGCAAGTTGCGATTGCGGACCGCTGCCCGCTAACAACTTCCGGCGGTGTAGCTCATGTGGGACCGGAGGTTCAAGGTGACTTGGCTTTTTGATGTTACTTTGTTTTGGTTTTTTTTGGTGAACCTGATCGGACGGTTTGGGCGCAGTGTGAGCCAACACAAAAATAGATCCTGATCATGACACGCATTTCCCCCAACACGCGATCGACTCGGGACTACCGGTCGATCGCCCTGATGTAAGTCGCTTTGCTGGAGAAGCCGGTTTCCCGATTGCATTCGGTTTTAGGGAGTTTCAAGTTGCTAAAAATGTTTTCCTGACCGGAATATTTGTTTTGTTTTCCCCTTGCATCAAACATTAAAAACGCTCACCCGGGCTGCGGCTGATTCAATAATGTCGTAAAAGGTACGGGTCGCTCCTCCAACGGCCAAATGAGCCGACTCGGATAAGCAATTATCGGGGCACGGTGTGTACCTGAGCCCTCCGAATCGCTATGAAGAGGAAGCATTATTCAATTTAGGCTGGCTGGCGAGGTGGCGCCGGCGACGTTGCCGCTGTCTGTGAAACAACCTATTTTAGCGAAATCAACTCCCACTTAAGAGCGGCGGTAATAAGCGCGCGGCGATGCTTGCCGGCCCGCGGGGGCCCATCCGTCATGCCGTAATACGGGAGTCGGAATGAGTGATAACGCTTCGTCCTGCTACAGCGACTTAGCCGCCGCCGCCGCCGCCATTGCTGCCGCCGCCGCAGGAGTGTCTCATGCACGCGGCAGATAATAGACAGTGCGAACGCGATTTATGCGCGAGGTTGCAAGGCTGGGCTTTCGGAGAGTGGCGCTTGTTGGCCCCTCGCAATTTGCTTGCATTCCCCGGCAGTTAAGATGGCGTGCAAACGCCAAGATGTGAGCTAACTGACTTGAAGTGCCCGTGCGATGGCTCAGTCGGTTTGTGCTCGTTGATGATTGAGGCGAGTATGCAAGCTAATACGATCGCTGAGCCTCATGTGAAGCCGGTCTTTTGGTATTGCGTGACGAAATCGTTCATTTATGTCCTTTGGGTTCACGCTTGCGTACATGCTAGCTGGGCGCCCGGTGATCCTCTCGGTTTGAAGTGTTCTGCCGCCATCTTGTGGCATCGATATCTTTGCCGGCGGGCTGGAACTTTCCATTCGTTGATTTTTTTCCCCGTACAGTCAAAGCTGGGTTTTCGTCCATAATCCGTTCCAGGAGGCTGTTCGAAAACCGAAATTGTTCGAAAACCGAAACCACGCTCTTTTTAAAATAAAAATGTTTCCTGAACACGTCTGCTCACAATGGAAAGCAACACGAGGAAGCGTCACTTCCTCGTCTACCCGAGGAAGCGTCACTTCCTCGTGTAAGGAGGGCGAGAGGAGTCAAATGGTGCATTCAAGTGCGCTCAGTTTGTTCAAGAACTGAAATTTGTTCGTCATCCGAGGCATAAAGAACTCAAAAGTTTTGGTCAAAAACCGAATTGGTCGAGAACCCAGACGTTCGAAAAACGAGGTTTGACTGTATAGCTAAACCAGGGGTGGCCAACCTACGGCTCTCGAGCCCCCAAAAATGTCCCCTCCTCAATGTTTGCATGCCCGCTGAAGCTAACCTGGGCCGTTCAAGGTAACCTTCTTGGTGCCATCAAACGCAAACGAACCGGCGAGAAGATGCGGACGATTTTCCGCTCTCGGATCATCAATAGCTCAATGAAAAGATGAAAACAACAACAAAGCAGGGATGGGATTGAGGCAGCAGACGAAGTGGCGGGTGCGGGTGGGCACGTGGGAGGGGGCGGGGTTTGACCGCTGAGCGTCGCATCATTTGAGAAATTTCCCGGGCATCTTTACGTTTTTGTTTGCTTTGCGCCTGGCGCGGCTCATCGGTGTGCCTGTTGGTGGGTAATGACTCCCACTGTGGCAGGGCCCCTTTAAGGTTTAGGTACCGGGTCTCCCCCCACCACCCTGGACGCCCCCCCCCCCCGCCATCCCCCTCCTCGTTGCGCCATCCATTATTCATGGCTCACAATCAAATGAGGCAACAACGGTTGGTAGCGCGAGAGGTGGAGCGTGGCTCTTCCTCTTCCAAAAGTCCCCCGAGGTGCCCCAGTCTGGTACCCACCATCGATTCAGCGTACCCACCGCCCCCTCGCACACCCCCCAAGCCCTCCCTCCCCTGATCTACCATCTCTCCTTGACAGTTTATTCGATGGGGGTCCAGGCACTTTGATTCCATCCCAGCCCTCCGCGCTACGCTGCCCTGCCCACCAGCGACCTCCCTTTCCCCTTTTGGGCTCGTCATCACTTCCGGTCTCCATCTCCGCAGGGGGTTGCGCCCAAATTGTCTGGCACATTTTATTTTGGAGACAAGATGGTGGCTTTGACATCACCGGCAAGCTGTTTTACTATCAGGACTCTACTTGAGTGTGTTTGATTGTACGTTGACATCACAACCACTTCAAGGGGTCTTTTCTTCCACGTGGACTTTGAGCAAGGGGATTTGGAATGTGGTGCAAAAACAATCAAGAAAACACAGCAGGCTATGTGAAAAAAACCCCAAAACATTCATGCGTTTTTCCACCAAATTCACCAAGGAAGTAAAATCGATTGTACTTTCTACGAACTTCACCTCAAGGCAGCCAACCGGGCTTGGGGATGTACGACATCAAAGTCCTGAAAAAGAACTCGAAGATGTTGGTTGAGCCAGTGAAGGGATGCCATATGATATGCTCCCTCTCAAGGGTACCAGTCAAGAATCGATCGGCGGCGTGCTGGAGCAACTGGAGATGCTTGATGGAGGACTCCAAAGTCAAGCGCGCGAGACACTAACAGTGCGTCTTTCGTTTGGGGTTCAACTGAACAAATTTGCCCAACCATTTGATGAAGTTTGAGGGGGGGGGGGGGGGGTCAAATCAAAACTAACCGAAAGCCCCACGGACGATTTCTCTGCCGCTGTGAAGTCTCATCAGTCTCCTGGTATCCATTCCAAGACGCCATCACGCTTCTCTTATTATGCTCATTACTGCGGCGGCGGCGGCGGCGCTGGCGTCTATCACGGCCCTCTAATGCGGGGGGTCTAATGGTTCTGACCCGTGCGGGACACAGGTGGGCCCCGGGACCGCCTTTGATTGGCTCCATCTAGCAAGCCACTTGGGGTCCCGGGGAGCCGAGGAGGATCCTTTTTCCCCAGGAAAGCAATCTTGGCCGCTTTGTTCTGTCCTAATGCCTCAATTAAAAAGGTTAATTCCGAGTGGGGACCCCCCCCCCCCCCCCCCCCCCCACCTCCCCCTTCAAATGAGCGCCCCAAGCTGGCAATCGCGTTGGAACTGGACACATGATAATCGTGTCATCTTTTGCCTCTCATCAAGCCGGGATATCTCTCACACACACACACACACACACACACACACACACACACACACACACACACACACACACACACACACACACACACACACACACACACACACGCGCACAGTGATGTCATATTTGATAGGCTCAAGGAAATATGACATGTAAACGTTGCCATGAAACCCAAAAATGTGAAACCTGATTATTTATATATTTTTTCCCTTCTGAAAACGGATCCCCATTTCCCCATCCCAGACCCAAATCCCTCAGCCTGCGCGCACCCCCCCCCCCTTTTTTTGTTTTTTTTAGGAGAGCGTAACTCTGCCATGAAAGCATCATTTGCAGCCCGAAGCCCAACTCTGGCTTGAATCCCAAACTTGAAATTGAAACCCCTGTCCCCAAATCCTACTTTGAGACCCCCGAAGCTCTCCTCCGCCACCCGATGTAGTTGATCCTGATGTTTTTAGCGGCGGGCACACGGGAGCCGTTGCCTCTTTGCATCCCCACCACAGCACACGCCGCACATTTATTATTCATGGCAATCAAATAAGTGAGCTGCTCGGAGAAAGTTACTCTCTCTCGCTCCTCCTTTCTTCTTTCTCCGCTCGCCACCTGCGCAGAATTGCTCGGGTGGCGGCTGGCGCTCTGCGGCGAAGCCGTGGGCCCGAGCGTCCCGCCAGCCCTCCTCCCCCGTTTTGGGGGAAATGAGCAATTCTCTCATTGTAATAATGCGCCTCTGTCATCTCCCCATTATCGGCGTGATAAAAGATGAAATATTCAGGGAGGCTGGCCTCCTAACCTGATCTGGGCCTGATATTGGGCCCGTGGAAAATGAGTTTTATCAGCTTTAATATACTCCTTGGCAGACTGACCCTTGAAATTAAACATTATTACCGAGCGGATATTTAAAAAAAAAAAAAAGAGCGGGCCCACAAATGACATCAAAATGAAAATATTAAGGAACATTACGGCTCCATCAAGTGGCGTTTCTGCCTCCTTCTCCTCTCTTGCACACCCACCCCCCCGCCCCCTCCGCCCCCGCCCCCGCCCCCTTTCAACCAACCGCGATGCCGTCGCCGTCACTCTTCAGTGTGCGCTTGCGTGCGGGCTGGCAGCAGAATAATAACAAATTCCGCTCGTCCCGCCCGCTTCATGCGTCTGAATAAACTCGTTTTGGCTCCGCGCACGCGCTCATCGCCTGCTTTATTGAGAATGCGCGGCAGACCGACGGTGCGGGCGGGCGGGCGGGCGTGCGTGCGTGCCAGGAAAACGGTAAGAGTGCGCAATCAAAGCGCTGTTTGATGTGTACGCGACACGTTGCGAGTGAGAGTGACGGCTGCTGCGAACGGCGGGGCAAACGCTGCGCCGGCGATTCGCTAATTCGGCTAGCTTGCGCGCCGATGAGGCGGAAGGCAGGTTACACCCTGAACCGGTCGGCGCTCATTCGCAGGATGCAGATAAAGACGCACGCTCACTCACTCGCACGCCGCCGTTCCCAAATGGGAAGCGATCGCACTCGCACGCTAGCCCGGCGAGCGGACCGCTACGCGGCATTAGCAACTCGCTAGAGAAGTCAATTCCCCTTTATCACTTTCAAGCCAAAAGCCACCAAGGTGTCGTTTTGTCCTCAATGCGTTGATTGTGACGTTAGGTTTTGCCAAGTCTGCGCTGATTTGTCACTTTGCGATTAGCTGCTGCGATTGAGCAACCTCCAACTGGGCCCCAAAGCGGTAGAGGTAAGATCGGGCCGAAAATGTCAATCATTCTTTCGGGTTCGGGTCGGGTCGGGCTTCTCTGTCGCTGACATATATATATTTTTTTTCGTAGTCTCTCTGCTTGTCTCTCTTAACCCCCATGCAGTAATTATTTCGGCCACTTGTGCAACAAAAAGTTGTTGCACATTGGAAGAGGGACATTTTTGGGATGTAATACCCTTCATGCAGCCACTTAAAAATACTGCATGAGGGTTAAGATGGGACCAAGGGGTAGCAAATACAATGAAAACCGCAGGGCCCCCCAAATTGAACCCTGTGGAACACCATACGGCAGTGTGACAGAGTGGGCCTCAGAGCAACCAATGCCAACACAAAAATCAGTGGTCCTTCAAAACGATTGCACATTGGAAGAGGGACATTTTTGGGACAATCGCTTAAAAATACTGCATGAGGGTTAAAGTGCAGCGCTAGATTCTTAAGGACGTACTGCTGCTGTGGTTTACGGCCCTATTTTCAACCCCTCAAAATGATGGGCCCCCTCAAAATCAATACCCTCGGGCCTGGTCGGGTCGGGCTCGATTTTTTTAGGACCGATCTTAGCTCTACAAAGCAGCTCCTAAAGCCGCAGCGACCCGGGTACCTGCAGACCCAGTTGTCGGCTGTTGACTGGGAACTGTTTGCTGCTGCTGCTTGTGTACGGGCAGCGCGCTGAAAGGCGCGGGGGGGGGGGGGGGAGATGTGATTTGAATAGATTTCCCAGCAAGCCGGGAGTCGGATGAGGAAGCAGCGACCCCCGGGGAACGAATTAAAACTTTACTTTTGGTCACGGCAAAACCCCCGACAGTGCCTTACAATCCGTCCGCCCCCCCCTTCGTCCCTCCTTATAGTGCTCACCGCCTTATCGTCTAAATAAACGCGCGTGTGTGCGTGTGCGTGTGCGTGTTTGGTCACGCCAACAAGCAAAAGAAGCCGACTGGAGCGCGCCCGGAGGTGAAGGGGTTGCGCACGCAGCCCCCCCCCCCCCCCCCCCTGCCCCAGCGCCAGGCCCGGATGAGTATTCAGAGCAGCGTGTCAGTCTTCCTGAACCCCGGCACCGGGGAGCTTTGCATATACCACGCGCCGCATTTTATCGCGGCTGTCCCCGAACTTGCCTTCGTTTTTTTCATTTTGCAGCCAAAAACGTGCACTTTTCTCAGGCCGGTTTCCTTCCGTGGTTCAAATAAGCAAATGAGTTTCTAGTTAATGCTGATAGCTCGGCGAATTGGGGTGTGGAGATGGGGGAGAAGGTTGCAAATTGGGGATTCAAGCCGGAGCGACGGCAAAATTTGGGAGACAAATGAGCCAACTGGATTCAGGCGAAGAGTTTGCATTTGGGTTTCAAGATTGGCATTTTCGAGACCGAGTTTTGGTTTTTTCCAGTTCAGGTCGCAATTCCGCACCTCTTCGGAATGATGAAGCGGATTCAGGTCCGGGCTCTGGCAGAGACTTTTTGTTTGTCCTTATGGAGTGCTGGGTGTATCGTGCTAAGATCATTTAAAAAAAAAAAAAAAGGCTGTTACAAGGCACAACGCCCCGCGTCCCGGCTTGTAGGTGAGGAAAAGGCTCCGTGATGAGGAGGCCGTGGAAAGACATAAAAAAAACAACCAGGATGAAAGCGGGCAAAAGAGGAGGCGAAATGGAGCAGGGGGGGAGGAAAAGGAAAATGCGGGATCAACACCACGGGGGTTTGTCGCCGGGAGGGGAGGAACACAGGAGAGGGATAATGCTTTTCGCCCCCCCCCCCCCGCCCCCACACTCCCCGCCCCTCCCCTCCCACTTCTCCCGCTCTCGCTTTCCCTGCCACTTGATTCATTATGCTGATATACACACTATTTGCTTCCCGAGTGGATGCCCCCCCCCCCCCCTCGCCTCACACCCCACACACACGTCCAAATATCCACCCAGTGGCACACGCACAGAAAGCCACAACAAGGTGCCATAAATATGGCAAACGACACCGACCGGCAGCTGAGCAAGGTCAGCCCGGGCCCGGGATGACAGCGCCGTGGGCGCTGCACCCAGCTCTTATTACCAATGCACACGGAAAGCTCATTAGGACGGACCCCAGAGCCCCCCCCCCCTCCCCCCACCCCCTTGCTTCCCAAGCACATACAAACAGTGATGCGCTGACTGTTTAATTGCAACGCTCCCGTCCACGTATGACGCCGCTTGCGCTTCATTTCTGCCTTGGTATTCAGCAGCGACGCCATGTTGGGTCACGATTCACTTTGTGCTGTTGAACTGGTCGAAAATCCCGACTCTGTCATGAGCTGCCGTCACGGAAAAGGCGGCTTTGGGCGTTTCTTCATCATTGCCTTTCGTTGCCGATCACACACACACACACACACACACACAAAATGTAAAAAAAAAAAACGATCGCCTGCGGCACAAACTCGGCGGCCTGCGGCCACGCACGACTAGCGGAGGGCCGCCCAGTAGATATCCTCATCAGGAATCAGTCTAACCCCCGTTCACCCCCTCCCTCCCCCCGCCCCAGCACTTTATTGATGTATTCACATTTTAAAATAAGAAAATTGTTCACAAGTAGCGACTGTCTCCCAACACAATTCCAGTTCCCGTGTTTGTTCCGCAGCCGTGCGAGTCTTTCACTTCTTGGCGCGTTAGCAAAGGGCAAAGGGTGCCAAAGTCGGGTGTTGAAAGGCCGCTTTCCCGCACGTTTCCCACTTCCCCCCCTGCCGCAACACGCACCCGAGTGAAATCATCGTCTCCCGGGTGGTTGTGCTTTTAGCATTTAATTTACCGTAATTTCTGGACTATAGAGCGCACCTGATTATAAGCCGCACCACTACATTTTAAAAGGAAAAAAAAAAACATTTTGTACACACATAAGCCGCACCCGTCTATAAGCCGCAGGCGCCCATATTGTAACATGAGATATTTACAAAGAATGTTGAAAGCGTGTGACAAAAGTCGCGGCTTATAGTCCGGAAATTACGGTACATCTTATCAATCCGTTGCAAGGTACTTTGCAAATACGTTCAAAGCAGTTTGGCAGTCAAAAATATTTCTTCCGCAGTGCCTCCGAACGTTGGCTTGTGAGGTTTGTCATAATTTTATTGAAAAAAAAGAAAAGAAAAAAAAAAAGGAAGTGAGGGTCAAGAAGATCTTTTTTTTCGCTCTTATCTTGGTGCCTTCTCTCAATCATTTGAAATCATCTCCTGCTTTTCCGAAATCCAGGGATGGAAATTTGGGAAAAGAGTATTTTTTATTCTTTGACAAAATCGGGAGCATCAATTCATCCAAAGAATCCTTGCCGGATGAATTGATTATGAATCATTTGTATGACGCTCTAAAAATGAAAAATGTCCAGCAAATCCCCCCGATCGCAATTTGCAATTGTTGTCGGCTGATCTTGGTCGGCAAATATCGGGATTGGAATCGGCAGCATAAAAGCCGACCTGGTAGCAGGAGTGTGTGTGTGTGTGTGTGTGTGTGTGTGTGTGTGTGTGTGAGTGAGTGTGAACATGGAGTGCTTGGCTCATGCTCTGGACACGCCTGAGAAACTCTGTGAGTGTTGCACGTCCCCCCTGCCCCTGCAAACCCAATCTCTCCATGTCCCCCCCCCCCCTCCCACCCACCATCAGACACATGCTGAGACACACACACACACACACACATACACACACACACTCCCTGACCGATTCCTTCATTTCTTCTCTCCGCTAGTTTTTTTTTCTTTCATTTCATCATCAAGGTACAATCAGCCTGTCAATTCAAACACCACTTCTGGGTTAAATTTTTTATTTTTTATTTTTCTAATCTCAGAGGAATTTTTAGCACCTCCATCGTGCGCCACCGCGGAGAAAAAGCATCCAATCCCCCATTGTCCCTCCTGCTCGGCCTTAGGGGGTGGCAATAGTGGGGTTGGTGGGGGCGGGGCAGGGTGGGCGTTGTCAGTCTGGCAGGCCCCGGGGGCCCGTCAGGCGACCAGCGGGCCGTGACGGGCAGCGGGCCCCCGCGTCCCTCTCCCCGCAAGTCTGGCGCCCGCTGAGCCCAGCTTGCCAAAGTGACCTCGCTCCAACTGTGGAGTGGGTCTTAAAAGGCAAATGGAAAATGTGAAAATCCACTCCAAATCATTCCGCAAGGGGGGGGGGGGGGTGTCCGCGCTCCCCGGCCTGCCAAGTGGCCAGCGTGACCATCCAATGGGCCTGCGCCGTGGTTACACACCAGATGAGCTCAACAAGAAGAAAAGGCAAGTGCATCATCACCAACGCTTGGAGCAAAGTTGCTGACGTGCCCCCCCCCCCCCCCCAAAAAAAGGGAAGTCTTTACCTCTTTCAAGCAGAATGGTTGTTAGCTATTGCAAAACCACCCATTTCCATCCAAGTTTCTCAATTGACCTTGGATCTCCTTGGAGGAGGAGGAGGAGGTGGGGGGGGGGGGGGGGGGGGGGGGGTCAATACAAGAATCAGACAAACCATCACTTCAAGGGGGCATCTATGGTTGCACCAACAAAAACATTGAAGCATTTTTAACTTTAAATTCATGCCTCCGGCTGCATGCCTGCAACTTTGGAGTCAGCCAATCCTCCATCCAGTTGGTCCAAAATGCCGCCGCTGGCCTCAAGACCGGAACTCGTAAGCGTGAGCGCACTCCCCCCCCTGGCATCCCGTCACTGGCGCCCGACACATTTTCGAGTTCTTTTCAAAAATGATCGTGATCAGATCTTTGAATGGCGGCGAGGAGGAGAGCCAGGTGCGCATTACACAACCTCCCCACCGCCGCCATCGCTGGTGGCAAAAACACCACCCCCCCCACCACCCCCCATCCTCCTTGCCCTCCCCCACATCTCTCCTCCTTCCTTCCCTGCATCCCAGAGAGGGTGATGCAGGGAGGTGACAACACCAAGGAGGAGCGCTGACGCTTTTTCCCGGCGAGTTCTCTCCCGACTTCACATCCACTTCAAGTGCGTGAGTATTCCTCGCAAGCCCGTGGCTCCTCCCCTCCTTCCCGGTCGCCCGCCCCCTAGCTCAGCCCCCGTCGAGATTGCGTCGGGGTCAGGGAATATGGGGAGAGGAACAGAGGGGGGGGGGGTGCACTCGACAACTTGAAAGGAATTGTAATGAGGCGGCGGCGCAGTCGCACTCTCTGCCGCCGCCGCCGCCGCCGCCGCTGCCTATTCCCACGACGACAAGCTCCAAACAAATAGCTGCATTTGAAGTCCCCACGTTTTATGGCTTTGAAAATGTTGCTAGTGTGTATGCACGCACGCACGCACGCACGCACGTTGTTGTTGTTGTTGTTGTTGACTGTGTGTTTGTGTCTTTGTCCCAGGAGCGGATTGGCTTGAATGTCTCCACTGAAACGACTTCATTATGATGACAACCACAAAAAAAAACTCCCGACGTTCATGGTGACTTACCGCAGTCCAGCCAGCGGCGTGTCAAAGACGCTTCTTTGGTGCCACACGCAATTTGACTTTCCTCCGAGTTTTCAATCGAGGGTCACTCGAGTCGGCTTGGCTCAAAGACGGGCGGGCGCCTTCGCCTTCATGAAATCAATGAAGGTTTTGCTCCAAAGCTTCTGTTTTCACGGCGCTTCGCATCCGGCTCATTGAACAAGTCGGTCCTCGCTCAAACTCCACTCTTGATGGGAGCGGGCGCAACACGCAACAGTTTGCCTCTCCAATTTCTCACTTTTTCATTCACGACAAATTTTAGCACGAGTGGGAAATCCGTTCAACTCAAATGTCCCTTTTTTTCTCCTTCGCTTCTGTTGTGGTCGGAGTCTGTCCAGCGTTAGCAGTGGAATTGACGCCGTTCCTTCCAATTGGAGGACCAAACTTTTGGGTTGGAGGGCCGCCGACAGAAAAACGCAAGGATGAAATTCTTCCACTTTTGGAAACAGCTTGCCGATGATCTGATCATTTGAATCAGGTGGTTAGCGCGTCGGCCTCACAGTGCAGAGGTCGTGGGTTCGATCCCGGCTGCGGCCTCCCTGTGTGGAGTTTGCATGTTTTCCCCGGGCTTGCGTGGGTTTTCTCCGGGTACTCCGGTTCCCTCCCACGTTCCGAAAACATGCATGGCAGGCTGATTGGATGCTGTAAATTGTCCTTCGGTGTGAGTGTGAGCGCGGATGGTTGTTCGTCTCTGTGTGCCCTGCGATTGGCTGGCAACCGGTTCAGGGTGTCCCCCGCCTACTGCCAAGATAGGCTCCAGCACCCCCTGCGACCCTAGTGAGGATGAAGCGGTTCAGGAAATGGATGGCATGGATGGACTTACTCTCAGGAAAAAAAAAAATATCTGAGGGAATAGAGAAAACAACAAATCCGCGACTGACCTGGCTGGACGTTATGTAGACAAGGGTCACAAGTGGCCGATTAACGGATGAGACCGACGCGGGTGTGTGTTACTCGGCCGTCTGCATCAATATTAATCTCCACGAGCCGGCCACCGAAGCCCACCCTCTCCAGCCCCTCGTGTGCGTGTGCGTGCTTCTTTTATTTCTTTATTTGTTGACAACCTCGGGAGGCGTGGACAAGTCATCACATTTGGTCCAGGGGACCGTCACAGAATTACGACTCGGCTCCCAGGGAAGCTTTGGCCACAACTTTACTGCAAAGCGCGGAGAGGTGAGGTGTGCTCCCCCAACCCCTCCACTCCAGGGAGTTGACGCGATTAAATAAGAGCTAGCTTTGGCACATTAGCGGAATTCAATATGTGCGACGTAATTATGCTGCTCAATAAGCCACTGGAGGAAGATATTCCATTTACACGCTCGGCAGCAGGTCGGCCTGCCGCTGTTTTACGTTTGTGCGGGAACGCTCGGCGCGCTAACCGCTCATTTTACACACACACACCTCGGAAGACGGGGAAATAGTCCGCAAATCGCTTTTGTTTACACGTGCAAAAAAGGAGGGCGTCAAGGGGGGAAAAAAAAATTCCAAAATTCGGTATTGAAGAATGTAGTCCAATGATCTTTGGCCGTGAAACAAAAACATGAAGCGGTTGTTTGACGGCGTGCTTCTATGATCAAATGTTGGTTGAGTTTGGAAAAAAGAAATGCACACACGATCTGACTTGGGAGTCGGCCAATCCTCCATCGAGTGTCTCCAGTTGGTCCAGAACGCTGCCACTTGCCTCTCGTAAGATGGAGCACATCACTGCCGCACCTTCGCTGGCTCATTTCGGAGTTCTTCGGATTTGTTGAAATGGCCCGGCCCCACCTGACCTCTCGGAGCCCCTCTGCAGCTGCCCGCTGCCTGAAGTCTGCATGGGACCGGACACTGTTCCAGATCCTAAGTGGAGGCTCTGAGGGGACGGAGCCGTTTTTGTTGGACGGTTTTTTGTGCTTTCTCCCATCTCAGTTATTCTTTTGTTTGATAGGTTTGTTTTTTTTTTTTTTGGTTGTTGGTTTTTTTGGGGTTTTTTTTTTTGTGTGTCGCCATGACAACGTTGAATATTGACGTCAGTCATAGATGACGCAGGCTCACATAGGATTTCCCTAAAGGATTTCCCTCGGCTATGTTTTAAATCAGTCATTCATGAGTACTAAAAGCGGCACACTGTTGGATTTTCTCCGGGAATCTCCTCAAGGATCTTTGATGGAAATGAGTGCCGGCATTTGTTGGAAATGCAATTGTGTCAAACCAGCTGACAAGACGATCTGTCAATCTTTAAATCGTTTATCTTTCTAATAATAATTTTTAATAGTTTATTAAAAGTATTGCCCCCCCCCTACCACCGAATAAAATAAAATAAAAAATAAAAAGGGAAGAAAACGGCACAATGGATGGCGTGTTAGTCGATACTTTCCATTCCTCCGAAAGGAGCGTCTGAACTGCTAATGTTTGCCGACAGTTGACATGTGTCCCTTGTTGCGGTTCCCTTTTGGGACGAAAATCTGGACGGGTTGCGGCTTGTACAAATCATGGGCTGCAAATGAGAAGAGATTAAGGACGGCTTCGTCTAATTTTCATGAAGGAACAATCACCATGTTTCGCCCGAGGGCTTGTTCTCGATCTCGGGGCCTGATGTGCCTCTTGGAGGGTAGTACCGACCTCCACCTGAAGATGGCAGCCAAAACCTAGCTAGTCGTGGCAATCTGCAGGCCCTCCTTTTTTTTCTTGTTCTTTTTCTTTTTTTTCCCTGCCCATATTCCTCCATCGGTCAACTGCGTTTTTTTTTCTTCTTCTTTTTTTTTTGTCTTTTTGTATTGCATTTATTGTTGGATCAAGCCTCAAGCCGCCCGCGTGTTTGTTTCACTTAAGCACAAAAAGGTAACATGGAAAAATGCACATTGGAGCCGTGTCACGGGTAACTAGGATGCATTTTCAATCTGTTGTGCGAGCGAGCAAGACGGATGACATCCCAAAATTGAACGGAATCATTGGACAAGGTTTCTGGTTAAGGTTTTCTTTTCTTTTTTTTTGTCTCAATTGATGGCGCACGGCGCCTGAAATGCAAGCTGCTCGAAAAATGTGCAAAACTTGTACTGATATGAAGTCGAGCGTATTTTGGATGAAATACATTCATAAAAAGTCACTTTTTGGGTCTGGCGTTACACATGACACGTTGCACGACTGGATCATGTTCTCGTTTGCCCGATTCTTCCACTTTACCAATTAAAATCGCTCAAGGCCCGATTATCTGACTCCTAAAAAGATCCTCATTCAAAGTGAAGCCATTTATTTTCAGTGTCATAAGAAATCTGCCCGGGTGGCAGCGTTAAATAAACAAGAACAAAATGGACCGCAACATAGTCTGTAGTGTGCACTGTTGTCAAAAGGATTTTTTTAATGATTATTATTTTTTGGAGGCTCCCAAGTCACATCAGAATCAGAATCAGAATCGCCTTTATTGTCATTGTATAGCTTACAACAAAATTTGGGTGCTATTCCTTAGTGCATTTCGTAAAAAAAAAAAATCAAATAGAATAAAATAACGGTTTAATAAATACAAAACTCAACAACACACGCATATGTTTAGTATTGGCTCTCCAAATTCTGACGTGTGGGCTCAATGCAGAGCTCGCAAAAGGAACAATCAGTCCACCTCGAAGCCAAAGGTGCTCACAAACCCATTTTCAACATCTCTACCGATGGTTAAATAGTGAGGGGGAAAAAAAAAAGGCCTTCTTATTGCTGCTCGAGTGCGTGGTGTGCTCCAGATGACCCCCCCCCCCCCCGCCCCCCCTCGGCTGTTGAACATTTCCACTTTTCCTCAGACATCAGAGAATCGGGCCTCCGTCGAATTTGATGGCAAGGGAGCGAAAAACTCCCCGATTATTGTCGCCGTCGATTTTGGGTGGGAGGCGGGTGTTGTCGGTGGGAACAATGGGAGGTTTGGGGTAGACGGGGAGCAGGGGGGGGGGGGGGGGTCAGGGGTGAGGGGGCAAGTGCGGGCGGGGGAGGGCTGGCGAGAGAGACGGAGAGGTCACACAGGGGTGGCCATCCGCCGTTCTTTATCCGTGCGGCGAGTCTGGCTCATGTCTGCCACTTGACGCTCCAGCGCGCCCTTAATGACGACTCAAACGGATGCCCCAACAAGGGAGTACGGGCGCGCTCGTGTGCGACATGCGCTCGGTTGAAGGGGAGCCGCGGCAAGGACAGGCGGGGACGCACCGACCGCGGCCAGGGTAGCCTCGGATGCCATTTTGCCCTCCCACCACCCACAGCTGTGCGAAAGGGCCCGAGGAGGGGGGGGGGCGCTCTTCCTGGTCCGCATCAAGAAGTGTCAGCGAGGGGCCACGCCGTACGCTGCGACACCTGTTGTCTCCAGCTTGCTCGATGGAAAGCTGACGTGATGTCATTGCCGCGCGCCCAAAGTCAAACGCGCTTTGGGAAGGCACTTTTTGTCCATTTCTGAACTGCTATTTCAGTCGAGAAAAGCGGAGACAACTTCGAAATAATTTTTAAAAATGTGCTCGTTGACCCTTGTTGCTACAATTTCTACAATTTTTGTAGATTTTTGCGTTGTGTCATCTTTGAATCAAAGACAACGCCTAAAATTTGTGTGATATGAAATATTCCAATTCAAGTTTTATATATATATAGAAATATTTTCATGTTTTTGGTCAGAGCACAGTGCCACTTTTATTGTCCATAAAGGGCAAAATACGAAGAAAAAAATAAGAACTATATGTGTATGTATAGCGCTGATGCCACTGAACATCTCGAGTGGTTGAAAGTCAAAATAAATATTCAGGAATAATACTAATTTTTGTAAAATTGTATGTTGCGTTATTTAACCCTCATGCAGTATTTTTAAGCGGCTACATGAAGGGTATTACGTCCCAAAAATGTCCCTCTTCCAATGTGCAACAACTTTTTTCACTTTTCACTTTTTTTCACTTTCAACCCCTCAAAATGTTCAGTGGGAATTGGCCAAGACATCGATATACAACCTATGCAACATTTCAGCTTCCTGGAGTTATTTGTCACTGTTTTGTCTGTGGCGTCCAATTGTCCAACAGTCCAAAATCGTCCAAAGTGTCCGAAATGTCCAATTTTGGGATCATTACTGCATGGGGGTTAAACGTATTCACATTGACTGCACCACACGGGTTTGAACTTAATGAATTAAAATGTAAACAGAATGAAATTCTCCTTGATATTAGCAACATGTGCTGATTGTAAGCTGAGGAGGAACTCATTCACATCACTTATTTATTTATGGATGTATTTATTGAAGGTTAATGCCCTGAAAAACACTTGATGCGAGGGGGGGGGGGGGGAAAAAAAAAAATGCTTGAAAGCTTCTTTGGTTTGTTCCAGGGCTCATTTCCCTGAAAGCAGAGCTTTCTTTCCCCAATTCAGTCCGGAGTAGTAGAAAAAACCCAAAACAAAACAAAACAAAACAAAAAAACCCAGGTTGTCAGTGCTCCTCCGTTCCGGTGAGTCTCCTTGCTGCTGCGCTGGTACACGTTGTGAAACGTGTGCACGTTGTCTTTCCCGGCGTGGTAACAAGACTTCCCACCACGACCGCTGCCGCCTCGCCCACTTGAAGCGCACCTCTTCTGTTCTCGCCTCCTTTCATCTGCCCCACGTGCCGGATCGGACCATCGTCGTTGTCGCGGCAGCCCCCCCCCGACACCAACGGGGGCCAATTCATGTCGCTCATGCTAATTTGCCAGATCATGATCAAACGCCCGCCTCTCTCGCTTTCCAGTTCTCTAAAGAGCTCGCAATGGCAAACAACCTCCCCCCTTTTAATGTTGTTTGGACCTGCTGAATGAAGAAATATTTATTTTTGGGGGGCGGGGGGGGGGGGGGTTCTACCTATGTGGCAAAGTTGACTCATATTGACGATTCCTGGAAACGTTGAATCAATTAGCCCCCAATACCAGCGCTATGACATTCATTTTGTCTACTTTGGTTTAAGATGTCTTTTTTTGGGGGGGGGGGGTCAAGTGAAAAACTTCGAGCTGGCTGACAGCTTCAGCAATACCAGTTTCCTTAACGTGATGCTGGGTGGACGTATCTCATACGTGAGTGCACAAAAAGCCCGAAGGAGCCTAAACGTGGAAAGAAGGCCGCTTAAGATGACCCGAAGCAGCCATTTCCGATTCCAGATGCAATTTGCTCCGATGGATCCGATTGGAACGCAGGTACGCCACGCGCAGAGGCGACGCTTCATTGCCGATGTGGCCCATCGCCGTGGCCCGTTTGATCGTTATTTGGATGATTGGGGCCAGCTCATCACTTCTCTGCCGCTTTAATTATGATTATTATTGTTATCGTCATGATTATTATTTCACGGCCTGTTGAAAGATGTAACGCGGCCCACAAAAGCGCACTTTTAATGACCAATTAACAGGAGCTCCTCGGAGCGCCGTGGCCTCGTGGAGGATTTGCTCGAGTAAACAGGGGTGCGGTGTCGGGGGGGGTGGGGTGGGGGGTGGGGGAGGGTGGGCGGGTGTTATCTTGTTTCACGCATACAGAATAAACGTCCATGTATCCACGTGTGTGTGTGCACCCCGGCAAAAAGAAGCTTATTAGAGGAGCAGCTCTGTTTACCAAAACCTTGAGAGTCGGTCCAAAAAAATAAAGAAATAAATAAACTGTGACGGAAACTCTGACGAAATGGCATGAAGGAGCGAGTAAATGAGCGAAGGCCGCATCATTAGCATTGCTCAATAATGTAGCTGGGGGGGGGGGGGGTAGGACAGCAGCACTCAAGGCCACGGGGCTTTCCGAGAGGCTAATTTGGATCCCGTCTTGTTTACGCACTCCCACCCTTCCACACGAGCGACCGGCTCCCCGCACGAAAGCCAAGCAAATGAGCGGAGGCTCCCGAAGAAATCATCCACGGTACGGCGAAACGTGTTTGTGTCACCGCCTGGTGAGTCGCCTGAGCTTCTCCTCCGAAACGGTCACGTTTGGTCGGAAAAAACCCCCAAACAAAACCAACACGCTACAAATCGTGGGAAATTGATCATTTCAGGGACACTGTGAAAATGTGTCGTAACTGCTATTTTTTCGGAAGGTAATCATAATAATAATAATAACAATACATTTCATTTATAAGCGCCTTTCAAAACACTCAAGGACACTTTACAATCAAAACAAGAACAATAAAACCACAAGGTAAGTCATTTTAAACCAAAAAGGAAAAACCAGAACATTATTCACCCAACGTTTCGTTTTCGACAACGGTCTTTGTTCGGAAGCAAAGCAACGTCACAATTCCGACCGCGCCTTTTCGTTTCAACACTTTCCTTGTACGCCCTGTACTTTTGTGTGAGGGGGGGGGGGGCGAACGAATAATCGAATGGACAACACATTCTGAGTTTCCGAATGGTCTGAGTGTAGCAGTGCCCTCGCAGTGTATTTCCAAACGCACCTATCATGAGGGAACCGAGATTTTGCAGGCCATGAGCGCTAACGTTTATGATCCATCGACATTTTTGTGGCTAATTCGACTTAGAAGGAAGAACAATCACAAGAAAACCTGAAAAAAATCGCTCGGTAAGCCCACAACGGATGACGTTATGGTCACAGATGAATACTCGTGATCATCAAACTTCAACAACCGAACCGGGAGGTATAAGGGAGCACTGTACATTTGAGGTTTTTGGACTGTTAGAGCCGCAACGTGACGTATGGGCTCTCGGACATCAATTGCAGCTAACCTAGCTTAGCTTTGCGGTACAGTAGACGCGTGTTATGCAACGATCAAACCTTGTTCCGTCTTTGCGCCGTCGTCCCTGTAGCTCTTCGGCTTTTTGCTAATCGCTAACCACTTTTGTGGCGCTATGCAAACCTGCGTTCACGCTCTCGTCGCAGGCGCTCAGCATACACGTACGCACACACATACTGACAACGTATTATCTTTCCGTCGAGATGTTTGGCGGGGGGGTGGGGGGGGGATCAGCCAACCCGGTTAATAAAACAGTGCGTTGATTGTATTTGTTTTCCATTTGTCTCTCGCCTTTTGAAGACGCCCGGCGGTAATTACGCCGCTAAGTGAAAGTGAAACGGGTGAGTCGCAGGCCGAGCTCGGTACGAACAACAGATCGAGGATGACAAGAGGCTCAGCGGAACAATGCGGAGAAATGCTAATCCCCCCCCCCGCCGCCGCCGCCGCCTTCCCTCCCCACCCATTAGGAATCTCCCATTGTAATAGCCAGACAAAACCAGAATAGGAAGAGAATCACACACATGCGCCTGACTCATGCCAGTGTGTTTAGCATAATGAAAGCATGACTTTTGCTGCCGATTCGGCGCTGCGCGTGCCCGCGTATTGTAAAGCAAAATAAAGAGGGAAGCTCCAAAGCTCCTCGGGAGCTTGTCATATGGGCGCGGGGGCAAAGACAAAGCACGGAAATTGTCTGGAGATGGCGATGTCGCGTGATTGCCGATCGCATTCGGATTTCCAATTTCACCAACACCTTTATCACGTCAACTCCACAATGACCGTCTGAGAAACGCAAGCAAATCTCGCTGTCTGTGAAGGCTGAAATGGTCTCAGCTCAGCCGAGACGACGAATTAGCATCCTCGGCGATTTGGACAATCTTCCGTAATGGCGACAAAATCACGGCAGAGTTCGAGGCGCGATAAATTGAAAGATGATCGTCGACGGTTTCGGGGTGTGGCGCATCTTCGACATCATTGGCTGACTGAATGTTGTCAGAGATGACATAGGAACACTACAATTGTTTGTTTCATGTCTTATCAAGTACATTCAAACCTCGGTTTTCGAACGTCTCTGTTCTCGACCAAATCGGTTTTCGACCAAAAATTGTGAGTTTTTGATGCCTCGGATTACGACCGAAAATCTGACTATTTATTTTATTTTGTGCACATGCACTCCTCTTGCCTTCCTTACAGATACAGTCACGCCTACCTCGTGTAGTTCCATTGGTCGAAAACGTGTTCAATAAAGATTTTTTTTTTTTTTAAAAGAACAGACAAATCGGTTTTCGACATTCATGGAAAAACCGAGGTTCGCATGACTACAGGTATTTGTAATCGACATCTTTATACCGTACGACATGTTCATGTTTAGACATCTCCAAATGGTCATACTGCATGACACATCGTAGTCGTGGGTACCATTTTATTGCAAATGGTGACAACGAACTCCCCGTACTGATTCGTGATGTCGAATCCGTACGGGGACTTCCTGGTTCTCCACCAATTGGCAGCCGCTCACTCCGCCAGGGACCTCCCAAATCCGGGTGAGAAGTCAAGCGGTAACCCAAAATGAACCTCGGTAAACGTCAACCCACTTAGTCATTAAAACGGATGAACCAGTTGTAGTCTAACCGAACTTGGACGTTTTGATTTTTGGGGAGTGTATTTTATTTGGTAGCATTTCCATTGATTGAAGCAGAAAGACCTTGTTAACATTCGTCTCTTTCCTTGCATGGGCCTCTCTCGCTTCCCCGGTTTATGCTAATTGCTCTCAAGGTCAGAGTATTGGAACCCCCCCCCCCCACCGCCGCCCCCGCTACTCTCGACACCCCCTGCCTGGCCTGGCTTTGAATGGCATGTTTTGATCGGGCCTAATTTGATTGGTGGATGCCGTCTGCCGTGCTGTTGGATCGGGACGGCGCTTTCCAGCCCACTGCTTTCGATGCGTGCGCGCAACATTGCGTGTCAGGGCGATGCATGTCAGGTTATGAAGTGTCGGCGGAGGAGAGAGTGTTCCACGTCGGCCGGGGAAGTGTCTTTTGAGCCGTGTCGGGGCGTGTTGCGCGCCTGAGTGTGTCTTTTGATGTGTTTGTCAAGCCGACATATGGCCCGACGCGAGGCCTGATGCGACCGGACGTGGCTGAAAGTGCCGCTGTACAAATTCTCGTCGGCGGCCCCCCCGTTTCTTGTCGATGAACAACAACAACAACAACAACAACAACAAAAAGGTTGTACATTCTCAAATTAACCCTCATGCAGTCTTTTTAAGCGGCTGCATGAAGGGTATTACGTCCCAAAAATGTCCCTCTTCCAATGTGCAACAACTTTTTTCACTTTTAATTTTTTTTTCACTTTCAACCCCTCCAAATGTTCAGTGGGAATTGGCCAAGACATCGATAGACATCCTATGCAAAATTTCAGCTTCCTGGAGTTATTTGTCACTCTTTTGTCTGTTTTGTCCAACAGTCCAAAATCGTCCAAACTGGCCGAAATGTCCAATTTTGGGATCATCACTGCATGGGGGTTAAAAGCCACGCACATCTCTGCAGTTAATGAAAACAATCCCGAAAGGTGAACAATTGGATGTCTTTGCCGTTGAAGTGGATTCAGCTTGTCATTTCCTCCCATTATGATGAGACTCTTTGTCTTATTATTATTTTTTTTAATTTGGGATTGGATATTCCAGCCCCGTTGCGAGCAGAATTATTTGTTGGGTTGTGATGCAAAGAAAAAAAATGTCTTTCGCATCGATTGTCTCGTAAAATGTCTAAAAGTAGCCACGCTGTCATTAGCGATTTAGCTTGACGTGATAAATTATGCATCTTCATTTTTTGACTGGCAAAAAAAACCAAACAAAAAGTATTTACATCTCAATAGGATGGGGGGGGGGGGGGGCAAATGCAGCAGCCTGACTGATTTCTTTCTCAACAATTATTTGAACATCTTTTAGGGTGTCCAAAATAGAACGCGGACTGTCAAATTGAGGATGCGGCAATTTGACTGAGTTCCATAATGATTTGAATTTGTTTGTCTCGCTCTTTTTTTTTTCCTTGCCCCTCCGCTTGCCGCTGTCCTGTTGATGCCTGTTCTTTTTTTTTTTAAACGATCACTTTGAAATGATCATTCTGCATTTCGCCTCACTCAAATGACTTGAAAGAAACATATGCGTTTTTTTTGTTTGTCCCCCCCCTCTCCCGCATTTATAAAACTTCTCAGTTGTCTCAGGCATATTTTGGGCAGCGTAAAGGAAGGATAAAGAAATTCCGAAAGAAAAATAATTCCAGCAAACTGGGCCTCCGCTTTGTGGAAAGACGGCGTTCTGCGGAATAGGAATCAAGCGGCAAAATGCACCCCGTTTTTAGGCATTTTGGCCACATGCGGTCGACTGGAAATGACGTCAGAGCGACATCGCAGGGCTCACATCACGACCAATCAGGGCTCATCTTGCCAATGTCACATGACCAAACTCTGAAAGTAGGTGAGGTCACGTACACATTTCTGCGCCGTTAGCCAATGATAGCGCTGACACTGCAGCTCTGCTTACCTTTTGCCGATGACACGACTATGCGTCGGTGGGCAATATTCGCTCAGGGACACATTCTCTGAAATGTTTGGGCTGACGGTTCACACACCTGCGGCTGGCCAAGCACTCCGGACATACTCGTGCGCAGGCTATTAAAAAGACACTTTTCCAAAATATTCTCCCCTTACAAACGTAAAAAAAAAAAATCGATAGAAAGGTTGACATCAGGTCTTGCTAACAAGAGCCGCCCCCGTTGTGTGCCAGCCACTGAGCCGTCTCTCCCCCAAGGTGGAGAGAAAGCGAACTATGTACAGTAGGAAGTCGGCCGGGCGCGTTTCTGGCGTCTTGACAACGCCGCTGATCCGGGCCCCCCCTTACTGTATGAGTGAGATTGATGGGGCCTGTGATCAGGGACGCGGCGCTCACGCCCGCCGTCGCCTGGCGAGATGGATCGCATCGCACCCGCCGTGTCCTCCGCTTCCAGGATAAATGAACAGAATGGGGAATCTATCACTCCCCGAGAGGGAGGCAGTGGGCGGAGAGAAGGGGCTGCTGGGTGGCAGAAGAAGACTTCCGACTGGGAAAGTAGCGAGGGACAAAAGTCGAGGGGTGGCCAGTTAAAATAAGATGGAAGAACTGGCGACTGGTTCGCTGCTAAAGTGGGGTTGGGCTGGGGTGTGTGTGTGTGTGTGTTTGTTTGTGTGTGTGTGTTTGTGTATGTGTGTGTCGGGCGGGGTGTTCTCATGTCGCGCTGTCAGCCTGCCATTTGTCACGGTGAGCGATCGGATGCGCAACCGAAGCTATCACTCACCGGCTCAGTGCTTTTGTCTGTGTGTGTGTGTGTGTGTGTGTGTGTGTGTGTGTGTTTCGAACCCTAGCTTTTTCAATCCGGAAAAAAAGCGAGATGCGTAATAAATGCGTAATAACTGCAATTATCTCAGTTCGGAGACATCTTCGTTCACGCACGCACGTGAGACGTTTTGAGCATCGCGAACCAAAAACGGCAGCACCGAAACGCTCTCTGACGGATTAAAGGTTGGAGTCTGTCTGCGGAGACCCAATCTTGAATGTCATTTAGATTTTTCTTACATGAGCATGAGAACTTGGACCCTGTCGCTAATCAAAACAGCAGCACCTCGTGAGGCGCGTAAAAGGTCACTCAGATTCAAGTGTGGGCCCTTTACGACCCTTTACGACACTGTTAGCCGGCGTTTAAAAGCGGTCCGATCTTTTGTGGGGAGCGAATGGATTGAACGGCGATCGTAATCTGGATCGGCGGCATTAATGGTGTGAAATTGTAAAAAAAAAAAAAAGTGTTTTACGAAAAGTTGTTTTCTTGACTTGGAACGGATTACAATTTTTGACATTGATTCCAATGGGAAACATGGTTTCGGTTTTGGAACAATTCGGTTTTCGACAGCTTCTCCATGAGCTCGTCTTGCCAGTCACGTCTGAGATAATCGCCCAGCCGAGACGCTTTGACTGGGGTTGTTTTTTTTGGGGGGGGGGCAAGGGGGGACTTGGTTGACACTTGTCACGGACGTCGTGCCCGCCCCGCTGAGCACTGCGTGTTGTTATTGTGATGTGATTTTTGCATATTTCCCAGCTAATATGTTCTTCTTGCACTTCCAGAAGAGTGACAGCCTCAACCACTGATTGGTGAGTCCTCCACTTCCTCGGCCTTCTCCACTAACCCCAAAACGGCTCTCAACATGGCGCTCAAGTGCTGCCAACACACACACACACACACACACGTCCTCACGTCGTGCGACGTGATTGCCCCCCCGCACCAAAATGGCATTGGCGGCAATTTGCGGCGATCCAACAAAGGAACGTTGTAACAATTAATCACGGGGCGAACGCCGAGGAAGGCGGTAATTACGTTCATTAAGTGGCGAGCGCCGAGGACAATTAACCAGCGGCGGACGGCGTAATAAGTCCCCCTACTCGGTTTGACACGGTCTAATGACTGGAGAGCGTGCGCCATGCCGTATATGGACGGTCATGCGCTTGATGAGCCATTTCAAGCCTTCAGTCCTTAATCTCTCCCATCCCCTCTCAGCGGAGTTCATTTCTTCACAACATCGCCCGTTTATTGTCTCCAACAAAACGAGTGACATCACACGACATCACATTTGTAGACCCTAAAGGACATTTTCTTTTGAGGTCAAGCCATCGTGTCGTTGCAACAAACCGTAAGCGTTGTTTACGGTGCATCTCGACACATGAGGACAGGGGAAGGCGGACTTTTTCCTTCGAGGGCCTTAAAACAAAAAAATGGAAGCGTCGATGATGCGCTTCCACTACACTTAATTTCATAACAAAGTCAGAAGAAAAGGACACAAACAGTTTTATCAAAAATGTTTTTTTTCCATAAAAAATGTTTGAAAATGTTTTTCCATTTTCAAACATTTTTTATAAAGCTCCAGGGACCCACTAGATGTCGCTAAAGAGCCGCATGCCGCTCTGGAGCCGCGCGTTGCCGACCCCCGTGCTAGCTATTTTCCTGCGCCGGTCTTCTTGAATGGCGCCGGCGTGCGATTGGACAAGGACTCCGCAATCTGGAGCTGTCAATCGATCGGTGCGGCGTGGAGTATTTCTGACTTCCTCCTTCCGGTAGCTGCCAGGCATGAAAATCATCGAGGCGTCGCTCTCCTTGCTGTTTGGCTTGATTTATTTGATTTAAGGAAAAAAAAAAAGAAAGAAAAGGCAATTCCGAGACAGATGATCTCAATGTCCACCCCTCTCCCGATCTGAGAGAAAGAAACACGTCAAGGTATCTCCGCTCTCGAGGAGAGACAAATAAACAGTGTGGGCTCTTCATCGCCGAAGGAAAGAGACAATGGCCACACAGGTCTTATTTTAGGGACTGCCAAAGCCCCCCCCCCCTATTCCCTTTCATTTCTTTTTCCTGGGGCGTCTTTCCTCCCCGGTCCTCTCTCAATCGCGAGCCTATTTGTAGCGCGTTTGTTTTCACCCCCCCCCCCCCCCCCCCCTCCTCGCACCGGGATGGATGCGAGGCATGTATAACCTCAGGTAAGCTCAAGTGAAAGCAGCCCGACTTGCCGTGTGCGTGTGTGTGTGTGCGTGCGCGCGTGTCTGTGGGAGGCTCTGGCTCATCTCTGCCTCTGCATCCCTGTAGCCTTAATCTGTGACAGACCATTTCATAATCACAGCCGAGGGCCCTTCTTCTTCTTCTTCTTCTTCTTCTTCTTCTTCTTTTTTTGGTCTTCCTGCGCTCCTCCTCGTCCTTCCTTCCCCGCCGCAAAGTGCAATAATTCACAGGCGTGCAGCCCCCTCCCACAGGCGGATTAGCAGGCGGCACGCTCGTCCTACATAACCTCGGCATCCGTGCCGCCCGCAACGGTCACGCCATCGGGCGGGCCCCCGTGCGTCTTGCGCGCAAGCTTTTTTTTTTTCCCTCCAAAACGGACCCCCGCCTGAAGTGGAGGGGCCTGACGTTGCGACTCGTTGTGGGCTCGTCAGAAATGAAAGCACGTTTTCTCATCAAGTCCGCTTTTGGGGAGGATGGGAAAAATGGGGGGGTCTTGCTCAAGGAAGATTCAAAACGGCAAATTGTTGGAATGTCATTTTTTTTCGTATTGCATATTTTTTGGGGGGGTCCTGAAAAATGGATGGCGGGCCACAAATGGCCGTTGTGAGGACGCTTCTGCTCTCACCTGCTCGCTTCTCAGTGTCCCGTGTGAAGATTTCCACCTTCAGATCACCACCAGCCAGAATGTATTATTGGGGGGGGGGGGGGGGGGGGGGCGCTGGGTAAGGCAAAGGAGCGCCGATGTTATGATCCAGATTTTCCGTTGAGCCGATTAGCAGCATTGTTGCTGAGACATCATTACGCCGCTCAATTTCTTTTTTGGGGGGGGGGGGCCACGGGGGGCGGCTAATTCAACCATTTGAGAGAATCATCTCATGGACGAGAACCGATTCAAAGAATGCAAAAAAAAAAAAAAAAATAGAAAAAAAAATCCGCGTCTGTAATATTCCATTTATGTATTAGCTTCCGAGGGCTTAAGTGTGCACAACTGCTCCGGTAACGGAATGTCAAATAGGATCCATGGCGCCCGTTCGGCCGCCTTCCATATCATGCCGTAATGAAAGGCGAGGATTTATGCCGCATTAGCGACGAGCTCCATCAGATTTAAAGCCGTAAATCCATTGCGGAGCGGCCAAGTTTTTCTCTCCGTAACGTTTTTTTTCCGGGGCGCTTAATTTAATTTGCCCCGCGAGTGCCAGCCTGTTCTCCGCTGTCAGGTGAATGAAATCATTTGCACGTACTCGGAGCCTAAACTGTGGAAATTGCCCCCCCGCCCCCTCGCCCCCTCCACCCCGCCAAACCACAAGAATTCTGTTATTGGGGAAACACGCGTGCCCCATTAGGTCTGCTAAGCCGCCGGATGGCGCGCGGATTACTCGCCGCGATCCCATTCTATTTAGAAAGCTTTACCTCAAAGCAGCGCCACCTTGTTGCCTCGATTACGCCCACGCGGCGCCGCCGCCTTTTCCCCATTAATTCGCCATCTCGCTACACCTTTCCGCGGAATGACGGCGGCACGGGATCTGATTGCGATGCCGCGTTCGACATTCAGCCCCTTTTCTCCGATTTCGTCGTGCCCTTATTCCCGCCGCCTCAGCACAAGCCCGCGCCGTGGTAATCCCTCAGAAGTTGGGGGGGGCGACAAACGAGCGACACCCGGGCGGATCGCGTTCGGGGAAAAAGCGTGGCGTCGCATACCGGATCCTGTTTAGCGGGGCGCGGCCATAGCGACAATTTGAGCATTCGCCAACGATGGCCTGCTTCTTGCTTGTACTTAAGACGCTTATCCTTTGGTGTGAGGTGCGCAGGGGGGCGATCTGCTCAGGTGTGATCTGGAGACATTACACCCGCAAACATTTCCGGTTACGTGTGTGCGCATGTATGTTTGTGTGTGTGTGTGTGTGTGTGTGTGTGTGTGTGTGAGCGAAGAAGAAAACGATGGGTGCGTTGCTGTGTTGCGTTGGTCATTTCCTGCGCACCACCCAAGTGAAGCCCTTTTCACACTGCACTTAGAAGGGTGCCGCGTGCCACAGTGGCCTGGGGAGTCAAGTTCAGCTTTCGCTTCAATGATATCTGGTGCCATCTAGTGTCGTGAAGGGGTATATATATATAATGTCTAGACCCTGAATATAAGACCACCCCCACTTTTCAGTCTTATTTCAATGCAAAAAAACCCCACCGTCTTATATTCGGGCCAATACGGTAATCAAAACATGCTAACAGTAGTACGCTGCTATGCCACATGACGCGGTCTCACTTTCCCGCAACGCGCGGTTTCCGTCATCCTTGCCCATCGGTTGATCGTTGTTCCCCCAAAGTGTTTAGCATCCTGAATTTTTGGTGTAAATCTGACTTGCGATGTATATTCACATTGAAATAAGTCACCGATGGTGCCACGCTCTGTCATCCGGCGGAAATGCTCCCCGACGATGACGCCCGTCCGTGCCCGGCGGCGCGATCGGGAGCCCTCGCAGGCCGACGTCAACGGTTTGCCGTTGATGCTCTGACGTCACGCTCGAGTGCGTCTCGCTAACCCTGAAACGTGCGCGATTGGATTGGTTTTCAGATCTGGAGAGTGACTTGACTCCCTCCACTTCTTATTTCAGCCTGAGCCACAGATGGGGGGGTCTTTTTGGACTTCAAAAGTAAGGGAAAAAAAATGTACCCTCGGAAGGTTGCTTTTCCTGAATGCTGCTCTTGTCGTCCCTTTCGCCTCCCCTTGCCTCGCTCTCTCTCTCTCTCGCCGTGTCACCGTGGCTGATTTATGATTCTGTTTAAGCGAAGGCCACACGTCTCTCCCGACGCCGCTATTTGTTTCAGCCCTGCTTTGATTTTTTATTTTTTTTCTCCCTTCGTTTCCCCCCCCCAACATGGAAACAACAAAAATTAACCCTTGCTTCTTTATGCATACTCAGCCTGCTTCAGGCAGCATTGACTATCCGCCGTCGATGTGGAAAAATGACACGCCGCAAGGGTGCCATTAATAATGCTCACGGGCAAGGTTTTCTGGACGTGGAAACACGGCAACCCGTTTTTATCAGCCTAATTTCAGAAGGGAATCTTGTGTCTGGGCGGGGGCAGAGTGGCCATTTTTCCAATCGCAGGGCACACAGAGACGAACAACCATCCACGCTCACACTCACACCTAGGGACAATTTAGAGTGTTCAATCAGCCTGCCATGCATGTTTCTTGGAATGTGGGAGGAAACTGGAGTACCCGGAGAAAACCCACGCGGGCCCGGGAGCCGGAATTGAACCCGGTACCTCCGCACTATGAGGTCGACGCGCTAACCACTGGAACACCGGGCCGCCCGGAATGGAAAATGGTGCGAAGAATTGGTTCGGAAAAAATAAAATAAAATGTTATCGCTTGACAAAACTCTGCATTGTCCCCCCATGTTGGGGTTCAAACCCAGACCTCCGCTTTCGGAGCGCAGAGCACTGACCGACCTTGAATTCAAATGCCTCGCCATTGGTGTGGTTAGCTTCTCTCCGAAACAGAAAACAAGAGCGAAAACCATGTCCAACAAATCCTCCGCCGCCGTGCCAAAGACATCATGCGCACCGTTAGTATGAGCTCGTCCCCCGCCGGTCATGGCGCACCCCCTCTGCAACAATCAGCAGCAATTGTAGACCCGGCTACGCTGGTGGCGGTCAATGGGGTGGGGAGGGGGGGGGGGTGATGATGACAAGGCGTGCCCAAATCAAATTCAGGTGTGTTTTGCGGTGGACGCGGGGCACTGCCAACACGGGTTAGGGCTCCCGGTGGGATGCGGACTGACAGCGCGCAGCGAGGCTGGCGGGGCCCGCCGGGCGCTTTGGCCTGGCGGTGGAGCTGGAGGGCAGCGAAACAACACTTGACTCACCGCTCAAGTCCAACAAGATGAGCTGTTGGTCCATCAGTGTCAGCCCCGATCTGCTCTGCTGCTCGGCAAGAGAACCGGCGCGCCGTTCTGTTGACTGAGGCTTTGTCACTTGGAAACACAACTTTGATTTCACGGCGGAACGTCGCCGGAAAAACGACGAGGCCCTGTAGGCCGCGTTTCTGCCCCCTTTCCTCCCTTATCAATCGCTTTTGTTCAAGTATTCAGTGAAACCGCGCCACGAAACCGCAATTTTGTTGGACGCGTTGCGATGCCAAATCGTCCTCGCATCATCTCGCTTCTCCTCACGGTCTTTTGACATTCTTCATCATCATCATCATCCTCCGTAATCCCCATTCAGGAACGCAAAGTCGCTGCGATTGATGCTTGAAAGTGGACTTCCTCGGCACGCGCCACCATTTTGGCGCTGGGGGTTGAAATGCCAGCAGTTGCCTTGAACGGAGGCGAGGGGATGTAAAGTTCAGTGGCAAGAGGAGCCTCACGCCTTCCTAACGGGAGCCATTTTGCCAGCACGCCAGCGCATTTGTATACGTCTGCGTATTTACCCGCGGAGGGAGCGGAGGTGACCTTTTTCCGCGAGGAGACGCCGCTCGCTGCATCCTAATGGTCACCCAGGGCCACCTTGCCTCTGCGGCCATCCTGATATTTGCCTGAATGCGTGGCTGGACACCCCCCGTACACCCCCCCCCCCCCTCCGTGCCCCCCACCTCTTTTCCCTCCTTGGAAAAGAATTTGCGGTCAGCGGAAGTGGAACAAGAGTGCTTTGAGGAATAGATGTCGTTTGTATCTCTCTGCATTCATTAATGAAACCGATTTGAGAAATTTGTTCATTCAAAGAAGCTTCATTCTGTTTCATGCTGTGCCAAACTAAACATCAAACTAAGAGAAGGACAATACATCGATGTTTCAAAGACTCACGCAACGTTACCTTTTCGGCAGACTTGTGTTCACACGCAATGCGAAACGTCATTGATGGACTCACGAATTGCATCGGCCGTTAAAAGGTCAATGCGGAACGTAACAGAAGCGCATAGGATGGGTTCGTCACGTGGAAGTTCTACAAAGACGCGCTGTCGTCTTTGTGCATCCAAAGGGCGTGGTCTCGTGATTGACATCACGGGTACCAACTCCAGGACGCCAACTCAGTCGCTCCAACTCCAGCTGAGTTTGGCCATCCATCCCGCGGTTTGCGTCACGCTCCTTGCTAGTGTTTTCCTTTTGGGTTTCTGTGTTCTATTTTTTTTTTCCCAGAAGAAATAAGTGCCAGAGAAGCAAATCTTTCTCCACGAAAATTGTCCTGTTTTTCGCTTCCCGGCACTCAGTTTGTGTCCGCATCCAACGAAACAAACGACGTCCACGAGGATTGTCCCAAAAATGTCCCTCTTCCAATGTGCAATCGTTTTGAAGGACCACTGATTTTTGTGTTGGCATTGGTTGCTCTGAGGCCCACTCTGTCACACTGCCGTATGGTGTTCCACAGGGTTCAATTTGGGGGCCCCTGCGGTTTTCATTGTATTTGCTACCCCTGGGTCCCATCTTAACCCTCATGCAGTATTTTTAAGCGGCTGCATGAAGGGTATTACGTCCCAAAAATGTCCCTCTTCCAATGTGCAACAACTTTTTTCACTTTTCATTTGTTTTCACTTTCAACCCCTCAAAATGTTCAGTGGGAATTGGCCAAGACATCGATATACATCCTATGCAAAATTTCAGCTTCGTGGAGTTATTTTTCACTCTTTTGTCTGTGGTGTCCATTTGTCCAACAGTCCAAAATCATCCAAAGTGACCGAAATGTCCAATTTTGGGATAATTACTGCATGGGGGTTAAAAGAAACACGCCAAAGTGTTTGGAACACCCAGGGAACATCCACAGATGTCGTTCATCCCTGGGAAAAACTTTGCCGAATTTTCCGCTGGGGATTTAGCGAGCCGTCTCCTCCTGCTGCTTTGCGCATCATTAGGAAAATGAACCATTGCGCTTTTGCGCGTGCGTGAGAGAGCGAGAGAGAGCGATGTTTGTGCCACCGGGCTACGGGCGGCATGATTACTCCGCTCTGTCTACTACTTACCTGCCGGCCCACCGGCTTACCGGCAGCATACTAACTTGCCCCCCCCCCCCCCCACCTCACCCCAAAGACACATGCAGGAGACTGGAGGCGCCCACAAATACGAAATCATTTCTTTGTCTGGATTAATCGCCACAAAACTTGTGAATGTATCAAATCCTGACACCTGATTCTAGGCCAGAACCCCCCCCAACCCCCGGGATCCGCTTTCCTTTGGGGGTGGTCGCAACCCCCCCCCGCCCCCAACTCCACTAGTTGTTTTGTTTCTCTTGCCGCTCGCAGGCAAATAGCGCAACATACATTTTAAAAGCGCATCAACGACTCGGGGGTGGGAAAGGCCCCCCCGCCACAAAGGTCGGAAAAATTACAGGAGCATCGATTGATGTCGGCGGGGTGGGAACAAATCTCAGCACAGGGCTGGAGATTTTTCACTTGCGTGAGCTGTACACCCCGCCCCCCCCCCCCACACACACATTACCAAGCGCATGAGGTAATGTCAGTGGGTGGACACACTGCATGTGTGCGTGTGTGAGTTTGTATCGAGGCAAACGTGGTAAGCCTTCCAAAACAAGGACGGGCTCATGCTCGTTGTTTTGTGTGTGCAGGAATACATCCGTGCAAAATATCCTCACTGCATAGCAGAAAACAACCCGTCCCGGATGGACGTTTCCTTCATATTTCTTGCAAAAAAAACCCCCTCTAAATTTAAATTTTGTCTTCACTTTTCCCCCCCCCCCCCACTGTTGAGATTTTGTCATTTTTATTTCCTCTCTTCCGCGACTTATATGACACGGCGATTATCATCTGCAGTGGTGCCTCGAGATGGAATTTGTTCTGTGACCATGCTGGGAGCTCATCTGAAAATAGCTTTCCCTTTGGAAATGAATGAAAGTGCAATCCTTTTTCAGCCCCCCCCCCAACAAAAACACATTTTTGCAATGTTATTAGTAACAAGAAAAATGTCACTCTATATTATTGTACTTTATCAGAACCTACAGGAATGACATCATTCAGTAGAATGTTTCTTCAATTCAGTGGACATTGTTCTGCTGTTTCTGGCATGCATGTCTTGAGGGCGGGGCGGGGGGCGGCGGGGGGGGGGGGGAAGTAGAACACAGACAGCCATGAAAAAGTAAGCCGCAGTAAATGTTGCAAGGAGGAACAGTGCATGCCTGTGATCATGGCTAGATTGCCTGTCTACACGTGTTGCTCCACTATTTGTGTTAAAATAGCTCCCATTTGAAAGCTCGTGACACGCTTTTACACCCACGCTGTCCGGAACCCCCCCCTCTGTCTAAGTTGTGTTGTTGTGTTAAGTCCCCAATGTGTCATTTTCTTTGTTTGATGTGATCTGAGAGTCAACTTCAACTGAGGTTGCCATTTTTTTAAAGAATTGTTGACCGCCTTCCGTACTGCTGCTTGTACACTGCTAGCGCACAGCGCAAATAGCTACGTGTATTTGCGCTGTTATAAGTGAACACTGCAGCCCTGCTTCTCTTTTGGCTTCTGAAAGTGTCGATTGGACTTGAAAATGGCGGATCTTCACCGGGTGTCGCCGCCACGCCATGGGCGGGGAAACTCCGTTTGGTGGGTGGAATTGATCTGAATTGTGACATCACGATTATGAAAAAACATTCTCTGGGTGAGCAGGCACTCGGGAGACGCAACCATTCACATACAAGCAATTCAAAAGTCCATTTTCATCAAATGTGCCACTCGACGGACTGAGAAAGTGCTCCTGAAATCCCCTTTGATTAAATGACTTTCAACTACATCCCTGACAGCCACTTGTGGTGTTGTTATTGTTGCGTTTTTTTGGGGGGGGGTTTTGTGTGTGTCCCCCCCTCCCCTCCTTCCTCCGCCCCTGACACATCATCATTTGAACCCACCGCTCTGTACGGTTTGTTTCAAGATGTTCCAAACACTTAAAGGTAATTATTGAAGAAAGGGGGGGTGTGGGGGAGCAGACAAATGACGCTCTAATGAGATGGAAACAACCGTCCCGCCGTCTTTTGTGAGCATCTTTTGAAGACTTTGACTGTGTTGGGCTCTCCCGTACGGTCGCGTGCCGTCGTAATTGGCCGAGGCCCCGCCGGATGCAAATTGCCGCCGGGTTTATTAAAGGACGGGGATGAGAAAATGGCTGTCAAGCAAGTGAAATTACCATTTCACTTGGAGTCTTTTTTTTTTTGTGTGTGTGTGTGTGTGTGTGTGAGTCGGCCTCTTTTCAACTTCCCCCGCGAGAGGTCAGACGCGGGGCCTCCGTTTGCGGAGGAGGATTTTTTTCAGCATGGGCGTGCGGAAAATTACGAGGCATTTCCAGCTATCGGAGAGGGTCAGGGACCTTTCCTTTCATTTGCCTTTATCTTCTCTTGCATGCCGCACGACCTCCCTCGCATTGCCGCGCTTGTCTGGCCCGTCCGTATGCGCGCTATTTACTTGTGTACTCCACACCCCTCCCCTCCCCCCCCCACACCCCCAACACACACACACACACAGACAACCTTCTCAGTTAAAAACTTTGGGATGCAACTTTCAGTACAACCAAAGGAGATTGAAGACATCCAAAAAATGCGGCTTTCAAGATAGCAAAGCTGCGTTTGATTGACACCTTGAAAGATTTTGGGCTGAATCTCACAATTAGTAAGAGCGCTGGTTGGGGAGAACTGCACTGCATTGTACTGAGAAAACTTTCAAATGCAGTCGGACCTCGGTTTTCGACTATAAATCCGTTCCAGAAGGCTGTTCGAAAACTGAAACCATGCTCTTTAAAAAAAAAAAAAAAAAACTAAAAATCTTGATTGAAGGGCTGCCCGGTAGTCCAGTGGTTAGCACGTCGACTTCACAGTGCAGAGGTACCGGGTTCGATTCCAGCTCCAGCCTCCCTGTGAGGAGTTTGCATGTTCTCCCCGGGCCTGCGTGGGTTTTCTCCGGGTACTCCGGTTTCCTTCCACGTTCCAAAAACATGCATGGCAGGCTGATTGAACACACTAGATTGTGCCCTGCGATTGGCTGGCAACCGGTTCAGGGTGTCCCCCGCCGACTGCCCGCCGACAGTTGGGATAGGCTCCAGCACCCCCCGCGACCCAAGTGGGGATAAATCGGTTCGGAAGATGAATGAATGAATGAATGAATCTTGATTGAACACATCTGGTTCACAATGGAATGCTGCACGAGGAAGTAAGGAAGGCAAGAGGAGTCAAGTGGGGGCATTCAAGTGCGCTCAGTTTGGCCGAGAACCGATTTTCGGTTGTAATCCGAGGCATAAAAACCCCCAAATTTTTGGTCGAAAACCGATTTGGTCGAGAAAACAAGAGACGTTCGAAAACCGAGGTTTGACTGTATAGTTGCACCATGCTGGCCAGATCAATATCGCCATGTCAAATGATCAATGTCGCCCTGACACCCACATATGGTATCGGGACTCAGGTATCGGGGTGGGGGGGTCCAACTGTTACTTTGACCATCATCCTTTTTGGCGGGGGGGGAAGGGGCGGTGATGTGTACTTACTCCGCGAGTATAAAGCGTGACTCTTTTTGTCACCACCTCTGGCGGGTAATCCGCAAGCGAGACGCGCCAGCACGGCACCGGAACTAATGAAGACAACGATTCAATTAGCGTCTCAATTAATGCAAGCGGCGCACCAAGCCCAAGATGGCAGATGAGGCGATGTTGCCAACCACAACTGGAGGGCAAACAACACGTCACGTCTCCTCAATCCCTTCGCCTCTTGTCGCCACTCGAAGACCACGTCACGACCTCGACATCTCGGCGAGTCCAAGTGAACTTTCCTCCCGTCCACTTTATTTTCCTTTTTTGTCTTTATTTTTTTTTGCTCCCTATCTTTGATTCCTTGTATCGATTTCATTGGACTTGTTATCCTTTTTTTTTGTTTTTTTTGTTTTTTGTGGGGATAAATGTGGGTTGTTTACAGCGCACGATGACCCGCGGAGGGCTTCCGAGATTATTCTTAACCCTCTGCTTCGCTGAGGGTTTTGCCTCGTATCGATAGCGAGCCATGTTTGCTTATAATTAAGTCCCAAACCTCAGGTGGGCCTCACTTCGGCCTCCTCTGTCCAATTAAAAAAAAAAAAAAGCCTTTCCGCCTCGCTTCAGCCCGCTTTGTTACGTGCGTATAAGTACCTTCATTTGGTGCCGGAGTTAGCGGCGGCGTAGCGTTTGAATTGATGCACGGTGCTTCCTTGCATCTCGGTATCAAGCGCGTAAATGCCCAAAGGGAGGGAAGCGCTTGTTCCAAGTTTTCCAGGCCCCGACAACAGGAAGATAACAGCTTAATTATTCCCCTTTTAAAAGAAATGAAAAATGGCCAAAGCCACTGGGGAGTTGTGCCTAATTATTTCATTTATCTGTAAAAGGACTCGAGAGGCTGTTTTATCTTGTCATTTTTTTATTTTTTTTTCTTGGCTCAAGCGCTATTTGCCTTCTTGCGTCATGTTTGCCTGTTCTTCTCCGCTTTGGATTTTGTTGTCATGGGCATAGCGTTGACGAGAGCGCTCGGAAGGAAGACTGCACAGAGAGTCGCGCATGAGTCTGCAAACGGTTTAGAACCGCGGTCTGGTGCGTGAATTGAATTGATTTGAATTGAATACAACGTTATTGTCAAATGTGCTGTACGTATGTGTAACATACAGCACGGATGAAATGTCTTCCCCCTCAACATAAAACAAGAGGAGCCGCTGCGGGTGTCTGCGCCGCCATTAAAAGAAAAGTTGACCAAAAAAAAAAGACAAAATAATACAAGACAACACATGAAACACAGACAATTGTGCAATCGTAACCACTTTCCTGCATACACGTTGTTGTTTGAAGCCGTAATAGATGAAAGAGGAGCGAATCAAAGTGTCCTTTTCACCAGTGGATCAAAGACGTCATGCGGCAATGTGCACACGTCTGCTACAAGCTAAGCGGTAGCAACAAGAAGCTGTAGCATCCATTCACGAAAAAGAGAGATTGTCTCTCTTCTCCTGTCTCCTGTAAATCCGCTTCAATTCCGAGCCGCGACTCCCAGTTCCACATATGCATCGGCGCTCTGCGCTGACGCATGGCGCATTACGATGGCGCATGAATGTAGCCATCGTGACATCGTTGGGCGGGGCTTGCTACATATTGTGACGGGATGGCGTTATTAAAAAGGTGGATCACTTGATCACAACCGGGGTCCAAAACTCCCGGCCCGCCACGAGTTATTTTTGTAACGCGTGATCCCCAACACCGCCGACGTGCAATCGTCTGCCAAGACTTTGCGGCAAAATGTCAACCGCGGATGCTTTCTTTGCTTTGCCACACTTTGACTGGACAGCAAGCGCCTTGGAGATCGGAGAGGATCATGAAACCGAAAGGGGACGGTTCATTTTCCACTCCCAGCTCATGCGGCCTCCACTTCTCATCCCCACCCGCCCCACTCCCCGCCGCTGCCGAGTCCACGGCGGAGTCGGCGGGAGCCCCATTTGCCGTGACATACGGTGAACAAGGCAGCCCCTTGCGAGCCAGTGGCCCTGTCTGGAACTGTGACTTAGTGTCGTCCCTCAGTGCCGCTGGCAGCGCAGGGACAAAGGGGGATGAAGGCGACGCGGGGAGGGATGGGGGGGTAGGGGGGGGGTGAGAAAACCCAAAGACAGAGGAAGGGTGGGAGCGGCGGTGGCGGGGTGATGGTGCGGGGGGCTGGGGGGCGATTTCACACTGGGTTTTTTTTGCCCCGGAGACACACTGGCAGTCCAAAGATTAGAGGTGTAATCAATCTCAGCATGGAGCCAGCCGATCGCAGCGCCCCCGCAGCCGGGCCCAACGTGGCCCTCCTCAGGTCGGGGAGCAGGGCAAGGGGACCGAGGTAATGTTGACATGGAGGCAAAAATATGGGCGGTGGGAGAGGAGGCGGCATCCGGCCTGCACTGGATTAACGGCCATTTGTCTGTGAACAAATCTTGGTGTCGCACGGTTGGTGAAGCATTGCGCCCTCAGACAAATATGATTCGTGCCATCAATAAAACGCCAAAGCTGGGGTGGGGTGGGGGGGTGGGGTCTCCCCTGAGTGTGAAGAAGAGGCTCAATCTGGAAGGACCTGGATTTGGGGGATTTGCTATTGAAGAGAAATAAGCGCCGGCCTTCCGCTAATGAACAACATCAACTTCATGGCGTCCAGGTGAGATTTAAATGGAGTCATTTATATTTCTTTCAATGGGGATCGGTTGGGATGAGAATCAGCAGCTCCAAAAGTGAAACAATGTGGGGAGAAGGGTCTCGTGCCCCCTCTGGGTCGAGGATGGGATCTTACGCCAAGCGCACTCGTTCACGAGTGAGGGAAAAATGGAACCGGAGGTTGACAGGCGGATCCATGCGACGTCGGCTGTGAGGCGGACTTGGTGAAGAAGAGCCCAAAGGCGGGGCCCCCGATTTACCGGTCGATCTACGTTCCTTCCCTTGCTTATGGTTACGACCCACAGCTCGTGACCCAAAGAACGAGATCCCGGATACGAGCAACCCAAATGTGTTCCCTCCGTAGGGTTCCAGGATCTCCCTTTGAGACAAGGTGAGATGCTCGGTCATCCTGGAGGGGCTCAGAGTCAAGCCGGATGAAGTGGCTCGGGCATCTGATCAGGATGCCTCCCGGACGCTTCCCTGGTGGCATGTCTCACCGGCGGGATGATCCAGGACACGCTGGAGAGAGCATGTCCACCGGCTGGCCTGGGAAGGCCTCGGGATCCCCGGGAAAAGCTGGAAGAAGTGGCTGGGGAAAGGCAAGTCTGGGCTTCCCTGCTGCTATAGACGTTGCTCCCGCGACCTGACCCCAAATAAGCGGTAAAAAAATGGCTGGACGGATGGATGGCTATCTGTCGACTGCCGGTCTAGACAACCATCAGAAGTTCCTTTTTTGAAGTTGCGGAACTCGGACTGTCCACACCTGCCTGAAAGCTAACGGCCGACTCTTTAAGTCCTCTGTTTACTAACTCACCTCTGCATCTATTTTATCGCCTTACTGCTCCCTGGCCCTCATTCTTTTTTCCCTGTTTGACTCAGTCCGAATCGTGGGGGAAGGAAATTTAAAAAAAAAGAGAGAGAGAGGGGAAAAGCGTGGGTGAATCTGAGCAGAGAAACATCCTCTGGGTCTTTTTCTTTTTTTAAAAGAACTCCTCCAGATCTCATGTTTAATTCATGAAGGAGGGCTCAGGCGTGATACATCCTGGCATGACAAGCAGAGTCCATCTTTTTTTTTTTTCTTTTTGAAAAAGTGGTAGTGGGGGGATGCGGTTTGGACCGGAGCTGACCGAGGGGGTGATATGTCAGCCCCCCCCCCCCGCCCCCCCACTACCCCATGGCCCCTTCCCTCCATCGGGCCGGTCAACAGCTGGGAGCCAAGGCGAGTCTTTTTCTTGGAACGGCAGCGTGCTTAATTAAACGAGTTCCCCTCGGTCGGAAAGCATCTGGAGTGGGTTTACTCGGTGCGGCAGTCAATGCCAGGTTGACCGCAAGGCACACGCCGCCGCACAAAAGGAGAGCTAGCGCGCCGTTCCGGTAACACGGCGGATGTTGTTACTTTTCGGGAACATTTTTCCCATTTCAAAAGATCCGGTCCGAGAAGACTGAGTGGGATGCGATGTCTCGCTTTCGGCTCGCCCACGCGTGGCCGCGAGCGTCGATCGGCACAACCCACACCCTTCAAGCCACCGCCGCCGCCGCCGCCGCCGCCGCCGCCGCCGCCGCCGCCGCCGCCGCCGCCGCCGCCGCCGCCGCTTTATGCAAAAGCACGCCACCAACAAATGGAATTTTTGTTGTTTAAGGCCGGTCACATCCGCATCCTCGACAAACATGGCGACACGCGCAGGCAGGCAAACAAGCCGTATCTTGTCGAGGGGAAGATTAGGCATCCGCGTCCGCCTTCGCAGACACCGTGGTCAAACCCGCGGCGATTTCGCAGCGCGCTTGATAGTCCATGGAGGCACTTGGGAGAAACGAGATGCTGTTTGCAGTGCTTGGATCCCAGCTCGGGTTTGGGGAGAGGGAGCGAGAGAGGGAGGAAGCGGGGGGGAGCGGGAAGCCGGGTACAAAATGGCCAATTTCATAGCACGCGTGTGGATTAAGCTTCCGCCTTTGAAAACGCTGCGGAATGCCCATGTTCCAATTAGGCCCCGGTGGCACGGGCGGGAGCTGCGGGGCCGTGTTTTTGGAGGCTCTTGCTCTGGCTTGCCAGATTGTCTGGGGGGGGGCAGCGTTTGTGCCTTCTTTGATTCGGTGCCAGCCGGGCCCTGGCAGGCTCTTGGCAAACCCCGACGCCTCCCCGTCAATATGCTGGCACCAGTGCGGCAGCGGGATCAAAAATGACCCAATTAGAGGATGGCAATATGTTATGACAGGCAAATACCTGCTTGGGCGGCCGTGTTTGGGAAAACGGACGTTTTGCATCACAGTCTCGGTCCCCATCTGCTTATTTTGCCCTGAACTCCGGATTGCGTCGACTGGCGTTTGAAACCTGAGCAACTGTCCCTAGTCATTAAAGCAGGAAGAAGAAATTTGAAGGCCTTGCTTTTTTCAAAGCCCTTGCCTCGCTCGTCGTCGTCGTGACAATGCCCTTTGATTTGTGAAAATAAAGGCCTTCCAAATCTTCTCTCCATCCATCCATTATTCGAGTCCATAGATCTGACAGTCATCTGCATAGCAGTGGACGCAAATACCATGTTTCCTTAACTCATTCACTCCCAAAGACGTTTTTTAAATGTCGTTTCAGACTTGGTCCAGAGTTGGCTGGTACTCAATGAGTTAAGATGGAACCCGATGGGAGTAGATACAATGAGAACAGCAGAGGCCCCAGGATTGAGCCCTGTGGAACACCACATGACAGAGGAGCAGTACGTGACTCAGAGCAGCCGAGGCTGACACAAAAGGTTCTGTCAGCTACATAGGACCTAAACCACTCAAGAGCGCTACCGCCAATGCCCACCACGGTTAGAAAATTCTGACCTGGAAGCCTTCACCCAAGTCCCTCCATCCTAAACCTCAAGCCATAATGCTGCGCCCTCATCGCAATCAGCCTAACCATATCTGCCATAATGCCGAATCCTTCCTCATAACAACTACCGTCATCACCTAACCCCGAAAAACCCAGACCACAATCACCCATCCCTAACTCCATCCATTCTATAGTCTTATCCTGGGTCAGGTCATGGGGGGCAACAGCTCCAGCAGGCACGCCCAGACTTCCCTCTCCCCAGCCACTTCTTCCAACTCACTCCGGGGGATCCCAAGGTGTTGCCCGGCCAGCCGGGAGACATTGTCTCTCCAGCGTGTCCTGGGTGGTCCTTTCACTTTCACTTCCTTAAACCCACAGAGAACATGATTTACTAAGAAATAAAGGGGAGAAAAAACATCACCAAAGCGCCATGTTGAATCTGAACAATCACCCGAATCCAATTTATTTCCTTCTCATGAGATGAAATGCCCGGGTGGGGGTTGGGGCCACACCGTGACGCTTTTGGCAGCTGATAGCCCCGGGGCGTCGTACCGGTCGCCGGCCGGGGCTCGGTCCCCCCTCGCGCCGCTCTCGACTGGCATGTTTGGAGCAAGCTGCCAACCCGAATGGGCAGTTGGCGCCTGGTCCATTAGCAGCTGCTGAGGCTCCACGCGCCCTCCTCGGCGACATTAGGCTCACATCTGTCGCATCTCGCGGGTGATGAACTAAAGTGACATGCCGCTGCTTTGAGGAAAGCGCGCTCGTCTTGTTTTGGAAAGCCACGCCAGACTCCATCAAGTATTTTGGCAATGATTCCACACCGAAGTGGGTCTCCAACGTTTTACACCATTAAGATACTGTCGCGTGGTCGGCCAAGTGTAAAGGTAAATATGCTTCAGAAATGAGACCGATGTTTTTTTTCTTAAAAGCAGAACTAATATTATTCGGACACACTTCAACACTCATGCAGTATTTTTAAGCGGCTGCATGAAGGCTATTACGTCCCAAAAATATCCCTCTTCCAATGTGCAACAACTTTTTTCACTTTTCATTTTTTTTCACTTTCAACCCCTGAAAATGTTCAGTGGGAATTGGCCACGACATAAATATACATCCTATGCAAAACTTCAGCTTTGTGGAGTTATTTGTCACTGTTTTGTCTGTGGTGTCCATTTGTCCAACAGTCCAAAATCGTCCAAAGTGTCCAAAATGTCCAATTTTGGGATCATTACTGCATGGGGGTTAACGTCGCCGTACACTTACGTTAACATTGTTTCATATAGTATAAGGCAAACAATCTATGAAAGTAATTCAATTAAAATACATTAAAAGGGTCAACAAAAATGATACTGTACTTGCCATGCTTGAAACAATGCTAGTTCAAGATGAATTGCAAACGCACTTTACAAGTTAAATACGGCTGACCTGTACTGAGGCAGTCTTTCACATACCACTAGAGGGAGCCCATGTACATTCCCAAACTGAGAGAGTGCAATATTGCGAGTGACATTACTTAAAATTCAGTGTTTGTTTGTTTTTTTTTAATCCAGTTTGGATTTTGTTCATTTCGATGAGGCATACATTCGCAAACTTCTTGAGGGCTGCTTAAGGAGAGACATTTTTCCTCATCATCCGCATTAAATCAATTACACCTAACTACCATGTGCCCCCCCTCTAAATTCCATAGCAATTAAAAAGTTGCACATTTTTGAAGAAAAAAAATGTGGTCAAGATACAATAAACAGATTTTTTTTTTAGAGGAAGGGGGTGGGTGGGGGTAAAAAAATTACACTCGTAACTTGTATATTTTGTTGAAGCCTGTCTTCTTCCTGTCAGCCATTTTGTCCGATGTGTTGGAAAAATGCTCAACTTTTGAGCAAGTTAAAAAAAAAACCAAATGAAAATGTCACACATTTTACGGCAACTTGGATTCGATGTATATTCCACGATATTGTGGACTGTTTTGAAATCTTCCAAACCGGGTTACTGTACTAAATGTGAACCAAACGGTGACCGTTTGGTTCAATCAAGCGATGTACCCAACCCAGAAACAACAAAACAAAAACATACAGTTTCGTCCAGCATTTCTTAAGTCTAGAATGTATTTACAAATAGCAATTGTGTGTTTTTGTGTGAATGCATGGATTTGTTTTTGAACGAATGCCCCTCGCATCCTTCCCCTCAAGGTCCAAAGTTCCTCCTCGTGCGGTGCCGGCACGCGCGCGGCCTCCCGCCTTTCTTCCATTGATTGATTGTGACCAAAGGTTAAAGTATCACGGAAATATTTTCTAAGTCGAGGATAACAATTTCTTTTCCGTTTCTTTGCTGGGAGGATGTGTGACACGCTCCTGTAAATGCCTCGCCCCCAAGCTGTCTCTTTCCTTGTTTCTTTTTAATCCTAGTTTTTCTCTGTCGCCCGACGCTACGAGCGAGCGGGGGGGGTTCCTCGGCCAATTTGTACGACTGAGCGCTCCGCCGGAAAGGAGGACCCGACTGCGGCCATTATCTTTTGATAGATAACGACACCGCAGGTGATCTCGGCGTGCCGCGGGGTGTGGTTTTGTAAGATGGAGAACGTGTTTTTTTTTTGCCCGCTGACGTTGATGCAATGCGAGCCAGAAGCAAAGGTGCTAATGTCTGTGTCGGGTCCACTCCATCGCAATAGTGTCGCTATTCTTTTTTTTTTTTTTTTTCTCTGCTCGCAGCCTTCGAGGCGCTATTACAGAGCAACTGGGCCCACCTAGCATGAGTCGTTAAAGTGAGTCGAGAGGCCGGCCTCCAGCAAGTTAGCGCGAGCGCACGTGGGAAGGCCATTCCCATCTTGCAACCGAAGTTGTGCCATGGCTGTGTTGACTTGGAAGTATCTTCATTTCTTTCTTTTTCAAACATGTGCTAACCTTTCAATATTTATAGCCGGATGGATGTCAAGCGACGTGACGGAGCCACACAGCTACACGAATACTTCACTCCGAAACAGCAGTACTTAACCACATTTATAATTCAAGAGTATCCGGCTGAACGAGCGAAGCGTGGAGGGTCCGTTGCCGAAAAGCATTCGCAGAGTCAACGAATGGAGCCAAGAGCCTCTCCAAATACCCGCTCTCTCCTTTATTTCTTTGCGAAGGACAAAAACTCAAAAAGTGATTGCCCAGTTTCGTCGTGTTCCTTCAGTTTTTTAGTGATCTTGATGTTCGCGCGATGCCCTTTCAAATGAGTCTCACGCACCGGTTCTGACTCTTGGTGCCTATGCACTCAGCGTCGGGCCGCTTCGCCTCCGCGTCGACAGGAGCCAGATGAGGTGGCTCGGGCATCTGATTAGGATGCCTCATGCATGCCTCCCTCCCTGGTGAGGTATTCCGGGTATGGACCAGCCGGGAAAAAAGTGGCTGGGGAGACGGAAGTCTGGGCTTTCCTGCTGAAGTTGTCGCCCCCGCGACCCCACCCTGAAAAATAGATGGATACAGTAATTGCTTTAGAATGTGTGAGTCCAAACTGTGGCCCGGGGGGCAATTGCGGCCTGCCATACATTTTTCAGCGGCCCGCGACATGACATGATACAGTGAAACTCCTCTACAACAAAATCATGTTTGCAGCAAGACATTTTTCACAACAGGGGGTTTTTCACTGGAGCAAATTTGATCTCAAATTTCGTCAGAGCTCTTCTCGTCTTAGCTGCTTGACATCCAAAGGTCCGTTTTGGAGCCATTTTAGCAATGCAACGTTCTTGCTGCGTCTGAAACTAACAATAACAAATACTTCCTGGACTACTGCAGTTGTGTAAATCAGTGTGGTGGTTGCTGTTGCCGTTTTCGAACAAAGCAGTAGAGGTCGCTGTCGGATTAGACTTTGTTGTAGTGAATCTCGTCACGAGGCAAGAGCAGAGAAAAAGATTTCATATAAAGCAACAGGGGTTTTTTTTCCGTTGTACGGGGGGCAGGAAAGTGGGAATGGTGTTAATGCAAGATTTTTTCACACTAGGGGGTATTTTCACCCATGTAGGTTTCGTTGTAGAGGAGTACTGGAACAAAAAAGTAACAAATCAAGTTACGCTGACGTGTTGACTCCCCACTATACGTTTTAATACCGGCAAAATATTTGGGCCGAATGATCATCATCACAAAGGCAAAAATTAGCATTTATCTTGCTTAAGCAGAGCAATTTGCGAGCCCTTTTTGGTTTGGAAGCAAGGCGGAGGAGGAGGGGGGAAAAAAACCCCCACCACACTTTGCAATTAATGGCAGGAAATCCTTTTAGTGTAGTTTTTACTCCATTTAAAAGCCTGCAACTTGACCATTAACCTCTAAACGCCTTCCCCCAAAATGCGGCATATCACAAAAGCGAGTGTAAAATGAAATGATGAGTTTTGAAATGTTTTTTTTTTTTTAGGCAAACTCAATTTGCGCCGTGTTTTGTACCCCCCCTTCCAAAGAGCCCCGCATTAGCACCAAGGCTGGTCATTATTTCCAGCGTGTGCATCGTAACAAATTATTTCCCCGTGCCTTTCGACTGCCACTAACCTCCGAAAGTGCGCTCCCAATTAGAAACGCATTAAAAAACGCCGGTGAGGGATTTAGGTACATTACACCACTCGTCGGCATTCTGCTAGCTATTATGCTATTAGCGCTAGCGCTATGTGTTAAAAGGACCTTTAATTTGACCAAATGTTGGAGGAAATACATTAAAAAAACAAAAAAAAAACACTTTTAACCTTCAGTTTCTCACTCATGGCTGGTTTACTTTTTTTTGTATGCTATCACATGAATGAATATGTGTTCATTTTTATCCACTTATTTCATGCTTTGCTATGGTTAAAAAAAAAAAAAAGAAAAAAGAAAAAAGTGAATCCTTTTTGACAATAAAAGATGTAACAGATGGAGTTGATATTCGGGCCTGCGCGCAGCCTGCGCGTCATCTGTCATGACGTTCAGGCCATTGTTTAGAGCTTAGCCACAGCGTGACTGACTTGGCCGTGGCTTGACAAGTGTGTCGAAAAGTGAGCTTTCTGACCGTGGTTGCTGGGCAAACGAGTGACTTGTTTCCAATGATGCACGGAAGCCTTTTGTGCTACCTTCAGATGACGATGTATTGCTTTCCTTCTTTCTTCTTTCTTTCTTTATTTAGGGGGTGGACTAGCAAGCAAAAAATGGAGATGCCAGCGCTCTCTGTTCCCGTTCGGCGCTGCACCGACAACCGGCCACGTAGCTTGTTGTCATATTGTGTCAAATGTTGCCCACTCGGCATCCATTGCGGCCGGGTCATCCTGCAAAGGGGGTTCCCACATTTGCGTACCCTTCCCAAGGGTTCTCTCTTTTATTTTTTTTTTCTTGCCGGGGGTTTAGGTCAGGGGATGTCATGAATACTTGTCAACTGTGGTCATGTGAAGCCCTTTGAGACTGTTTGTGATGCAGGGCTATCAAAGTCAATGTGACCTTACTTGACAACCGCATTACTGCGGTTCGGTATTGTATCTGTGGATTGACTTATTTGAGGATTTTTTCAAGTCGCCACCCACTTTTTGAGAAGTCAACTGACGCAGCCGCAAAAGCACCTGGCCAGCCATGGCGTCCGCTAACCAGAGGCTGAGCCACACTGTAATGATTTACGTCATAGACTTAACAGTGTGGGAGTGTTCCAAGAAAAGTCCAAATAATCATTTCCAAATCAAAGTCGCGCTTGAGCCTGGAGATGCATTTTGGACAGGGGGTCCTCTGTTTTTTGTTTTTTTTTTCGCTCACGTGCATCGTAGTTGTAGAGTGGGATTGACATGATCTACTTGCATGAAAACCGCTTGATAAATAGAAAAGAATCCAATGAAACAGGAACGTACGCCATGAATTTCTTGCGCCGCATGCCCGTGTATTGTCATGTCACGACATCACTGGTGTGAAACTCAAGGCCCAGGTGCTGTCCTTGTAAATGTGCCATGCCTCCACCAAAATGTCAAATTCTCATACGTCATCAATAAGAGAGAGATTGGAAGCATTGTCATGTTCCCAAAGCCCTCATTAGACTCATTTTAACCCTCATGCAGTAATGATCCCAAAATTGGACATTTCGGACACTTTGGACGATTTTGGACTGTTGGACAAATGGACACCGCAGACAAAACAGTGACAAATAACTCCAGGAAGCTGAAATGTTGCATAGGATGTCTATCGATGTCTTGGCCAATTCCCACTGAACATTTTGAGGGGTTGAAAGTGAAAAAACATTAAAAGTGAAAAAAGTTGTTGCACATTGGAAGAGGGACATTTTTGGGACGTAATACCCTTCATGCAGCCGCTTAAAAATACTGCATGAGGGTTAAGCAAAGTTGAGCAAACCCTGATTCTTGACCGGATGCTTTGAGTCGGAAATGGCCCTCCAAGGGAAATGTCAACCAAAATGATGAGTTTGATCCCCTGCGCTACACAGACAAGTTGATTCTGAACCTCTTTTGCATTGTATGGCGTGACTGTCGTGGACCACCATGTCCATTTCTTTTTTTAAATTTTTTTTTATGACTTGAGAATCCCTGTTATCAATGTATCATGACTGTGTCAAAATGTGTGTTAGGTTCACCTTCATTGCGTTGTGGGGCTTAACACCTCATCCGCTATTTTTGTGTGTGTGTGTTGTGTGTGTGTGTGTGTGTGTGTGTTCTCTCCTCCCTCTACCCATCTTCTCTTTGCCACTCCTTCCCTCCCCTTCACACTCCTCATCTGTCAACAACAAAAGACACGGTTTAGCCACGAGGCCTTGTGTGTTTAGCGGCGGTGCCAGCAACTGCCACTGGGGGTGCCGGGAAAGGGGGCTGGGGTGGGGTGGGGTGGGGTGGGGTGGGGTGGGGTAGCCCCGCTTTGAACCGCTGCCAAGCAGCCCCAACCAGCTCGCACCTTCTTTAAGCACTTCCCCCCCCCAAAGGCACTTCCTTCATATTTTTTTTCTTTCACCCTCTCTTCTTTTACTTAAACTCCGCAAAATCCCCCCCCCCCCCCCCCCCCCATGTCTCCTCCGACGCCACCACATTCACCCGTTTCCTCCCGCCGTCCCACTCCTGTGTCTGTGTGTGTGTGTGTGTGTATGTGTTATTTCCTCTCAAATAAGTGCTGTTTTCACGGGTGAAAAACCTGTGAAGCTGATAAGAGAGGTAAGGCAGCTTTTAACTGACAGCCTGAAATCATATCATATCATATCACACACACACACACACACACACACACACAAAGTGTGAAGTGGGATTTACCCCCCCCCGCCCCGCCCCTCCATGTTTTTGTCAGGTGCATTTAACATCAGCGCGACTTGTCAATGTGTACTTTTGTCGCCAAAGACTCGCTTTTCAGGAGTTGCTTTAGTCTTGTCGCGTATGCTAATCTCATGGCCGCCTCTCTTCATCGGTGTTGTGATGGCGAAGCGGCACTGCTTCTGTTGCAGTTAAACTTGCCTGCATCACCCCACCCCCACCCCAAAAAAGTGCAACATGGATAACATCGTTGTAGTGTGAGAACATTACATTATTGTTGTGATGAAAAACTGATGTGCTTGTGGTAAAAAAAAAAACACAAAAAAAAAACAAGGGCAGATTTGGAATCAGAGCAAAGAATTCATCTAGACTTGCTGATTTTAAAGAAAGAGTAAAAAAATGTGGATTACCAGTGTAATTTGTCTTCTTTTTTAAAAATAAGAATATGCAACATTCATCATTGATCTTCTTTTTAAGAATGTGCAACCAAACGTGTTTGCCTTAAAAGTAATGCAATATAAATAGTTGGTCTTTTTACGAAAATGACTTACGGTACATAGAAATCCATCTTGAGCTATTTTTTTAGCAAAGCGTCAAGTCAGCTGTTTGTCTTCATTTTAGGAAAGTGCAACGTCACTCGTTTGTCTTTTTCACGGTCCTGCAACATCCATCATTTATTTGCGGTTTTTCTCAGCAAAGTGTCGCACCGACATTTGTTTTTCTTTTTAGGAAAGTAACGTATGTTCTTTTCTTATTTCACATTGAGGCCGCTGATACTTCTTTTGGAATAAGTATCGTCGTTCAATGAAAAGCCAAAGAGAAAAAAAGCACCGTCCACAAGTGTCCGCCCCTCCGCTGCAGAGGGGGCGTGCGTCGATGAGTCGGCGTGTAGGACTTGCAATCTGTCAGTCGCCGGGACAGACAAGCTGTCATCCGGCGGGGTGGGGGGGGGTGGGGGCGGGAGGGTGACTCAAAGCACACCGAGCAATAGCCTGGAGGTGTGTGCCATGCACCTCCATGGCGGATGGCCCATTCAGACTGCATTACCTCGTAGACGTTGGCAATTCTTTTGTCTCGAGGGATGATTTGAAGCAAAGCGCCGCTCTTTGAGGACGGATCATTCATTTAAATATATATAGATCTATATATAGATCTATATATAGATATATATATATATACATGTTCAGGATATATATATATATATATATACATATATATTTATATATCCATCCATCCATCCATTTTCCGAACCGCTTAATCCTCACTAGGGTCGCGGGGGGTGCCGGAGCCTATTATATATATATATATATATATATATATATATATATATATATATATATATATATATGTATATATATATATCCATCCATCTCCGAACCGCTCATCCTCACTAGGGTCGCGGGGGGTGCTGGAGCCTATCCCAGCAGTCTTCGGGCAGTAGGCGGGGACACCATGAATTGGTTGCCAGCCAATCGCAGGGCACACAGAGACGAACAACCATCCACGCTCACACTCATACCTAGGGACAATTTAGAGTGCCCAACGAGCCTGCCATGCATGTTTTTGGAATGTGGGAGGAAACCGGAGCACCCGGAGAAAACCCACGCAAGCCCGGGGAGAACATGCAAACTCCACACAGGGAGGCCGGAGCTGGGATCGAACCCGGTACCTCTGCATGAAGCCGACGTGCTATACTACCGGGCCGCTATATATATATATATATATATATATATATATATATATATATATACACACACACAGTATACAGTCAAATGTCGAATGTCTTGGTTCTTGACCAATTCGGTTTTTGACCAAATATTTCGAGTTTTTTATGCCTCGGATGACGAACAAGTTTCAGTTCTCGAACAAACCCGAGCGCACTTGAATGCACCATTTGACTCCTCTCGCCTTCCTTACACGAGGAAGTGACGCTTCCTGGTGTTGCTTTCCATTGTGAGCAGATGTGTTCAGTAAACATCCATCCATCCATCCATCCATTTTCCGAACCGCTTGATCCTCACTAGGGTCGCGGGGGGTGCTGGAGCCTATCCCAGCAGTCTTCGGGCAGTCGGCGGGGGACACCCTGAATCGGTTGCCAGCCAATCGCAGGGCACACAGAGACAAACAACCATCCACGCTCACACTCATACCTAGGGACAATTTAGAGTGCCCAATGAGCCTGCCATGCTGGAATGTGGGAGGAAACCGGAGCACCCGGAGAAAACCCACGCAAGCCCGGGGAGAACATGCAAACTTGGGATCGAACCCACCTCTGCACTGTGAAGCCGACGTGCTAACCACTGGACTACCGGGCCGCCCGTTCAGTAAACATTTTTATTTAAAAAAAAAAAAGTGTGGTTTCGGTTTTTGAACAATTTCCGTTTTTGAACAGCCTTCTGGAACGTATTATGGACGAAAATCGAGGTTTGACTATATATATGTGTGTGTGTGTGTACATGCTGTTGTGCTGTAGTCAACCGCAGAGGGAGCTTTGAGATGAGAATGTAAATAGAGCCGCTGCTGACACCCCCCCCAACCCCCCACCTCCTGGGTTTGACCTTGCCCGGTGTAATTAAAGTGAAACACCTTGACTTGTCACCATTGCCCGGGACAGTTTAAATCTCCCTAATGTAAATGGAGGCTGCCGACATGCCGCCCAGGCATGGCCGCGCGGGGAGAGATGAGCCTCGGTCATCCATCTCCCCACACCTCACCCACAAGTACGGTGCAGATCTTTTCCGTTCGCCCGCCCGATCCCTCACAAATGTAAATCATCTCTTTTTCTTCATTTGAAAACACGGTCAGGACGCTGAATGGCACTCCAGCCAAACGGCTGAGTAGGTTTTTCTCCGGGTACTCCCGTTTCCTCCCACATTGCGCCGCAGGTTCATTGAACCCTCCAAATGGTCCCGATGCGTGATTGCGCGCGCGCGAATGCTTGTTTGTCCGTCTGTGCCCCTGCGATCTGCTGGTGGCCAGTCCAGCATGTGGTCCGCTTGTGACCAAAAGTCAGCTGGGATAGGCTGCGGCTCACTTGTGACCTGAACTCATTCAATGCCCATGGCAGCCGTTTTTCTCTCCAGGCGGGAGAGCCGACGCCGCCGGCCGTTTTTGACCAGTTGGACTCTTCCTTAGTAAACAGCAATTGAACATTGGCCAATTTCTTGAAAAATGCTTGTTTCCAAGGAAATTTTTTGGGTGAAAGGACGCATTTCAAGCACAATTTCACCAGTCAATAGGCCAGCAGCAGCATTCTGGTGCAACTGGAGACGCTTAACGGAGGATTGGCTGATTCCAAAGTCAAGTGCATGACAGTAATACAGCCAAGATGTGACAAGCGCATTCACTTCCTGCCCTTTACTGATGTTCGGCGGTGGACGAGAGGCGGGAAGAAGTAGGAGAGCGTGGACAAAACAATTTTAACCCTCATGTAGTATTTTTAAGCGGCTGCATGAGGGGTATTACGTCCCAAAAATGTCCCTCTTCCAATGTGCAACAACTTTGTTCACTTTTCATTTTTTTTCACTTTCAACCCCTCAAAATGTTCAGTGGGAATTGGCCAAGACATAAACATACATCCTATGCAAAATTTCAGCTTCATGGAGTTATTCTTCACTGTTTTGTCTGTGGTGTCCATTTGTCCAACAGTCCAAAATCGTCCAAAGTGGCCGAAATGTCCAATTTTGGGATCATTACTGCATGGGGGTTAAAAAAAGAAAGAAAATTCCCCAAAGTGTGAGACGAAGGCCACAAAAGGAGCCGCATGCTGGGAAAAGTAAGACAGGGCAGCCCTCCAACGGGGCTGATGAGCACACAGACAAAACTCGGAGAAGGACGAAGGCATGTCTCACAATGGCGAGCGGGCCCCCTTGCCCCGCTTCAAAGAAGCCAGTCAGAAACGACAGAAAAGGCCACGTGAGATGGACCCGCTGGGAAGTGGAGCAATCGCGGTGGCAAGCGGAGGGAGGAAGCCGTCCGTGGGCCCCGGCTGCCTATTCATTTGAAAAGGAACTGCGCTGCAGCCGGCGCGCCGTCGGAATGCATCAGCGGTTGCGATGGATTACCAAGCGGTTCTTTGGAAGAGAGGGCCGAGCACAACTCCATGTGTGGTCCCATGCTAACATCGCCGCTGCGGAGGGGAGGGGGATACGTCGCTCATCCGGGAGAAATCTCCTTGCTTGCTCCCAATGAGGGAAAACGGGCATTGCTTCACTGTCCTTCCCACCGCGTCGTAATTATTCCGACAAAACGGAAAAGAAGTATTGAGGCTGAGGCTCGGGGCTAAATTGCGTCTTATTGAAACGAAAAAAAAAAAAAAAACCCTCATTCACTATTAGCCCAACCATAGTCCAGCTGAACCCCCCCCCCCCCCCCCCCCTTAGTTCTTTCAATGTTCTGTAGCTAAAGGACTGTGTTCTAAAAACCAAGTCGTGAGTGTCGCAGCAGAACTGGCAATCGAATATTCGGGCATTCTTTGCCCAACAATGTCATGACCCAGGATTTCCTGAGGTCCAAAGCTAAATGCCTTTATCTTGAAATCCATCCATCCATCCATTTTCGGATCCGTTTTATCCTCATAAGGGTCGCGGGGTTCTGGAGCCTTCGGGTAGTAGGCGGGGCACAACCTGAACCCGTCGCTAGGCCATCGCCGGGCACACGGAGACAAACAACCATTCGCACTCACAATTTGGAGTGTTCAATCAGCCTGCCGTGCATGTTTTGGGAATGGGGAAGAATTCGGGTTCGGGTTATAGGTTAGGGTTCGGGAGGAAACCAAAGTACCCGGAGAAAACCCACGCAGGCTCAGCGGGAATATGCAAACTTGCACACGGGAAGCTGGATTCCAACCCGGTACCTCTCCACTGTGAGGTCGATGCGCTCACCGCTGGACCACTGGGCCGGCCATCTTGAAATCCACTTCAAACAACCCAACTTTGCCGATACCCTGGCAATTGTCCCACACTGCCCCAGCCGTAGTACAGCGGATGCCGAATGATGAATTGAGGACCTTTACCAGCCTTGAGAACTTCACTCCGTTGACTTTGCACACTCGGTGGATAAACCACTCCAAAAAAGGACAAAAGGCTCGGTGTCGCTGAGGATCCGCAGACTAGGTCTGAGCTACGAAAGGACAATCCCGGTATTGGCTGAGGCTGACAGCGAAAAGTCTGCCGATTGAAATCCCACCGATTTGACTCCATGACTGGAAAAAGTGTTCTATTCCTATTGTCTTGGAGCAAAACTATGAGCTAGCGAGTCGAAAAGTCGAGCTCGTGCATCTTTGGGATGTGTCCGTGTCGCGGTGTCGCGAAAGCCTTATCGCAATCTGGCGCGGGGAAATAATGAGTGGCGGCAGTGAAAAGGGGGGGTTAGCGCAGTCTTAATAAAAGTTCCCTCCGCTGTCCTTCCACCCGGTGACATCGCGGCTGTGATATTCAAAGAGTGGCAGGTTGCGGCAATAACATTTAACTTCAGCAATTTCTTATTGCCTGTCAGTCTCCTTAATTTGATCTGACGTCGGACAGTTGCGATGTCGGACGGCCGAGTCGCGCCGCAAGACTGGCAGCTAATAAAAGCCCCGCTTGGTATTTACTACCCACCCCCCCCAACTCCCACAACCCCCCTTTTTCCATTTTTCTTTTTTACATTTATATCTCAATACAGTTATTATGAATTGATATGCATTTAGGAGTCGCCCGCCACTCTGCGTGGCCCCTCGACTAATAATATGTAATTGATCTCCATATAGGCCCGTCCGTATATCGCTTTCATTTCCCGGGCCTTATCGCCTCCCCCTCCGTGATTTTTCATGAACTCTTGCTCTATTTCCTGCTTTTTCCTTCCTAGAAGCATTATTAAGTCGGTGTGGGACAGGGGTATTTTCTCATTTGGATTCGTCTTTGAGAAGTCATGTTCAAAAGGGCAGCGAACATGGAACAGTGGAACACAATGGCGGCTTACCGTCTAGGTTTGAATTGAAGAGCAATTTCTTTTTTCCATTGAAAATAAAAGTTTTCTCAACTCAAGCGTATTTCGAGAGCACTTGAAAACAATTCCCGCTGGAGACAAAGTGCTATACGGGAGCACATTTGACAATAAAGTTGACTTGGAACATCAATTTTCCGTTGTCCAATTTAAAAAAAAATCACCGTCCAGTTGAAGACCCAAGCAATTTTGTCAACAAAAAAGGTTTTGATCTCTCAAGGCAAGGTTGTCGGGCTGTAAGCATAGCTAGCTAACTTGCCAGCCTGTTGCGATTGCAAAAAAAATTGAAAGTGAAAAAAGTTGTTGCACAGTGGAAGAGGGACATTTTTGGGACGTAATACCCTTCATGCAGCCGCTTAAAATACTGCATGAGGGTTAAATTGTTTTTGTTGTTGTCTTTGTTCCTCCTCCCCCGCTTTACACTTTCCTCCGCAAAGACGACATGAGGGTCCTGCCTCCTTTGCTAACCGTCCGGCTAGCTTGACCTCCGAAGGGCTCCTCCCCCGAGCCTCTCTCCATCCCCCTCGGCCCTTTCATTCCCAACCCGGCGGAACGATAAAGGGGATGAGGAGGGAAGGCGCGTTCAGGGATGAGAACGAGGCGTAAGCAGCGCGTGCTAGGCGAAAATATTCTGCGCCATCAGCAGGAAAGGGGCCTGAGTCAGCCCGTTTGCCCCGGTGCCTCGCCGCATGCTAAAACATAGGGAGGCAAAGCCCATTAAAAATGGATGCTCGGCGATAATCACATTCGCACTTGAAATTTAATGTTGCCACGCGGCGGCTTGACAAAGGGAAGGCGGCGTAGGGCACTGTGATTATGACCGCGCCGGGGCGGGGCGGGGCGGGGATGTGGGGTGGGCTCCTTCATGTGATCTCTGGAGGGGACTCAAGATCAGCGATGCTTCATGGCACCTCATTGTTGCATTTAATCCCCCCCCCCCAAAAATACATAGTTTGATTGCGAGTAATGAAGATTCCACTTGTGGCTGAATTTGCTGATGAATTCCAGTGACTAAATTCCCGTCAATTTCCCGTGATTGTCCGGATCCGTTCTAGTCACTGGACAGAGGCTGAGCTGCGCTCTTTGGAATTGCGCTCGACTAATGATGGAGCTGGAGTTGTCCAAAAGTCATCCGGTGTGGCGTGAGAGAGGATTCAACATGCCGGCAGTTGCTCAACTAGAAGCCACGAGATTGATCTGAGACATGGTTTTGGTCCCTTCACACCAACCCCCCCACCGAATTCACGCAACAAATCTTCTTCTTAGCCAAACTAGAGTGGCGCAATTCACCACATTTGAATGATGATGGTGATTTCTGGCAGCCCCGATGACATGAACCTGACCCTGGGCGATCTTCCCAATCGAGAATTCGGCAAGCACTGCTACAGGTTGAATCGACCCATCGTCGGCCAACCTCCACAGGAGGCAAACGCCTACTTAAGGCTTCCTGAAACCGCCAAAAAGAAATAAGTCAATGGCAGGTGGACTGATGAGAGACCCATCCATCCATCCATCCATTTTCCGAACCGCTTCATCCTCACTAGGGTCGCGGGGGGTGCCGGAGCCTATCCCAGCTGTCTTCGGGCAGTAGGCGGGGGACACCCTGAATTGGTTGCCAGCCAATCGCAGGGCACACAGAGACGAACAACCATCCACGCTCACACTCATACCTAGGGACAATTTAGAGTGCCCAACGAGCCTGCCATGCATGTTTTTGGAATGTGGGAGGAAACCGGAGCACCCGGAGAAAACCCACGCAAGCCCGGGGAGAACATGCAAACTCCACACAGGGAGGCCGGAGCTGGGATCGAACCCGGTACCTCTGCACTGTGAAGCCGACGTGCTAACCACTGGACTACCGGGCCGCCTGATGAGAGACCGTCGCAGCCAAAAATTGGAGATGAGGAGCCACGTGGAATCAGCATCCGTTGTCTGGACTTAATGACGGGATGATCATTGTGCTGAATAAACACAATTGATCAGAATGGCCAAAAGCATTTTGGCCATACGCGCGCAGCCAAACGCGGCGTTTCCTCGAGACGTCAACATTTCGCTGCATTTGCTCATGCGCCCCACTTTTGACCTCCTGACCTCGCTCCTCCTCCTGAAGGTCGCAACGGAGTTCTTCACAGCCGCTTCCAACAGTCATCTCCTCACTCGGCTTTCAGCAAAAAAGCCATCCCTTGTAACCTTTGCCCCCCCACCCCCACCCCGCCTCTCCATACTCCCTTTGAGTTTGTCCTTCGGCATCTTCTCAGTACAATGACGGGTCCTTGGAAGGAGAGTGCTGAGCTGCGGCGTCGCCTTTGTGGAGTGAGCGGCCTCAGAAAAGCGAGCGGAGGTCGACTCGCTTGCCACCCATCCCCGCCCCCCCCCCCCCCGTCGATCTGCGCGGCCATTTTTCCAACCGTTTCCCAACCGTGGGATATTGTGGACGTTGCGATGATCAACACCTGATGTGCGAGAGAAAAAACACAGCAGGTTCGGATTCAGCCCCTAAAATGAATTGACTTCAATCTCGGACTAATAAAAAAAATATGAGTTGTTAATTCATCTTTGCATCTCTAAGTCGACAAAAAGTTCTTTCTTTTTGGAGAATCATCAACGATTTCGATGTTCTCACCTGGTGGGATTTCATATCGCAGCAAAATGCTCAGATTGCACTTGGGATCAATCGGCATTCTCATCAACATAATCAACGCAAATCTTCCATCACGTAAATGTTGACCTGATGCGCAAACGTCTTGTTTGGTCCCTGTTTACTGGAGCAGTAGTAAAATCTCATGGACAAGTGTCAAACTTGGTTGAAGGCAGTAGCACTACCTGAGATTGAAGTTGCCCCCCCCATATCCGTATCTAGGTCACAATATGTGGAGCAATTTCAACAGATGGGCTTCAGAGTAGTCCCCAGGCGAACAGAAGTTACTTTCTACTTTTCTTACCGTCACCACCCCTGAACCCCCGCCGCAAAGTCTTACACCATCACATATACAAACTTTTACACACACACACACACACACACACACACACACACATATATATACATGTATATATATACAATATATATATATATATATATATATATATATATATATATATATATATATATATATATATATATATATATATATATATATATATATATATATATATAGTTATATACATCTACACACACATCCAAACACACACACACACATACACACACAGGTAAGTATTCTCTTGTAAGGAATCATATTTGCATCGTCCAATCTTTCCTTATAACAGAATTTCCTTATATGGGAAATGCCTATGGTACATGTCCTTTATGAACATGCAAGTCTGCTAACAAAATACATGCGGAACAACACAAGCAAGGAGAAATGTACAAATATATAGTCTAAAAATGTTTATGACACAAAAATTTCAGCAACACTGATTACAAAAAAAATGGAAGGTACTTGTTCAGAACATCGATATTTGTTTCCAGCTTCTCGGTGCTATTTAGCAAAGCTTAATTTTGTGTGTTGAACTCATTGGGTTTTTTTTGGGGGGGGGCAGTCCATTTAAAAATAGTCATTATTAACCTTTATGGCAACAATGTTTGTGGAACAAAGCGAGCAAGTTTTGTTCTGCAAAAAAAATTGCTGAGTTGTTTTTTGTGTTTCCTTAATTGGGGAACAGTCGAAGGCAAACTCTTCTCTTCACAGCAGAAAGATGTGAAATATTTAGTTGCCTTCAAATGTTTAGCCCGCCTAACTTTTAGTAGCTTTGGGTCCATGTTAACATTAAAAAAAAGCAGCTTGGTGGGCTCTCCTCTTGTCTCCTCCTTTGACCATTTTCCCTTTTCCCAAAAAGACATTTTGGTTTTCATTGCTTTTTTGTTGCACCTGCTTTTTCCAAATTCCACCTCTCTCTATTTCTTGTTCACTCTCTCCCTGTTTGGCCGCATGTGCGTGCCGGCGCGACAGCAAGACCTCCGTCCGTGGACAGACGGGGACTGAGTGCGTTTGGGGGGGGGGGGGGGGGGGGGGAGAGGGGACGCCGTATAATGGAGAGGCTCCACCTGTTTACACTCCTTTGCCCTCGGGCGTTCTCCAGCGCGCCCCTTTTGGAGGGCCCTCCTTTGAACTGCTCCCATGGGTAGGGGGCCACGTTAAAAAAAAAAAAAAGGCAACAAAACTCCACCGCAGCCTTGACAAACAGGCAAGTTAGAGCAAGAATAATGGCGCTGAAAGTAAATCGAGGGAAAAGAGCGTATCACCAGTGAAGCACTTCCAACAAGGCTTTCTAATGAGGTCCGCTGTGAAGAAAAGGCAGCGAGGAGGATGGAGGTTGGCGACGCGGCGGCGGCGGCGAGCAGGAGGGTCTCGTGGCTTGAAAAAGAAGGAACAAATGCGGGCTGAATGTGTGCTCTGAATCACTTTTTTTTTTTTTTTTTTTTGGGGGTCTGTACAATAACCTGTTTGCAAAGCACTGGATGAAGACAGTAGCGGGCCAGCGGAAGACGATCAAGTGTATGGTTAGTGGGGGGGAGGGGGGGCAGCGGGCTAGACACCAGGCTTTTGTGTGCAAATTTCCCAGCAGCGCCTTACCAGTTAATTAAGAAGGTCAGTGCTAAAAAAATGGCGGTGAGGTGAAAGGAGGGTGGGGGGGGGGGGGGGGCTTAATGAGCCGTCCTCGCCACATGAATGAGGGGTTTGTCCCAAACGAAAACGGCGAGAGGCCAAACACTGTCAGCAGCAATTAGTGAGCAGTGGTGGGCAGCCAAAGGCCTTTGGACCGAACAGAAAAAAAAACCCCCCCCCCCAAAAAAAACCCCAACATGCAGTGACGGTAATAAACATGGCGGGATAAATAGAGGCGAGGAGGCGGGGTGAGGCAAGAGGCGGCTCACGCTGCCTTCACCTCTGCGCGCGGCGCCGCCTTAGCCTTGACCCCGCTGCTGCTGGATGAGTGCTTTAAACGCACGATCCGAGTGCAAGTCGCTGAAGGCTCGCCATCGGGATGCTCCCTTTGTTGCGTTTTTTTTTTTTTTTTGCCCTATCCACATTTGATGTTGATTTTCTATTGTCGCCGTCTTATGTCAGCGTATCGACACGTCACAGTGATATTTCACAAAAACATGCCAGCAATAATGGTTTCTGATGGTGTGCTGATCACTGATATATTATTTTGAATCTGCATTTTAGCATCGTGGATTTTGCTATGGACGAATTTCAATTGAGGTACAATCAAACCTTGGTTTTCGGACATCTCGATTCTCGTCCAATTCGGTTTTCGACCAAAAATTTCAAGTTTTTTATACCTCGGATGACGAACAGATTTCGGTTCTGGAACAAACTGAGCGCACTTGAATGCACCATTTGACTCGTCCCACCTTCCTTACACGAGGAAGTGACGCTTTCTCGTTTTGCTTTCCATTGTGAGCAGACGTGTTCAGTCAACATTTTTATTTGAAAAAGTGCGTGGTTTCAGTTTTCGAACAATTTCGGTTTTCGAACAGCCTTCTGGAACGGATTATGGACGAAAACCCAGGTTTGACTGTATTTTGTACAGGCCACCACACAATAGAAAGGATTTTGTCTGTCGATTGGCAACTTGTAACGTCCTCCTCCCTGAACCAGGAGCTTGGCTGCTAGCTAACAATCAGACGGACCAAAAAAAACCCCCAAAATTTGCGCTTCTCTGCCTTGGCGGAAGTCTGCCCGACATCTTTGATCTTTCAGTTGCCTTCACGCTAAAATCCACCGGCCGGAAGGCCCCTCGATTCTCTCAAAGTCAGCTAGCTCTCCGAGCGAGATTTCTGCCGGCTCCGGAATCGTTCTCCGCCCCGTCCGCTATGGCGCAATGCGAAGACTCCGGTGCTCTTTGTTTGATTTGAAACGTGGGTGAAGTGAAGTGGGCCTTTTGTCGCTCTCATCGCCGGCCGACAGACAGCGCGCCCTCTCTACGGCTCCCGGACGCCGATGAACTTCCCCCGCACAAAGAAGTGGAAAACGGCTTTGTGTGCAAATAGAAAAGCCCACAAAAGCAGGAGCCTGAGATAGTGTCAAGTAAGAATGCGCTTGCCCCCACGGTTGTCGATATGAATTCGAGTTTTGTAGAGGAAGTGCAGGTCACTCCGCGGTGGTCCGGCACTGGGAAGCCTTCGCATTTCAAGCATGGGCGGTCACTTGGCTCAAGATGGTCAGTCAAGGGCACGAGAACAGAGAGAGATTCCCACTTTGGCGTTCGTTGCCGTGCAGAGTTCAGCCTTGCGCCGTGTCCGTTGGAAGGATCCGTTGGGAACGGGACCCCTTACCACTTGGGCATTGTCATTGCTCGGAGCCCCTCCTGACGTGATGTCAGTACTTGTGTGTGCAAAAAGGTCATTTGTGCCTGCAAAATACGATTGACAGGCGGGGCCAATGAGAACTTCTTCAAAAATGTGATTTGCGGGTTTGTTAAGAGAAACATCAAATGAAGGAAGGATCCTTCGGATTTCCTGACAGATGGATGTCGGTCTTCGGAGCAAGCGACGGTTTGTGGGCTGTCGCCGTGGTCCGCTCTATCCAAGCGAGCATTACCCCGTCAGGGAATTCGGAGACTCCCTTTGAGATGGGCGGCGATGACATCACAAAGAGAAGACGGGCGTGGATTCAACGTGCCGTCAATTCTTCCTCCGCGTAGACAACGAGAGACAAAGTGGGAACCCTTTCGGCGTCAAATGTTAACTGGATTCTTTGCGGTTACAAATCTGGCAGCGACATTTTTGAAGAAGCTCTCGCTTGACAAACTTGTGTGGGTGATGAAAAAAAGTGGCAACATTTCTTGGCCCGCCCTGTGTCCGTTCATTGCCACCAAGTAGCTGGACAGGTGGCTGAGGAAATCGAGCGCAGGTGCTCCATAAATGCAAAGATTGAAGGGGAGACCATGGACTGAAGACGGTGGGATAGTCTGAATCTCAATTTTGGCTGCGGGTGACGTCCAAGTTATTGATGGCAAAAGCCATCAGTCTGCATTTTGAGCACGGGCGGGCCTGATCTATTGGCAGGCCACAAATTAGCATTCTGTGCGCACTCGGTCCAGACTGACATCGGCGACTGCTTTCTTCTTAGCCGGACCCTTTGGCGCCATCTTGCAGCATGTCAGGACATTACAGAAGGAGAATGGCAAAAGGGAGTTTTTCAATAACGACTTGAGTGGAGCTTCCAGAGGGGGGGAATCCCGAATGGGCTTGGATGTTGTGTTCCGCCCTTTGTAAAAACCAGTCCACTCCTAACTGATTTCTTTCTGTCTTGTATTGCGAGTGTGATGGTACCGAAGTCAATAGTCAGTACTTGTCTGAAAAAGCATTCAATAGCAAAGAATGACATGACAAACAGCGAGTACGGGCGCTCACTGAGCTCATTTTGCTACAAACCGTCCCAACCCCCAAACTGAGGCCTTTCCATATTTGGACACGTACTTCAGATCAAAGCTCCACCCCCTTTGCACATCCCCCGCTCCCCCTCTCGTGGCTCCCTAGCAAGCCCAACAGCGCCAAGCTCCCAGCTTCAAGATGGAGTTTGGGGTGGGGGGGGGGGGGTTACTGTAACCTTGGTTGCTAGGGATCGGCCGCTCGCCTTCATGTGACCGGCTATTCATCAAAATGGAGGAGGGCGGCGTGTTCTGGGATGGGGGGCGGCCAGCGAGGGGGCCAGAAATATGCAGCGGAGGGAAATGAGCGTCCACCAAGACAGCTTCCCAAATGGCTAACAAATCAAACTGCTCGCAACTAATCCGCCGGGCAGAGGGGGGTGCGGGCTTTTTCTCGACGGGCTCGTCGGCTGCCGAGGTGCCGCGCATTGATCAAGTTCAATCTTTGAGCTTGTTTACCATTTGGGGGATGGCGCGAATGCTACATGCTAAGGTGCTGTAATCGGTTAGCCCATGACTGTTCCTGGCTCGCCACCACTGCATATTAATATGCGAGGCCGGAGCTTGGAGCTTATCGGCGATAGCCCGAATGATCGATTGGCGCGCTTGGACGAATCGTCAGTCATCCGCCGTCACATTGAAATCTCTGCGATAGCCACAATCGATCTCGTATTGCGGCGTCATTGAGCCGAGATCGGATGAGGGCGCCATCGTTTCTATTCCTGGTATCCGCCGGAGATTTACGGAAAACCGTGACGAATGGAAGACCGCCGTGTTGTTCTGACCATGAACCCGAAAGACGTGAAACGTTTTCAACTGTTTCCGACTCATCTTCCAGCAACGGGCTTCTGATCTCGGTGTCCAGATGCACGATTTCAAGGTAACCGAGTCTTCGACTTCCTTCGAAAGAGCACAAAACAACAAACGGGTGACCTTTTTCAGTTCGAACTTGACTCGCACGGGTAAAAACGCAAATACACCAAAAGCGTCCAAATTCAAACGCATGCGGCAGAAAAAAAAAAAACGGCAGCATAAAATATATCCCTGCCCCCCCCCCCACCTCACCCCCCACTAACAATTCCCTCGTCTTTGAAGCAAAGGGAATCCCGTCCGCGCTACAAGGAAATATTTCATGCGGCGCATTCCGACGTAATTACCCGTGATCTGGCGTTTGCGATGACGGGTTTCCTCGCCGTCAGAGACTAAGGGAGCGAGTGGCGCGTATTCAGCGGGGAACGCGGGCGGGCGCTAGCAGCGGCGTCGCAGGCGCAATCTCACCGCCGTTGCACCTTAATCATCCCGCCCGCCTGCCTTGTGCATGTGCATATAGGGAGATTTGTGTTTGAGCTGCTTGTGATTGCGGCCGTGTGCATGTATGTGTGTATGTGTGTGTGTGTGTGTGTGTGTGTCACCTGTTTTGTGCACAGAGAGACTGAGAGACAGAGTAGACCCCTCCCCCTCCCCTCCCCATCCCTCCAATTCCCTGGTGAAGCCCCTCCACACCAATTTCCAGCCATGGGCAATCACTCATTCCGCACACACACACACCCACACACACACACACACCCACACACACACGCACACATCTCCATGGAGAGGCTCGATGAGATCCTCTGTGGGCTCCACCACGTGAGCGGCGCTCCTCATCGACTGTACGTGCGCCACTATTTGAATATCTGCGTCTCCGGGAGCGGGGCGTGATCTGCACACACACACACACACACACACACACACACTGCGGATTTCCACGGGCAATCTCCGAGGAGCCAATCGGAGCTCCTCCCCTCCATCGCTACGTTTCCCCCTTTGAAGTTGAGAACAACCTGTAGTCGGAGCAACTCCACAGGTGATACGTCATCCACTTTGAGATGTCCTTGCACCCGAATCGATGCATGGAGCTCACCGGGTGGGTCTTGGCTGGGGGGGGGGGGTGGGAATCTACGATGGGGTGGGAATCTGCAAAATAGGATCGCTTTTCTCTCTACGATCATCGATGTCGTATTTTTTCGGTTTCGCGATTCACACATTTCACTTCAGGGTTGTGTGCAGTGCGTTATTCAACAGGCCAGCAACATTCGAGACAATCCTTCTCATGTACTGCATTCTCAATTCGAGCTCCTACAGTCGGGAAGGAGGTTCAGGGCTCTTCTGTGCAAATTAAACCGGGATAAAAACTCATTCATACCGCAGGCTATTATCTTAATCAATAAACAATTAGAGGGAGGCAGACAGACAAGCAGGAGGACATGAGGGCAGTGTGCATCGGACTGGAATGCACTGTCCATTGTGTGTAGAGTATATATTGTCCGGCACTGTATGTATTGTCCAATGCATGTAGCAGCATGGAGGGCCTGTCCTCAGAGACAAGTGTCTCCTACGGTAGACCAAATAAAAAGTCAACAAAAAAAAAAAAGATCATCATTTGAGATGAATCATTTTCAAAGTTTGTAGCTTTTTTTTTCCCTCCTCAGATTTAGTTCTAAAGACAAGTTTCAAAATCCAAATGGGTGTAGTTTTGGTGCAACAGCTTCTCTGAATTAACAGCAATGTCCTTTTTTTTTAATGGCTACTCTATAATTATGAACAAAGCAAATTCCATCATTAATGCTTAAATCATCTATGAAAAAAAATAAAATGAATAAAAAATAAATACATTTAAATAAATAAATAAATAAATAAATAAATAAATATATATATATATAAATAAATATATATATATATATATATATATATATATATATATATATATATAACACCGGATGACTCACTCAGTGGCTACAACATGAAAAGTTTGGAAAAAATAAAAAAATGTCAATCTGTTTCTCATAACAGGGTGCACCAGGAAGTCTCGAGGACTCTTTTCTGAAATGGAGCAGGAAGTCGTCGGCCCATTTGGAATCATTTCCACATTTGAGCAATTTAAAAAAAAAAAATAAATCAAACCTCAAATTGTATCATTTGGATCTTTTGAAGAGCTCTGTGTCGCCATATCATCACAAAACCCGACATCTCTACGAAAAGTCATTTTGTTCCCCAAAAATAAATACATCGAACATGAAAAGACGCCAAAAGTGGCTTTCGCGTTTTCAGAATAGCCTTGAGCCACGCAGGACAGTCTCTTCAAGACCGCCCTTTGAATTGATTTAAGAATCAACCGTACCAACGCTCTTGCTACTTTTCCCCATGCAAAATGCCACCAAGCTCCCCTTTTTGTCAACGAGCGTCGCCATCTGGAGCGCGACCTTCCCTATTGAGCGTATTTCAGTTGGTGTAGCATACGTATCATGCCGCCTATCACCCAAGAGAGATGGACTCTCCTGACCACTCGTGCTCAGTTTAACCCCCATGCAGTAATGATCCCAAAATTGGACATTTCGGACACTTTGGACGATTTTGGACTGTTGGACAAATGGACACCACAGACAAAACAGTGACAAATAACTCCAGGAAGCTGAAATTTAGCATCGGATGTCTATCGATGTCTTGGCCAATTCCCACTGAACATTTTGAGGGGTTGAAAGTGAAAAAAAATGAAAAGTGAAAAAAGTTGTTGCACAGTGGAAGAGGGACATTTTTGGGACGTAATACCCTTCATGCAGCCGCTTAAAAATACTGCATGAGGGTTAAAATTAAGGGCGTGCGCCTGTTTTCATCACTAAAAGCCGAAGCACTGACCGGAGGGGACACTCTCCAGGCGTTTCGAGCGGCGCGTCCATATTAAAAGTCGGCATGAGAAAGCTCTTTTTTTTTTTTTTTTTTCCCCCGCTCCCCATTTATTGATCTGACCTTCTTGACGCCCAGAAATACCCTCACATTTTCTCTCTCTCTCGCTCATGCAGGGCTGGCTATCATTTGAATGTTATCGATCGCCACCGCACAGAGAAGCGTCTTGATCTCACTTAGCGTGTCAAGCTCCTTAAATTGTTGACTTCGTGCACACGGTAAAAAAAAAGTACACCGCCCATTATTGCGTTTGATGAAATAACCGGCAGGATGTGGGAGGGGGGGGGTCATGTTGTTTACTGAACATAGAATTGTCCCAACTTCATTTAACATGAAACTCGTTGAATGAGCATTGATGCTAACCCTTAATGTGTTGACCCAAAAAGCCCGGACCGCCTCATGTCAAACACGCGCCTGTCCCGGCTGTCTTCGGGCATCGGGCGGGGGACACCCTGAACGGGTTGCACAGCCAATCACACAGAGATAAACAACAAGCAATCGCGCTCACACTCACACCGCGGGACAATTTGAGGGTTCCATTAACCTGCCGGGCATGTTTTTTGGAATGTGGGAGGAAATTTGACTACCCGGAGAAAACCCACGCCAACTGCACACAGGAATATATAATTAAGTCGTTCAGTCCCTTGAACTGCTCGCAAATGTCCTCATTTCTTTTCATTGATTTAGCTTGATCACAAAACCACTTTTGCATTTTACTCACTGCATATTTTTTTTCCTTTTCGCCGATTAAAAAACCGGAAAGGTCGAATGATCCACGGATTTCTCCGCCACTCATTCTGCATTGACTTGTGATGAATGGCACGCTTAATGGTCCGGAAGGGGTTAAGGCCGCTTTGTGGAGGAATGTACAGGTAGCTCGTACACGGATTTACATCTCGCAGCGCGGGATTAACAAGCTCGTCGCCATACATCCGGCAAGAGCTAGTTGCATCATTAGCCTCTGCAGACTTGGCTCCTAGCGCGTTTTGTTGACACGCTTAGCTTACATTGCGCTTGGTGTCCGCGGGTGCCGGGTTAGGCTTGTATACATCGCTCATGCAAATTTATGTGCGAGCTTGTTTGTGGATGAGAGTGGAGGGGCGACCTAGGAGGCTGGTGTTGGTGTTGGTGGGGGGGGGGGGGGGGGCAAGACGGGGCGCAGGGGTGGGGCTGCGGGGGGGGGGCTCGGCATTGGTGGTTGCGGTGACAGAAATTGAGGGGGACGGGGTGGCAGCTGCAGGCTGCTCGGTGCACTGTCAGAGCGGAATGATTAATGAATGGCGGCCCCAGCTGAGCCTAACCTTTGGAGAACCGCGCAGGACATCTGCAGAACTGTCAGCGCTCTGACAAGGACAGAGCTGAACAACCAATTATTTCGCCATCACTAAGGTGGGCTGTCAGCTTAATCCTAGCCATTCACTTAGGCAAGGACAGGCAAATTTCTCCTTTACATACACACACGCACACACACTCACACACACACACGCTCACACACACACACACACACACACACACACACACACACACACACACACACGCACACACTGAGTGAGCAGGACCACGGATCCTGTGGAAACACACACACACACACACACACACACAGACGAGCGAACAAACAGACCCGCATGGACCCGCATGCACGCACGCACGCACGCTGGCACGCGCTAAATGGCGCTAAGCTAACCCATTCCTGGCCAAACTCCGTGCTGGTGGATTTAGGCACCGCAGAGCGCTTTCGTGATCACAAAATTGGGCCGCCCAGTGCCGGGCGGCGGACTTGGGTGGGGCTGCCGCGCCGGGGGTGAGGGGCGGGGGGGGGGGACACTACGTCTGCTTTATGTCAGGAGGGAGGGTGGGAGGACAGGCGGGAGGCGTTGGGCGTGTGTTTGTGTCCACGGCATGTTTGCATGCCTCATGCAGCCATCGGCTCAGTTCATAAGTCAAAGGTGAGCATTTTTGGGGGTTATTCCAACACAGCCAAACAATTCTGGAAAGAAAAAAAAAAAAAAAAAAAACCTCTTCCACAGCAGGCCTATGCAAATGAAGGTATGATTGCCCTTAATTGGTCCCCAGAAGGAGAGTTTTACAACGGATACGTTTAAAAAATAATGAAAAATAAAATAATAACAACACTTAGAATTCGTTGTCATTTTTTAAATTTTACTTACAATTTTACTTAATTTATAAGACATTTTTATGCAATCCCAAATATACAACCCGAACCAAACAAATCAAAGGTTTTCAGTCACCTGGTCACCATTTGTTTTTCTGTCTATTGGCTTTACTTATTGATCCATACACCAAGACAAAAAGATGCAAACATAACACGGCACCCTGACAAACATCACCTCAGGTTCATTTCTAAATGGTGTAATAATAACACAAATGCTCACAGTGACCAGCATGTTGCTCAAATTAGCCTCAATGTCACAAAAAGGCCTGCTGAAGTGCTTCTCAAAATAATCTCCGATTTGATAATGGCCTTCTCAGTCCTTTGATCACTATGCAATGATCAGGACTTTGCTTCATGCATTTTGTGTGTGTGTGTGTGTGGCACAGAGTGCGACGCTTTGCAGAATTGGGTGCTGATAGCCAGTATGAGTGACTGATTGGGTTTTGATTGAGGCGTCCCCGCAACGCTAAGAGATGGAGCGTGCCCGGGAAGCCCATTGACAGGCTGCTGATGAAGCCCGACGAGAGGCAGGAGAGAAGGCAGCCAAAGAGGGCGGGCAGGGGGGGAACTAAATCGAGGGAGCTCCACAAAATTAATAACAGGATAAGAATCAATTAAGTCAATTGACCCGACACGCGCGTTTATGGACGAGCGGGTTGTGTTTTTGTCTGCGTTGATTTCTTTCTTTATTTATTTATTTCCCCCCCCCACGGCGAATCGTCTAACCTGCCAAACAAGTCGATGGCCAAAGCAATTTGCAAGTCATGCATTTTCCCATCTCAAAAATGCAAATGTGTCGCTCCGGAGAAAGTCGAGCAAGGAAAGACTCCCCCCTAGAAACTTGACGAGAACAAAGCCTGTGATTTGCATGCGCCAAAGGGTTTGACGACAGGTGAGGTTGCTTGTTGTCGTGACCAACAAGCCCCCCACCTCTTTTTCTTTCGCACTCAGGTTTCATTCATCTGTCAAGTGGAACTGGGAGTCGCGGCTCGGAATTGAAGCGGATTTACATGGGACAGGAGAAGAGAGCCAATCTCTCTTTTTCGTGAATGGATGCTACAGCTTCTTGTTGCTACAGCTTAGCTTGTAGCAGACGTGTGCACATTGCCGCATGACGTCTTTGATCCACTTTGATTCGCTCCTCTTTCATCGATTACGGCTTCAAACAACAAAGTGTATGCAGGAAAGTGGTTACGATTGCACAATTGTCTGTGTTTCATGTGTTGTCTTGTATTATTTTGTCTTTTTTTTTGGTCAACTTTTCTTTTGATGGCGGCGCGGACACCCGCAGCGGCTCCTCTTGTTTTATGTTGAGGGGGAAGACATTTCATCTGTGCTGTATGTTACACATACGTACAGCACATTTGACAATAGCGTTGTATTCAATTCAATTCAAGTGAAGCCAATTGGCGTTCTCCTAAAAGGGGGGCTGCTTCTTATTGGCTGCGTGCCTTTGAAACAAGGTTACTAAATCAGCCAGGGAGAGAAACAAAATGAGAGAAATGACCCCCCCCCCCCCACCCCCATAAAAAATGTTTAGACTGAAGGTACAGTAGAATTATTTTCATCGCTCTCCCGCTGTGAACCTCTTTATGCCACATGGATGAGTTTCAGTGAGTGCCCCCCCCACACTTGTGTCTACAGTAATAAAAAAAATAAAAAAATCATTTTTTTTCTAATGTTTCCCCACGTCCATAATTCCACCGACTCCCGATGATGAACTGCATAATTGTCTCTCCTCAGTGTCCTGCCCCGGGTTGATTTAAGAGGCAAATGGCAGCCCATTAGCATGTAAGAGTGACTGCGAGCCCAACGCTTTTTTTTCGCGGCCCCCGCGGAGCGAGGGCTTCCTCCGCACGTCTTCTCTGATTCTCCATCGGCATCGCGAGCGGCGCAATCAAAAGGCGACGACTAACTATCCTCGCCCTCCGTCTCCTTTTGGCCTCCGGGTCGTCGGTGTAATTTGCTCCGGCGGCTTTTTCTTCTGCTGTCTCTCGCTTGCCCGGCTGGTGACTGAGGGGGGGTTGGGGGGGGGGGGGCGGGTTGACGAGGTCAAAATGAATCTTTTGCTCTCTAAAGACGATTACGTGGCGACATGTCGTTTCTCGGAGGAGCGGCGGACCCCGCGGGGGGACCCTGCGGGCCACGTGTCTTACTTACGACGGTGTTGGGTGGAGAGGGGGGGGGCACCAGAAGCTGTGCACTCAATGAATTTGTCGGGAGACTGAAATGTATCTCTTGTCTTCGGTGCGAGTCTTTTTTTTGGGGGGGGGGGGGGGGTTCATCTGAAGATCGGACCAGTATGAACTGAAGAAGTGGGTCAAGGAGGGACCATTAAATGCATCCCGGTCACCGATTTGGTGTCTATTCCATGAGTGGTTTTGCCCCCTTGTGCAAAATGAGCCAACAGGTCGGCCGCTTGAGTCGCGACGCATCTCCCGCGCATTTCATCACTTCTTCAACAAGCCATCAGCAAGTCAAATGCTGCGGGATGGAGAGCGGCGCTGTGATGCATTTGCCTTCAAAGCTGTTTCTTGAACATCAGCACTTAGTACTCAGTCCCTGCAACCCCCCCCTCAGCCCCCACCCCATACATTCAGTCAGCAGTGCCGATCAGTCACGCTTTGAATTTTTCTGAAAGCAAGAGAGCTCCAATTGATGCCGCCGATTGCGGGGCTCTAATTGACGCAGGCCGAAGCTATTCTGTGGCTACGCCAATCTGGCTGCGGACGTGGATATCGCAGGTGGACGACTTGGTTTTTGTCACATTTTTGAAAGGGGGCGGGGGGCGGGGGCCGGGGGGGAGCGCCAACATTGTCACTCAAGCAAGGCCGGTCGAAATCCACCCCGGCGTGTCTGTCTCAGGGCTTAAGACTTACTCTCTCATGACATCTTACCATTTTAAACCTGATTTGGTTTGCAAAAGTGAAACTAAGCCCCCCCCCTGCCCCCACCGCCCCTCCTCCCTTCCTTCCTTGTGTTGAATTTTTTTGGGTTGGCAAAGCCCTCGACTGAGATAAGGAGGGGTAGTATAACTTTTGGGGATTTCAAGAGGGATGTGTAAGTGAGGTCACTGGGGGAAGAGATGGAAGCACGTGCCGGGGTGCAAAAGGGGGCGGAGTTTTTGGGGGGGCGAGTGGGCCGAAGCTGCAAAGAGACTCCGCGGAGTCGCTCCAGAGAGATTGAAAGAGGAACTTCTGTGCTATGACCGACAGGCCACAATCCCACGGTGCCCGGCAGTCTCTGTGGCTCTCGACCCCCCCCCCCCCCCACCCCCCTCCGAGAGAAAGTTGGCATGAGTTGATGGGAGGTCAGAGAACAGACTGCCCATATGTGATTAGCTTTCTGGGTTTTAGCGCTTGGAGAAGTTGTGTGAAGGACATGAACACTTTTGTCCAAAATTCGCTCAAGACTTTTTCTTTTGCTTAAAACCAATGCTTCATTTATTTATTTTAAATGGCAAAGTTTCATATTAAAAAAAAAAACATGCCTGGAATCTGAGTCTGATGTACAGTCAAACCTCAGTTTTCGAACGTCTCGGTTCTCGACCAATTCGGTTTTCGACCCAAAATTCGCAAAATTTTATGCCTCGGATGACGAACAAATTTCGATTCTCGAACAAACTGAGCGCACTTGAATGCACCATTTGACTCCTCTTGCCTTCCTTACAGGAGGAAGTGACGCTTCCTCGGGTTGCTTTCCATTGTGAGCAGACGTGTTCAGTCAACATTTTTATTTTAAAAAGAGCCCGGTTTCGGTTTTTGAACAAATCGGTTTTCGAACAGCCTTCTGGAGCGGATTATGGACAAAAACCCAGGTTTGACTGTATTCGATTCTTGTCCAAATTGTGTGTTGTAAGTCTTTGCTACTCTTGATTGGTTTGAGCGACAGTCCTGGTGGCCATTAGAGGAACTCCAGATGTTTTCATGACTTTTTCTGCCATACACTTTTTCCAGCATCTAGTGACATCCAATTAGCAGTCGCGTGCCGTGATGAACATTTGGCACGTTTAGCCATCCTTCCATCCAATTTCTATCACACTAGGCCTCATTTGAATCGCCAATCTCGACTGACTTTGGGCGAGAGGGAACACCAACCACAAAACAAGCAACTTGCATGATTTTACCTGTCGAAAGCTCACACAAGCATGCTGTGGGGGGGGGGGGGGGGGGGGGGACTCCACACAAGAAGGATTTATCCAAATCTGAATCGTGCGCGTCAGAACTGCGAGGTAAACATTGAGCGCTATGTCAGCGCACTAGCAAATATACGCCTGAAAATAACCTTTTCTGGCAACAACGAACGCAGATTCTACTCTTGTCACAAGGACCTTTTCTTTTTTCTGTTTTCTTTTTTCAAGTTTGCCATGATCGCCGGGGCCCCCGAGATAAACGACAGACCTGCTCCCACCGTTGGAGTGACGGATGAGCGCGGCCAGGCTGTTTAAATGTGTCTCAGCAAACACCGTTAGGCCCGTGTAAACAGCACTCCATTGATTAGCCACTATTCATGATCAGCACGTCTCGGGCTGCACTGGATTAGTCAACATAGAGACCCCCCCGCCCCCGACTCCCCCTCATGTTTGAGCCCGCCAGGCCAATTTCAATGCCAAGGCCTCATCGGAACACCGATCACGCTCGAGGGGCGAAGGGGAACCGAGGTGCTCATACAGAAATAAATATCGAAGCGTCAAAGTCAGGCGTAGCGGCATCCGCAAGCCGCTGCGCAAACTCGTTCAACAAGTTAGCCGCGACGCAACGCCGTCGATGCGCTCTGACAAGTGTGACAGGGTGTCGCAGCAAGAGCCGCTGTTGCTAATAGCCGCTGTTGCTAATAGCCCCCTTCCGACTACTGCGGCTGGCTAGCAAGCGAGCGTCCGAGAGTGACAGCCATAGGGATGGAGCGTGAGGGGGGTGTCCACGCGTGGAATGCGGCTTCATTGTGGCGCCTCGTTTCCGCTACCACGCCGTACGCGGCTCCAAACACCGACACCGCCTCCTTTTTCGCATGGTAATTATTTTCCAGCCCAAAGGTAGCTGCGGGCAACGTCAGCCCCTGCGTCAGGACCCGCCGCATTAGCCGGCCGCTGCATTATTTATTGGTGCGCGGGCAGCCGGATGGATACCCCAAATCCACCGAGACTTGGGGTGAGGGAGGGGGGGGGGCTGCAGCTCTCCTCTCAATGTCATTGTTCAAGGCAGTTGTGGCGCCCCCCCCCGCCTCCCCTCCGCTGAACGACTCACCGGCGAGCGACTCAAGGGCGTAACGGCGCGAGACAATTGGCGTGGGAGTCCTCGTTAGGTGCGTAACGTATTCCCGAAAGGGGGGGGGGTCAGAGGTCTGGTCACTGGCCCCTCGCTTATGCAGGGGAAAACCGCGAAGGGTCTGCCGGATGACCGTTTCCAGAGTGCCGCCGAACGCCGCCAAGTGCCAGGTTAAATGGAGGCGGATGGAGTTCAAATCGCCCCCAAGGCGTACTTGACGGCCGGAGGCGGGCAGCCCCCCCCCGTCCGCTGCGGGTAAAATGGGCCTTTACCTCCTCCGTCCCATCGAGCAGGGCTTATTCCGCCCAAACACCAGCGGGGTCGGCCCGGTCAAAACATGTCCGAGCCGCGCAGAAAGACAAGGCGACACGGCTCAGCGATTGTGACGTGCGGGGAGCCAAGAACCCCAGCGTGCCCCCCCCCTCGCCCCTCCGTCCCCCGACTAGCTGCTCGTGTCCGACATGAAACCGCCCTGACCTGTCAGCCCCGCGCCATCGCACGGTAGCGCCTGCGATGACAGCCCGACCAGTGTCCCCTGTCACGGCTTGTCCTCGACCCGAGCCCGCCGCCGCGTGTTCCGCTACAGCGGCAACTCCCCCCCCGGCGCCCTCCCCGACCTCGCATCCTGCCCCACCCGGCCTCGCTCCCCTTGTTCCTTCCCCTGCCGGCTCGTCCGCATGAGATGCTCAGATGGCCTCGTGACATGACAGCGACATGCTATCGGCGCTCGGCGGAGAACCTGCAAGGCCGAACGCGTCGGGCTGTGGCCTCGGCATGGGAAAAGATCCGTAGGACTCTCATGTGCCAAGACGGATTTACTTTCTGCAGATTTACATGACTTGATCTTAGTTGGACGGTTTTTGGTTGTCGTTCATTTATTTATTGTTGTATATGTATGATATTTGCTCCATGTACAGCACTTTGTATCAGTCAGGGGAGGCAGGGGAGGCTGTGCCTCCCCCTGTCATCACAAGTATTAATATTTGTCCGGTCGACTATGATTTTGGTGTCGTTCTTCATCTATTTTGACCATTTCATCGTATAAAATGCTACAAAGCTACAAGCTGTCATTTCTCGTTGTCTGTCATTTTCAATCGAGCAATGAAGTCGAAAGAACTTTGCCGCAAAAGATCTTCTTTTTGCTTTTGTTCGACTTCCTCAGCAGTTCGTGGGAAAAGATGTATCGCATCTTTTCTTCTCGCTTTACGCATTGCCCAAAGGGAAACGCCCTGCGCCTGCGTGTGCGGCTTCAGCACTTTCTTTTTCCTGGAGGTGTGTGTCTGTGTGGGGGGGGGGGGGGGGAGGAGGGGGAATATGAACGATGGATGCTCCTTTTTTTGGGGGGGGGGGTTGTTTTTGGCCATTTTGCCCTGATTCCAGTTACGGCCACTTTGCTAACCCACAACGCTAACTGCCCGTGAGTCTCAGTCCTGAGAGCCGTTACTGCATGCGTGCTTTCTCTCCAGCAACGCTTGCTCCCCTTTTCTTCTCTTTAATTACAGTAAGTACAGCGCACGCCCTCCGGGCTTGTTTGAACAGATCAACCTAGCGGAGGAACCAAGAAAATGCTAATTAGCCTCCTAAAGTTGCTGACCATGCTGGTCCCCCCCACCCCCCTCAGTGCTGCTGTATTGTATTGACAAAAAAAAAAAAGGGAGGACAAAAGGAATCTGTATTCAAATGACGAGTTCGGCCTGTGTGGGAAGACTGTGCAAAATTCGTTGGTCCCAATTAGCTTGGTTATCATGAGCCGTTTTCACACTACTTGCACAATGTGACTCATAAAATGTACACAAAACGCTTGTTGGAGGTCTGGGCTCTACTTTGTGGTATTGTACTTTTGACGATTCTAACGTATGGCCTTGCTACAACATTAAACATGACGGTGGCACACGTTTAGCGCACGGTGCTACAGAAACACGACAAAAAAAAACATTTCGGAACACTGAGGCCGAGTCATTTGGAACGAACCTTCTTCTGATGTCACGGGCAAATTTCTCACGTTGGCATAAGTAATTCTACAGGCACCTCTGCCGAAAAACATTGATTCAACTCCTACACTAATTCATGAAAGTAGGTCAGTTCAGAACTGTAATGTACTCAACAAAAGTCAAAATTTTGCTCATAAGAAAAGAATAGCTTGTGTTTTTGACTGTGAGCGGGCGACAAGACACAAACAACCCCTTTTTTGCAACAATATGATGACAGGTCAGACGTGCGGGCTACAACTGTCTGAAGGACTTCATTGTATTATGACAACCCACTTCTTGATAACATGACACAAAAGCTTTCCACAAAAAAAATCAGCAAAAAATCTGCCTTTGTAGGGAGCTAAGTTAACCCTAGCGTTAAGCGGGCATGAAGGCTATGCTAGCTTTGCAACAAACATTGTACTTTCAACCCCTCAAAATGTTCAGTGGGAATTACGATAAATCCTATGCAAATTTGTCAATTTTGCAAAATCGCCCATGAAAACAACTGAACAAATCAACCAGTTCTAGCAATCTGTCATATATTTGTTGTAAACAATAAGGGACCAAAAGCTAAGTTTGATTCATTCTATAAATACATATTTGGTTTTTTTGAAGGAATTGGCAACCGGAATTTGATCCTGCCAAATCTAAGAAGAGGCAACCAAATCGCGGCCAAACTTTTTTCATTATTTCCTTCATAAATCCGAGCACGAGCATCTTGTTAGACCCGCTACAACTTCTAGGTGCCTAACTGGTGTACAAGGCAGACTTGTAATAAATTCCATGTTTCTGTGCTGTGTGTGCGTGTGTGTGTGTGTGTGTGTGTGTGTGTGTGTGTGACTGGGAATCGAGATCAATAGTATTGACCTGTTTACCTTGGTGCCGGTTTACCACTTGAAACATGAAAAGCAGACTATTAGTAATTCTTTGGTACTGCTTTTTACTGATTGGATGTCATGGAATGTGGGGGTTAAGGATGCTGGTCTTGGGAGGGGGCGCTGTCAAACCATAAAACCGACAGTGTGTATTTATATATTGAAGTCGTCGTCCAAGTGCAATCCTCTTGACTCGTTTTGCCACTTGCCTCGCACTCGATGTGGTCACTCAAGCCTATCAGTTTCGGTGGTGGTGTTGGGCGGGGGGGTGCCAGCATCTCCGCTTTTGTGCTCATGGCTCCCAACACCGCCCCACCTCCAGTTCTGTATTTATGAAAGTGCTTCATGTTGTTTGTCCATCGATGACTTGTCGCTGCCGTCCAAGCCCTTTTTGGGAGGGGGGTGGGGTCTGTCATGCCTTGTTGTTGATGCATACCAATTTATTGACTTATTTCAAGTTTTTCAAGTATTTCAATTTGTGGTAGGTAAGGTCGATGACGGAACGCACCTTCTATCATCCGGACCATCTTGCTCCTCTCCCTGCTCCCTGCTGGTGTTTTTTTATTTATTTTTTATTTCCCCCTGATGTCGGTGGGCTCCAGTTATGTCTTTGAAACCCACCTGAGGAGGTGATTGACATCTGGCCCCTCTGCCGCGTAGGACCCCCCCCCCTTCCCTCACCCCCACCCCAGCCACCTTCTTCCATGTTTTCAGCAGACCTCTTGGCCAAAAAAAATAAAGAAAAAAAATGCCTGCATGTTTAAGTGTGAAGGAAGGGCAAAGGGGACAATTCAGGGGGGCACTGTGTGTGTGTACGCGTTAGTAGGTGAGGCTGATGAAATCTCACGGGAAAAACACACACACACACACACACACCTCAGCCTTCCATTTCCAAGCACTCCACTGTTTGGCTTCCCTCTCCTACACTGTGTCCCTGCTGGCTTCCGCATTAGTATTCATAGTGGTTGGACTCTGTTTGGAAGGGATGGGGGGGGGGGGGTCAGGGGAGTCGTTGTGGGGGTCCCCTTGCCAGCTGCTAGACTGGGATTGGCTGTATAATGGCAGCGGACACTCAGACAAACAGGAAATGCGCAAAAACAAAAAAATAAATAAAAAGGGCAGCAGAGAATGAGGAAGCAATTCATCTATTGGGGAAAAAATGACGTCAGAGCGAAGACCTCTGCCAAGCCCGCCCAGCCCCCATTTTGGACCGGCACCATTTGGTGGGTTCGGTCACGAAGATCAATGCAAGTCATTTCGGAATTAGGAGGTTTGATTTTTTCCTAACACCAACCGTATTGCATTCCCAGTGCTTGTCTGTGTTTTTCATCGTCGGATATTTGCAGGAGGGGGCAGGAGAGAGCAGGGGGACGGCCCCTCCCCCTTGATTGGAGAGGACGAAGGAGTGAAAGAATGTCCTCAGCTCACGAGAAGACGACAGGGAATGCGGCTTGCTTGTTTTGCTTAATGAGCAAGATGTCAATCATCGGTTCAAATTTGGGAAAGGCGCATTTTGGACATGAATCCAGAGGTCGGGGGGGGGGGGCGGGGGACGACGCGTCACCCCGCCTCAGTCATGCAGATTGAACCTGACCTTGGCCGGCCTTGGCTCTCGGATTGGCCCTCCCTCCCCTACCGCCTCCTCCCCCCCCGCCCCCCGACCGGCCGACCTCGCTTTGCATCTCTGATTGCGTTAGGCCGCGTTTCCCTGTCATCAGCAGACGGCGAACACGCACTGCAAGTACCTTGAAAAAGATGGTACGGTTTTTTTGTTGTTGTTTTTTTTAATAATCAACATAATTCAGATAAGGTAGAAGATACGTTGATGTGAAGAACACCAGGCACTCGTGGGATAAAACAAAAAGGGTCCTTGGCACGATTACAGTGATGTGTGTTTAGCCATGAAGAGCCTGCTTCATTGGAGGGGAGCAGGAGGGGCAGGGGTGGCTCCCTAAATTAAGAGGCTGACCTTCAACAAGCCCCCCCCCCCTTTTTTTTTGTTCATTAGCCACATGCTACTTATCTCCAAAATAACACGCGAGGCGCGGGCAGGATGAGGCCACAGTCATTGATGCGCCGCTAGTGCGCCAATCAGGATCTTGAGCATTATTTTGTATTTAGTTATTTATTAATTTGTGCGACGCTTGCCTCACTCTCAGCAAGTTCAACTCAGAGAGCGAAGGTGGGGCCAGGCCCATGTCCAGATTTCAAAGTCTTAAAGAGAACTGTAGGAAGGGATGTCAGAGTAGAAGTGATGCGCTGTCTGTCACTCACGAGTGGCTGACAAGAGGCGAGTGGCAGCATTCTGGACCAACTGGAGACACTTTGTGGAGGATTGAAAAAAAACCCCAAAAAAACAAGATGCCGGCACGCGTGGCAGCCTTGGTTACGCGCTCCCTAGTATTATCATTGTTTTTGTCATTTTCGTTCGTTTTTGGCGACCCTACGCCACTTACTTACACGAGAGAAGAGATGCTTCTGAATTTTTTCACCACCACACGAAAACCCACAAGATATTTCGGAGTTCATAGCGAGCGGAGCGGCTGCGCCGTAAGGAGCATGGAAACGCCGCCGGAGAAGGCGGAAGCGAGCCGGCGCGCTGGTCGAGCTACGTCAGCATGGATTTCGAACACCTAACATGCTAACATCGATCGATCTCGCCATCTACAGTCAAAAGTCGGTGTTACGTTGCATTTTGATTCTCCTTTCAACTCTTGTCAGTGCTCGCGTTAGCCAAGTTCATTAGCAATACTTTCTTTCCAGGTTCCATCGGAGCAACCGCCGTGTTCGAAAGACTTCTGCCGAGTCTTCACGTCAAGTCTGGAGGTAAGACTTGCTCACCGCCCCCCCCAAGTAAGCTTGTTACCGGGCAAATGAAGAAGGGAGGCGGCCAGTACGTATTCAAAACGCCGATACCGCGGCCGGGTAGAGAATAAGCAGTGCATGAGGTGGGGGGTAGGGCGGAGGTAAACGGATGAATAAAAATAAGAAGGGGGGGGGGGGGCGGCGGGGCGAGCAGACACAGGCTGTGGTCGATCGTGTCAAAAGCGGAAGACAGATCTTAAAGAATGAATATTGATCTTTTCAGGGGGGCCTTTACTCAGGCGACCATGCGGGAGGTCAGTCGGCGTAATGAGACCGGCAAATGTCTGGCGATGGGAGCCATGATAGCGTCCGTTTTGTTTGTTTGTCTGGTTTTTTTTGCGACTGTACTTTTTGAGTTCTACAAGATGAAGCCTTGTATAGAGCGGTGGTTGTTTTAAAGTGCTCCATAAATACAGTTGAGATTTCATGGAGCCATGCTTCATTTGTGCTGTATCGTGCCGGACTCCTTTCTGGTTGCTTTGCAAGATAGGACGAGGCCATTCGTGGATTTTTGCCAAGCCGTTATTGACTTAAAAGCACGGGTGTCCAATTTGTTTCCCGTGCGGATGAAATCAACGAGACAATGCAGAAAAACAATCAGAATGGACTTTTTTGACTAACTTTCGCGTGTTTCCAAAAAGTTGACCAATTCAAAAGGGGCCCGTTCATCCTTCTGTTTTCCTGTCGGTGGCCTGCCCAAAAAAATGTTTGGACAGCCCCGATCTAGAAGCAGAACATGTCAAGATTTGTTTTGTGTCATGATTCGGTTTGTGACCAACAGGTGGCACTGTAGGGCTCCCCCTGCAGCTGCACACCTGTTGGTCGTTAGGCAATTAGTGGCATAAAAGGACTCCCGCCCAACCATTCATTGTCGGGTCATTGTTGCTGTTTGTTGGCTGCTGGCATGTTTGTTTGTTCTGTCATGTTTAGGTCATGTTTCTATTAGTATTAGTTTTGCACTGCAGTTATGGTTTTTGTCTGATACTTTGGACTTTGTTTGTTTAGGATTAAGTTTTCTGTGTTTTATTCATACAATCTTTCAACAACACCCTGCTCCTCCCTCTTGCCTGCTTTTTGGGGTCCACCACCACCTCGCAACGTGACATGTTGGTCTATTTGGTGCCATCTTTGGAAACATTTGAAGTTGTCTGTATTGCTGTCAAAAGGAGTACAATTGGACACACACAGAATGAAAGGGACCAAATGGTCGGCTCTCTTCTTACTGTAACATTTACATGTGCTCTGTGTGTGTGTGTGTGTTTGTTTCAGTAGCTTCATGCAGTTGTGGTTAGGTGCTTTGCAGGCTTGGTTCAGAGGCCCGTGAAGCACAATCTTGCATTCCCAGCCTTGTGTCTTTTGTCCCGCTTGGCGCTTGACCCTCAGTTCAGCCCCTTGTGTGCACACCGCCCCATCGTGCAAACACAGGCACACACACACACACACACGCACACACACACACACACACACACACACACACACACACACACACACACACACACACACGCAGGTTTATGGTTGAAGATACTCAACACCCCCACGTTGGCAGACAACGCCGCCGCACTAGTGTCGGTTGTCACCGCCCGGGGACGTCTCATGGTAAGGTGAACTCAAAGTGAACCTGCTCCAAACATAAATAACATCGCTCTATCATCTCCCCACCCGCTCCCTCTTTTTCTTTAGCCTCTGTCTATTTTTTTTTCATTTTTTTTTTTTGCCTCCCAGTTCTAGTTCCCGTCCTCCTTTTCATGTGAGCGCAAATAGAAGCACAAACGCCAATGGAGCCTACACGGCTGGCAATCGGCACGGACGCACTCAAACTCAACCTCTGGAAGGCCACAAAGAGTTCCGCCCGAGTTGGATTTGACCTCCAACGTTCCTCTACACTCGTACCTGCGTCCTCTATCTCAGAATCCACATTTGAGCCTTTTTACTAAAAAATGTTCCATCTGATCTCACCCCTCGCACTTCCTGTTAACACAAGAGGCATTTCTTGATAGTCCGTTCCCATTAGTGCTGTTTACCTGTCAGGGCTGGCTGCGCTAATGAGAGAGCTTTGGGGAGGGGAGGGAAAAAAAAGAAGTCGGGACGGTTAACCGCTAATGGATGTTTACAGCCTCCCTGAATACCACCACTGTGTTTGCCACCACCTCTGCAGCTAACCGCTATCCGCCATGTAGCTCGCGCAGACAGGCTAATTGGTACTGCATTGAAAGGCCAATCTGGGCCCTATTTGATTAACAGGGGTGGGGGTGGGGGGTGGGGGGGTTAAGGTGGGTGGGGAGATCACGGTTAAGGACAGAGCCAGATAAGTGTGGGGGAGGAATATGGCATTAGGGACTCAGAGGCTAGCATTTGGGGCTCGCCGAATCGATAACTCCAGAGTGGGGAGGCGGGGGTAGGCGGGGGAGGGGGGGGGGGGGGTCTCGGGACGGGCTGAGTACAAATGTCGGGAGCTAAATGGAGTCTTGAAGGGGGGTACGCGCAAGGGTCGTGACGTCAAATGGGATCTCCGAGAGTACTATGAGTGGTCGCGGTGAAGGGTAATCGCGCCATTAGAGCTGTAAGTGAGGCTAAATGGCTCGGGTATGGTGAAGAAAGTGGCGCACGCTGCGAGGCTGGCAATGCAAATTGTCCATCAGGCGTCTTAATCGCCCGCACATCCTTGAGAAAAGCGCCGATAATTGTCGGGATAGAGGACGAGCTGGAGCTGACTCGCCGGACGCGTTTTGTCTGCTTTTTTGAGGCCGGCGACGCGGCAGGAGGCGTCCGCCGGCCTCCCGTTAACGGTATGGATCGCGTATCGCTCTTGGATTCCATGCTCCCCCGGGAAGATCAATTTGTGCCTTTATTAGATTATAACGGAAATCTTATAAGTGGGTGGATTAACCGTGGAAGGTATTTATCTGTTTATTGAACGGTCCGAGCTTGTAGCCTCACTCCTCCTCAGCTCCTCGCTGTCTTCTTCCTGAATCCCCGGCGAGAGAGCGATGCTGACTAGACTCGGGGCTGCGCTGAAATTCGCATTCACGCCGTGACCTTTGACATTCTGACGAAAGCACCGCATGAGCAACAAAGTCTGCTCGCGAGAGGCTGAGCCGCACCGTGTGTGTTTACAAAGGTCGAAATGCGTCGCGGTTGCACTTGCTGTCTGTGATCAAATACGCTCCTGTTGAGCTCCTCGGTGTGCCCCCCGGTACAGCTGAATAAAGTCGATTCAATCCATCCATCCATTTATCGAATCCTCACAAGGGTCGTGGATGTGCCGGAGCCTATCCAAGCGTCATCTTTGGGCAGGCCAATCGCCAGCCAATCGCAGGGTTGCACATAGACGAACAACCGTTTGCCCTCGCAATCATACCTTCGGAACAATTTTTAGGATTCCACGAGACTGCCCTGCAAGTCCCTAGAGAAAAGCCACGCCGGCACGGGGAGAATAAGCCAAACTCCGCACAGGGAGGCCGGGAGCCATGACATCTGTACTGTGAGACGGACGGGCTAACCCGGGGGTCGGAAACACGCGGCTCCAGAGCCGCATGCGGCTCTTTAGCGACACCTAGTGACACGCAAGCGCTCTGGTGGCCGCAGCTACATTTACCAGGCGGCTCTCCAGTGTCTCATTGGGAGTTTGTTAAGCATTGCGGGGAAGTGGCTGGTTGGGGGGCTGGTGCGGCAGGCTCATTGTGGCGATGGCAGAGTTTAATTACTTGCAGCCGGCGCCTGTTGTAAAACATGCTGATAAATGAGCCAACGGGGCAGCGCATCATTATTTGTCAACGGTGCCAAGGTCTCGCTGCTACACCATGAAGAGAGCGGGTGGGAGGTTCCCCCCGACCTGTGAGAGCCTGAGAGGAGCCACGGCGGGACATGAAGGGACGGCGCCTCTTTCTGTTGGGAGGCCGTGATGCCCAAGCTCCGTTACAGTCAAGTGTTGTTGTTTTTTTTTTTAAAGAAACCCAGCTGAAATAGTTTCTGCTTCGGAATCGCAAGATCAGTCTTGGTCTGAAGGGGGCTGGGAGAGGTTGGAAAAAGCTGCGGGAAGTCGCGTTTTTGCCACTGGTGGTCACGTCGGTGCAACTGATGCGTTTTCAAAATGGGTGACAGTGACGTTGGGTTCAAAAGCATGCCGCTAGCCCAAAGGCAAGCTGTTTGTTTGTGTACGCGGCGCGGCTCGACTGCCAGGCAGTTTTTTGTGGTGACAAATCATTCTTCAAGCCGCTCATTCGCAGCGTGCCGTTATCAGAACGTGTCGGATACACTGGCTATGTGACCGCATGTCAACAGCTAGCCAAACTCAATCTGTCACCAGCCAGGAAACCGAGCGTCTTGCTGCTTTATTACCGTCGTCTTGACAGCTTACAGTGAACAGCTGTGACATCAGCTCCACGAAAAAGCTCGCTTTTTGCGAAAACAAATGCACCAAAAATTGACTGATGCCAAAGAACAGGCATCGATGCCACTTTAGTGATTTCAAAGGTAAACAAGGCATTTTGCCCATGTTTTCATTTGCTAATTAGATCGTTAGCGCGAATGTAGCCGCATTGCTATGCTCATACGTCGTGCTCTGAGCTAGCCAGTTTCAGGGATAGCGCTGAACAAAAACGATCTCCAAAACACAATTCAACTTACAGCCATTGCTTTCGAAGGTGCATAAAAAAAAAAAAGAAACGTGACACACGAGGACCACTTTGGATGACCACAGGCCGGCTTTCTCTCTTCTTCTCTCTCCTTCTCTTGCTCACTGAACATGCCGTGTGCTAGCCATAATGGATTGCGATGACGGACTACGTTAAACAAAATGCTGACTACTTATGTTCATCACAATGACTTTTTGGCATGGAATAAATTGATATTTCAAATAAGGAAATCTGATCAACCCCTTTTTTTTTCTGTGAAGCTTCATGAAAAACACCAATGAAATCTTTCACTATAGGCGGAGCAAATGCCGGTTAACCCTCATGCAGTATTTTTAGCGGCTGCATGAAGGGTATTACGTCCACGAGGATTGTCCCAAAAATGTCCCTCTTCTAATGTGCAACAAATTTTTTCACTTTTCATTTTTTTTCACTTTCAACCCCTCAAAATGTTCAGTGGCAATTGGCCAAGACATCGATATACACCCTATGCAACATTTCAGCTCCGTGGAGTTATTTTTCACTGTTTTGTCTGTGGTGTCCATTTGTCCAACAGTCCAAAATCATCCAAAGTGACCGAAATGTCCAATTTTGGGATAATTACTACATGGGGGTTAAAAACTGAGTCATTCACTGCTAAGTTGTCCTTGCTAAGGTCTGATTTAAAGCATTTGGACTGATCGTTCAAGACTCAAAAGAAGACTGCGTTTTGTCACGACACGACTAATCCCGACGCTAGCGCGTCAAAGACGGACGGGCAACAGCTCGGCTTGTCCACCACGTCTCCATGCGGAGGCGCGTCATCGACTCAGTATGCAAGAGTTAGACGGAGTCCGACCGGTCATTTATTTGAACAAAGGGCTGCCATTGTATGGAATGGAATGGAATGGAATGGAATACAACTTTATTGTCAAATGTGCTGTACGTATGTGTAACATACAGCACAGATGAAATTTCTTCCCCCTCAACATAAAACAAGAGTATCGTTCTGCTGCTGCATGTTGATATTGAATTTTCGCCCAGCTCCAGAATGACCTGAAGCACCGACAATGGTTTGGTTGTGTGAGGCATAACCCCTCCACCCACCCCCCCCCCCCCCCCAGCAAAAAATGGAGACAGGAATATGATTACAAAATGTCTGCAAGAAAACGCCCGTATTTTGATGCTAAAAATTGCAAATCGTCTTCGCAAGGCGACCGATGCATTTTTGACTGCGGGTGACCATTCGTGATGTTTGTTCTTAACATCTTTGCATCTTGTAAACCAGCACACACATCCAGAGTCATTAATTCGACACTGTTTTTTTTTTTTTTTTTTAAGCAAAGCGGGCACATGTGGACCCACCCCATCTGATTAATTGCGTTCCTCCTACACCATTATTAAATCACTGAGGCAAATGTACCACATACAATAAATCCCTCTCGGCCCCCAATTAATCAAAAAGGCAACAGAAAGAACCAAACGAGCGTCAGCTGGGCAGGTAGCGCCACGGTGCTAAATCAACTTTATTGCACGGCGAGCAGCTTTGTTCACATTGCTGAAAAGGGCCGACCCTCGCCATTGGCGGATGGGACGCTTGGCCTCTTGGTTAGTTGTCGTTGACCTTTTTGCGCCATTGATTGGCGCCGAGGCGGACGGGATGCCAACAAAATAGACTCCGTGGTGGCCCGGTGATTTGAAGGCAGCAGCAGCAGCAGCAGACGCCATCTGCTCCGGCGGCAGCAAGGCCCATCCAAGACCACAGCTGCCCTCGCTTAGAAGCCTCACGCGCCCAGTAAGACCCAAGGGGAGCCCGCTCGCCACCGCAAGAGACTGGAGGCTCCAGTGGCGTGCGGTGAGGTTGCTGGTTGGTGAGGCACTGACTCCTTTAGTGTCAGATTTACAAACATATCAACCAAAAAAGGGGAGCTTCTTCAATTGGCTAAACATGATATTTGCGACATGCAGTTGCATGTACCAACCCAGTTTGTGATGATTGCGCAATGCAATGCGCATTCAAAGGTGAGGCTCTGCCTCACCTGCCTCCCCTGACCGCACGGCCCTGGGAGGCTCCTGGTTGACCGAGGGAGACAGTCGGGATTTCCGGACTCCATCGCCGTCACGTCACTTCGACCGGGCGCGGCCTTGATGTCCGCGGCGAGCTAGCAGGCGGCGTCGCTTGAATAAACTGTCCCCTGGGAAGATTGAGATGAGGAAGAGGGCCAAGTCCGCAGACCCGCTAGTCGAGGATGGAAGGCCGTCTCGAGGGCAGTCTCGAGGCCGGGTCCCGGGACTCGGAGGGATTTGCGGACTGCGCAGGAGGAGAGCCATCAAGAACATCCTGGAGGCTGCTGAAAAGGCTTCACGGTGGCTCTGGAGACGGAAGGAGGCGGGACGCGTGGCGTCATGCGCTACCTTGGACACAAGTCGGGGCCTGATCGTCGGCTGGGTCGCCCGGGTGAGGGTGTCTGATGGAAGACACCCGATGAGCCCGGAAACATCACCGCTAGCTGTATTCAAGTCCATTGGCAGCAGAAACTTGAACGTCGGAGCTTTGCGAAGCCCTTTGTCAACACGAATGCTCCCATTCTGCCACAAACTTTGTTTCTGAGCTCGACATGTGCTTTGGCGTTCACGAACCAAGACGCCAGCGTTCCTTTGATGATGGCATCGACCTGAGAGTGACAAGAGTTTTGAGTATGGGCGCCCGCTTGTTTCCATCGGGCTCAAAAGTGCTGATGCCCAGTCGGCCGCCTGCATAATGCATGCGCCTGATTAATAGTGTGTGAGGGCGAGCGCAGGAGATGATTGCGCTGGAGCGTTTAACTTCACCTTATGTTAAACGCTAATTGATTGCAATGAATTTTAAACGCTTTCTAATTGGCGATTAAAAGCGTGCGTCTCACAGCCCCCCCACCCCAACACCCCCCAAAAAAAGGAGGCAGGCTCCAGTCCGGGCTCGGTTGCAGAGTGCGCCGCCGCCGCCGCCGCCGCCGCCGCCGCCGCCGCCGAGAGTTTAAAGGGCATTGTCCTCTTCGCATCCACAAGTAAATGTCACGCTTGTCTGTTCACGTGTCAAGCAAATCAAACGTGCGCAGTGGCCGAGGCACGCTAAGTGACAAGTGACCTTGCCGGCGTGATGGAAGAGCCGCGGCCCCCCCGTTTCTGATCCAGCAGTCGGGAAACCCTGTCTGGCGCCCGCCTCCCGGATAGACGCCCGAGCAATTAGACACACGAGATGGCGACTGACACTCGCTCCGCTTATCAAAAGGCAGCTCCGAGTGGGCTCATGAATTCAAATGAAATGCGGCTCGCCCGACTCCAGACATGCCAAATGATGGTCGAGGCGGAGGTCAAAAGGAGTTGCCCGCGCCGCCGCGGCTTTACGGACAAACGCAAAGTATTGACTGATTGCGGAGCTCAGCCAAGAACTCAAAACTGTGAAAAGGATCAGACTTCTTTCCAGCGAAAAGATTCGGATTTGATTTTTTTTTTTTCGTAAACTCCAATTTCACCGCCCCTCGCCCCCAAAAAGTTTCAAGAAATCGAATTTTTTTCTCTCTCTCTCTCTCTCTCTCTCTCTCTCTCTCTCTCTCTCTATATATATATATATCCATCCATCCATCCATCCATTTTCCGAACCGCTTGATCCTCACTAGGGTCGCGGGGGTGCTGGAGCCTATCCCAGCAGTATTCGGGCAGTAGGCGGGGACACCCTGAATTGGTTTCGCAGGGCACACAGAGACGAACAACCATCCACGCCCACACTCACACTCACACCTCAATTTAGAGTGTCCTCTCTCTGGGAGGAAACCGGAGCACCCGGAGAAACCCACGCAAGCCCGGGGAGAACATCTCTGGGATCGAACCCGGTACCTCTGCACTGTGAAGCCGACGTGCTAACCACTACTACCGGGCCGCCCTCTATATATATATATATATATATATATATATATAATATAATTATAATTTTATTATTATTATGACACTTTTTTTCTTCACTTACATTAAAGCAAAAGCATTTTAAATGAATCTTCAAATCTTGATCAAAACTTGCATTTTCTTGATATATTTATCATTTCTACCCATTATAATTTAAAATAAACAAATATATAAAAATAGGTAGGTGTCAATTAGAAGAAAAAAAAGTTATACATTAACTTTAATATTTTATTTTATAGGATGGCATGAAGCTTTTTTTCTAAATGTGTGAAATTAAAGATGATAAAGATCGCAACCGAAACGTAAACCTTAAAATTTTAGATAAATAGAACATGAGGAAGAAATTAAGTTTTGTATTTTTTTGTCTGCGGTTTCAAATATATTGTTTAAAACATCACTCAATTCAAATCACTTATGACTTAAATTGACAAAATTCAAAACATGAAACAGAATCTTAGATTTTCTCCTCCGACCGTCGAGTCATTGTATCCCCGATTGGATGTCTCACGGTGCGCATCGACACACGTGGTTGGCCATCTGCGACACACACACACACACACACACACACACACACACACACACACACACGGGCCCCACAGTGTTCCACAATGTTCGGCGTAGTCGAGCATGGAAGTAAAGGTGAAGCAAAATGACTTGACAGAAGTGCTGAAGCACAAAGAACACCTTGAAGGACGTGTTCAGTGTCAACGGAGTCGCGCGGAAGCCGCTTCAATTCACTTCGAACTCAACGGCTCCCCAGTTAGCCGCCGTGTGCTCTGGAACTCCTCACACCCATTTTTTTTTTTTTCAACTTGTGCTGATAAAATATTTTTTCTTTATTGTCAGTCATCGGTTCCAAACCAAGGCTGTGAACTCTCGTTTTTTTTTTTCATGCTAATGCTAACAACCGGCTTCGTTCCTGACGAGGGTTGGGAGTCTCCGCTCTTTGTCCAAACAAAACAAAAGCCCCAAATTATATAAGCAGGACTGAAAGGTTGACAAACAGGACGTCATTTCAGGTGTTGGTTATTTGGGTTCACAGTGTCGACAGAAATTAGCATCCACAAGTTTCAAATTGTCAGCTAAAGGTGGTGCTTCGCCACTTGTAAAAACGACCTGCCACATTGAAGGCCTCAGTCGGAACGGGACACAATGCTCGGTACCCGCGTTATCAGGTGCCCCGTCCATTTTCGCAGACAATTTCTGGCTTTGAAGTACGCCCTAGGGTTGTGAAAATGCAGTGGAATAGTCTCCTCCGATATAAACATGACCAAAATCTTTTTGGGCGGCAGGCTGCGTCCGATTGGCACTTCCACTCATTCCAACGGAGAAAAAAATCAGATTGTTTTAAGTCCCAAGCGTGTTCACGGACCGAATTAATCCCCATGCAGTAATTATCCCAAAATTGGACATTTCGGACACTTTGGACGATTTTGGACTGTTGGACAAATGGACAAAACAGTGACAAATAACTCCAGGAAGCTGACATTTTGCATAGGATGTCTATCTATGTCTTGGCCAATTCCCACTGAACATTTTGAGGGGTTGAAAGTGAAAAAAAATGAAAAGTGAAAAAAGTTGTTGCACATTGGAAGAGGGACATTTTTGGGACGTAATACCCTTTATGCAGCTGCTTAAAAATACTGCATGAGGGTTAAACTCTCATCTCAAGGCGCGACTGTGTCGACCAGGGCTGTCCAAAGAAAACAAGGGACACTCGGAAAATTCCTCCACTTTAATTCAACGGCTAAAATCAGTCAAGCTCGCTAGGATATCTTTTCGAGTTCCTTTGGAAACATCGCAGCTTTCCGTGAAAAGATGATGAGGCAAATTGTGAAGGATTTTTCCAGATTTTGGGGTGGTCAGATTTCCCTCATGAAAAGTATGCGTCTCGACTCAGTACGGCTTAGGAAATGGCAGCACGGATCGGACCCGTCGCCATATTTTCTCCCCGCCACGACTGCGCTCGCCTCTATTTCCTGCTTACAAACACGCGCGTGCCATTCTCTTTACAAATTTGCCGATAAGAAATGCGGGCGCACACTGGCGAAAGGCTCCTCGCCCTCCTTGCAAATCACCAACGCAAAGAGCCGACGCTCACGTTTTTTCGCAACCTCACACACACACACACACACACACACACGCGAGCGCAAACGCGCGCGCTAGCATCACACGCGCGGTGGATACAAATTTGAAAAATCCCATTTACTGCGATGCTACGTGACTGAACATCGCTAGTCTAGCGTGGCCCGCCCGCTCTCTCTCCCGCCGCGGTAATGCCGCGTGAGATTTGCGAGGCGGCGCGGTGGGGTGGGGTGGGGGTGGGGGGGGGGGGGGGGGCTGCGCGCGGAAAGGAGGCCCGGGCGCCTCGGATCTCTCGGTCATGCACCCCATTAGGTCGCGGCGCTATCAAAGCCCGAGTCAGCTGCTCAGCAGCGGGCTTTATGCCCGAGCACACCGGGCGGAGACGCCGCCAGAAATCAGCCCACGCCGCCGGGGGAGAGGCCCATTTATTTTGGGAATTAGGATGCGGGAGGAGGAAATCTGAAGGTAACCGTCGGGTCACAAAAACCCGAATAAGTTCACGTCTACTTGTGCACGTGTGCGCACACACACACACACACATCTGGCTTTCTCCCGAATGGCGCATTTTCTTTGAGGATTTCAGTTGCGGTGAAGCGTTTCACCATGCAAATGGCAAATCTGGACTGAAGAATAGGACCCAAAAACAAAACAAAAAAAAAACCCCAAACCAACAAAAAAACATTCTGGAGAGGATAATTTGCCCTAAAGACAAACAAAAATGATGAAAATGGACAGAATGAGTCAGCGCGCCGCTAATGTGTTTGGGTTTGGAGATAACGCGCACATGCACACACACACACACACGCGCGCATGCTCACTCCTAAAAAATAAAACAAAAACAACAACAAAAAAAGCGGCAATGACAGCTTTCACTTTGGCTCGTCGTCACCGCTGAAACCCGCCGCTCGTCGCCATTGTCTCGCCGCGGCGCGAGGGCCACTCGGCTTTTCAGCGCGCTGCCAACACGCGCGTATTTGCGGAGGTGAAGCTAACGCGCTTAGCCGCTGTTTTGCCCGCCTCGCTAATTCTTCGCCGGGACTTAGTTCTGGTGCGGATTTGCTCCCTCTGCACCCGGAGCGATGTGCCTGAGCGCCGACCGCCATTCAAAAGCGTCCCCTTCTGTGGGCGCTGCTCTTTTTTTTTTTTGCTGGGGGGAGCTCGCTAGCTCCCTTTCTTATTTATCTCCCCCCCCCCCCACCCCTTTTGATTATCTTTGGATTCCTTTTCTTCTTTCAGCCCCCTTCCTGCGTCTCATCCTCACGCACATCCACCCTGCTTGCTTTCTTCGAGGGTGCCACACTTTTCTTTGCGATGAACTCTTCTTCTTCTGACTCGCAGATTTATGTTTAACATCCTCACCAACGATTTCAAATGCGGAAGACCGCACAGATGGCGAGCGGGGGTCTCCGCTCTTCCTGCTCTTATCGTCAATGGTGTACTCTTCCACTTCAAACCACACGCGCAACGATGTCGTCACCGACAATAACGCTCCTCCACCAAGGTGGATGTCTGTTGCAGTACCAAGACTAACCTGCGTGAGGCGGCGTGGTGCCTGAGAGCGGTGGTCCACAACCTTTTTTTGTGGGCCGCCGTCCATTTTTTTTCATTGCATTTGAATTGCCAGTTTTAAAGCATTTTTGTTTAAAACTAAGAATAATTATAGTTCGATAATTATGACGAAACCTTTTTTTTTTTTCCATTCGCTTCAAAAAGTACGATTCCAGTGTTCAACAAATGTCGACTAAAATAACACAGTGGACTTGGAAGAAACGGACCAATCAGGACTAATAAATATGCCTTATAATGTCAGCAGAATCGTTTGCGTTACGATCGTACCTACGGCATTAGCATCGTTGCGACTTGCTACTTGTTCAAATGATTCAACCGGTTTCTGGGCTTGCCATTGTTTTTGACACGGGCACGCAAAACGGCTTCCTCCTCCTCCACGTCACCAGGGAAGGAACTTCTCACGTCCAAATGGCTTCATCTTCCGAAATCATCACTGCCCGTCCGCTGCATGTTTAGCTAGCTGTACGTTTAGCTAGCTGTACGTTTGCTCAATTGGTGAGCATTACTTTCTGTGTATCGCTTTTTCTTTTGGTTATTGGCGGAAACCTTCCAACCAAGGTGAGAAGGAAGACTCCGATGAGCTAGAGTCGCACACAAGGAGGTTGAACGTTTACGATTGTCGGCCCGATTTCTGAGCACGTCAAGACTTTGGTCTGAGCACAGCCCGCCTGACAGGATAATCGCTCATATTCATGTTTCAGAGGCATCAACAAATAGAGCTCCGGCTCCTCCCTCTCATAATATTCACGCCGGCGGCACTGGTGGCGAGGAACAAGGGAAGCTCCGCAAAGTGAACTCGCGTCCGTCTTCCGTCCACTCATGCGCAGGCAACAAACATTTAGATTCTTCAGTCATCTCGCCTTCATTTGTGGACATTTGATAAAGAACTTTTTTTTTTTTCCAGATGACCATTTTTCACAGCCGATTGAATTGGGAAATCGCTCTTGACAGACGCTCCAAACACAAGCTCACCAATCACGCTAATTGTTTTGAGATATCAAGGATCGGAAGAGGGCAGAAAAAAAAAAAAACACCCTGAAAAAAAGCGGCAGAGAGACAGCACAGCGGACACGACACAGTCAATTAAAAAAAAACCAAAAAAAACAACAAGTGTAAGTGACCAAAGGTTGCTCATCCGACTGCCAGCGTGCTCTTTATCCCTTTAGCGGCTTTTACGTCTGCGTGAAGACTCGGGCGTGAAATTCGGGCTCAGCGTCGCGCGGGAGCGGCGGATCGTGGAACAGGGATGAGCCGGGGGATTAGGGGGCGTGCAAGCGGCTGCCTTTATCTGCACCTTGTCGGGCGTCCCGCCAACTGCGCAACGCCAGGCCGCTCGCTGTCCACTCGCAGCGGGAACTGGCGAAAATCCCTCCACCTCTTTTCAATCCCCTGATCCCCCCCCCCCCTGATCTTCCATCCTGGTTAACACACACGCACACACACACACGCACACACACACACACTCGTTGTGTTTGTTGTTGGGTGATGTCATGTCACATTCGGGCTTTTGTTTTTCTGCATGTAGGTGACGCGTGCTTGTGAATTTATCGTCCGAGCCGAGCTGAGCCTTTTTGTAACGTGCTATCCTTTGCCTTGAGTGCTCCTTGTCTCAACTATTTTATTTATTTATTTATTTATTTATTTGGGGCGGTTGTGGGGGGTGGAGGGTGGGGGGTGGGGGGGGGGGGGTCCTCACCTTAATGCCAGCACGCTTTTCATCCGCAGTCAATAGCTATTGAGCTGTTCATGAAAGGGAAATGACAGCCAGTTCATAACTTCCAAGCTCGATCAATATGTCGTTCTTCAAAGCCCCCCCCCCCCCCACCACCCGCCCCCCAGTCCATTCTACCCTCCAGTTGATCCCCCAGCGCTGCCTTTTCAAGCAGCGCATGCCTCATTATAATTAGTTGGGATTACATTCCAAAGCATGGCTCTTTGGGGCTGATGATGATCCGGTTCATGTCAAGCATCGGTTTTGATCAACGAGGACGATACAAATTGTCGATACCATCAAAAAAATGAATACGGTATGGTACGTATCATCACGGTCATATCATGGGATTTGATTTGTTGGGTTTTTTTTCAGTTTCTGTACAATATCGACATCCGAAATGGGCAACTTCAATGCTGGAGTGAGTCACAATTACTCATCAGTGCACGGGGGGGGGGGGGGGGGGGGGCAGACAGGACCGACGCCACCTAACCGGATGTATGACAAAAGTGTTGTTTTAATCGTCAGGCCAACAAAACTTGTACTTGTTTTGCCATAGTTGTAACCGTGACCCTTGAACACATTCGGTGTGGTAACACATGTAAACTGACAATTGAATGCCCGTGTGCAGTGCCAAATAGTGTCATGGATCTGTTTGTGACCAACAGGTGGCACTGTGGGGCTCTGCCTGGAGCTGCACACCTGTTGGTCATTGTGTAATTAGTGCCACTTTAAAAGACTTGATGCCCGACCACTCGGTGTCGGGTCATTGTTGCTTTGTGCTACTGTCATGTTTGTTTGTTTGTTATGTTTAAGTCGTGTTTTTGCTATTGATCGTTTTAGTTTCTGCCATGGTTTTGTTTGTTACTTTGGATTTCTTTTGTTCTAAGGACTTTGTTTTGGTTTTATTTTTCTCAGTCTTTAATACAATTTGTCAACGACACCCTGCTCCTCCCTCTTGCCTGCTTTTTGGGGTCCACCACCACCACCACCTCGCAACGTGCCAAATAGGGTCCATTTCCAAATGAGGACATATCACCTGTGCCTTGAACAATTTTATTATTTTTTTTTACATGTAGTCAATTAATGGGTTGACTTTTTATGACAATATTTTAACGTTTATATGTTCTTGGTATGTAACGTTTGCTCAACATTTTATTCAAGTTAGTCAGAGGGGGCGTCTTGGAGGAGCAGAAAAGCCGCAACAAAGACCCCCCCCCCCCATCTCTCTGAAAAACACCCGCGCGCACACTTCCCCCCCGAGTGTTGGGTTGGTCAATAGAGAAGATAGACAAGTCTTTGAGGGCCACGTTAAGAAAGAGGCCGAGAAGTACCTAGATCGTGAGAGGGGGGGGGGGCCAAAATAGAAAAAAAGATTGATAAATCTTTTTTTGCTTGCTCTCTCAAACATGAGAGAGGCCTCATGTCCGTCCAGCCAGCAGGCAGCTGAGCCTCAGCCGCGCTCTCTCGCTCGCTCTCTCGCTCTCTCGCTCTCTCGCTCTCTCGCTCGCCGTCTGTGTGTCTGATGCTCTCTCCCTCGACCTCCCGTTCAAAGGAAAGTTGGCTCCTTATTTATGTGCAAATTTGCTCTTAGGCCCTACGAGGGTGGCGCGCATGCTGAATCTCTCCTTTCTGGGCTTTAGCAGATTATCCCGCTGCTCCCTTTGGTCCCCGTCGCCCTAAGCCCAGCTGCCCCGACCTTTTGTCATTGAGACTTTTCTCTCCACGCCGTGCTGTCTTTCTTTACCTCCGCGCCACCCCCCCCGCCCCCCTCCTCCTCCGTGTCCCTCCCACCACCCGGGCCCTCCTTCACTCCGCCGCCATCTCCCGTCTCCCTCCTTCGCTCCCTCTCAAAGGGCCATTATATCGCTCTCGTCACGGACAAAGGGCCCCGGAGAGACAGAAGGGAGAAAGAGGGAGAGAGGGAGGGGAACACTTGTGCTTTTGCCTCTCGCTCTTTCCTAATCGATGAAAGTGGACCGCGTGGAGCTCTGAAGGATAATCAATACCAACCCCCCCCCCCCCCACACACACACACACACTCTTTTTTTTCCCTAACTGTCCGATTTGTTGCTGAGTCTGACAAAATGCAGTAAGTGGTTTGCGTGTGTGTGTGTGTGTGTGTGTGTGTGTGTTGGGAGTGGACACCCCCCGTGATCGTTTCTGTCTTCGTGTTGGGGCCTGGTTTGGCATACTTTGACCAAGTGAAGCTGATCTGAGCAAATGCATTTAAGAGAGTGAACACATCTCGGTACCCTTGTCCAAATAAATACACGTTGTGGACTCCAAACAGCCAACTAGCTTTGTCCGCTAGCTTAATGCTAACCTATCACAGGTCTCGTCGTGTTGGAACCTTTTCAGCAACACACCTGGACGGGTCATAAAACAAAACTCCAAGCCACATATTCTTCATCCTCTGAGAAGAACGACAAATATTAGTGCTGAGACGGTCTTTGTGTCCGAGGAACAGTGAAAAATAACTCCACAAAGCTGAAATGTTGCATAGGATGTACATCGATGTCTTGGCCAATTCCCACTGAACATTTTGAGGGGTTGAAAGTGAAAAAAAATGAAAGGTGAAAAAAGTTGTTGCACATTGGAAGAGGGACATTTTTGGGACGTAATACCCTTCATGCAGCCGCTTAAAAATACTGCATGAGGGTTAAGATGGGACCCAGGGGCAGCAAATACAATGAAAACCGCAGGGGCCCCCAAATTGAACCCTGTGGAACACCATACGGCAGTGTGGCAGAGTGGGCCTCAGAGCAACCACAATGCCAACACAAAAATCAGTGGTCCTTCAAAACGATTGCTCCAATTACAGGAACCTTTGTCTGACACGCACCCCATTTGAACTCCTTCTCTTCATAGATGGCATGAAAGCCATCCTACACGCGCACAGCATCCGTTTTTTTTTTGACATGATTGATTGGCGCCTCCTCCTCCTCCTCCTCCACATCCCAAGAGCAGCCTTCACATCCCAGTCCAACTGCTGACGCACGCCTCCGCCATATTCCCTCCCAGCCAGGTTAGCTTGCCGAGCAAACAAGAGGCTAAAGAGTGGGCTCTTCCCCCCCCCCCCCCCCCCCCCTCTCCTCTCCTCCCTCCTCCGTGCTCGCCGTGTGAGCACACGAAAGGATTTGGGAAGCCTCGGCCTGGCTAAGCCACTTCATTGTATTCTCCTCCATCGTCCCTCCTCGCCCCCCCCCCCCCCCTTACGTCTTTGTTTGGCCGTTCCCACACTGTCTCGCTCTGAGCTGCCGTCTGCGCCGCACAGGTCAAAAAGCAGCGTCGTCATAGAATTTACGACATATATGTTTGACCTTAAAAAATTATGATGAAGAAAGCTGTAATTATTTTAATGTTGTTGGGGGGGGGGGGCAGAGAGGCATCCACTTGGCTGTATTCTGATTCCACAAGCAGGAGGCTCTGAACCTTCAAGTACTTGTGACTCATTACCAGCTCATTGCATTAGTGCATCGCACTGGCCTTTTGTTTCGCGTGTCTTGAGTGTCACATGAGCAGTGTACGCAGTGCATGTCCTCACCACAATTTGACGAGGAAAAAAAAAAAAGATGGAAGAGAAAATACTCCAATGACTCCAGTTGATCTGACCAGGTTTTGAACCCCAGATCATTTTTTCAGATTTCATGTGTCTGTGCTATTACAACCGTGGTTTCACTTGGCTGGACAAGAGCAAATCTGAAGCCGAGATGGCTTTGTGCGATGTCTTGATCGGTACTTTTTTTTTTTTTTTTCTTCTTTCAAGTTTGACCCATAAAAGCTTGCAGCATACGGATTTTTCCATGTTGTCATCTAGTGCTGATGCTTCAGAGAAAAAAAAAGGACATCTTTTGTTCAACCTCACTCTTCATTCGGAAATATGACTAAATATTTTACACGTGTATTATTATTATTATTATACTATTATTATTATTATTATTATTATTAACCCTCATGCAGTACTTTTAAGCGGCGGCATGAAGGGTACTACGTCCCCAAAATGTCCCTCTTCCAATGTGCAACAACTTTGATCACTTTTCATTTTTTTTCACTTTCAACCCCTCAAAATGTTCAGTGGGAATTGGCCAAGACATCGATATACATCCTATGCAACATTTCAGCTTCGTGGAGTTACTTTTCACTGTTTTGTCTGTGGTGTCCATTTGTCCAACAGTCCAAAATCGTCCAAAGTGACCGAAATGTCCAATTTTGGGATAATTACCGCATGGGGGTTAAACCTGATGTGCTGGAGTAAAAAATGCAATGATGCAATGGAAAATTAATAGAATTGATTGAAATTACACAGGGGCGGCCCAGTGTCCAGTGGTTACCGTGTCGACCTCACAGTGCAAAGGTCGTGGGTTCGATCTGGGCTCTAGCCTCCCTGCGTGGAGTTTGCGAGTTCTCGCCGTGCCTGCGTGGATTTTCTCCGGGTACTCTGGTTTCCTCCCACATTCCAAAAATATGCATGGCAGGCTGATTGGACACTCCAAATTGTCCCGGGTTGTGAGTGTGAGCGCAGATGGTTGTTCGTCTCTGTGTGCCCTGCGATTGGCTGGCGACCAGTTCAGGGTGAGTAGGTGAAATGCCATCAAGCCGTGTGCACACACATCTACGTATGTTTTAGCATGTCCCTCATCGCTACACACACACACACACACACACACACACACACACACACCCACACACACAGACACTTGTCTTAACTCGATATCGAACAGCTTTCCCGCCATCCCCTCCCACCCCGAGCGGAGAGAAACAATTACGGCGGCGAGATGACAAACGCCGCCACATCCTCCTCGCTTTGCTCGGCTCGGGCCTGTTAAACGTATGCGGTAATTACCTCTCGGCGGCGATCCCTCGCTGTCACTTTATTAGCTCGCCCCTAACAAGGCGTTTTATGGCATAAACAGACGCCGATGAAATGGCAATTAACCTTGCAAATGGGTAGAAATCAGCGTCCGCCGTCGGCGAGGCCGTCGACGCGGGTGGGGGGAAGGTGTGGGATGGGTAGGGATGGGGCGGGGCTAGCGGCTGGACGCTCGCGGGGCACGCCGGGAGACGGCGCGGCGCGCGGGCGAGCCGCTCCCACGGTCTTTGTTGTGTCTGCGCCCGGGCAATTGTTTGGGTGCCTATTAACCTCCTGCCCCCACCCCCCCCCCCCCCCCCCCCGCCGCGCTGGCGAGCCGATTCAAAATGACAGACGTGGCCTGGTGACACGGGCGGCGAGGAGCGGTTCGAACAGGGGCTTCGGGACACGGGAGCGGCCCCCACCCCACCATGTCTGCATGAATAAAGAGGGGCCGGATGAGGCGACTGCATGAGCGACATGGCAGTCGTTTTTGATTTTGCTTGTTGCTAAGGGCGCCGGAATTGATGGCTTAGGATTTGCCTGGATTCAGCTGGGCCGGATCCAGGACAAGTGTTGCCGGAGTGCATCCAACAACCCGTTTTGTCTGTGATCAGGTGACGGGGGAGGCGGTGTAAGCACTTTCCCCAGCCGCTTCATCAAACTCTTCCAGGGGATCACGAAAATCATTACAGGGCCAACGAGCGGGCGTGGCCGTCCACATTGTACCCAGAACACCTCACCGACGGGAGCATCCTAACCAGCCTGTTGCTGTATCAAAATGTGACCAAATATATTCAGATACAGTCAAACCTCGGCTTTGGTCCATAATCCGTTCCAGAAGGCTGTTCGAAAACCGAAACCAGGCTCTTTTTAAAATAAAAATGTTTACTGGACACGTCTGCTCACAATGGAAAGCAACACCAGGAAGCGTCACTTCCTCGTGTAAGGAAGGCAAGAGGAGTCAAATGGTGCATTCAAGTGCGCTCAGTTTGTTCCGGAACCGAAATTTGTTTGTCATCCGAGGCATATAAAAAAAAAACTCGAAATTTTGGGTCGAAAACCGAATTGGTCGAGAACCGAGACGTTCCAAAACCGAGGTTTGACTGTGTTACAAATGATACGGCACCGGCTTTTGTTTTGGGAGCTCGAGCGCTAAGACAAGCCTTTTGAAAATCAATCTGTCTGTTTCCCGTACCAAATACATTGAAATCCTCAGCACCTCTTCATATTTTCAAAGCACGTGTGTAGATCATACCAAGCAAGTTAGGCTGGCGAGCTGTTATCCAGCTCTTCAGCATTCCTTGTCACCTTTTCTGGACAAAGTCGTGCTGACTTTTATCCCTGGAAAAAGGCCATGAGGGGAAAAAAGAGAACCTGTCACTTCACATGAAAACATCCAGTTTGCTGACCCCCCCCCCCCCCCCCCCCCCCCACCCCGTACACTACCATCACCGGGGCCTTGGGGGCCTTACCTGTCCTCCCATCAAACTCTCGCCACACATCGAGAGCTAGTGGGAAGAAGAAGAGGATAAGCGCAGGAGCGCTAGCCCAGCGTGGGATTTACAATCCTTACGGGTCGGGAGGGATGGCAGATAGTCTCGCCCCAAAGTCGTGCGGATCACATGAAGCTGTCAAGCAGGGGGCTGCGAGACGTGAGCGGAAACGAGAGACTCGCAGACGAGAGTCCCCCGCTTCGGTAGAGCTTAGGCGGAGGATCAGGCTTGTTTTACCAGAAACTGTCAAAAGGGTCGCGAAGAAGTAGCAGGAAGCCGTGCATGTGTGTGTGTGTGTGTGTGTGTGTGTGACCGGAGAACCAATCGGCGGGAGAGAAATTGCAAGTTTCGAGACTAAAAGGACTCCCAACCAGAAAGGAGGAAACCGCGATGCAAAGTCGGCCAACGAAATGACCTTTTCGCTATTTTTGCATTTTATGTCCAATCGGTGATTTGCTGTCATGTCATCATGTGCCGATCAATAAGCGGCATTGCATCATCGATGGCCGGAAACACAATCTCCTTCACTCCGTTGTTGAGAATCCAAGGTTTCTCGGCGTAAACGCTGCCGTCTAATCCCTCAGGATGATCTCTCGGGCACGTCCTGCAATTGGGCCTTTTCTGACTTGGAGTGGGGGAGGGGGGGGGGGGGGGGGGGAAACGGGGTAAAAAACGGGGCAAAGAAATACTCGTTTTGCCCCGTCGTCGGTAGGGGTACCCCTCCCCCCCACCACTTTGGATGACAGTGATGGGCCCCGGCAGCTCCGATCCCGGCGCGGATTCGGCGGTCGCCTTTTAACACGTCGGGATTTGCGTTAAATTACGCAGAAGGAGCCGGCGAGCCCTTGTCAGGACGCGGCCCGGGTGTCGGCGCAGGGCACGGCGGATGGACGTGGCACCGCTCTCATGCCCTCCGGAATCTTCTGTCAAGACTCATGAGCGCGCCGGGCAAAAACGCACGCCTGCGCAGGGGGGGGAGGCGGGCAGGCGGGCGGGCGGGCGGGCGTGAAAGGCCAAGCGAGGGGAAAAGGCGCGCTCCTCCGTTTTCGACCGTGCCGACTTTTCTGCGAGTGCTGCGACTGGTTTGAAGAGAAACCTATTAAGCCTTTCCGACCTTGCACCTTTTTGTGCTCCTTTCATGGCGTCGAAGGGCCTTTGTTTGCGCCAAGGTGCTGCCTGATGCGAGTCAGCTGTCGGCCAGATGCTCCGGTGTGCTCTGTCAATCACCCCAGAAAAAAAAAATCAATAAAATAAAAGCCTTGAGCTGCAAAGTTTGCACTCAAGTTTTTTTTTTCTTTTCATGAAGTGCACTTTGCAATACGTTACAAATCATTTTAATAAACGCTTAATGACTCTAAAAGGACATTCCTCAAATTGACTATTAACTGCTGCTTATGCTTGCCTTTTCAGTCACGCCTAATTGCATTGGCTTTTTTTTTTTTTTTTTTTTTTTGTTACTTTGCTTTTTTTGCCGCTGGTTTTTGTTCTTATTTTCCGGGTTAAAAACACTTGCGTTCCACATGGCGATTCACTCCGCCGTGATTTTATCTCCAGCTAATTGTCTTGAAGCCCAAATGCTTTGCCTCAGCCACGACTGTCGTGTGCGTGGTTGCCGTGACCTTGAATAGGCGGAGAGGAGAAAAAAAAAAAGGAAGCTCATACAAATAAACGACAAACAAAACGGAGCCGTCAAAGGAGTAAATAAACTGAAACCAAATTTGTGTTCAAAAATGTGTTGAAATAAAACAACTTGATTGAAATAGGTTGCCTATTTAAATATTCATTCCAAAAAATTAATATAATTAGTGTACAGTTATGATTGTAATTATCATTACTGTATGTCAGTGATGGATGACGATTGTGAAAAAAAGCGGAATTTAACAGCGCAACATTTTTTGCTGGACTGGTTTATGTTCATTTAAATTTTGTAAACACATGTTGTTGTTTTCAATACAGTTCAAGTTAGGAAGAAAAAAGTATTAAATTATTGCCGACCTATTTTAACATTTACTTTAAACATCTCTAGCATTGTATATTTGTTTTTGTTAGGTTTTGATTTTTGTACAATTATTGCATTTTAATGATAGATGATGATGATGATTGTTTAAAAAAAAATTTTCGCTCCCCATTTTTTGCTGTACTGTTTTATGTTTATACAAGAAATTAATTTTTCTCAACAAAAAAAAAACAAAAAAAGGAGTAAATAAACCAACGCCAAATTCGTCCCCCCAAAAATTACAAAAATTAATTAACGTATACCAGTGATAGATGACGATGATGATGATGTTGATGATTATTGTTGGAAAAGTAAAAAAAAAAAAAAAAATCAGCTAAAACAAACAACAAATGCATCAATTTAACAGTGCACATTTTTTTTGTTCTACCGTTTTATGTAAACATGTTTTTACCATTACAGTATTATACAAAGAATTAACATGTTTGATCATTATAAATATGCTAATTGCAGATGTTGCTAAAATAAAGTTATTTTCATTTTTATGCTTGATTACATTGATACTATGTATTGTAGTGGTGCCGTTTTGATTTCCTGGATTTCTTTTGTTTGATTTGTTTTCTAAAACAAATGTATTACTGTATTTGCACAGTTTGTCTGACATCATAAAAGGAGAAAAAAAACCTCTAATCTCGTTGGGTCTTCAAGAATTACGCAACTTCTGACTGCGGCTTTGAATCGAGGATTTCAACGAAGATGACATCAAAACCACGTTGACCATCCCTTGAGTCCTCCGTGTGCAAATTCCGATCACATGTCGGCGACTTCCTTCCTGTCGTGATTATAAAATGAAGGCAAGAGTGGCGCGTTACCTGTGGCGAGCCAAAGAGATAAAAGCGGAGGTATTTGTCCGCGGGCTACTGACCGAGCGCGCCAAGCGCTCTTTGTTGTGTCCAACCCGAATACTTCCTGACACGTGGCCGCCGTGGCCGCCGAGAGTAATTCGCCACGATTGGCCGCCTCTGCTGGGAGGCATGACTCCGGCCCCGCCGCCTCCCCGTTGCCGCGGGGCGGCGTGGGAAGTCGTTAGCCTTGTCTGCGTTCACGCCCCGGCGCCCGTTGGGACGAGCGATCGGTAGAAGGCAATCAATATGTCTTCCAACAGTTGGCATGGCCGTCTGTCCGCCCGCCCGCCCGTCCGCCCGTCCGTCCCTCCGTCCGACCTCGCAGTCCTGTCACGTTCTTTGCTCTGAGCGCCGTGTTAACGCGCTCGTGCTAGCATGTGCGCCCCAGCATGTGCTCCTCGTTGCTCACTTGGTTTTGACACAAAAGCGCCCTGGGGCCAAAGTGGGGAGTGCGAAGGGATGCTTAGCCCGATTTCTTTCCCTCTCGGTGCCCGTGCGGACGCCCCGCAGGCGAGAGAGACTCCGCGGCGCGTGGCCTTCATCGCCACTCGCGTGCTGCGTTAGCCGTCCCTGAACGCTTCACGGGCCATTGTTTCGACTGCATTTTGTCATCATCAAGGGCCGCGGACATTCTTTTGTGGCGTTAAAATCTGCGCTCCTAAACCTTTTTTTGCGCTACAGACCAGTAGCACGAAAAGAAAGCATTTTTTCTTGTTGTTTGTCTTAGGATGCATTTGCCCCCCCCCCCCCCCCTATTTGGGGGATTTGCTAAAACAAATCCACCAACGGATGTAAATGCTAAGTCATGACATATGAATTTTTGAAGTACAGTGCAGTGGCGCCTTGAGATACGAGTCCTGTTACCAACCCAAATCATCTTTCCCCATTGAAATGGTTGCAAAGGCCCTTAATCCGTCCCATCTTCCCCTGAAAAACATCCATGCGTCCATTATCTGATCTGCTTATGCTCACCAGGGTTGCTGGCTTGCCGGAGTCTATCCCAGCCATCGTTGACGGTGTATATTTTGAACCGGTTTCCATCCAATCGCAGCCACAACATACACTACAGACGATACAAGACAGGGATGCAGTTTGCATGTTGTTTGTGATTAAATACATTTAATGACTGGAATTTAGAAATAAAATCGATCACCTCCAAGTGGGCTTAACTGAAACATTTTGTTTTTGACAACGAGCGTCATTTTATTTTCAATTTTTTGGGACTCAAGTTGCCCTTCTAAATGACGACTCGCCCTCCCTCGTTAGGAGCAATAAGATGGCATGTTGCTTAGAGGGCAAGTGATTGATGCCCCGCGACCTGGCACGCCGCCGCGCCCTCCTCTAGCTGCCGACAGCTGCTTCTTGCCCGGCCTCCCCGCCGAGAAGCTCGCTGGCAAATGAACGATAAGAGGCGTATCCCCCCCCCCCCCTCCATGCCGGCAACGTGATACGGCGGCAGGCGGGGATGAAAAAAAAAAAAAAAAAAAAACAGCCGCCGATTATCCCCTAATTAACACTGATACCTCCCTCATGGACGATGTCCCATCTCATCAGCGAGCCGGCGCGTCTTAATGTTAGCCGCTAACGGCCTCGCTCGCATATGTCAGCCCTCGTTAAGGGACCGCGCTGGTAATTTCCTGCCGTTTAATAGCATGTAAAATGATGACTATTTGGCTTGCCTTCCTGGGCGACCCCCCCCAACCCCTCCCTCGCCGATGCGGCCGTATGACAGATGCCGTATGACGGAGCAGCCTTTGGGGGGGAGCCTAATTGTAGGCCAGACGACTACTCCTGCTGTTTGAGGCGAGATAACTACGAGGATCTGCGGCTGCCTCCGCACTTTGGGTCGAGTCACGTCTCGCCCGCCTCGGGCGAAGATGACGGCGAGCGTTCCAAATGAGGAAGCGGCCACCTCCCCACTCCCGACCGGGTCTAAGTTGCTATGTTTAGCGGGGAGTGCGGTTGACCTTTGGTGCCGCCTCTTTTTCTCAGCTATTTCCTGTTTTATTTAGGATGCAATGATGAACCGACAACCAACCGATGATCAAATGAATGGCTAATTGTTTTTGATTTGGGGTTTGGCCGCCGTGTGCGTGTCCGATGTTGTTCACCGCGGTCCAAGCGATGCTCAGACGCATGGAAAATCAGGAGTTGCTTTCTGCAAAATAAAATAAAATAAAATAAAATGAGCAATGTCATATCCACAAATGGAATGAATCCATCAAAGTGATTTTTTTTGGTTTGTTTTTTAAACCAGAGAATGACTGAAAAATGGAAGCGCCACAACATTGTGGATTGATTGCAATTTGCAAATGCGGTAAATGAGTGAACAAGCAAAGTGGTGCTGATGCCGGCCTCATCTTCCTCGGTGGCGGCCAATCCTGCGTCTTTCATCTTCGGCAGCTGGCTCGAGTCACGCTTCTCCTTTCTCAAGTCACGCTTTGAGAGACAGTCATTGACACCTGCGCCACACCTCGGCTGGATGACTGTCACGCGCTTGACTTTGGACCCGGCCAATCCTCCATCCGGCGTCTCCAGTCGCTCCAAAGTGCTGCCGCTCGCCTCTAAACTGGTATTGGTAAATTTCGCCGCCTCTGCCTGAGGTCTGCGGACCAGACACAATGATAGCAATGAGAACCAGAGGGGGTGGAGCCTTTTTCCCATCGCCGGTTCCACTTTTTGGAAAATTACTTTGGACAAGCGCCCTCGCTGCCCATCTCTCAAACTCGCCATTTTTATTCTTTTGCTTTTGGCTCCGCATGCGACTTGATGTTCAGCCCGACTGTTTTTGCGCTTTCTACTGTCTTTGTGACTAATTCATTTTTGTGCGAATTCTTTGTGGACAACGGTCGGTTGTTTTCAAGTGCTCTCGAAATACACTTGAGTTGAGTTTGTTCCGACCACCTTGTGTACAGTCGGTGTGGCACTTGTTCGGAGGGCCGGTTATATAACAATGAAAAGCTCTCCCCTGCCCAAGTTGTTGTCAGCCCCCACAAAGTGTTGCAAAAATGTCACTCAAAGCCGAAGAGTTCATTGTTATCTCGGGGGACGAGCTGCACTCGGCCACCTTCTCCGCGTTCTTGTCGTATTATGAAAAAAAAAGCCAACATAATTCTTTTTGATTTCCCGGTTTACCGCCCGAGCATTTGGGCCCAACACCCCCCCCCCCCCCCCCACCCACCCCAGCCTCACCCCCCCTACCCCCTCACTTGATTGAGGGCTAATGAAAAAGCTGTCCTGAGCGCGGCTGCCTCCCTTGTATCCATTAGGAATAATTAGACGGGAACAATTTTGATGCCTGTAACCTCGGCGAGCGTGGCTAATGGCGTTATAAATTGCTCCTTGTCCTGGGCCCCGGCGAGCGGCGGCGCGCGAATGGCGGTTGGCGAGAGACGCTTAATTCAAAAGCACTCTGTCAACAGCGCTGATTTGTGTGCTTAATGAGAGCGTTTAAAACAACAGGCGCAGCTCATGCATCCTAATGGCCGTGGCGGCAGCGGGTTCGATAAAGAGGCTTGTCCGCCGTAATTAGCTGCGACAAACGCCCGGGATGAAGAGAGCGCGGGGGGGTTGGGGGGGGGGTTTGTGGTTTGCAGGGGCGCGCCTCGTAAAAATGGCCTTGGCTCTGACTGACTTTCTTGCCGACGGTCCTCCCCGTCTTTGGCCAGACGGATTCATTGCCCGTTTTCTTTCGTGCTCAAGACTCTTTGCTTGCATCCGTTGATGACATTCTTCCTGTCCCTTTGTCTTGTTTGCCTTCTTCGGGTGCTTGGGGTTGTAGACGGGAAAGCCATGTCCGCACCAACACTGGTGTCCTCCCCTCCAAAATAAAATAATCCTAATCATAAAATAGCCTTCGGTTATGGCTGCGGTGGTTACTCGGGACGTAATACGATGAAACCGGCTTTCCCAGCTCGGCATACCGAGTGGACTATGAGCCATGTCAGCTAATGCGTTGATGCTTCAAGATAAGCAGGCAGACCAACGCCTTGTCGGCTGACTACAAAGGACGTTTTTCCAAAATGGAAGACGAACTCCATTTGGCAACAAAGGCGACAGATACTTTGCCGTTTGTGCTCCGTGCTGCCCGCTCCAGCTACAAAGTCACGGCAGATAACGCCATGTGGGAGCAGTATGTAAAGTAAGGCTCGCCACTTACTGGACCACTTGGCTGAAAGGGACCCGAGTTGACCCATGCAAAAAAATAAAAAAAATTACGGTCGGCAGCCCTTCACTATTGAGTATGACACACTGATTGACATGTAGCCCCGCCCCCCAAAAAAACATGGCCCGGTTTTGAGGCTCCAAATACAATATTTCTGTCCTGTCTTGTTTTTTTTCTACTGAACCACAAAAACATGGCGTGATTGTCAAGGAAGAAGTGTATTGCTACAAAGCGTAGTATCGAGCGCGAAAAGAAAGTTTTTGAGAGACTTTTGGCAATGACAGAGGACCCCATTGCCTGATTGCATCTGCTCATTTAACCCCCATGCAGTAATGATCCCAAAATTGGACATTTCGGACACTTTGGACGATTTTGGACTGTTGGACAAATGGACACCACAGACAAAACAGTGACAAATAACTCCAGGAAGCTGACATTTTGCATAGGATGTCTATCTATGTCTTGGCCAATTCCCACTGAACATTTTGAGGGGTTGAAAGTGAGAAAAAATTGAAAGTGAAAAAAGGGCCATTTTGGGGACGTAATACCCTTCATGTAGCCGCTTAAAAATACTGCATGAGTTAAAAAACTACCACAACGCTTTGTGCTGCATGTTGCGCAACATGTTGTACGTCCAAAAGTGGCAGAAAACACGGCGTGACCGACATAAACAGACACAGAGGAAGCCAAAAAAAAAAAAAAAAAAAGCCACCTCGTAACGACATTGACGTTGACGCTAGCGGAGCGGCGGCAGCTTCAAGCGGTGAAGGGCGTCTCCGGTAGATGTTTTAATCACGTGTGTCGTGCTGAAGGTCTTGTAAAGGATTGTCTGGCGGACAGCCGCCTGTGAAGAATGGATGAGGAGAGTGTGACGCAGACAGGGGCGCCTTAAAAGCCCCCCCCACCCCCACCCCCCCGCCGGCCCCCTCCCCTCCCCACTCACACACAAAGTAAATGCATGCCGACAAGATTAATTGAGCATTGCAGATGGAGAAGTGTGAACCTCGCACCTCTAATAAAATGGCCCTCACATGCACACAACAAATAAACAACACACACACACACACACACACACGTACGCAAGTGCGCATTAAGAGAGAAGCTGGCCGAGCAGCGTCCACGTGTCTGGCCCAGCACAAATGACTTGATGGGCAGTTAAATGCAGGGGTCGGGGGTTAAATGAACACCGTTGTTTATGAGGATGCACTGAGAATCCATTTGCATGCTAATATTGTCTCACTCTCCACATGCACACGCACACACCGATGAAGGCTTGCCTGGTGGGCTGCTTGTTTCGAAAATAAATAAATAAAAGTTTAAAAAAAATCTCATTATGGAGTTATTCATGGAATGCGCGGCCCGGCAACCTTCCGTGACCTTGTTTTGTTGAATATGAACCCGACACCGTTGGGGCACGTGACGGCGCCCGTTATTTTACATTTTCAGCGCAATTAGAAATGGCGCTGAATTCAGCCTTAACGCGTTCAGAAGCTCGTCCACTCGCGCGTTCGACTGACTTGTCCGATTTACGGAAGCCGAGAACAATACCTGTAAGGGACAGGCCGATTTGAACTCTTTGAGGCTTTTTCGTGACTTATCCACACTATTTTTTTTTTTTAAGTGTCAATTTTTCAAATCAAAAATCTTCAAATTTTGTACACCATGCACTACCCTCTTTGTTTTGGTGTTGGCATTAAAAAAAAAAATTTAAAAAACGTTTTAATTGAGCATAGTACAAGGCAGAAAAAGAGTCATCTAAGCCATCTGTCTGCCATCTGGTGGGGACTGGTGTTATTGCAACTTAAAACTACAGGTCGTCACCCACTCTTAAAATTACTGGGTCAAAAATGATCCAATTTGGTCCTGCTTTGTGTTGTTTTGCTACGAAATTTGCAGAGATTTTTATTTTGAAGGAAAAACCTCGGTTTTCGAACGTCTCGGTTCTCGACCAATTCGGTTTTTGACCCAAAATTTTGAGTTTTTTATGCCTCGGATGACGAACGAATTTCGGTTCTCGAACAAACTGAGCGCACTTGAATGCACCATTTGACTCCTGTCGCCTTCCTTACACGAGGAAGTGATGGTGGTTTTCGAACAATGTGGTTTTTCGAACTGCCTCCTGGAACGGATTATGGACAAAAACCCAGGTTTGACTGTCTTTACTTTCAAGGCTAAAACTGCTTGCTTATTGTCTCGGACTGTCTAGTCACAATCTAAAACAATGTATGGCAAAAGGTTGAAGGTTTTGTGGTGGGGTGGGGGGTCGTTTGTTTTGGGGGGTTTTTTAGTGACGAGAAAATCTCTTAGCTAGCTGACAATTTCGGATGTCCCTTCAGCCTTGGTCCGAGCCGTCGCTCCGTCCTTGTGACGCGTCAAAAAATAGCTCACCGGGTCGGGAAACCTTTCAAATGACTTGACTGGATCGGCCAGCCTTATTTTGAAGGCTGCCCGACCCGGCTAACAGTTTTTAGACGCGTTACAAAGAAGCAATGACGGCTCCGACGAAGACTGAAGTGACAGCCGAAACTGTCAGCTCGCTAAGGCTTCACAGTCTAGAACTGCCTGGTCTGAGTCTTGATTTTGTGCTATGTGGTTCTCTCCTAGAGCCGTCTTGTTTTGGTCTCGGACTGCGCGCTCGCTGTCAAAAACAATCCGTGGTCACAGTCTGCAACCACGTTCGGCCGTAGTCTGCTAGCATCAAACCGAGCGTGTTCCAATATTCTTGGCGACATGAAAAAACGTTTGCGAATGTCTTTTGCGACCTTGAACGAATCCTGGCCAAAAACCAACACCTGGGCCAACTCCGACACGTGGTTGCGCTCTAGCCCGTCATGACTTTGGACTAGGATGCTGTGGAAAGATACCTTCAAACAGCAAAAGAGTCGACCTTACCTTGGACCCCAAAGAAATTGAAGTTCTTTCACGTCACGTCACGTTTTAGCAGCAGTCTTTAAATAGGCAGAGCACCGCTCACGCTCCGACTTCAAAACAGTCAAACGGACTTCCAGAGGGCAAGTGTAGCGGCATGCGTGGACACACGTCGCCTTCCCAAATGGGACATCATCATCATCATCATCATCATCATCATCATCATCCTCTTGCAGACGGGACAATGTTTCCGACCGGTCCGTATTTGCGGCTCTTTGGCCGTTTAAGCCGGTCTTTACGAGCGGCGGCGGGCCGAGGGACGTGCGCGCGGGAGGAAATCGACGTCAATCGCAACAAGCTCTTTAGCCTAATGCTCCTGTTGAAACACGCGGGGATCATCGTTTCCCCCTTTTAGCCGGCAGCCTGGCGCATCAGTCAAGGAGCGCTCATTACGCGGAAACAAACGCCGGGATTAGTCACACACATGCGCCCTCCGAAGTGCATCTTGTTGCTTTGGCGAGGTGAGGCGTTTAATCGCCGTGGACACGAGCGGGCGGATTATGCGAGTGCAGCCGTTGTCCTTGTCAGGATATTTGTGAAAGGCCGATGCGCGCTAACTCGTGGAAAAACCAAAACAATCTTCTTCTCACTCACTCGGAACAGCTTTTAGCCAATTCTGGAATTCCGTTTTCTAATCCTCTTCTCCTCACGAGGTTGCGAATGCCTATCGTGAATCGTCATGATTTTTCAAAATAAAAGCAGTAAGATCACAAATGTTAAATACAGTCAAACTTCGGTTTTGGAACGTCTCGGTTCTCGACCAATTTGGTTTTTGACCAAAAATCTCTAGTTTTTTTATGCCTCGGATGACGAACACATTTCGGTTCTGGAACAAACTGAGCGCACTTGAATGCACCATTTGACTCCTCTCGCCTTCCTTACACGAGGAAGTGACGCTTCCTCGGGTAGACGAGGACGTGACGCTTCCTTGTGTTGCGTTCCATTGTGAGCAGACGTGTTCAGTATACATTTTTATTTTAAAAAGTGGTTTCGGTTTTCGAACAAGACGCCAATAGCTAAGCTGCTC